>OY725331.1:36604371-37804371 GCA_963242795.1 Inga leiocalycina
AGTTATAGCAAAGAATAGAGGTAAGCATAAGTTTGATTTGAAGTTAGCATCTTGAAATTTGGTTAAGTTTTCGTGAGGTTAGTATGCTACTCTAATTTTTATTCAAAGGTAATCTTAGGGTTTTAATGATCTTTTGAACATGAACATGATGTTAGAAGAGGTTTAAGTATGGTAGGAATGAAGTAGAGCAAGTTTTGTGGATTGGAATTTGCAAACTCACTTTGTTGTGACCTAAGGTAAATTTTGGCCCAAAATAAGGCAAGGGGGAAAATGATATTTTGTTGATTTTAAGATTTCCAATGAGTTTAGAATGAAAAATTGTGTAGGAAAAAGATAAGGAAGTGACTTTGGAAGCATTGGAATTGAAAACAGAATTTTTGCCTACAAACCCTAATGTTTCGGTCATAATTGGTTCATAAGGAAAGAATTGGATTTTGCCAAATTTGAGATTTGAAATGGATTCTACATGCAAAATTGTGTAGGAATAGCATGTGGAATGATTTTAGAAGGGTTCGATTGAAAACACTAAAATTGGAATTCAAGGTTGTTTGAGGATTGATGTTGCCAGATTAATAGGTTGCTTGAGGTTCTATTTTGGTTAGTCAAGCCTTGCCCAATGATTCTGAAATTGTACAGTTCAATAGTACGCATCTCAAGCTGAAATATGAGCCATATAATGCATTAATTAGGTATGTATTTTGTAAGTTATGAATTTTTAATGTTTAGGTATCAAAACTAGAAAGAATTCTAAGGCAATCAGGTTGGTTAAGGATCCTATAATTTAGCACCTATAATTGACATTGATTAATATTTTTCATCTACAGAGGACTTAAAGAGCTTCACATAGGAACTTGAACCACCTCATTTGGAGTTTTCTAGCTTAATATATGAATTTTCAGAGTTGTCTAATGAAATCTGGTAGATTAGGGTTGATTCTGGAATTTTCAGTTTTTGGAGGGAATTGTGTTTAGTAGGAACATGAGGATTTGAAACATGTTTTATAGACTAACATGTTCATATTGAATACCCAAATCACAAGGGAGGAAACGAACAATATGTCTTAGATTAAGTATGCATTAGACATATCACAAAGAGTAGTAAGGATAACCAACAAAAGTTAAGTAAAGGACAAGAATAGGGATGGGTCAAAGAATAATATAATCTTTATTGTGTCAATAGAATTGGAACAAGTAATGACCCATCTATTAGTGAATTATAAATTATAGGATTCGACCTTTGCCCGAGTCCTGAAAAGAAGCTTGCTGGAAAAGGTAAAGTATGAGAAAGGCTGTCAAGTAGTTACTCTTTCTCTCATATATTATGTATTGTTCTGCATGTATGTTTTTACCATCGAGTATATTCATTTCATCAATATACAAAATTGATGTTGGACCAGTAGGTCCAAGGCAATAAGACTTGTTGGACCAATGTGTCCTTAGGCCGTAAGACCTTATATGCATTTAGAATTGTACCAGATAGTGACCTGAGGTAGTAAGTGTAACCCCCTATCTTAAAGGCCGAGATTAAGTTCACAAATACGTAATTATGTTGAATTAGAGACCAAAAGATAATTAGAGATTTGTGACAAATTCCATCATTTAGACGGGGTTTTCAAAAACTTTTCAAAATATGTTCAACACGGTCTCATATTCACATCTAAGACATATATTTGGTCGCACAATTTGATTTCATTTATATATATCAGAGTGTAACGAAAAATTCCTAACACACCCGAGTTTCATTAATTCATCTAAGGGTTTACAGGGCATGTTTGCCAACTTACAGTTTACCATACAAGGGATTACATGAAACTATTCAATATATACAACATGCACAACAAATCCCCTGATAAAATAACCAATAGTCAGTAGCATGACAACCAACTACCAAAAATTAAAACCCCTAACTAGGAGCTCAACCGCCCTTCGTCACTTGGTTTTCCTTTGAACCGCTTGCCTTGGCTATAGGTTAGTCAATAGAAAGAATGAGATTTAAAAGAATCACAGTAGTAACATCTCACTTATAATATGCACAATCATAACACATGTAAGCAAATCACAATATAGCAGCGCAAGAACGCCATTTACAGTGGCAGGGGGACGTGTGACTTACGTCATATCCTTGACTGCTCACGCTGTAATACACAACGACATATTTCACAACAGCATAGTTCACAGCGGCATATTCACAATGGCATATTTACAACTGCATTTCCACACCAACATGTTTCTCAATGGTGGGTTTCACACAGCATGTTTCATATAGCATATTTCACAATAGCATATTCACAATGGCATATCCACACCAGCATGTTTCTCAACGGTGGGTTTCACAATGGCATGTTACTTAATGGCATATTTTAATGATAAGTCATGCATACAATGCATCATATACAATATAAGAGAAAGGTCACTACCCTGTTCTTTCCGAGCATGCTCTAGCACCGATTTATCGCGTGCAGGGCAAATATCATCCTATATCCATAATTAAGTATGAAGAGTTATTCTCTAATCCGATACTCAATTTCAAAACAATTAAATTTGGTTATCATTTGAAGCCTTTAGGTGGCTATTTGAAGCCCAAATAGGTGCCTAAAGGGTTGAGAAAAACTTAACCAAAGAGCCCCTTTCGAAAGTTCAAAAATAGGTTTTTAAGGGGATGGCCGTGGCTAACGGATGGTCAAAAAGATTTGGGCAGTGGCTAGAAACAAGTCAGAAACATTTAGGCCACGACTAACATCCTTGGGCCACGACTAAGAATAGGTCAGAAGGTTTTGGGCCGCAGCAACCACCCTTGGGCTATGGCTAAGAACAAGTCAAATACTGATAGGCCGCAGCACAACATGTAATACCCTGAACTTTGAGATTTAAGGCTAGAAAATAAGTCTGAAATAAGTGGACTGCTAAGCTCTAGTTTAGCAAGAGCTCAAATTTATTCCTTAATGATTCTTATATCTTTAGGGTATTAAAGAAAGTAAAATGGTGAATTTTGGAGAAAGTAATTATGTTTTTGGTGAAATCGTCTATGAGGTAATGAGCTTGTCATGTGCTTTTGTATGAACAAATGATGAGCAAAAATTATGAAATTTTATAGGGTGAAAGTAAACATCCTAAGCTTTAATTTGATATGAATATAAATCAATTAGAGCTATATACAAAAAGTTATGAATTTTTGAAGTAAGCATAGTGAAATTTCTGGAATACTATGCAAATATTGAAATTTTGGAATTTTGTGATTCCATGTAATAAAAGTCTATATTTTTCCTTGAAATTAGACTCAATAAGGTTCTATAGGCTTTAGAATCACTCCAATTCAATTTTTCTAGAATCAGTTATAATTTTTTAAAGATTGGGCAGAAATCTGCCAAAATTTCCAATTAATCCAAATTTTGGCAAATGATTACAAAATTAAAATACAATATCATATATGATAAAATAAATCACCTCCTTCCTCCATCAGGCCAGACATGACGTCCTTTTTGCTGGAAATAGAGAGAGAAAGCTTGAGAGGGTTTAGAGAGTGAAGGAGAAGAGAACTCGCAAGGTAAGCCAATTTCTCAGACGATCTAGCTCCTAACGCGTATAACTCCGCTCCTAAGCTACTCCTCTATGTTCTTTAAGGTATGGAAGCTCAAAACCTATTGTTGCACACCTAGGGTTTTCAGCCAAGTCAAAGAAAAACTATTGGGAGCTTGAGGTAACTTCCAAACTCTTGTATATTGACTATTATGGTTGTTGTTGACAATTTAATTGGTGAAATTTTGCCAGATTGTTATTGGTTTCAAAAATGGAAAATGGGTGTGTGTGGCTGTTATGCTATCCAAATTGGTACTAAATAGTAGTTGTAACCTAATGGAATAGTCAATAAAGTGGTTAGGAGTAGAAAGGAACGCGTTTACACAACCGAAACTAAAAAACCCCAACTTGTCTTGGGCAACTGAGAATTTTGGCCAAGGCTAGTTTAAAGGGGTTAGAATTCAATTTTCAATTATTTGATGGTTCCATTGAGTTAAGGAGCAAAAATGAGGTGGGGTTAAAGTTGGGCACTTTTTTGGAAAATACCGAAAAAGCATAATTACGAAAATGCCCCTAAAACCCTAAAGTGGGGCTGTCAGGGGTAAATTTGTAATTTGACAATAAATTTAATAATTTTGAGTTCGGAAATGGATTCCTTGGATGAAAATATGTCAGGATAGCCCAGGATAGAATTTCAGGAAAAGTACAGCCGGACCGGGTATAGCATGACTGGGCCTGGTCCCCGGGGAACAAGATTAAAGAAGAGGATTTGAGTATTTGAGGTCGAAGTCTCACCTTAATCTTGAGCTTTTCCTTCCTTTTTCCTCTTCAATAATGATGAAAATGGAGAGAGCAAGAGAGAGAATATGTGAAATGATGATGATGAAGATGAGAATAAATTTTTCCCTTCTTCCCCATGCCTAGCTAACCAAGAGAGAGGGAGAGGGGAGAGAAAAGATTAAATATATTTTTTTGACTTTTCCTAAACTCTCTCTTCATCCCCCAATGACACATGTCCATTTCTTGTGATTTCTCATAAAGTAAGTAACTACATGGTACACTAACCAAGTTCATTAGTCCATTAGTCACAACTCCTATTCTTTTAGTTGTAGGTCAGTTTTTTCTTCAGTAACTGACTAATTGACTGACAAATTTCCCAGTTTTCCAATTTTTCCCTTGATTATGGCCATGCCTATTAAGTCATCACTTATCACATTTTCTCATTCCTTTTCTTCACCATGCGCCCTCCCCCCTAATTCTAGTTCAATAAAGAGTTTATAATTTAATTAAACTTAAATACATGGTTTAGGCATTTTCTATTGTGGATTTGGTCATAACCCAAACTTTATTCCACAAAAACATCCATCCAATATTCTTTATAACCTCATTAGAAGTCATTAGCCCTTAATCAAAATTTGTGGCATTACAGTAAGACCCGATGTGCATGTTTGCATAGGGCAGTGACTTAGGCTGTAAGACCTAATTTACCAAGCGTTATGGTATTAGACCAGTGTGTCCCATGATTGATATTATTGTTGCATCTTGATTGTTGAATGTTGTTTGTGATTAATGTTGATTGTATGATGGTTTGTTTAGCATGCTTCATGAACTTGCATATGTTATGATTGATTGTGGTTACTATTGAGATTCTTGCAAATCTCACCCTTTCCAATAATTGACATACAACGAAAGCAAACGGCTCGAAGGGCAAAGAGGTAAACTCTGATAAGTAAGGTGTGAAGATAAAGGATTAAGACGTCTGTTGGTTATCTATGTATTAATTTTACTAAGACTTATGATACTTTGGAAGCCTTATGTGACTACATGTTCTGTACATGAATATAAAGACATAATTATAGTAAAGTTAGTAATTGTAATAGTAGTGTTAGAACTGGTTAACACTCAAGAGGGATGAATTTGGTGCAAGATAAAACTAAAGAACTTTGAAATTTTTTTTGCATCTTATTGAAAGCAACAATTATGAAAGTAATGAATCATAAATCAACAATCTGTTATTTAAATAATATATGTTGGAAATATAAGAGCTTAGGGAAGAGAATATGTAAACTGTGATTTATCCTTGTTCAGTCCAATCCAGATAACCTACGTCTAGTCCCTAGGCTCCTCTTGATATTTTGAATCCACTATCTTCTTGTTTAATCTGGGCACAAGAGAAGCCTTTACAATCCCACAAGTTTAGTTGGGCACTTGTGAAGCCTTTTACAAATCTCTCACGGAGTTACTCCCCCTTACACACCATAAGGATACAACTGAGTTACTCCCCCTTATACACTGTAAGGATACAACCTTGATTATAAAGGATTACAATCAATCTTCTCTCTCAAAAGTGGATAAGATGAACACTGAAGTATAATACAAATAATCTCTCTCTCTAAGATAAATGGTATAGAAGCTAGAAAAATATAGAGTAATTGGGTTGAAGTGAATGATTCATGATTTTAGTATTTTGGCATTGTTGCTCTGTGTCTCATTAACTTTGAATGCTCTTTTATTTATAGTTGATAAAGATCGATGACCATTGAGCTTTTCTTCTTCCCGTTGAGGCTTACAAAATATAACTGTTGAAATAGCCGTTGGAAGTTTCTGACGAAAAAGTCCTTTTCATATTTGTATGTTAATCCTTGTTTGATTACCTGGAAAATGATTAATCATTAATATAATGCAGTGTTAGAGTGATTAGAAGTAAGAAGAATGAGTTACACAATCATTCCAATGATTTTCAGAAGTTATGAAGCTTTGCTCTATTTTCCTGGATAAGCATCACTAGATGGATCACTCGAGTGTTGTGCTAGTGATCCACGATCACTCGAGTGATTTAAATAGATCACTCAAGTGCTCCCTTGAATCCTTTATAATCTTTGAAGTGAACATTGTATAATTGAAACTGCAACTGGAAGTGATAGGTCATCTCTCGAGTGATCCTTTATAATTTTCAAAGGAATCAGCTCTAAATTCATTGTATTCTGAAAGTTAAGTTCCAAAGAGTGTCTACTATTCTGGATAGTATTTAAATATTCGAGCGTCAACTTCTAGAAGGCATACTGCTTCTAATATAACTCCAGATTTGACAAAATGACCTATCTATAGAAAACCCTTTAAGTCCAATTTCATATAAATGAAGTTTCAACTCTATTGGATGTGTGGTTTGAGAGATATGTCCAAAATACCAAATCTATTTTGGAATAAAGTGGTTATTTGAGTCTCCTCTTCCAAAACTCATATCTCTTTCCTATAAACTCCTTTGGACTTGATCTTGGTGTCTATGTTACACATTGGAAGTCTAGTTTTATATTAAACAAGTTTCAGCTTAATCAAATTTGTGATTTGAAAGACATGTTCTAAATACCGAACCTTTGTCATGCTGAATGAAACAAAGCACCAGAACAGTGCATCACTAGCACATCACTCGAGTGATGCTGCCAGTGATAAGGATCACTCGAGTGATCATCTCTCGAGGTGCCATAACTTCCATTTAAGTCATTTTAGCTTCAAATTGACCCATTCCAAACTCCATTTGACCATAGAGACCTCTAGTATCACTTCTAAGAGCTTTAATCTTGATATTCCTATTAGATCTTGCAAGTTCTTCTTTCTTCAATCTCTATCTTTTTTATCATTTCAATTTGAAAACTTCTTCCTTTCTTTGACTCAATATAATGAAGGTTACTCTTTCTTCACTCTTTCTTCTTGTTTTTCTTGTTAATTGTCATTTTCTACAATCTAACTTAATAACTTCTTTTTTTTCTTGACTTCATCTTCTCATAGTTGATAACTTCAATCTTCAATATCTTCTTAATCTTTTCTTTGATCATTCACCATAATCCAACTTGATAGGTTCTTTATTTTCTTAACTATCTTCAATCTTCCTCTTTCTTTACTTGACTAATCTATAAGATCTTTCATATTAAATATAATAGTTAGTCAATGTAGGAGATAAGTATATTATGCAAACTTTTTGCTCTTAATATTTGGCATCTATATTTGACATCATCAAAACTAATCATATCTAACAAGTAGTTATAAAGATAGCATTATAACATGCGTAGCGAATCGATATTTTTCCTTAACACGATAATTGAGCTAGGATTGGGTAATAATATGATAAGGGTCCACGGGTTAATTAACAATACATGAGTTTATAAGTATAGAAGCACTCTAATGATAATAAATTAGGTTGAGGACTAATGAGTCATAATGAAATTGTGAACCACTAGATAATTATTTTGAAAGTTTAAAATCTTTCTAAAAGCCCAATCAAATTACATGTTTAATCCCTGTGTTGAAGTGGGGACTTAAACTTATTTTCAAAGGTATAATTGTCCCAAGATTGAAACTTGGTTTAGTAGTTTGAATACATTGTGTAAAGGCTCATCAGATAATTGTGGAAATAAAGGAGTCACACTAATTTTTGCACAATCTTCCTGGGAACTCAAATTCCCAGATGCACTAATCTTCCTTTAACGGTGTGAAGATGAGATCCCACCAAAGTTGGTGTCAACCTAAGTTCCCTTTTGTGAACAGTGAAACTTCACACATATTTGCCCCTTAAAAACTAGTTCCTTGGCACCACTGATGACTGCAACGGTTGACTCAAGTGCAGCGGAGTCGGTAGTGGAACTCCAATGTCTCTGACTGAGTTCAGCAAGACAGATTTCCAAAAAAGAAAAATAGAATTTTTTAAGAGAAATATACTAGACCTAGTCAATTGCCTTCCAATTCCGCCATGTTTTATTTACTTGTTACAATCGGTAATATGACGACTTTCCTTAGAAGTTGCAAATTTTAGAATTTGTGGAGATTTAAGAGTGGACGGAGGAGTTAGCTTTTTCATATTAGTATTAGAGAAAGGCCAAAAAAGTAGGTGGGAGAATTGGAGAACTTCACACACCAGTATGAGGGGAAGAATGAAAATAAATGGAGAAGTTACAACTGACTACTCGAAATCCCACACCATGTCAACCTTGGCATCCATAATGGCAAAACGAGACTTGCACGCCTACACTTGTGACAACAAGATGAGAGAGAATGAAAGCTTGCTCTGTTTTAGAAGTCGTAAGACAGAGTCAAACAAAATTTGATTATCACATTCGAATTTGCTTTTGACAACCTGAGTAAATTCAAATTTGAAATTCCTTCTATAAAAGAATTCCAATTTCAATAGTAAATAAAATAAATTTGATTCAATATCTTAAGTTAATACAATCTTCATATTATTATTTATTTACTATTTTTATTTAATTAATTTAATCATGTAATATATTAATAAGACAGAATCTTTCAATTTCAAACTTGCATAATGGTGTTGATTTGAGACGATATCCATGGAAGTCGTCGCAAAGTGGTTTTTTAAATTTGAAGGATGGAGTTGTGGCAAAAGAATATGGATGAGATATCTTTGTGATAGCTCACTTTTAATTCTTTAATATCTATAGGTATTTTATATTTATATTGCATATTCACATTTATTTAACTATTTTTAATTATTCAAAATCTTTAAGAAGTAGCCACAACATGGGTAGAGGGTCGCTGCAAGAGAATATGGGAGAGAAATCTTTGAGATTAATTCGCACAATTGAAGCCGTAAGATTGGAAAAGGTTTAATTCTCGGCAAGTTACTATTTAATATAAGGTTAGATTATACAAAACCCCTTTGAATTTTAGGTCAGTTACATATAACCCCCATAACATTTTAAAGTTTAAATTTAACCCCCTGACCTTTCATTTTTTAACTATTAACCATCTGTCATTAAGTGACCGTTATCTTTTTATCAGAAATTATGAGGTGACGTGTGTCATCCTATGTGGCACCCTATAAAAATTACTACATAAAACCCCTTTAAACTTTGAACATTTGCAGATAAGCCCCTGAACTTTGATCATTTACAAATAACCCCCTTGACATTTTAAAATTTGAATTTAACTCCCTTAAAATTTTGATTTATAATAAACAAACCTCATGTTGTTACTTTAATCATTTTAATAAATTTACTAATTTTTTTACTATCATTTTTCAATTAAAATAGTTTTCTTGTATGGAAAAGACAAAAGGAATAATATTTAAAAAATATAAAAACAAAAATGTCATCATTTGTATATTATTTACTTATTTTCTTGGATTAATTGAGCATCGATAGTATAAAA
This sequence comes from Inga leiocalycina, assembly GCA_963242795.1. Taxonomy (NCBI): domain Eukaryota; kingdom Viridiplantae; phylum Streptophyta; class Magnoliopsida; order Fabales; family Fabaceae; genus Inga; species Inga leiocalycina. Next base: position 36,614,049 of record OY725331.1, read on the forward strand.
TTGTTATCATTTGTGTTAAATATATTCGTAGAATGATTGAGCATTGATAGTTTAAATATTATATTTTTGTTAGAGGATAGCTCTTGCCCACATTTAATTTTTATTAGTAATGCATATTTTTTTGAATTAGAGGTTCCATGTGTATTTTATATTTTTATAAATATTATTCTTCTAATTTTACCATACAAAAGAACTATTTTAATTAACAAATGATAGTAAAAAATTCAATAAAATAACTAAAATGATAGAAAGTAACGACATGCAGTTTAGCATTATAAATCAAAATTTTAAGGGAATTAAATTTAAATTTTGAAATGTTAGGGGTTATTTGTAATTGATCAAAGTTCAGGGGGTTCAAGAGTAGAAATGAAGGAAAGAGCCCATAGAAAAGAAAAACAGAGTATGACAGAGAGAGTGTGAGAGCGTGAGCGAGAACGATCCAGAGAGAGAGGAACTCCGTCATTGACACCGGAAGAGCAAGACGCACTACTACGAAGCCGTAAAAAGGTCCGAGAAGGAGGAAGCTCATCCCCTGGTGATCATCACAGAGAGAGCGTCATGACAGAGCGAACACGGGACCGTGAACGAGATCGGTCTAGAGAGAGTGAAACTTCGACGTTGACACTAGAGGAGCAAAATGAACTGCTGCGAAGCTATAAAAAGGTCAGAGAAGGAGGAAGCTCATCTCCTGGTGATCATGGTAGAGAGAGTGTCATGACAAAGAGAGATCGGGAACATGAACGAGATCGGTATAGAGAGAGTGGAATTGACGATCTGCTGCGAAGCCGTAAAAAGGTAAGAGAAGGAGGCAACTCATCTCCTAGTGATCAATCCCTGGTTCCAAGAGTTGAAGAATGGATGGAAACGGAGGAGAAAGGGACAAGGGAATTTAATGAAGACAATATTCAGGTGTGCTTGAAGGAAGTGAAGGAAAATAAAAATACAGAGAGACCTTGGAAATCATTTAAAGATGTTGTTAACCAAGGCAGATGCGATGAGGAAGAGGAGGAGGACTGGTGGAGTGGAGATAGATGGAAGGAAAGACTTAACGTTCAGATGACAGAAATGGGACCTAATGTAATTATCCCACAAACAGAGAAAGACCGACTGGCAAAAAAATGGGTTAACTCTCTGATTGTTAAGCTCTTGGGAAAAATGATCAATCCAAAATACCTTGAAATAAAGGTGCAGTAGTTATGGTCAAGAAAGGTGAAGTGGACGTGATTGACATGGGAATGGGTTTCTTCGTAGTGCAGTTCACAGAAAAAAGCGATTATGATTTGGCACTAATAAGTGGTCCATGGTTGATTTTCGACCATTATCTTGCGGTACAGCCGTGGAAGCAAGATTTCACACCGAGAGAAGAAAAGATAACAAAAGTGGTAGCTTGGATCAGATTTGATGAATTGGCTTTGGATTATTATGACAGAGGAATCCTGTATGTCCTGGGGTCTCAGATTGGAAGGGTGTTGAAGATAGACATGAATACTCTTAAAAGGAAGAAAGGGAGGTTTGCCAGACTGTGTGTAAAGCTGACTCTTGAAGCACCATTACGTCCATTTATCCTGATTAATGGGAAGGTGCAAAGGGTGCAGTATGAAGGAATACATCTGATTTGCATGAAATGTGGAAGATATGGGCATGAAACTAGTCATTGTCCAAATAATTCTTACCCCCAACAGTCCAATAAGCAAGACGTGCAATAAAGCAAGGAAAACGATGTTGAACCCATACAAACGGAGTCGGCGAGTGTGACGGAACAGGAGAAAATGAAGGTGATAAAGGATGAAGCTACTCTATATGATTGGATGGTGGTTCAACGCCCACGGGGTAGCAAACGGCCGGAGAATTCAAAAGGAAAAGGGAGGGAATATTTGCATGAGATAAAGACCAATCATGGTGTTGAGAGAAGTGGGTCATGTTATGATGCGCTAATTCATGATGATGATCAAAATACTGTGCAAGAGGGACAAGCTGGTGGAAGAAATCATGAAGAGAGTCAAAAGATCATCCATGTGGGGCCCCATGCTGAACCGAAAGTGGCAATCAAAGAAATTAAAAATATTGCTGGGTCATATTTAGTGCAACAAAAAGAGAAAAATGTGAGCAGGAGTGAACAATTTATGGAGCCAAGAAGCAGTAAGGGAACGAATGGGCTATCGGTTGGGATAAAAATTAAGAATGGAGCCGAAATAAAGTGCCAAACTGGACCTAGTGATAATAAAAATATGGAGCACGTGTTGAAAGCAAAGAAAAACTTGGGGATGGAGTTTCAAGGTGGCAAGAATTTGGGCCAAAATGTGATAAGTTCTGAAACTACTCGAGAAGGAAAAGAAAGCATATCAACAACATGTTTTACTGATCATGTAGTGGAAAAGGGATCTGCTCAACATGTAAAAGCTCATGTTCATACGGGTGTCAACTCTGCGTCTAATCCTTTAGATCCAGGTGATAAAAGGGAAACGAGGGATAGCATCCGGGCAAATCCATTGGCGGATATGGTGGTAGATGATGGTGTGTCTGATATGGACAAGGATAGATGACGTCGAGTCGTGGTACTGAAGAGCCAAATCACTAATCAGGTTTTTTTTTTATGATTGGTAATATGATGATTTGGAACTCCCGGGGTACTAGGAGTAATATATTCATGAGGCTTTTAATTGAATTTAAAAAGCGTTATAATTTATGTTTTATTGCTATCATTAAACCAAGAAGAAAGGGAGAGGAAGCTAGAAAAATTGCCCGTAGAGTAGGATTTGAGAATGTGGAAGTAGAGGAAGTGATAGGATTTAGTAGAGGAATATGGTGCTTTTGGGATGATACATTAAAATTATCGATTAAATCCAAGACATCTCAGTTAGTACATGGGTGTGTGAATGAAGGAAAAAGAGATGCATGGAATCTAACGGTTGTCTATGGCCATCCTAATCAGGTTAGGAGAAGGGAGTTATGGTACCAGCTGAAAAATATTGCAGTCAATGGGGTTACTAAGTGGTGTGTAGGAGGGGATTTTAATGCAACGTTGAGGTCCAATGAACGTAAATCTGTAAACCGAATGCAAGTTACACAAGACCGGGGTTTTCAAAATTGGATGGGGGAGTGCAGAATGGATGAAGTGGATTTTCAAGGTCCTTTATTTACCTGGAGTGGAGGGGGAGTGTCGAGTAGGTTGGATAGAGTAGTTACAGATAGCAAATGGTTTGAACAATTCCCTAAGGCATTGATTGTGCATTTACCGAAAACAAAATCAGATCACTGTCCTTTGTTACTGAAATTGCATGGGCATGAAAATAGACAAATGAGACAGAAATATTTTAGATTTTTTGCGCCATGGGTAACGCATGAAGATTTCCCGTCGATTGTTAAAAATTCATGGAGGAACAATAGAGGGTGGGAGGAAAATTTGAGTAGTTTTAAAAAGGAAGTGGGGGTTTGGAATAAAGATGTGTTTGGTAATATAAATAAGCGCAAAGCTAGTCTCCTGAGTAAACTTGAGAATTTGAATAAGAAGGGAGAAGATAATGGAATATGGGATCATACGAGAAAGGAGGTATAGGAGGAACTTGAGAAGTGTTTAGTTCAGGAAGAAATTATGTGGCTCCAAAGATCTTGATGTAGCTGGTATCATCAAGGTGATAAAAATACAAAGTATTTTCACAACACAACGAAGTATTTCAGGAGGCGAAAAACCATTGAAGCTCTTAAAGGAGAAGATGGGGAGTGGTGTTATGATAAAGATTTGATTAAACAAGCTGGTTCAAAGTTTTTCAAAAAACTATATATGATAGACCAGGAATTCAGTGATTCGGTGGATTTCGGTTGCTCTTATCCTGTGGTGCAAGAATTAATATTATCTTCCTTGGGAAACATGGTAGATCCTTCCGAAATAAAACAGGCCATCTTCAGCATGGGTGCTCTTAAAGCTCCTGGACCGGATGGGTTAAATCCGCTATTTTTTCAAAGTCAATGGGAAATAGTAGGAAACTCAGTATGCTCGTTGGTTACATTTGTATTTAAACACCCAGAGGAGATTGAAAAAATTAATGCCACAAATATTGTTCCCATCCCAAAGGTGGACGGTCCACAATCCTTTCGGGACTTTCGTCCCATCAGCATGTGTAATGTGGCATACAAAACCATAACAAAGATATTGGCAAACATACTGAAGAGTATTATGCCCATAGTGATTGCTCCTAATCAATGTAGTTTTGTGCCAGGTCGTCAGAGTTCATATAATATCATTCTAGTGCAAGAGATCATTCACTCAATGCGAAATATGAAAAAGAAGACCGGGTATATGGCATTGAAGATTGATCTTGAGAAGGCTTATGATCGTATTCGTTGGGGGTTTGTATTACAATGCTTGCAGGAGATCGGATTTCCTTCTCATTTTGTGGATATTGTTAAATATTGTTTATCCACCGTTCAAATACAGGTGTTATGGAATGGGGAGAAGGGTACACCTTTTTCTCCTGCTCGTGGCATTCATCAAGGGGACCCATTGTCACCATATTTGTTCGTTTTGGTCATGGAAAAATTTGCTCACCTCATACAAAGTGTGGTCCAGGAGGGAAGTTGGTTGCCGTTCCGTTTAAAAAAGAATGGTACGGCCGTATCACATGTGTTTTTTGCAGATAATTTAATTCTTTTCTCAGAAGCGAGTACGACCCAAGCTGCCATAATAAAAGCATGCCTAGATGATTTTCGTGCAGCATCTGGGGAGAGAGTCAATGCTACAAAATCCAGAATCTTCTTCTCCAACAATATGTGCCACACAAGAAGGCAGGAAATTAGTGAGTTTTTGGGGTTTACTTTGACAAATGATTTGGGTAAATATTTAGGAGTCCCAGTCCAACACAAAAGAGTATCAAAGGGTATGTTTGAAGATGTTCTAGATAAAATGGATAAACGTTTGGCGAATTGGAAGACGAACATGTTATCTTTAGCGGCAAGACAAACCCTAGTTACATCAGTGATGGCTGCTATTCCGGCATATACGATGCACTCTACACTATTACCTGTAAGTGTTTGTGATGCAATTGATAAAAAATGTAGGAATTTCTTGTAGGGGTCAACAGATTCATAGAGAAGGGTGCACCATGTGGCTTGGAGGGATGTGGGCCTAGAAAAGAGGGAAGGGGGTCTTGGAATCCGACATGCTCGCAAGCAAAATAAAGCTTTCATGGCTAAGATTGGGTGGGGTTTGGTAAAAAGGCGAGACACTTTATGGGTGAGATTTTTAAGGGAAAAATACAAATGTGGGGATGATATAATGCCCAAGGTTGAGCATAGAAAGAGTGAGTCTCAGACTTGGAAAGGAATTAGGCATGCTTGGCACTTGGTAGGTAAGGGTATGGGCTGGAAAGTAGGAGATGGCACACGGGTCAAGTTTTGGAGTGATTGATGGTTACCCAATTATATGAAGTTGGAGAGCCATGCATTAAAACAGTTGTCTAAGGACCAGAGGGAAAGGGCTGTAGCATCCTATACTTTGCCGTCGGGAGGTTGGGACAGGGATCAGTTGACAGGATTCCTACCAATCTCGGTTCTTCATGATATATGGAGATTGTTTCCAAATGGACCTGTGGGAAATGAAGATACACCAATGTGGAGTGAAACTCATAATAGGGAATTTACTACTAGATCAGCATATTATATAGCAAGTGAGTCTGCTCAAGTTATACAAAGGGTAGGCTGGAGGAAAATATGGAAACTTCAAGTTCCTCAAAGGTATAAAACATTCCCTGGCTGGGTGCAAGAGTGAGATTATTCACAAATGAACTACGAGCTTCTAGAGGACTCAGACGGTCCATGGATTGTTACAAATGCGCAGGAGTGAGAGAAGATATACTACATGTGCTTAGGGATTGTCCAACGGCTCGTCAGTGTTGGATCTCCCTAGTCCCAATACAACTAAAAGACAGATTTTTTTGGGATTTCAGAAATATCATCATGGATTGAGTGGAACATTTCACAGACCTCTAAGGTAAAGGGAGCCGAATGGAAAGTGTACTACACCATTTTGTGCAGGTTACTATGGTTAAATAGAAATGCGGGTATGTTCCAGGGTAAAGAGCAGGGTATGAGATCAATAATGGCTCAGACCTCTGCTATTGTAAAGTGGTCGGATGCCCATAGTTTATTCCACACACTGCATAGAGAACGGGACAGTAGATGGGTTCCACCTCCTGCAGGGTGGATCAAAATAAATGCGGATGGCGCTAGATCAATACGTAGTGGAATTGCAGCTTGCGGAGGTATTGCTAGGAATCATGACAACGAGGTATTAAATGGATTTCTGTTTAATATTGGAAGAGCATCTTTGTTTCATGCTGAAACATGGGCTGTCCTTTGGGGTTTCAAGCAAGCTTGGGACTCTAATTGGAGGAAGGTGGTGATAGAAAAAGATTGCTGGGATCTGGTGCAAACTCTCTTACATGGCTGGAGGGAAGAGCATCCAGAAGACAATTTATTGGAAGAAACTAGAAGCTGGTTACATCGAGAATGGGAAGTGCGAGTCGAATGGTGTAATAGAGATGCAAATGCAGTTGCGGATAAATTAGCAAAAGAAGCTTTGAGTTCTACTGAAGGTGTCTCATTTTTTCAAGGGGTTCCTGAGATGGTCATTAATGAATTAGCTTTAGATTCCTTGTAATAGGTTTTTTCTGTGTGCTTTCAATTTCATCGAAAAAAAAAAGTTCAAGGGGTTCTCAATAACTATTCAAAGTTCAGAGAGTTTTTTGCAATTGTTTAAAGTTTAAGGAGGTTTTATCAAATTAGTAATTAACACAGGATGTCACGTAGGATGACAAGTGTCATATCATAATTTGACGTGACAGTTCTTGTTAAAAACATAACAGTTACTTAATGGCTGGGATTGCTAGTTAATATATGAAAGGCATTAGGAGTTAAATTTAAACTTTGAAATATCAGAGGATTAAATGCAACTGACCCAAAGTTCAAAGGGATTTTGTAAAATTTAGCCTTAATTTAACTAATTACTTCATTCTATTATTGTTAATTTAATTTCTTCGTGTTATTATTTATATTATTTGTTTTTAATTTTTATTTTATAATTTTAATATCTACCATTATTTTTTTAAACTATTTATATATATTTACTGATTCAAATTATAATTTATATTTTATTCATTTAATTTAGTTTTTAAATCTTTGTACTACTAATTTTTGAATTTTTGAATTGAAATATAAATTTGATTAATAGATAATTATTAATTCATTTTGAGGGTAAAATGAGTATTTTTTTTTTCCAAATGTCACCCCTCAAATTTCTTCTTCTCCTCAACCCATCTTCCTTCACCCCTCACAATCTTTACTTTACTTCCCTTCCCTTCCCTTCACTTAAGTTCCTTTCCCTCCTCGAATTTTCCTCATACCGAACGGGCTCTGAATATAAGGGCCCGTTTGCTTCAAGGAAAAGAAGAGGAGGAAAGGGAAAATTGGATTTTTCTGTTGGCTGTGGCCGTTTGGTTCACCATTTTTGTCGGAAAATATTTTTCTAGCCCGCCAATTTTCAGCTATATGATTGAAAATGGATTCTCACCAAAGTTGGTGGGAACCAATTATCAAGTGGGGAAAGAAAATGCCTAAAGGCACAAAAATCCCTTGATGTGACCTTAGATATGATAAAAAAAAGTGATTGGGTCCCATGGACATTTAAATAATATTTTTACTTTAGGCTAAAATGGTCTTTTGGCTCATTTTTCTACTTTATTTTCTTCAAACCAAAAAAAAAAAAGAAAATCCTATCAACCCATTTTCTTTTCTAATGCAAAATGAACATCTATGTGACAAAATATTTTCCATTCATTTTCATATTTTTCCATTCCATTCCTTTCCAACATTTTCTTTGATTCAAACGAGCCCTAATATATGATATTAGCAAATGAAAAACCGATCCATGAAGCATAGGTATTACATCTAGTATGGGTGATAATGATACTGATAAAAAAGCTATTTTTTTAAGAGAAAATTGTCCAAAAGTACTATATTAAAAATTTATTTATTAAATAGGATCTTTGGATACAAACAATATTTCTAATATGTAAAAGATCTTTCCTTATATATAAATAATATTTTCATGTGTGTATATATCTTCCGTGATATTCCCTTATATTTGAAACAATCTATCTAAAAAATCTTCCTTGTGGCAAATTGGTATTTCCATTTTTTATCCATCAAAACGCGTTTGTCCGCCATATTAAGATTTCGATATTTATTAGTGCAGGCTCTACATGTGCAAATTATGTTTTTTGCACACTTTTCGGTTTGTAATTTCTCGTCTCTCCTGGCCTGGTTATCGCCACTCTGCTTTTTTCAGGAAAGTTTAGAAATTTTCCTGGAATTTGCCCTGGTTGGTCCCATTTCTTTTGCGGTTTCTTACTTTCTTCAGAGGCTGAAACAATAACTCTACTCCAGAATTCATGCAAAATCTGTGATAAAAAATTTTACTTGTTCCGCCCAATTTTTCCCTTTCCTCACGACTAATTTCGTAGAAATTTGATGGGGCAAGCGCAATCGAAGAACGAGCTTCTTTACCAACAAGTCAGTTACGGAAACATCGAAGGAATCAAAGCCCTTCATAGGGAGGGAGCAGGACTAGAGGTAAAGAAACAGTGCTGAATTTTGCAGATGATTTTGTTTTCATTTTTGGCTGCTGGTGAAGGATTTTCTGGTTCACTGTGATGATTTGTTGATTTCGTTGCAGTGGGTGGACAGAGAAGGGAAGACGCCTTTGATTGTTGCTTGTATGAACCCTGAGCTGTATGATGTCGCAAAAACATTGATTGAACTTGGAGCCAATGTCAATGCATACCGTCCGGGTATAGGTTCTGTTTGGCTTGATAAAAAATTTATCAGATTTCTATAATTAGCTTCTTGGAGGTGTATGCTGTCTGTTTCGGATGGAATCAAATGTTTTTAGTGTTATAAACTAAAATTTGTCGTGATCACCCTTCAAATTTTAAGAAATTTCATTAACTACAGACTAGGGAGGATGAGTTTCTCTGTTTAAGATGGTTGTAATACCTCTAGATTTCACTGTTTAGTTACTTTTCTCTCTTTCTTAAGTTATTTCGGATTATTGTTTGCTATAGCCATCGCTATATTAGCAACTACTATTGAAATGAATGACAATACTTGCGTGGAGTATACATATGTTTGTGATTAGATTCTCTAATTAAACTATGCAGATTTAGATATTTAACTGATCATAATTGCGATATGGAGTCATTTGGAAATTACTACTTATACTTTATGTTTTCATTGTAGAGCATAGCGAACACTTAAGAACCTTTTTATTCCAACTTTTGTCCTATACTGATTTAATTAAACTACCATCAATCTATGTCTTCCTCTGGCTTCATTGACTAGTTCTGACTTTTGAGATTGGCTATTGGGTAGGACGACATGCTGGCACTCCATTGCATCATACCGCTAAAAGAGGCCTTGAAAGTATTGTTAAGCTGCTTCTTTTGCATGGAGGTATGATAAAATGTCTCTGCGTTTGCAAAGTTTTGACCATTCCGTTTGATTTGGTTTATTTCAAAAATTTGTCGTATACTTCTTTAATTTTCAATTCTTAGGACATTGATTTGGCATCTGCTGTTAAACTTGTCAGCTAATGCATTGGTCTTGAACGATGATTGCCAAACTGCTCTTGATGTTGCCAGGGCCAAGGGCCACAGCAATGTTGTTCGTGCTATTGAGGTATGTTTGGACTTATCTTTGTAACGTTGAAACATACCTGCTTGCCATATTAAGTTGAATGGATCGGGATTTCTCTACTGTTTCTTATTTTGCAGAGTCATCTTTCCTTGTTCTCTGGTTGGCTGCGGGAGTTCCATGGGCCTGGATTCCTAGAAGTACTAGCTCCACAGCTAGTATCTAAGAAAGTGTGAGTATCTAGTGATATTTAGTTGAAGCTTCCTTTTCCCTTTTTTCCTTCTTTGCTAGATGGATTGCATGTCTTTCTCACTGCTTGCAAATTTTTTGGGGTCTTCTAATGAACTTTCTGACAATGTCCTTATGATTATGCGAATCGTTCAACAATTTCTTGCAGTTGGGTGGTTATTTTACCAGTTGGCTCTCGTAATCTTACCAGACCTTACAAGCTGGAGCTTGCCATATATTCTAGTATGCAGGTATTTGAGAATGAATATATAATTCTTCCAGAGACACAGAGATTGATGTCTATTTTGTTAGTGAGTGTAATGTATAACCATAATAACAGTTCATAATTCAGTTAGAAGGGTAGTTAGGATATAGCCGTAGGTTAGTTTTAGCCTTAGTGTGACCATTAAGTCCTTCTATTCTATAAATAGGACCTTATGCAATTGTAATACACAGATTATTATGGAATAACATTGTGCCTATCCAGATTTCTCTTTGCCTCTCTAATTCTCTCTCACCTTTTCTCCTTCAACCCCTCTGTTCTGTTCTCTCTTTCCCTTATCTCCTTCATTCTTCTATCTTCTTCTACGTATCTCTGCTTTAATTACATAGATACATCTGTGGTATCCGAGCAGATGCTCCTCAGCACCACGCAAAAGCGCACAAAGATTAATGGTACACAATCCCGGCATTCAAGATATATGGAAGAAAGGTTTAGGTGTATTGAGCAGCGGCTAGCCTTAGTTGATCAATTGCAGAATATGGTTCTTGACATGTCTACGTAACTACAAAAGCTGAGACGACAAAGGAATTTATTGCCTCTTCAGCAGCAGGGATCGTTGGCAGAATTCACCAAGGCGTTTGACTCCCTATTTGCCCCACTTAATTTACCAGAGGCATATCCTGTGGCTGTATATGTTTCAGCTTTACAGAAAGAAATCCAAGAATCAGTCCTGCTTTTCAACCCCCGTACCATGCTTGAAGCCCATCACTTGTCAGAATGTATGAGATAATGGTGCAGATGCAAGCCAAGAAGGCAAGGAAAACCTTGGAAGATTAAGCAAGAAGAAGATGCCTCTGTTTCTCAATAACGAGACCCAAGACGTGCACCCAAAGGCACAAGAACCCTTCATTGCTCAGAAGAAAGATGACGACGAGCAAGGAGTTCCTGTCATTCTTAAAGATGATGGGTCTTCGTCACTTACCCAAGAATGTTTTGCTGATGCGGGAACTTCTATCAAAGAAGACGAGATTCTTGAACCCTCTGTTCCTATGTTCTCTACTCCTTTCTCCTTCATTCTCCTATCTTGTTCTACATATCTCTGTTCTAATTGCAGAGATACATCAGAGTGGATTAGATAGAATGTTTCAGTTTCTATGGATAGTAAGTTTATTAAATAATTTTAGGGATTATAACATCTTACTCAGTTTAGTCATCTAGAAGTTGGATGAATCTTGTATCTGTTTGCACGTGAAACTAACACATAGATACTTGATTCATTGCTAAGTTTTCTATCTTCTTGCCTTACTATTATCATATTATGATGTAAAAGCATATTATTAAATGTGCAGGATGCACAGCCTCGAACAGTTATTGCTCTGTGGAAGGCCAACTTAGAAGAACCAAAGCTACACCAGTCAGATCCTTCAGTGACTATTGCTGATCCTGCAACAAGTAATCTCCTAACCTGAGCTAGCTTTCAAACGTGGGTTGGACTTAAACTTGAACTGACTGTTTGGGTCACAATTTTACAAATTTAATTGGTTAGGCTTTAGCTGAACTCGATGATGCTATAAATATGTATATGAGTAATTTTTCTAATAGTGTTTAATATAGTACTAGTAATATATTTTAAATATTTTTCAACCTACAAAATAGTGATGATGCTTTACTAAAATCCAAAATCATTGTATATCTGGTGTATTGAATGCTTAAACTTATTGCCTTTTATTGGAGTAAATAAAATACACACACTAAACATGTATAAAGTTGTTTGTGTATTTTTATCAAACTTTTAAGAGCTGGAATTCTAGGTGCCAGCTATTTTCCCATTGTGCAAAGCACTCGTGTGGGAACCAGGTTCAAACCCCACTTCATGAAATGAAAAATATTTCCCAAGTGACTTGGCGCTGTGAATCAGATTTTGACAAGTAGTGCTAGGTCATGACTTCCTTTGATAACTCAACCAGGGAATGGTTTATTTTGGTATGGAGTTATCTAAATGTCAAATCAGGTTTGAGGTGTTTCCCAAACCTGACTCTTTACCGCCTACCAATTGGACTGGTCAGATGGACTTGTCTGGTTTGGTGTGTGGCCCGTTGACAATGAATTGTTTTACTTTTCTTGTCCCATTCTGTATCCATTCACTCGTTTTTGTCATTTAAACCCTATCAAAATACTTTGTCAAGTATTTTATTTTATTTATCAATAGAATATGGTACAAAAATATTTGTAAATAATGTAAATATATAATATTATGATTTTTTTATCAATAATGGTAATAAATAAGGAATATTCGTAATAGTTGTTGGAGAGGTATTATTGAATTAGATGTTTCAAAGTTCTGTCCCATCCTAGGAGTTAGTTTCATTATCTAACTCTTTTTCCAATGGTATAAATCAATATTGGCACTGTATATTTCTAGGAGTTAAGAAAATCTTCTTCCTTATTGAAAGGCTTGGAACTAGCAGGCTTTTTTATTTTTTGTTTTCTGTTTGAACTTTTTGCTTATTTCCAGAAACACGCATTAAACTTGCACCCGCAAGTGAGAATGACAAGCAACAACTCAAGTGGTTCTCTGATGCATGCAAAGGAATTCCGCAGGTTTGTCGCATGCTATATGTGGTTCATTGGTGTAATTTGCTGGTATTTTATTTCCATTTGTTGCTTGTTCAGATTGATATTTAAAACAAAAACTTAATTTTCACTTTTATATTACTTTATTGGCTGTGTAAAATATATACAAAGGGCTGGCAGACAAAATTTCAATCTTGAAAAGCTGTCTTGCTCAATATGTAATTCTTGAATCTCAAAATCTCTGGGCTTCCAGGAAAATCCAGCATTTTTGCAGAGTAACATTAGAACAGCTCCACCGTCAGCACCACCAGCTGCAGAAGATCCAGAGATGGCTGCTGCTGCTATCAGAGCATCCATGCAGTCTGCCATGCATGAAAGGCCACCCCTTGCAAATCCGCTGCCAAACTTTGGAGCAAGTTCTTCAAGTGGAGTAAATACAAACAAGCATGGTTCAATTGGCACACCAAATTCGAACGCAAGTGGTAGTTTGCCCACAAATGAAGGCGGACCGGGTAGCAACCCAAGTGAACCCATTCATATCAATAATAATGAGCCTATTTCTCAAAGTTCTAGTGGTTTGGATTTGATTCCTTCAGCTCCTCCAATTGCAGACGAGAATCCAATAGATGGCCCCATTCATTATCCGTCAATTGATTTAAGCCCTGTTGATATATCATCTCCAGCAGCAGAGAACCCGCCTGAAGAGGAAAACAATGCTGCTGGTAGCGGCTCGTCTTGTGTGATCTGTTTAGATGCTCCGGCTGAGGGGGTATGCATACCCTGCGGCCACGTTGCTGGATGCATGTCTTGCTTGAATGAGGTCAAAGCAAAGAAATGGGGTTGCCCAGTTTGTCGAGCAAAGATCGATCAGGTGATAAAGATATATCACGTTTAATTTTTAAAACAATGTTAATAGCCCTGCCTGTAGTACATTTTGGAAATGACACAAGCATAGAGACCCCACATTGGATCTTTGTGAATATCCCATCATCGTGATACCACATATTGTGATTCTGTGAGTCTGCTTTCCAAAGTGTACGGTGTGGATTTTGTTCATTTGTTATATATAGCCATGTCTGTTTTGTTTATTCGCCCCATGGATATATGTGAGATTGGGTATATTTATATATTTATAGCCATGTTTGTTTTGTGGTTTTGGGTGATGAATACAAGTGAGTTTGGGTATATCCACCATATAGCCATGTCTGTTTTGTGGTTTCAGCCCATAAATATAAGTGAGTTTGGATTACTTCAGTAGCCTAAGAGCTCCAACTCCACGGATCCGAATTATCAGTTTTTAACATGGCATGGTCGTTAATTTTCCAAAGAAGGAGATGGCTGCAGGCTACGCAATGTTGGAAGAGTAAACAAACAATAACTTGGAAGGGTTTATTTGAGTTGGCGTTCAAAAAGCACACTCATACCAGTCGAGTCAAAAGTCATATTGCATATTTAACTCGTATACCGTAAATCATGTTGGAAAAGTATATTCTACCACTAATCTAAATAGACATTTAAATTGATAAAGGGCTTGTTTATGTTGTATATAGATTATTAAAAAAATTTCCCTTCCATCTCAACTCTTCTATAGAAGATTCAAGAACTCGCAAGAATTTACTCTCTAGGTAAGATTTCGGGATGAAGTGCTTGTTTGAAAAAGCGGTGGAAAAGTACGTTCACGTAAGTTGAGACAAAACTCTTTTTACAAATTTACCTTGTATACCGTAAATCACATTGGAAAAACAACTTCTACCGCTAATCCAAACAGACACTAACAAGAGGGGGGGATGAAATGGGTTTATGTTATCTCATGTGTTAGAATCTCATCTCTACTCCCTTAGATCAAGAAAATGAACAGTTTAAATTTAACATTTTATAAAATTATTATTCTAAATATAAAAAAATAGATTCAAATTTTAAAAATTTGATTTATACATGGTTCATAATGCAACACTCCCTCCGGTCTTTTTTATAAGCAATTTGCTCTTTCTTTCTTTCTTTTTTTTGGCCAAACAATTTGCTCTTTCTTGGGGTTGGTTCTTTTTATAAGCAACTTTCTCCTTGTGTCTCAAAATGTATATTAATTTTTCCTTTTCTACCCCTATTAAATACACATCTTTATATTAATTATCCCCACTTAGCACTAATTCTCTTTCATTTAATCATTTATTGCATATTATCTCTCATATTTTATACTTATGATCTCTCATATTTGTTATTCTCTCTCCTATGCTCTTTTTATAAATAGGGGTATGTTTGGAAGAAACATGGTGTTTTTTTACACATTTGTTGTTTTTAACTAATCTTAACCGTTTGTTCTTTTTACACAATAAAGATAAAAGTTGTTTATAAAAAAGGAATAGAGGGAGTATTAAAAAAAATTAAGTTTATAAAATATTAAAATAATAGCCTTATAATATATTAAATCTTAACCATCCATTTTTTAATCTAATGATAGAGATGAGATTTTGAGAAGAAAATGAGTCTAACGAAGAGGAGAGGATATGCTTCCGAGATGAAACGCATGTGAACAAGAAAAACTGCCGCGCTAGTCCACCGTGCCTGAGGAGTCAATGGGGTTTGACGGAGTGTGGTGAAGAGCTTTCTGAATTATTTTTAGGCTTAAATAAAGAAAGGATAAACAAAAAGGCAAAATGGTCCATGCACTTTTTAAATCAAAATGTTGTTGCGGATATATTTAGCTAAGGAAGGGATCACTGCTTCCTCCCCTTTTGATGGATGTCCGGACCACTTACGTGTGTTGTGCCAACAAGATTGTATGGGCTATGTCCCCAACTTAACCATCTCATTTATTTTGGGTTTTAACCCTCTCATCATTATCAAAAGAGAAGAGCCAAGCATTCTGGATTGCATTTTCCCCCAATAACTAAGAAAGTATTATAAGTATAGGTATTCTCTAATTTGAGACAATCCTATTTGAGGTACTATCAGGCACTTCTTTCTGTGGGGATTCAAACTTTGGTTTCACGTTGTGAGAGCTAACCTCCACCACCCCTATTGGTAGTTATATAGACATAGAAGAAGAGTAACATAGGCATAAGATCCTAAAGCCATGCATCATTTTTATCTTGTTATTGTTGGTGTCAGCACCTAAATTCTCATATGATCTAGTGAATCTTCCAACTCCTCCTAGTGCTCTGTAGATCTTATCGGCGGCAACACCTGCAAAGAAAATGAATAATCCGAGTTGTGTCAAAAGACACTGTCTTTAATAGCTATTCCGTAACTATCGACTGATAAGAAACGACACTCCCCAGAATAAAACAGATCCTTCCTACAAGAACAGGGTGAACAAAACAACAAAATATAATAGGACTCAACAAGTATAAGATATACAAGAGACAGAAGAGAAGTACTCGAAAACTCTAGAGTGGTCTATCAAAACCTTGACTAAAGCACTTTATATAAGCCTCACCAATATGTACGTTGGCAGCCCTCTAAACCACCATAAATAGGCAGTTTTATTAACATAAAATGCCATAAAACCATCTGAATGAGACGGTGCTGTGTATTGGGCATAAAAGCCATTTAAAGACTATTAATATTTAAACATTAGGCATTTAAAGGAATTGAAGAAATACTTTTTAATGTCTAAATAAAATTTCAACGTCCAAAACTCATTATTGGGTTCAGCAAAATTGCATTTCTAGTAAAGGCTTATTATTTCAAAACTTAAGGGGCTGTTTTATTTTGTTTTTAAAGCAATAAAATAATAAAACTTGTTTGGTAAACTCTTTTTTAAAAAATTGTTTCAAAAAACAAAAAGTTGTTTTTAAAAACTAAAAAACAAAAACAGTTTTTAGTTGTTTTCATGTTTTTGTTTTCCTATTTTTTATTTTTTGAGGCCGTCACTTATCCACTATCGATACTACACTATCAAAGACTACTACCGCCACGTCACCATCGGCGACGACACCACCATATCACTTCAAAAACATATTGTTCAAAACAATCTATTCAAACATATCTTTTTGTTTTTTTATTTTTAAAACTTATTTCTAAAAACTGTTTTATAAAATTGTTTGTGAGAATAAAAAATAGAAAACAAAATCAAACAAGCCCTAAATTTCCGATTTCTCAAAATAGCTTTAGGAAAAGTGCTCAGTCCATGCTTTAACTAGTGCACAAGGGGTGAAGAGAAGTCACTGGATTTCAATTGGTGACCCATTATTATATGAGTTCATTCCTCTTTTTAGCTCATTTAAGAGTCCAAAATCATTTATTACTTGGACCCCCACAATCCTAATCAAAATAGGACTTATTTCTTGTGACATACGTACTTATTATTTCTAACAGTTACTGTATATCCCAAGATGGACTAGAAACAGAGGCTTACCATTGCTAGCTATGAGATACTGGACATGGGCCTTTGGTATTTGTTTCACAACTTTTGACAAAAGCTGTCAAGTAATCGTGTAAAAGAATGAACCATTTGTATGTCCAAAATGTGTTTGACGTATGTCTGAACAGTGTTCTGAGATTATTTTTGGAGTCAGAGGCATTTGGAGATGAAACCATGACCATCAGGTGAAACCAAGTAACGTGTTCAGAATAATGAGAAATCGTATAAGTAAGTGCTGGTTTGAGATAGTTTATTTTTTATTTATAAGTGTTTATAAATCGTAATTTACAGTATACGAGGTAAGTATGTGAGAGGAGTTTTATTTCGACTTACGTAATAAGGACTTATTACCCAAAAATAAGTGATGATAAACACACAATAAAATATGTACATATACACATTAATAAATCTCTCGGTCCTCTATCCCCCTCACCCTCATTTCTTCCTTTTATTTCTTTTTGGTACGTAATTGCCTTTTCTTTGATTTCCAATAAATGAAACTAGCCACAATAAAACTAAGGCACTAAAAGTGCACTTTATAAACAAATTTAAAGATAGATATAAAGGACCAAACCAATACTATTTTAGTTCCATGAAATTGTTTTTTTTAGTTCCATGGAATTGTTTTATATAGGATTGTGATAGTATCAAAATCAAACACTTATGGGGTATGCATGTTTTATGCCTAAGATGTCCGAAGTCCAATACACGTGCGCAAACCTTTGCCAGGTGAGCAACAATGCAACTGCGTTTTCCTATCACAAAATTTAACACACACACAAACTACATAATCAATTATATATAGATATATATTTGTTTTATATAAAAAATAATATTATTAAAAAATAATAATAAATTCAGTGATAATTTAAAATAATTTTTATATATTTATTATAATTTTTAATTTTAATTAATTTCAAATTAAACAAATTTTAAATCTGAAATAAATTTTCTTATAAATATATTTTTAGAAAATTTTTGAAATTAAAAATTATTTTTAATTAACATTAATAACTAATAATTTATATATAAATCCAAAATATATGTGTATTAACATAATATATCGCTAAAAAATTACATATATTATAGGGAAAATTCCAAAAAAATACATTGGAAATAGCAAAAGGACAATTCAGTACATTGAAATTGTAAAAGGACAAATCAGGCTGTGTCAGACGGGCTGAGGAATCTGGCATTTTGAAATTTCGGCCAAATGACGAAAATGCCCTTCAGCCCTCAGTCGGAATAACAACATAGGAGTTGTTAATGGCGAATCCGGAGTTGTTAATGGCGAGATCGATGGTGTTATTGGCTCTGAAATTTGTTAAGTGCGAAAGAAGAAAATGGAGTTGTTAATATCGAATCCGGAGTTGTTAATGGCGAGATCGGTGGTGTTATTAGCCCTGAAACTTGTGAATTGTAAAAGAAGAATTGAAGTTGTTAATAACGAATCCGGAGGTGTTAATTCCGAGGATCATGTTGTTATTCTGAAGTGGGCCTGAAGTGCTGAAGGGCATTTTCGTAATTTGGCCTAAATTTCAAAATGCCAGATTCCTCCTTTTTCTGACACCCGCCTGATTTGTCTTTTCTGAATTTCGATGTACTGATTTGTCCTTTTGATATTTTGAGTGTAGTTTTTTGGAATTTTCCCTATATTATATCATAATTTTAACAATAATTATGAAAAAATATTTTTAATATATTTATATGGATATTAATATCATAATTTTAATTTTTATAAATATATTATTTTAAAATTTTAAAAATTTAAATTTATTAAAAAATAAAATTTTTTAAATTTTTTTGTCAACATTTTTCATGGAAACAAGCATTTACTACCCCGTGCATTGCGCAGGAGCATTGGCCGGGCTAATTAAAAATATGATAAGTATCTTTTAAAAAATTATAACATATTCCAATTTCATATATGTATGTATGTATGTATGTATGTATGTATGTATGTATGTATGTATGTATGTATGTATGTATGTATGTATGTACATTGAAATTACTCATAACTAAAAAAATACAAAGGAGCTCCATTACAACATATGAAATCATAAAACATTAGAACAATGAAGAAGTAAAAGATTTTATATCAAATTAATCTTCTCAAACAAATTTCTTTATTGGCCCAATCAACTTCCTTAAGAATCTATTTTCTAAAAAATAATTGAAGAAAAATATCTTTTATCATTTGTGCATGGGATGCCTTCACTTAAATATACTAAATAATATTGTTCATTACCACAGTTCATATTAGCATTTGCTCCCCTGATGAGTTAACTTTATTGTGTGTTATCAAATTATTCATTTTAAAATAGATGAAAGAGAACTGAATATATGAAAGGATACAACTAACTGCTCATGAATAATATTACTCATGAGTTGCATGTGATGCCTTCATGCAAATGTTTTGAACAATATTGTTCAATACTATAGTTCATGTAACACTTGAGTTGTGATAGATCTTGAGTTAACATATGCTATCTATGTGTCTTATAATTCTAAAATTGAAGAAAAATCATTTACAATGGTATGTCTATAAATAATTAATGTAGAATAAATTTAAATATGTATTGATAAACACACCGTACCAACCACAAAAAAATGGACTTAATAGATCCACCCTTTCCCAAAACCTCTTAGTCATCTGATCCCCACTTAACCTAAGAAGCATCTTCGTCCACTGAAAATAATGTGCATTTACATCTAGACAGGAACCATGAGCCTTTAAGCCTATATAGTTTCTTAATATATTTTAAGGAAGAAGCAAAACATGATCGACACCTATCCGTAGAAAATTCCTTAGGCTTTGGATTTTTGTTAAGGGAGACAAATTAAAGGTTTATTAAAACTCCAAATATTAACAAATTAAATTGCATATGCTCTTTGGATTTTTGTTAAGGGAGACAATATGTATGGAAAATATATCACGTAAGTCAGGCAACAACAACACCCATGAGCTTGCATTATATATTTTTCTTCTCTCTGGGTCCATCCTCCTAAACGAAACTGATAACTCATAATGTATTATTTATATATATATATATATAAAATTTTGCAATATAATATATTCAAATGAAACACTGAGACTTAACAGGAAAACCGTCAATTATCAATAGATAGTCACAAAACATTGAATATGCCACATTTAGGCTTTAGCTTATAGTAAACCCAACAAATAGATCCCCCCAAACACAAAAAAAAAAAAAAAACTTTTCTTGCTTGATACCCTATAAAGGCTCTGGCAAAAGCTTTGTAGGGGATTCAATTGCAGAAGATCCATATCTATCAAATCAGTACACAGCTCAAGGACTTGTAATATTCACTTCATCACCTACCTACAAAAAATGTCATGTAAAGATAGATTATTGAAGCAGTTGTAGAATTACGTCCTCTTCCAAAAAGAAAAAAAGTTGGATCAAGCTATTAATTGTAAAATCACTGTATAAATATTACCTCAACCATTGAATTGAATTACTGAAATAGAACAGGGAGTTAAAACAGAGGACATGCATATGACGTATGCAATGACGTTGTGAACAGGGAACGATGACAGAGGGGTTGGTGTGGTTGCCAGATCTGACTTTTGCATTATTTTAAAGAATTTACAAGGGCGTGATTTTAGTATAAATATGTGTGTTTTCATTGTAATGCATCAAGATTTGGAATAAACACATTTGAGTTTGGTTTCTATACCATTTTGGTACCAGAGCCTGGTTCTAGAGTGCCAGAGAGTGAAAGAGTGAGGAGTGGGTGAGAAACAAAAAATGTGAGAAAAAGAGGGTGTCGGATTTTCACTCTCGGAGCGTTTTTTGAAGAAACCGACCTCACCATCGTGTTCAGAAGGCCGAAAAACCTAGGAATAGCCTCTGTCACCGCCGTGAAACACTTTCACGCGCCTCTATGGACGTCGCCGGAAAAGTCACCAGAATTTCAGACAGTCGCCGGAGTTCAGAGATTGAAGATGATGACGTCATCATCCACGTCATCCTTATCTGCTACGTCAATGACAGGTCAGCCACTCATTGACTACCACATGTCATAACCACCACGTCACCAATCTCAGTCAGCCCAACTTTCAGAAATTGCAATTTGACCCCTAAATTTGGTAAAAATTACAATTTCTTCACCAAAACTTTCTGAAATTACATTTTGGCCCCAAATTTCTGCCAAAAATATATTTCCAACCCCAAAACTTTCTGAAATTACATTTTGGCCCCATATTTCTGCCAAAATTACATTTCATACCCCAAAACTTTTTGAAATTACATTTTAACCCCAGATTTTGCCCAAAATTACATTGTTGCCCCATAATTACCCAAATTTCCTATTTTACCCCTGACTTTTCCATAGACACAAATCCTTCCCCTACCCTTCTACCTTGTACCTAATAACTGCGTACTTAAGTCATAACCTATCAGACAAACTGCAAAATGCCTCTAAGACGTAGGAATAGACATGAGATTGAGATGGAGGAGATGAGACACCGGATTCAAGAACTAGAGGCCACTATAACAGAACAGCAAGCCTTGCTCGAAACTCGTAGAGACCACTCAGAAGATGATTTAAATAGCCACAGTTCGTCATCCCCTGACTACTATCAGCGTCCTGGACAAAAACCATTCCGCCTTAATGACATTAAGGTAGACATTCTTGAATTCGAGGGAAGACTCCAACCGGACGAATTTATTGACTGGCTACAAACTGTTGAATGAGTCTTTGAGTATAAAGAGATTCCAAATGAGCAGAAAGTTAAAATTGTCGCTATCAAACTAAAGAAACATGCCTCCATATGGTGGGAGAATCTCAAAATAAGGCGTGAAAGAGAAGGAAAGAGCAAGATAAGAATGTGGGACAAGATACGACGCGAGCTCTCACGTAAGTTTCTTCCCGACAATTATTATCAAGATAACTTCCTTCAATTACATAATCTTCGCCAAAAGGCTATGTCTGTGGAAGAATATACGAGGGAATTTGAAAAACTCATGATGAAGTGTGATATCCAAGAGAGGGAGGAGCAAACAATAACTCGTTATCTCGGAGGGTTAAATACGAACATCGCTCATCCAGTACAACTCCAGCAATACTGGACTCTGGATGACGTCATTCATTTAGCCATCCGTATTGAGAAGCAGCAGCCAAGAAGGCCTCCGTACCAACCATCCTCCTCAACCAGAATTCCTTTTGATGGGCGTAAGCCACAAATGCATCAACCAAGCTCTTTAAACACGCCTCCACCTAAGGCTAATAGGGAATTCAGCTCCAAAGCACCTAAATGTTTTAAATGTCAAGGGTTCGGTCATATCGCTTCTAACTGCCCTAACCGCAGAGTTGTCACTATTATTGAAGGAGAAGTTTCTGCAGTATTTGAAGAAGAAAGGGAGCCTATGCCTGAAACATAACCAATATTTGATGAGGAGCCAGTATTTGATGAGGAAGTTACTCCTGCTGATCACGGTGAATCACTTGTGATTAGGAGAAGTCTGCATACAACAACTGTGAAAGAAGAGCCTTGGCTACGTCACAACATTTTTCATACTCGTTGCACTACACAAGGTAAAGTCTATGACGTCATTATTGACAACGGAAGCTGTGAAAATGTAGTTTCCAACTATATGGTAGAAAAGTCGCATCTACAGACTCACAACCATCCGTGCCCTTACAAGCTCTAATGGCTTAACCAAGATAGAGAGGTAAGAGTTTCAAAACGATGCCTTATTACTTTTTCTATCGGTAAAAGGTATCATGATGAAGTTTGGTGTGATGTTGTTCCCATGGATGCCTGTCATCTTCTTCTGGGGAGACATTGGCAATATGATCGACATGTTCTATATGACGGTTACGCAAACACATATTCCTTCCAGAAGGATGGTGTGAAGATCCAGCTCGCTCCTTTGCCACCTGATAAACACAATAAAGGCAAAAATGAATCCAAACCATTAGTGTCTTTAGTCAAGAAGGTGTCCAAAACAGAAAGCCAAGTAATGGGTTTCTTCTATTGCTCGAGACAAATAACAGAACTGTCATTCCACCTGAAGTGTAGCCATTATTAGAAGAGTTTCCTGATGTGATTCCAGATGAAATTTCGTCGGGATTACCACCCATGCGAGACATTCAACATGCTATGGATTTATTCCAGGAGCAGTAATTCCTAACAGGCCAGCTTACAGAATGAGTCCTCAAGAACATAATGAAGTTCAAAGCCAAATTGAAGAATTGCTGAAAAAGGGGTTCATCCATGAAAGTGTCAGCCCTTGTGCCTTACCTGTACTCCTAGTTCCCAAGAAAGATGGAAGCTGGAGAATGTGCATAGATTGCCGTGCAGTCAACAAGATCACAATTAAGTATCGGTTTCTGATACCCAGGCTTGAAGACATGCTCGACCAGTTATATGGCTCTACCATCTTCTCTAAGATTGACCTTCGTAGTGGATATCATCAAATCCGAATTCGTCCCAGAGATGAATGGAAGACCACTTTCAAAACTAGAGATGGGTTGTATGAATGGAATGTGATGCCATTTGGGTTGACAAATGCTCCTAGCACGTTTATGCGCCTGATAAATCAGGTCCTTCGCCCTTTCATTAGCAAGTTTGTTGTTGTCTACTTTGACGACATTCTTATCTACAGTAAGAGCATAGCAGATCACTTAGAGCGCTTACGTCAAGTATTGCAAGCTCTTCGTGAACAGAAACTTTATGCCAATTTGAAGAAATGCACTTTCTTGACAAATGAAGTCATTTTTCTGGGTTACATTATCACTGCAGAAGGTGTATGAGTTAACCCAAGCAAAATTGAAGCCATTAACAGTTGGCCAACTCCGCAATCTATCCAAAAAGTTCAGAGCTTCCATGGATTAGCTTCCTTCTATAGGAGGTTCATTCAAAATTTTAGTTCCGTTGCTGCACCCCTCACGGATTGCATCAAGGGAGACAAGTTCCAATGGATAGAAAAGGCTCAAATAAGTTTTGAAGAACTGAAGAAACACTTGACAGAAACTCCTGTGCTAGCTCTTCCTAATTTTTACTAAGTGTTTGAGGTCAGTTGTGATGCCTCTAACACTGGGATTGGTGCTATTCTGAGTCAAGAAGGCCACCCAATTGCTTTCTTCAGCGAGAAACTTAATGATGCTAAGCTCAAATATTCTACCTATGATAAAGAATTCTATACTGTTGTTCGAGCTTTGCAACATTAGAACCACTACCTGTTGCATAAAGAGTTTATTCTCTATTTTGACCACGAATCACTCAAGCATTTGAATTCTCAACAGAAGATCAATCGAAGGCATACCGCTTGGAGTGAAATGTTTCAGACCTATCCATCTTTACTCAAACATAAGGCTGGAATCCTAAATTTAGTAGCTGATGCACTTAATCGTCGCCATGCTTTATTAACAACTATGCAAACCAAAGTAGTGGGTTTTGAAACTATAAAAGAGTTGTATCAAGATGATCCTGATTTCCAGGGTGCCTGGAGTGCCACTGAATCTCTACCATTTCAGCAGTATTACAGGGAAGAAGGTTTTTTACTCAAAGGAAAAACTCTTTGCATTCCTCGTTGCTCACTACGAGAAGCTATAATTTGGAAAGCACATAATGGAGGATTAGCTGGTCATTTTGGTAAAGATAAAACTGTAGCCTTAGTAAAGGAGAGCTTCTATTGGCCAAGACTTGAACGGGATATCAACAAGCATATCCAAAGGTGCAAAACATGCCACCTGGCTAAATCCAAAAGCCAAAATACTGGGTTATACATGCCATTGCCAGTACCTAAAGTGCCTTGGGAGGATGTGAGTATGGATTTTGTCCTCGGGTTACCTCGGACCCAGAGACAAAAAGACTCTATAATGGTGGTTGTTGACTATTTTTCAAAAATGGCTCACTTCATTCCTTGCCAAAGGACTAATGATGCGGTTCAAGTTGCAGATTTGTACTTCAAGGAGATTGTTCGTCTCCATGGAATTCCAAAAACCGTCACCTCTGATAGAGACATCAAGTTTGTAAGCCATTTCTGGAGGACTTTATGGGAAAAGATGGGAACAAAACTTTAGTTTAGCAGTGCTAGCCATCCACAAACTGATGGACAAACAGAAGCTGTTAACAGAATTCTTAGAAATCTTTTACGAAGCTTTGTTGGAAAGAACTTGAAGCAGTGGGATCTTATTCTTGCTCAAGTTGAATTTGCTTATAACAACTCAGTCAATTAATCAACTGGAAAGTGCCCATTTGAAGTTGTTTATGGCACCTGTCCTCTCAGCCCACTTGATTTGACACCTTCTTCTGATAAGCAACAATATAGTGTCAATACGGACCAGCGGGCCAAGGAAATTAAGAAATTACATAAGCAGGTCTGTAATAGGATTCAGAAGCAGAGTTTGAAACTCAAGGCACAACGAGACAAGCATCGAAAACATCAAGTCTTTAATGTGGGGGATTTGGTTTGGATACATTTGAGGAAGGAACATTTTCCTAAACAACCAAATGCCAAGTTATCTCCGCGAGCTGATGGACCATTCAAGATCGTACAGAAAATTAACAATAATGCTTACAAAGTGGAATTAACTGGTGCCTACGGTGTTTCCACCACTTTCAATGTTGCGGATCTATCTCCGTATATTGATGATGTAGATTCTGACTTGAGGATGAGTCCTGTTCAACCCCGGGGGAATGAAACAGAATAGGGAGTTGAAACAGAGGATATGCATATGACTTATGCAATGACGTTGTGAACAGGGAACGATAACAGAGGGGTAGGTGTGGCTGCCGGTTCTGACTTTTGCATTATTTTAAAGAATTTACAAGGGTGTGATTTTAGTATAAATAGGTGTGTTTTCATTGTAATGCATCAAGATTTGGAATAAACACATTTGAGTTTGGTTTCTATACCAATTACTGTTAGAACCGGCTATCACCCAAGAGGGGGGTGAATTGGTTGTTTAATAAAAACTTAAGAACTTTAGAAATCTTTTCGTATTTTAACAAAAGTGGTAAGTATGAAGGTTTATAAATCAACAGTTAGATTAAATAATATATGCTGGAAATATAAGAGCTTAGGGAAGAGAATATGAAAACTATGATTTATCCTGGTTCGGTCCAATCTGTGATGGCCTACGTCCAGTCCCTAGGTTCCTCCTGAGATTTTCAAATCCACTATCTTCTTGTTTAATCCGGGCACAAGAAAAGCCTTTACAATCCCAAGAGTTTAGCCGGGTACTTGTGAAACCTTTTACAAATCTCTCACTGAAATACTCCCCCTTACGGCAAGTCTTAAGAGCAGAGCAATCCTGAAGATCTTCCTCTCCTACTTACTCATGCAAGTCTTACGAACAGCAACGTTCTCTCCTGCTTATACCCCTGTAAGTCTTATGAGCAGCAACGTTCTCTACTGCTTGCACCTTGTAAGTCTTACGAGCAGAATGTCTTACTGGCAATTCTCTCTACAGCTTCTCCAGTAAGGAAATCAACCCTCTCAAGGTTCCTCTACTTTGAGATCAACTCAGAAATATAGTTGAAAGTGTTTACAGACTCTCTCACAAAGTGGGTATAATACTCACTAAAGTACAATATAAATAATCACTCTCTCAATGATAAGTAATACAGGAACTGGAAAACAGAGAGTGTTTGGGTAAAAGCAGAGGATTCATATTTCTATCATTTTTCACGTAGTTGCTCGCTGTCTCTTTTTTTATCGACGTTGAATGCTCTCTCATTTATAGTTGATGAAGATGATGACTGTTGTGAGCATTCGTCCGTTGTGACAAAAACCCTCCACTCTTCATCTTGAATAAGATGACAGGAAACAAACAAAATAATTCTAACTAAAAACGCAATAGAACACTACCAAATTAAATGGAGCATCTTGGACATTTTCTTTCAGACAAATTATGAAGAGAAAGTGATAGACCACTCAAATCCACAACTATAAGTAAGTATTGTGACACACGAAGTTGCCAAAACTACAGTTCTAGAAATAAGAATGATGACCATGTGACGTTGAAGGAGGAAAAGGAAATTTAAAAAATAGATGTTCTTACAATATGAATGTTGGTGCTTGACAGTCGCATCCCTTCTTTCTTTGTGTTTCCTTGCCATTACCAATGACTGCTCTGGATTTCTACTCAAATGATTCACAAAAAAATATCGTTAGCAAAAAAAGAAATTAATCCCAATAAAGATTAAACTGGCACAAGAGCAAGCATAAAAGGCATTTAGGTTTCAAAACACAAAAATCATTACCATAAAAGTAGAAGGCATGGGTGAGCCACATATGAAATCCAAAGCCCATGCTTGAGAAGAATATGAAAAGTGAAGTTGTTGAGGCAGCGTAAGACCACACCGAGAAAAATAAAAAACGCATGTTAATGAAAAAGGGAATCAAAAGAAGAAGTACCAATGGAAATAAGATGATGGAGAAGCCAGAGGCCTGCTATGCGTAAAATAAGAAGATACTAAAAACATATTCTCACCCATCTAACAGATTCAGCTACATAAATCATGATGACAACTCCCTCTTCTTTGTTTCCTCTATTTCCCTACCTTTCTTGCACCTCTGAAGAAGGCGGAATTAATATTGTTGAGCCAACTGAGCTGAGCAACAAAGAGAATAGAACATGGTAGAGGAGATTCCAACGCAACCACACGAACAACCGAGAGGGGAAGAGCGACTTGAGCAGAGGAAGAATGGGGTGAATCTTCTGGAATTTTAAATGGGTGGAAAAAAGTTTGGGGAAGGAATAACCGAAAAAGAGGGCACATACTTTTAAATGAAAAAGAGAGCAAGGAAAACAAAATATTGGAGAACATGGAGGGAAGTTCAAAATCTGAAATTCAAATTCTGAGCATCAAATCCGAGACAAAGCCATAACTGCTTATCGGCTCATCGGCTTATAAACAGTAAACCAAGAGAGGAGCCACGGCTTATGAATAGTAAAAACACAAAAGATTTAATACGTTATAAATTAGCTATGGAACAATTCTTTGGCTAATTCACGAAAATAAATACTTATTTTGATCAAAAATTAAGTGTGTTTTATAATGACTTATGACCAAATAATTCATAATTATTTCCAATTCTTTAGGTACAGAATGGAAATGTTTAACCAAATGGTGTTATAAAAATGAGAAATATACAAGAGATTGAAGGTGAGAGAAATGGAGAAGACAAGAGAAAGTAGGAGGAGAAATGGGTTGGTTCTCATTCATCTTAAGGCTTACAATCACTTAATACATATATACTATTTATAGGCCACATGTTCTTCAATTGCATTTAAAGAGTTACACAAGAGAATAAATCTACATAATTGTGAAATGTTACATTGGGAGGTTATGTATATCAATCATAGAAAACTCTTAAGAGGCTATTCATTTGTAGGTTATATTAATTTAATTGGAGAATCTCAAAAGGCACTCTTGGAAGACTATGAACATCCACCTAAATATGACAATATTTACAACACTTTCCTTTGGATGTCTATAAAAAAACATTGTGCCTCATTAAAACCTTACTAGAAAAAACCCAATGGAACAGAAACCTCGTAAAGGAAAAAGAGTATACAATACATATTGAAGTTGCCTCATTAGAAAGCTTACCAGGAAAACCCAGTTAGACAAAACCTTGATTAAGAAAAAGAATACAGCATGGTTTCTGCTCCTCTTGATGATAATATCATATATACTTCCCCTAATAATAACATCAGTTTTACTCCCCTTGATGACAGCAACACTTCCAATGTATTTTCTAGTATGTCTTCCTTTCAGCCGCCAAACTGTGAATGATGCCTTGTCGCCAAATGTTCTGCTAAAATGTATTTCTCTAACATTTATTCTAGATATATTAAAACACCAATATATTATGTCTTCACCTTATTCACCGTGGAAACAATAAAAGAAAATTATTATGAAAATCACCAAAATATACATTGCATCAACATTTCAATTTCTTCTAAACAAAATGATACATATAATATGCTCATAGAACTATCACACTAAATCTTATTTTTTGTTATCCATTGGGTACTTGCAAGAATTAAATTTTACCAATAAAATCATAATAAACACAAAATTAGCATGATACAAAATATTCTTATAAAATATAAGGTATTTCTAAACCATTAAATTCAATATATTTTGCAAGAAAAATCATCATAGCAAGAGAATGTGATTTTGAAATTATTAAGGCATATTCAATAACTCCATTTACAAATCAAGTAAAATGTAAAATTATTTATTTTTCAATACATTTTTTAATCAATTATATAGGCTCAAATTATTTTCAAATTCGCACAACATTTTATATATATAATGATTTTCTTGGATATGCTTCTGGGATTTTTATCCTTCAAGTATTCTCATATAAATTTCTCCATTTGTTGAATCATATGCAACAACAACATCCAATGGACACATATTGTTTTTATGTATTTCCAATCATCGTATATAAGAAAAAATTATTGCATCCACCATGAATTAATATATCTCATCATAATCATCATTAGACTTTTTGTGAAAATCTTTATTTTCACTTAAGTATTCACATATCACAAATAACTTTATATTTCAAGTGTTTGGACTTCAGGTTCATAATTTTCATATATTGAAAGAACATAATCCTATTTTTATTGTGTCTTTTCCTTTTGGGCAATCACCATATTATCTATCTCACAAGATAGATTTATGTATAAGATCCTCACTTGATCCAAGGAAATAATTATCAAGACCATTATCGACAATTTCATCTTTTCAGTTCCATTTTCTTATGACATAGTTCATTAATATCTCTTTATTACTTCAGGTACCTAAACCTCTTTTGAGGTTTTTTTACCATTAGTTATATCTTGACCTCTTTTGGAGTACCTGTCTCCTTAATATAATCATCTTGATTATTTGCTTCTTTTTTTTCCTTTTAGAAACGATTATTCTCTCATACTTCGGGCATATCTTACTTTTATTTATGTTGATTAGAGCATTTTTAGCTGGAATATGAGATTTAGTAATTCTCATTTAGGTCAGTAATTGCATCTAGTAAATATCATGCAATATTTCATGAATGCGAAACCTAATTAACTTATAGTTCATATTGTTATATACGAGGATCTATACTTGATAGTAATAACACATTCTTTTTATTCTCTTTTCCGGCTATTCAATTTTCCCCCTTATGTTAGAAAAACTTTGTCAAAAGGTAATTGACTAATCATGCAGTATAAGTCTCCTAAATCCATTTGTTTCCTATAGAAATATCCTTTTATTTCATTTAGAGACAAACAAAAAGAAGCATGTTCTTATCCAATGTTTATCTCAACTTTTTTTCAATATCCATCTATGTGCATTGTGGAGAATAAATATGAATGCACATTCAAACTTTTTAAGATGGAATATGTTTCGCTCCTGACCAAAAGCCAATTTTGGGGAGAGAATTTTTTTGGCTTCTATAAGTGCTGCAATATGCAAGATCAATTATGCCAACACTAAAATAGAAAGTTTGTTCTCATAAGTCTTGATCTAGGTATTTATGGAGGCTTCAATGAATGATCTCTGACTCTTATAATATGGAAATTGCTCACTTAACATAATAATTTATTTAAATATTTTTACAAACTTCAGGTTGCAAACTAATAGTAATCTCACATGTAACCATCTTATAGATGCATATATCAAATTTATTAAATACTTGTATGGTTTACGTGCTATTTCAAGAAGCCTATATAATTCTTTTTGATATATTTCCATAAATGGAGAGATCCATTGCTAATCATGACCAATGATATTTTCATAATCAATTTTATTTGAGAAAAAACAGCATATATATCAATTATTGAATTATATGATATATTGGCTATTCATGAAGAATCTTCTAGTTCTTAATGGATGTCAATACATAATCTTTTATAATTTGTTGTATCATATATATGACTTAGATGATCAAACAAGTCATGCCAATAATAAATTTATTTGGATTAGTAAACTTCTAACTTACTATATAACATGTTTTTCAACCAATGGTAAACTTTTCAATTTTCATAATATATTGATTTCAAATCTTAATCTGACATTCATTTTTTAGGGATCAATTAGGATCTGTGAGGAAGTATATGAATAGAGAGCTTTTCAATATTAACTCAGACTTGTCTTCTAATAATTTCTTTTCAATAGATACTCACACTTGTATTATATCAATCTTCCCATCAAGTATGAGTCATATAAATATACTTCCCTTATTATTGTATTTCAAAAATGATGACCTATATATAATAGATCAATAACTTACACTTGGAAACGCAAATGGTTCATAGTTCACATATAGTCATGGATTTTTAATCCAATTGGGGTATCATTTTCCTACCCTTTAACAAATCAAAACTCTTAGGCAAATTTATGTGTAATAAATTTTTATGATCAATTCTTCTTCCGCCCCAAGAAAAACAAAATCTACATGAGTTATCTAGGAGCTTTATCAATTTTGTTACATATAAGTTCTTTAGGAACTAACATATATTATTGCATTTCTATATAACTTCAATACTCATAAATAATAATACACTTCAATTTGATTCTTTTATTGCATATTCAAAGTACATCGTTCATCACATAAAGAAATATGAAGAGATCCATTATCCAAATACATAAAGATCACATTGTAATTATTTGTTGTATTTTTGGGCTAAACTTGCTTTGAGACGAATGTAAGTATAAATGCATTATAATACAAAATAATGAATAGCTATAATATTTATAGTCTTCTTTCAAACTTTTCCAATTATTTAAGCATCCACAAATTTTACTTGCTATATATATATATATATATAATTTACAAATATGATTTTTTCCAAAAAATTAAAATTAACATAAAAAATGCATAATGAATTTTCTCATTAAATAAATTCTCATTCTCTCAATTTAAATGTGACATATATGATTTTTCTTCTTTTTTTTTCACAAATGTCACTTAAAGCTAATTTGAATCCGATATTATATATATAATATAATATAATTTATCATATCATGATTCATATATGTAGCTGACGCATATCATTTGAGAATGCTATGGAGTAGAAGAAATAGCAAAACATGCAATTGGGAGAGAAAATAATGGCTTATCAATGCCAAAATAAAATCAAAATTGCTAAGTATTTGTATGCTTTTCGATAATGAAATGTTTAGGAATTAAAAATGAACTACACACATGTTAGGCAACATAATAGTGCTCAAGGTGAAAAGAAATGGAAGACAAGACTAACATAAAAAGTAGAGCAAAAAAAAAGTACCTTCATGTTGGGTATATGAGCGTTAAACATTTGATGAGGAATCCATGTAGCAATAGATAAGCACAAATCTCAAGAAAAAAAATAGAGGTACTGATTTAAAGCCTTTAGTCGCCTCAGGTTAAATCAAAATAAACCAAATTATGCAGTGAAGGGCACAACTCGGGTCGTATTCTCTTGAGGAGCCTTTTATTTAATTCCTAATCTAAACTAAGTGACAAAATATTAAGATGGGTTTTAAATTGATTTTTTTTTCTTTTTAATAATGGAAAATAACCTAAACTACTATTTTTTTGGATTTTTGAGAAATTGTTGAGATAACTAATGAAATTATGATTTAAACAAATTAATGATGAATGCTTCTTGGAAAAATGGAATATAGGTTATCATTGCTCAAATTGAATTGGGAGTTAAACTACTCACTAAGTCAAAAATTAAACCTTAACAACTCGCTAAGTCTAGTATATTAATTGGTGATTACCCCTAGAACTCTAGCTAGATAATTACCTCTTAATACACTATTAAATACCACTTAGTGTGCAATTTATGATTGGATTCATGCAACTTGTTCTTCTATACAATGAACATTCAACTGAAATATTCAAACAAGATCTAAGCAGTCATAATATTCATTCAAACTATGAAAGAATAGACAACCACATTAAACCAAAAGGAAATATAAAAATTTAAATATCAAATCACATAAACCAATCTAAATCACAATTGTTCAATCCTACTAAGATAAACAACTCGCAATCTCAGTAAATTAATCATATAACATAAAATCCTAACTCAGGAAATTCGTTACATAATTAAATAAAAAGATTAAAACAATTAACTCCCCTGAATGTGTCTCTGGAGCTCAAACCAATCTTCCATCTCCAAGAAGCAAGAAGGAATTTAGCCTCTTATCATGGAGTTCATCACAGCTGCAACTTGTTGAATGCACCAAGAATCCATTGAATTGGGATAATTGAAGAAGAAGAAGATGAAAGGGTTGGTGAAGCTTGGTCTTTGTTCTCCTTCTCTAGCGTTTGCCACTGCGTCTGGTGTATCTCGTTCTCGTCTGTGTCTGCTGTGGCTGTGCGCGTCTGCTCTGGTTCTGGTGCGTCTCCGCTGGTGCTGCGCTCTTGGCTGCGTTCTGGTGCTGCGATTCCCGTTTTCGTCTGTGGCTCAGTTCTCGTGAGCGGCTGTGCGTCTCCTCTGGTTCTCGTGCAATTCTTCAGATCTGCCGCTACTGTGGTTCTCGCTGCTGCCGTCTGTCCGTGTGCGAGTCTGTGGTGTGAAAATTGGTCTGCGGCTGTCTCCCTCTTCTCTAATTTTAGATCCCTTTTTATTAATTTGAAATCTAGGTCAAATCCCTTTAAATTTGGGATATAATCTTCCAGGAAATATTTAGATCTGATTTTCCTCAAGATTCTGAATGAGAATTTGGAAAAAAATCAGTTTCAGAGGTTAAAAGGCGCTGATGTTCGAATTTGGAGACCAAAATAGCAATTCTTGAATTCGGGGTTCTGTTCTGTAATTTCCGCTGAGAGCAAGTGAATCAGTTCCAGCGGTGATCTTCGCATTCTGGGAACCAAGTGGCGTTTTATGAATTCGGGGTACTTTTCTGTAATTTTTTCTGATATCTTTCCTCCTGAAAGTGATAGCTAATATTACAGAAAAGTACCCTTTTCCTGTCAGAATTCTCTTGGAGCCACACGTAGAATCTTATTTTCTGGTTCAGTCCTTATAAATCTTTACAATTTAGTCCCTCAGCTCCTCATTTTCCAATGTGACCTACAATTCAGATCAATATCTTGTAATATCTTTATTCAAAATTCAAATTTTAAAAAGTAATTACAAGATTATAACAAATATATACTTTTAAGACTTATTTTCACACAATCATCTTTAATTCAATTTAATCATAATAAATGCTATTTAACCCAAAAATTAATGATAAAATCCCTAAATATGATATTCAATATTATGATAAAATCGGGATATATCAAATTCCCCCATACTTGAACCTTTGTACTCCTGGACAAAGATTATCAATTTAAAGCCGTCCAAGATGAACATCAATACAATTTAAAGATGAGCTATCTCATGGAATGAAAAACAATAAATCGATTAATTAAGCTCCACAACTAGCATAAGTCATAGTACCAAGCAATGCAAAGGGATTAGTCTACCACACAATCAAATGTAATTGAAAGAAGCACAAGAGAACTCTCTAGGATATTAGTGTTTACGCTCAACTCTCCTCATTAGGATCATATCACTCTGGCTCACTTAACTATCACTTTACCATAGGCTTGTAACAACTCTAACATCTCTACCGTTAACAACAATAATGTAACGAATCAAGAGGACTTTCATGGGTTGTAATAATGGAGAAGGCCACATGAAT
This sequence comes from Inga leiocalycina, assembly GCA_963242795.1. Taxonomy (NCBI): domain Eukaryota; kingdom Viridiplantae; phylum Streptophyta; class Magnoliopsida; order Fabales; family Fabaceae; genus Inga; species Inga leiocalycina. The sequence continues at coordinate 36,648,783 of OY725331.1, forward strand.
TAATTGAGAAAGAAACAAGTGTCATGCACGTATATAAGCTAATAACTCATCACTTAGCATCCAATTTACCACTTGAAGTGCATATTGTCATTTATAGAGATTCCCTAGAATTGCCTTATTTGAAGGATTTTTCTTTTCTTCTTTTTTTTTCTTTCTTTCTTTTTTTTTCTCTTTTTTTGTTTTTTTTTGTTTTTTTTTTTGCATTTTTTTTCCACAATTTTTTTCTTTTTTTTTGTTTTTTTTCCCCTCAATATCTATATGTATGGCAACTCAACATTCATAGAAACTAGGAGTGATGACAATTTACTTATAACAAGATCGGATGCAAAGATACATGAATGATATACACGTACATAACAACTTAATGAATGGCTCAAAGGGGTAAACAATGGATGATTTGAAAGGCTTGTGTTTAGGTCAAAAGGGTTTAGAATCGAATGCCTCTATCCTTTCCATCACATTAATGTAAATACAGCTTTGACACAGAGTTGAGACAAGTTCTAGAAGATGAAAAGCTAAGAAAGCATGCACACATATAAAGAAAAAAGATTTAGGCTCAAATAACCTTCCAACAAGGGTTTTTCTCAGATGCTTACCAAAACACCAAATTGTATAACAAACTAACCACAACGCATTTACTCAGCTATTTCCAATGCTAGAGTTAAAAACAATAACTAATCAAAACATTGCAATTAACCATAATCAAGCTCAACTCTCAAATGTATTAATGACTTTGGACAAACTTTCATTTTTCAAGACATTCAAGTACGAAAAATTCAAGTACGGTTTTTTTTGTTTTTTCAAAACACACTCTCCCCCACACTTACTCAATACATTGTCCTCAATGTATTCAAGGAATACAATGCAACAATCTAATTAATCTTGAATGTAAGAGAGAATGAGGATGGCATATGATGAGAGATCCAAGGAAACATAGGGGGTTTTATTGAACTTAAAAACTAAACTAATAATCCTACTATCACTACTGGGAATGTCCCTCCCCCACACTTATCTCAAGCATTCATGTTCAACAAATTTCACAAGCAATTATATACATGATATAAGAGATTAAGAGAGGAAAGGGACAACCTGGCCTTAAGGCGGCTCGGTGCTATCATGATAGAGCTTGAGGAGATGACCATTGACTTTGAATTCTGATCCGCTAACCTCATCCATAAGCTCTATTGTTCCAAAATCATGCACCTTGGTGACTATGTATGGTCCTTCCCACCTGGTGTTAAGTTTTCCAGGTTTGAGTGCAAATCGAGCTTTGAAGCGTAGAACCTTATCACCAACTTTGAAGTGTTTTCTCATAATCTTTTGGTCATGTAGCTGCTTGGTTTTCTCCTTGTAGGTGCGGGAGCTTTCATAAGCTTCTAATCGCATCTCCTCCAATTCCTGTAGTTGCAGCTTCCTCTCTAAGCCGGATTCTTCCATATCCATATTGCACGTTTTCACTGCCCAATAAGTCTTATGCTCCAACTCTACCGGAATGTGACATGCTTTTCCATAGATAAGCCGGTAAGGAGACATCCCTATTGGTGTCTTGAATGCAGTTCTGTATGCCCATAGTGCTTCTTCCAACCTTGAGCTCCAATCTTTCCTTGAAGGCTTGACAATCTTTTCCAAAATCTGCTTGACCTCTCGGTTGGATGTTTCTGCTTGCCCATTCGTTTGTGGATGATAAGCAGTGGACGTTTTGTGGGTAACTCCAAGTTTAGCAAGTAGGTTATTGACAACCCTATTACAAAAATGGGTACCTCTATCACTTACTATAGCCCTTGGCACTCCAAATCTACAAAAGATGTTAGTCTTGAGAAACTTGGAGACCGTTTGGGCGTCATCTTTCCTAGTAGGAATGGCTTCTACCCACCTAGAAAGGTAATCTACAGCTAACAAGATGTAAGTAAACCCAGATGATGGTGGAAAAGGGCCCATGAAGTCTATGCCCCATACATCAAATATCTCACAAAAGAGCATGGGTTGTTGTGGCATCTCGTGCCGCTTACCTAACCCCCCAAACCGTTGGCATTTATCACATGCCTTACAATATGAATACGCATCCTTAAACAGGGTAGGCCAATAAAACCCAGCCTCTAACACTTTCCTAGAGGTCTTGTTAGCACTAAAGTGTCCACCACATATCATTGAATGGCAAGCAGAAAGGATGGATTGGAATTCTTCCTCAGGTACACATCTTCGAATTATTTGATCGCTGCACATTCTCCACAGGTGTGGTTCATCCCAGACATAGTATTGGGCTTCTCGCTTTAATTTCTGCACCTGAAACGGAGACAAATATGCAGGAATTAATCCTAAGACTAAATAATTAACCAAGTCAGCAAACCATGGTTCTTTTAATCCTAAGACACATAAAGCAATATCAGGAAAATCATCACAAACTAAAGCAGAACAATCAACTCCCCTTGTATCATTAGGAAGCCGACTGAGGTGATCCGCTACATGATTCTCTGCTCCAGCTCGATCCTTGATCTCAATATCAAATTCCTGCATAAGAAGAGCCCAGCGAAGCAGTCTTGGCTTAGACTGTGGCTTTTTGAACAAATACCTGATAGCTGCATGATCTGAGAAGACAACAACTTTAGAGTTGATTATATATGATCTAAATTTATCCAAGGCGAATACAATGGCGAACAACTCTTTCTCAGTAGTTGTGTAATTAATCTGAGCACTATCTAATGTTTTGGAGGCATAAGCTATGACCTTAGAGACCTTACTATCTCTTTGGCCAAGCATTGCTCCAACAGCACTATTAGACGCATCACAAGACAGCTCAAATGCAAGGTCCCAGTTAGGAGGGGCCAAAATAGGAGGAGTGACTAATCTATATCTCAACTCATCAAATGCTAGCTTGCACTTGTCATCAAAAATAAAATCCACATCTTTTTGTAGTAACTTTGACAAAGGCAATGCAATTTTACTGAAATCTTTTATAAAACGTCGGTAGAAACCAGCATGCCCTAAAAATGACCGAAGGTCCTTAAGTGAAGATGGGTAGGGCAATGATGAAATCACCTCAATTTTTGCCTTGTCAACTTCAATACCTTTTTGAGAAATCAAATGTCCGAGCACTATGCCTTGAGTGACCATAAAATGACATTTTTCATAATTCAAAACAAGTTTCTTCTCAATGCATCGTGCTAAGACATGATCAAGACTAGACAAGCAAGCATCAAATGAGTCACCATAAACAGTAAAGTCATCCATAAAAACATCCATGCAATGCTCAAGGAAATCATAAAAGATTGACATCATGCAACGTTGAAAAGTACCAGGGGCATTACAAAGACCAAAAGGCATCCTCCTATAAGCAAAAGTGCCAAAAGGACAAGTGAAGGTGGTTTTCTCTTGATCCTCAGGAGCTATAGGGATTTGAAAATACCCAGAAAACCCATCTAAGAAGCAGTAATGACTCTTTCCCGCTAATCTCTCTAGCATTTGGTCAATAAAGGGTAGAGGGAAATGGTCCTTCCTAGTGGCATCATTTAGTTTTCTAAAATCAATACACACTCTCCAGGCATTTTGTACTCTAGTGGGAATCAATTCATTTTGCTCATTCTTAACAACAGTAAGCCCACTCTTCTTTGGAACCACATGAACAGGACTAACCCACTCACTATCAGAAATAGGATATATGATCCTGGCACTAAGTAACTTAGTAACCTCTTTCTTTACAACATCTAAGATCAATGGATTAAGTCTCCTTTGGGGTTGTCTAACAGGTTTAGAACCCTCATTCAACAAAATTCTATGAGTACATATGGATGGACTAATCCCTGGTATATCAGCTAATGTCCAACCAATGGCTCCCTTATTCTTCCTAAGCACACAAAGCAATCTAGCCTCTTCATCATAAGACAAAGCATTAGAAATAATTACAGGCAGTTTATCATCATGCTCAAGGAATGCATACTTAAGATTAGGAGGCAAAGGTTTCAATTCAAGGGAGGGGGGTTGAACAGTAGAACGGATTAGTTCAGGGAGTTGAAGGGAGTAAAGAGAACTTCCCTTTGTAACCTCAGGTGGTTGGTGTGCATTAAACTCCTTTGCATTCATCTCTTGCTCCTTGACCTTCCCAAGTGTTGAGTCAACTTGAGGTTGACTAATAGCAGCAACAGACTTGGATTTATCATTTTTCATACCTGCATCACAGTTAGAGAGAATATCCTGCAAATATTTTATGGTATGAGGAGAAATTATAGATTTAGGAGCAGTGGGAAGAGAATAAGTCTCTTTAAGCCCATTATTCTTAGACACAGGTTGCTTCTGTTTCGGTTCAAATGTATGAGATAGTGGAACAGCTAAAAGGAAACCCTCTTCATCTTCCTGGTCAAGAGAGCTATTACAGTCACTTCCAGCTACATTCTCAGCTTCCACCTTATTATAAGTATCTGCACACTCAAGAAGCAAACCTTTTTCCAAAACAGAATCACTTGCAAAAGTGGGGTTAGCATCATCAAAAGAAAATGTGTAACCGGGTGAAGCAGGAGGATTGCAACTAATATCAAAATCAGGGCATGTCACGTCACTAACACAAGCATAAGAAAGAGAATGTATAGACGGGAGAGATGAAAAATATGCATCATAAGCAGCTATATCATCATCAAGCTCAAAAGAATCATGTTCAACATGCATATGGAAACAGTAATCATCATGCAAGTTCAATTCATAATCATCTCTAGCATCCTCAATGGCCAAATCAATAGCATTAACACCTAGCAAGGAATAATCCTCATAAGGATGTTTCATAGCCTCATACATATTAAAACAGATTTTATGATTCCCAACCTCCATGGTTATAGCACCTTCCTTCATATCTATGATGGTATTTGCTGTTCTAAGGAAGGGTCTGCCTAGAATGAGAGTCGAATCACGAGCTAATTCATTAGACACATCTAGAACATAAAAGTCAGCAAGGAACACAAGATCTTTAACTTTGATTAAGATGTCCTCTAAGATGCCATCTGGATGCCTAATTGACCTATCAGCTAGTTGTAACACAACACTAGTAGGTTTAATAGCCTTGATTCCTAGAGCAGTATAAACAGACTTAGGCATCACATTAATTGCAGCCCCTAAATCTAGCAAAGCAGCAGTTATATTAACAGGTCCTATCGTACAAGGAATAGTATAGGCACCAGGGTCTTGGCATTTAATGGGAAGTTGGGGCTTAAAGATGGCTGACACATTAGAACTCAATTGGACTCTTTCATTAGGCCTGAATTTTCTCTTGTTTGTGCAAAGATCTTTAAGAAACTTACAATATGCAGGCATACTTTTAATCATCTTGAGAAAAGGCATATTCACTTCTATCTTGCTAAAGAACTCAAACATTTCTTTTTCAGTTTTATCATCATGCAATTTCTTACTTCTAAGGTAAGCTTTAGGAAAAGGAATATCAGAAATTTTTACCTCCTTACCATTTTGCATTAAGGCTCCTTGCATGCTTGATTCGCCCTTCTCATGTGTGTATTGAGCTTTCTCATTGACGTCTTCCAGAAGTGGTTGCTCCTCCACTTGAGGTTGCTCAACTTCCTTGCCATTCTTCTTCTCTAAGATCTCTTTCTCTTTAATGCTTTCAGAATCACCTACTTTCATAGGGCTTAAGGGTGGACTCTCAGCTTCTATCTCTTCATCCACATGGTCTTCACTATCTCCTGGGAAATGCACTATCTTGCCACTTCTTAACTCAATGGCATTGATAGATTTAGGATTGATCACAGTGGTAGAGGGTAGACCACTTCCATTCTTAGCTTGCAAGTCATTAAGAGTGTTGGAGACTTGAGTCAAGTGAGATTGCACCGTGTTATTCTTCATTTCTAGCTCTTCCAACTTCTTGCAAATATTTGCCATTTGGTTGTTGTTACTTGCTCTATCACCTTGCATTTACTGTAGGATTGTGGCAATAGAGGAGAATTGACTATCATTTAAAGCCTTGTCTTCCTTCATCCGATTGTCCATATTAGTAAGCTGAGCAGCCATACTCTTTAACAGTTGGTTGGTCTCATCACTCTTTGGTTGGGAAAGTGTGTTATCTTGGAGTGGAATGACCATCTTTGAAGATTCTGGAAACTGGTTAGAAGAGATACCAGCTCCAATATTTCCTTGTTGAAAAAGATTCTGTCTTCTATTATCATTGTCTCTCCAACTAAATTTAGGATTTTGCCTCCACCCTTCATTATATGTATTTGAGTAGGGGTCCCATTTGGGATTGTTAGGGCGCCCTTGATACATGGCAGAGACTTGTTCATAACGAGATGGACAATTGCAGGAGATGTGCATAGATGAGCTACAAAGATCACAACTTGGGGCTGTCAATTCCTTGCCTACTGAATTTACTTCTTCTTGAATGGATGGTTTAGAAGCAATTCGATCTAACTTTGTCATCAAAGCAGAAATTTGAGCGGTGAAGGTGTCAAGCTGAGGAATGCGTAGAGGTGAAGAGTTAACATGATAAACTCCTCTAGAATTCCTTCTTGGTTCCCCATAGGTTTGCTTAGCTAGGGCCATCTTCTTGATTAATCCCCAAGCTTCAGCAGCAGTGAAATCAATGATAGCACCACCAGCGGCTGCGTCAATCTTGTCTTGATCTTTCTCTTTCAAACCGTCATAGAAAGTTTGAGCCAGCTGCTCATCAGGAATCTGGTGATGTGGGCACCGAGCCAAAAGATCTTGAAAACGATTCCAATACTCATACAAAGTCTCATCTGGATCTTGGAGGATTGAATTGATCTCCTTTCTCATAGCAGAAGTTCGAGATGCAGGAAAGTACTTCTCAAGAAAAGCTTTTTGCAAGTTTTGCCAACTTTGATATGCATCAGCTACATGTCTTGGTAAGCTCATGTACCATTCCTTTGCCTTGCCTTCCAATGAGTGGTGAAAGACTTTCCACATGACGTCTTCCACAGAAGCTCCAACTGGCTTCATACTCGAACAATTCAAGTAGAGCTCCCTTAGATGTAGATATGGATCCTCTGCAGACAAACCATGAAACTTAGGTAGTGAATTGATCAATAAACCTTTAATCTCAAAATCAGCATTCATGTTAGGTCCAGCATTAGCAAGATGATTTAAATCAATACCAGAAGTGGTGACTTCCCTAATTGTTCTTCTATGTGGAACCCCATTATTTTCTCCTTCATCCTCACCTCTTCTATGTGGAATACCATTATTTTCCTCTTCATCCTCATTATGGCGTTCCATATCTAAAGTTTGAGTAAATTGATCACCTATTTCAGAATGAAGTTCCCTAAAAGCACTAGGTTCAGCAGATATGTGATGTCCTAAGGGATTTTTACTAATACCCCTTGTTCCTTTTGCTTTATTCTTTTTCAGTTGTTCCCTAAGCTGTTTTAAAGTTATGTCAAGATCAAGATCACTAGGTACAACTTTTTTACCTCGGGGCATGCACACAAAATTCAACCACAATATGCAAAATGTATGATATGTGATGCAAATGCAATCTAAAACCTATATGATGAATGAATGCAAGAAACTATAACTAACTAACTAACTAACTAAAAGGCACACAAAAGATTAACCCAAAGAATTTTTTTTTAAAAAAAATTGACACTTAGTTAAACAAGGAGTCAAATAAATTGACTCCCCGGCAACGGCGCCATTGATTTAAAGCCTTTAGTCGCCTCAGGTTAAATCAAAATAAACCAAATTATGCAGTGAAGGGCACAACTCGGGTCGTATTCTCTTGAGGAGCCTTTTATTTAATTCCTAATCTAAACTAAGTGACAAAATATTAAGATGGGTTTTAAATTGATTTTTTTTTCTTTTTAATAATGGAAAATAACCTAAACTACTATTTTTTTGGATTTTTGAGAAATTGTTGAGATAACTAATGAAATTATGATTTAAACAAATTAATGATGAATGCTTCTTGGAAAAATGGAATATAGGTTATCATTGCTCAAATTGAATTGGGAGTTAAACTACTCACTAAGTCAAAAATTAAACCTTAACAACTCGCTAAGTCTAGTATATTAATTGGTGATTACCCCTAGAACTCTAGCTAGATAATTACCTCTTAATACACTATTAAATACCACTTAGTGTGCAATTTATGATTGGATTCATGCAACTTGTTCTTCTATACAATGAACATTCAACTGAAATATTCAAACAAGATCTAAGCAGTCATAATATTCATTCAAACTATGAAAGAATAGACAACCACATTAAACCAAAAGGAAATATAAAAATTTAAATATCAAATCACATAAACCAATCTAAATCACAATTGTTCAATCCTACTAAGATAAACAACTCGCAATCTCAGTAAATTAATCATATAACATAAAATCCTAACTCAGGAAATTCGTTACATAATTAAATAAAAAGATTAAAACAATTAACTCCCCTGAATGTGTCTCTGGAGCTCAAACCAATCTTCCATCTCCAAGAAGCAAGAAGGAATTTAGCCTCTTATCATGGAGTTCATCACAGCTGCAACTTGTTGAATGCACCAAGAATCCATTGAATTGGGATAATTGAAGAAGAAGAAGATGAAAGGGTTGGTGAAGCTTGGTCTTTGTTCTCCTTCTCTAGCGTTTGCCACTGCGTCTGGTGTATCTCGTTCTCGTCTGTGTCTGCTGTGGCTGTGCGCGTCTGCTCTGGTTCTGGTGCGTCTCCGCTGGTGCTGCGCTCTTGGCTGCGTTCTGGTGCTGCGATTCCCGTTTTCGTCTGTGGCTCAGTTCTCGTGAGCGGCTGTGCGTCTCCTCTGGTTCTCGTGCAATTCTTCAGATCTGCCGCTACTGTGGTTCTCGCTGCTGCCGTCTGTCCGTGTGCGAGTCTGTGGTGTGAAAATTGGTCTGCGGCTGTCTCCCTCTTCTCTAATTTTAGATCCCTTTTTATTAATTTGAAATCTAGGTCAAATCCCTTTAAATTTGGGATATAATCTTCCAGGAAATATTTAGATCTGATTTTCCTCAAGATTCTGAATGAGAATTTGGAAAAAAATCAGTTTCAGAGGTTAAAAGGCGCTGATGTTCGAATTTGGAGACCAAAATAGCAATTCTTGAATTCGGGGTTCTGTTCTGTAATTTCCGCTGAGAGCAAGTGAATCAGTTCCAGCGGTGATCTTCGCATTCTGGGAACCAAGTGGCGTTTTATGAATTCGGGGTACTTTTCTGTAATTTTTTCTGATATCTTTCCTCCTGAAAGTGATAGCTAATATTACAGAAAAGTACCCTTTTCCTGTCAGAATTCTCTTGGAGCCACACGTAGAATCTTATTTTCTGGTTCAGTCCTTATAAATCTTTACAATTTAGTCCCTCAGCTCCTCATTTTCCAATGTGACCTACAATTCAGATCAATATCTTGTAATATCTTTATTCAAAATTCAAATTTTAAAAATTAATTACAAGATTATAACAAATATATACTTTTAAGACTTATTTTCACACAATCATCTTTAATTCAATTTAATCATAATAAATGCTATTTAACCCAAAAATTAATGATAAAATCCCTAAATATGATATTCAATATTATGATAAAATCGGGATATATCAGGTACGTTTGGAGCTTGACAAATGAAACTCCATTAATATATGAATAATATTGACATACACCATATACTTAAATTTACAAATAAATTGTGCAGAAGAAAATTAAACAACTTAATTGGGGATTATATGAATAAATACTAAAAACCTTTAATTTAGGAGTTATAAGGTGTAATGACATTAATCATGAGATGAAATCCTAAAGGTTATGGAATTATAAACATCAGCACATAAATTTACAAATAAACCGACATTATATATTAAAATTTTTAAATGACCAACAATTACTTTTTTGGTCTATTTGATTTCATAAAATGCTCATAAACACTTATTTATGTCACAATATTTTGTTTGTTTGAAGATTTATGTCACAATATTAAATCCTTATAATAATTTCTCTCACAAATTAATCTTTAAACAATAATCAAAATTAAACATTAGATAGCATTCAAGGCTTATGATTATTTCTTTTGGCTTAAAGATAAATTTGGGCATCTTTTCCCACAACTCATTCCTTTTTTTTAATAACATCTCATGATCATTTTTTTTCCTTTTTTTGGCTTCACAAACATTTGGCCTTAATATTTGTCTATGTGGCTTCTGGCCATCTTGCATTATCTGTATAATATTATTTTGATGACCATAAAGACATTATTTTTCAATGATTATTATAACACCTCAAATTTTATTCCCCAATATACCTTGTAAGTATTTGTGGAGTGCTAGGTGTTTTTCAAAAAAAAAAATGAATGTTTTTCATAATTGGAAGCTCACCTCCCACTTAGTTCCTAAAATCGAAAATGAAGCTAGAGCATTCTTTAGCAACCAAAGGAGGAAACTTAGTGCTACAAAAGATTCTAAATGACTAGGGTGCATGGAGAACACAGGACGGCACAATTTCCGTGCAAAATGAGCTTCAAACAACCTCATACAAGTTGTTGAGTCCTATGTGATTATGTTGCTAGTGAAACTTTCCTGTGAGGTAGTGAGTTTGTCATGTGCTTTTAGATGATTAAATTATGACTCAAAATTATGAAATTTTACAGGATGAAAGTAGACATCCTAAGCTTTAATTTGATAGGTCATATGAATCATTTGAAGCAATATACAAGGAGTTATGAATTTTTGAAATTAGCCTAGAAAAATTGTGGATTACTTGGAACATAATCCAAAGAATTTAATTCTGGGAATTTCATGCTTTCAATTGGAAAAAAACTATATTTTTCCTTGAAACTAGACTCAATAAGGGTTCTATAATATTTGGAATCACTCCAATTTGATGTCTACAAATTTTGTTATAATTTTTCAAAGTTCGGGTAGAAAATCTGCCAAAATTGCCAATTAATCCGAAAATGACGGAAATAATGTAATGGCAATCTTGTAATTATGGGATAAACCCATCAGCCAATTTTGTTGCTCTAATGGACCCTTAGACATCATGTTGGGATGACCAAGAAAGAGGAAAAATGAGTTCACTGTTAATTGAGCTTTATGACACAATTGAGTGAAGAAAAGACCAAAATACTTTATGTAACCCCCTTCACGATCAAGGCCGATATTAAGTTCATAAACAAGTAATTATGTGAAATTAGAGACCATAAGATGATTTGGGGTATATCAAAATTAAACTTCTCAAATCAGGACTTTCAAAATCTTTTCTAAACCAGTACAATAATGGTATCATATTCACACTTCAAGTTCTCAAGTAGCCTGAACAGTAAGATTTCATTCATAATCATCAGAGTACAATGTAAATTCTCGATACACTCGAGTTCCATTAATCAATAAAGGGTTCTACAAGGCATAAAGCCCATAATCTTTTTCCCTTTACTAGAGGATTACACAAATCTACATCATAATTCCAATATATACATGTCATTCCCAACAAAATATCCAAATGATAAACTATGATAACCAATAACCCAAAAATGAACTCATAGCCCAGAGCTCTAACCACTCTTCGTCACCCGCTTCCCCTTTGATCTTTCGGCCCTGTCTAAAAATTTGGTTTATGGGAGAGTAAGATTCTAAGGAATCCCCGTACTGTCAAATTACTCATAGTATGCACAACAATTAGGCATGAAAGCAAATCATCACCCACACATAGCAACTACAATGGCAGTTACAGCGCAAGGGCAGGTATGACTCGTGTCACCCTTACATTTCTCATACTGTATTGCACCACAACACAGTTCACAATAATATATTTCACCACAGCTGGGATTCATATAAAGCATTTTATAACGCAAGCCATACTGGCAAGATTAACATGCAAGCCATACTGGCAACATATATATAATACACAGCCCACGGCTGGATTCACAACACACTGCCCCAGGGGTCAGATTCACAAAGTAGTCTCACAACAATCCATGTCGATTACAACGGCAGTTTAATGGCCGAGGTAGAGATGACCATCGTCAATCCCTAAACGGCTTGCGCTGAAGTGCTCACGTTATAATGGACCATGGCACATTTTCCTATCACATTTCATAAAACCATGATCAGTTATGCATACCAAAACATCATACACAGCATGAAAGAAGAGTCACTACTTGCTCGTTCCTTCCATACACGCTATGGCTCTGGTCCTTCCCAAATAGGGCAAATGTCGTATCTATAATTCATAATGAGTGACGAAGTATTATTCTCTATCCAATACTCAATGACTTCTCAACTCTTAAATGGTTATCATTATTGTCCCTTAAGAACCCATAAATGCCTCTAACAAAAACCCTAAAGGGTTGGAAGAACTATCCCAAAGATCCCCTTTTTGGAAGCACAAAAACTGATTTTTCACTGTTGCACTCGAGTGAAGAAGGCCTCACTCGAGTAATGAGGAACTTTGCACTTGAGCACAAAGGTGAACACTCGAGTGACAGCCAAATGCTCACTCGAGTCCTAGGAAGTGAAGAACAGAAAGTGTTAACCCGAGAGCATAAGAACTTTTAAAGTAAAGGAGCACTCGAGTGAAGAAGACCTCACTCGAGTGACAGCTTAACACTTACAAGTGTTAAGGCACACGCTTGAAACTTGGTAGTAAGTGACAACCTGAGATGAGAGTTCAAGGTGTCAAATACACCTGCACTTGAGTGAGAACCCACAACACTTGCAAGTGAGCCAACACTCTTGCCTTTCACCTGAAAGTACAACATGAAAGATGAAAGCAGAAAGGGAAAATGCACTACCGTACTTGAGTGGACCCATCCTCACTTGAGTAATGCTCATTCCGCACTTGAGTGAACCCCAGATCACTCGAGTGATGCTATCAGAAACCAGAAAACACAGAAGGTATGACAACACTTCCCCACTTTGGCCCAATTGATTGTAATGGTCCCAAACTCTCAACCAAGGCTACTCCCACACAAAAACACCTAAGGAAACTACTGGAACCATCAAAATTACCAATTTCCTATACCATTATCATGCTTTGGTTTTTGGCAACATTAATCACTAAATTCCCAAAATCACTAAACACACTATTTCAATCTCAAATCGATCTATCTATCCAAAGCACATACCAAAACACTCATTTCCATAACAATAACATACCAAAATCCCAATAACTCTTATTTTCAAAAATAGGCCAATAATTCTAGAAATTCCCAAACTAATTCAGTGGTGACAAAACTTATATAATAAAGTTCCTTTCACTTACCTTTACAACTTTGCTAAAGAGGTTCTTTGATTCTCCAACCTCTAAAATTCCTTGGGAGTTCAAACCAACACCAATGGGCAAACTAAAAACATAGAATTAAAGCTCTCAATCCAAGGATCAACATTAAAGAGCAATGGAGGTCATCTACTCACCTTAAATGCAAGCTTTTTTTTTCTTTCTCTTTCTTGCCCAACAATGGTCTCCGAAAATAAAGAAGAGAAGAGAGAGAGAAGAGTATGAAGGAAGAAGGTGACATGATGATCATACTTCCTCCCATGCTTTTTCAGCGGAAATGAGGGAAAGAGAGAGAGGGAAAATATTAAAATATTGCATTTGACTTTTCTCACTCTCTTGCTTCATCTCCTTTTGCCACATGTCACCATTTCACTTTAATTATCCAATTAATCACTTTAATCCCTCCATTAGCCATTTAATCACACTTCTCATTTTTCTCTTAGTTAGTAATTAATTTCTCCCTTAATCACTAACTATTTGCCCAATAATTCCATTCTTTCAATTTTTCACTAATTATGGCATATTTTTCAATAATTATCATTAGCCCTTAATCAAAATTTGGGGCGTTACACTTTATGTCTTAAAAGTCAAATTTTGGAATCTTGGTAAATAAGAAAATTAGAGATATTTTATACAACTCTTTCCTTCATCTTTCTTATTCATTTCCACGGCCATAGAAGAGAAGAGAGAGGGAGGGAGTGTGTTCTTGAGAAATCTAGAGAGAGAAAGGAGAAATCTTAAGGTAAGTGAAATTCTCTCTTGTGATTTGGATCCTGAGGTTACAGTGTTAATAATCCCAGATCCATGGTTAACCTTTTGTTGCCTTTACTGATGCCAGTCAGCATGGATTGGGAAGCATTTTTACTGTAGCATGGCCATGTATTGGCTTATGCATCTAGAGAATGGAAGCTTTATAACAAAAAAGAAAATAATAATAAATAATATTTTATCCCACACATGATCTTGAGTTAGTAGCAATTGTGTTGCACTGAAAATCTGGAGACGAATGACCTTTTTGGTGCGACTGTAGCATTATACTGCGACCACCAGAGTTTGACGTATTGATATAATCCAAAAAGAACTAAATATGAGAAATCGTTACCCAGAATTTATGGCTGTATAGATATAGCAAATTTTGTAGACAAAATTTATTTAAGTAGGGGAGAATCGTAACACCCCAAATTTTATCCCCCAATATACCTTATAAGTATTTGTGGCATTTAATAAAATGGAAGGGTGAATTTGGAGGATGTGATTATATGGCTAGTAAAACTTCCCTGTGATAATATGTGCATGATTATAGAAATTCCCATAAGTAGGGGACTTACCTTTTGTATTCACTTGTTTAAATTGTTAGTAGAGGACTTACCTTACTTGCACATAGTTGATATCTTTGCTTGCGTATTGATGTATGTGATTATTTTACTTGATTGTGTAGAGCATATTTGAATAAATGAAGCTCTGTTTCTATTTATACTATGTCCATAGTTTGTTGTATAAAACATTGAGCATGCAAAAATGTCATTATGGGGCATGCATCTCGTTAAAGCTAACATATCATTCATATAGCATCTATCATGCATTTGAGATTCTCCTAAATCCCACCCTCCCCTACCAAAAATTTAGATAGGTGAATACAAAAGGTATACAGAGATCATAGAAGATGATTGCACAAGAAGATTGCAGTGGTGAAATGAAGACAGGAAGATGTCTCCGTTCACTGGACGCGTTTAAACAACTTAATTGTAACCCCCCATCATGATCAAGGCCGAGATTAGCATTTAAACACGGTTAACAATGGAATAAGAGATTGAGGGTAATTAAAAATTTTTTACAAAACCTTTACAACAAGATCTCTATTCATTTCAAAGTGAAAACAATTGGCCTATTTGGTTTGTCACATGTATAGTATCAGAGTATCAGCAAAATTCCTGTTATTCACCCGGAATAATAACATTAATCCAAGAGTCGGTACAAGGCATCCTTGCCCATCTTAGTTCCCATACTAGGGATTACACAAAACTAAAATTCTATGATCTATCTAATATATACATTCGTTCAAAATGATAACCAATCAAAAACCAAAAGAATTTAGCTAAGACTACCGTTGCCAGTCCTAGTCATCCTTGCTCACTTGTTTGCTTGTTGATCCACTTGCCTTGTCTAAAAAATGTTATTTGGAAAGATTGAGATTCTGAAGAATCCTAATAGCAACAGTTTACGTATATGATGCATAATTAAACAAAGCAAGTAAGCATATATCATAATGCAGCAATCAATATTCAAGGCCAGGCACACCGCCACGTCCCCTCAGCTGTATTTGTATTCAAGGCTGAGCTTTCACCGCGTCCCCTCAATTGTATTTGTATTCAAGGCTGGGCTTTCGCCACGTCCCCTCAACTATATCTGTATTCAATGACTAATACTAACAAGCAATGCATTACACATGATATAGGATAAAGTGTCACTACTTTGGTCTTTCCGTTAATGAGCAGGCACGGGCCTTCTACGCTCTGGGCAAATATCAAATCCTATAGTCATAATTAAGGACGATGCGTTATCACTTACTCCAATACTCAATACCTTCACAATACTTAAATTGGTTACCATTATTGTCTCTTAAGTACTCTTAAACGCCACTAATAAAAGCCCTAAAGGGTGGAAGAACTATCACTAAGATCCCCTCATGGAAGCACAAACAGTGACATTTTTCACTATTTCACTTGAGTGAAGATGACCTCAAGTGATGGTATGGTCTACACTCAGGTGCTAAAGAGTGAAGAACAGCGAGTGCTTACCCGAGAGCACAAGAAACTTTCAGAGAATTAGAACACTCGAGCACAGAATGCAACGCTCGAGTGATACCAAATGCTTACTCGAGTACCAGGAAGTGAGGTGTAGAAAGTGAGAACCCGAGAGCAAATGAAAATTTCAAAGAAGAAGAGCACTCGAGTATGGATCTTTGCACTCGAGTAAAGGTTAAATACCCACGAGTGCTAAAACACACTCTTGCACTTTAACCACGAGTGGCAACCAGAGAGGCAAGTTCTGGGTGTCAAATACACCAGCACTCGAGTGAGAACCCACCACACTCGTAAGTGAGGCAACATTCTTGCCCTTTTTGCAGAAGTGCAACATAGAAGCTGAAGGGAAAATATGGAATTACATTACCTCACTCGAGTGAAACCCAACCTCACTTGAGTAATGTTCATCCCTCACTCGAGTGAACCCCATATCACTTGAGTACTTTATCAGAACCTAGAAAATGCAGAAACACTGACAGCAATTTCCAAGATTTCCCGAAGAGTTCCCAATAGACCCAAAACCTCAACAAAAGCTTCTCCCACACAAAATCACTCAAGGAATCCAATAAAATCATCAGAACACCCAAATTTCTACTCCATTATCATGCTTTAGTTTTGGGCAACATTAAACACTAAATTTCCAAAATCAACAAACTCAACAATTTCAAACCCAATCAATTCTATCTATCCAAAATACATTCCAATATACCATTTCATACCAATAATGTAACCTCCTCCGTAATTATATCCGAAACACATGATTAAAAATGAAATAGAGACCAATAATAATCCAAATTCATTTACATTCCCATCCTTAAGATAGGATTTTCACAAATACATTTCACAAACACTTTAACCTGGTCTCACATTCATATTTCGAATACAATTACTTCGTGAAGATAAATCACATTTATATAAATATTAGAGTGCACAATAATAATACTGGCAAACCCGGATTCATAGGGCAATACGCCCTTTACAATTCCTCAACGGGGATTACAGAAATCCATCTCCAATACATAACCAAATAACCAATAGACACCCAAGCACATATACATCCAATATCCAATTATACATTCTAATATATCATCCGAACATATACAATTATCCCAGCATATAACAATAACCAACTACCAAATCCAAATGCCCATAAGGGATTCTCGCCGCCCTTAGTCGCTTGTTCCTTCCTCGAGCCACTTGTCCTTTCTAAAATGTTGGTAGTCGAGGGTGAGATTCTAGAGAATCCCAGTAGGAAACAAATACCAATATGCATGCAAGATAAGTGTTTAATGCATGACATGCTTGCATCACAATAACTCGTGCTCACATAATGATATATCCGCATGCTCAATGTTTCAACAACATACTCATGGCCATAGCATAAATAGAAACAGAGCTTTAATCATTCATATATGTTTCACATAATCAAGCAAAGTAATAACATGCATCAATACACAAACAGAAATATCAATACATGCAGGAGAGGTAAGTTCCCTACACTTATTCTTTCCACGTATGCTCAGCGTCGGCTACTCGCGATCCGAGCGGATATCAAATCATAATCAGGGTGAATACCCAACCCTATAACCAAATCAAGGACATAGGGTCATTCTCTTTTCCAAATTCTCATTTGCATAACACTTAAATTTGGTTACCATTCATGACCTTTAGGTGGCTAATCAAAGCCTAAACACATGCCTAAAGGCTTGGGAAACACTTGACCAAAGGTCACCTTTTAAAAGTCCAAAATGCTGATTTTTGGGGGTTGGCCGTGGCCAGCCTACCCATGGGCCGCAGCCAATGGATGCATAGAAGGTCTAGGGCTGCGGTTCATAACCTCTAGCCGCGGCCAAGAAAATCCTGTTTCCTGGCTGAACTTCCGTAATTCATAACTAATTATAGAAAAATTGAAACGAGGTAATTCCAAAGCCAAATTAAAGGTATTTAAGTCTTCGTTATAGAAAAAATATGCACCATTACTGGAAATCACCAAAAAAGTCCAGAATTACACAAAACGCCATACTGCCCCAAACCAGAGTTCAGTTTCAATCCCAAACTTTGGACAACCATATCTCACAGAATACTAAACGAAATGTCACAAAATATATGTCTATTTTGAAGCTTTGGATGTGAACTTTAATACTGGAAAGTTTCACAATTTTCTGAAATCATTTGGTCATCCAAAACGTCCACACAAATAAACTGCCCAGAACAGAGTTCCAAGGGACATATTTTCCAATTTTCTACCAAAGTGTCCCACCAAGGGACATATTTTCCAATTTTCTACCAAAGTGTCCCATGACTCCAAAATTAACAATCAAGCCTATTCCCACATAAATTTTCACAAGGAACACAATGGTTACCTCAAAATGAACAAAATCACAACCTAACAACATGCCTTGTTTTGACCAAAGCACAAAACCAACACAAAAGGTGCCAAACTTCACATTTAAGCTTTAATGCAATTCTATTAATTCAAAACACTAAACAAGGCACCATTTCCATAACAATAACATACCATACTCCCCCATGACCCTAAATCACGAAAATTAGTGCAAAAATTCCAGAAATTCAAGGCCCAACCAATGGCCACAAATTTATATGAAATTGAAGCTTTCACTTACCTCAACACTTTCCCAAAGGCATTTCATGACTCTCCAACTTCTAGATTTTTGTGATTACTCAAATCACCACTAATGGAGAAACTACAACCATAGGATGAAAGCTCTTAACAAGAGGAACAACTTTATAGAAGAGCATTTTTCTATTAGAAGCCATTTAGAGGGTCAAATACTCACCTTTTACACATAGTTCTTCCTCTCCCTTAGGTTGCCATGGCTGAACGAAAGAGAGAGAAGGAAGAGAGATGAAGATGATGATGAAGCATGATGGGATCAGATTTTTGTCTCCCAAGCCCATGCCCAAACACACAAAGAGAGAGGGAGAGGGAGAGAGAGAAATGGATTTAAAATGATTTCTTGACTTTTTCCAACCATTCTCTCACCATACCCACTTGCCAAGTGTCTCAAATCTATTGGCTCTCATAAAGTAAGTAACCAAATTAGTTACTCTAATCCCTCCATTAGCCATTTTAATTTCACATCTCATGCCCTCTTAATTAGTAATTAATCTCTTCCATTAATCACTAATTTAGAGCCATTCTTTCAATTTTTCCAATAATTATGGCATATTAATTAAAATTGCCATATAACACATAACTATTCCACTTTAATTCGATAATTATCCTCAATAATTACCATTAGCCCTTAATCGAAAATTGGGGTGTTACAAATAACATGCCAAATACCCAATGATAATCATTTTTCAAAAATGGTCAATAATTTCCAGAAATTCAAAGCTAATACATTTGGCACAAAACTTAGATAGATAGATTGATTTCACTTACCTCTTCAACTTTCCTAAAAACACTTCTTGATTCTCAAACTTCCAAAATTCCTTGAGAGCTTAATCCAACACTAAATGACAAACTATAACCATCAAAGTGAAACTCTCAATGCAAGGAACAACTTTAATGAAATGGGTTTGAGCATTTGAGATTAGTTCCCTTGCATTTTTCAAGCTTTTCTTCTTCTTGTTTCCTTCAACAATGGCTCTGAACTCAAGAGAGAGAGAAGAGAGAGGTTGAGTATGAAAGAGATGAAGAATGATGATGATACTCTCTTCCCCATGCTATACAGCCGAAAATTAGAGGGAGGAGAAGAGAGAGAAAGTGAATAAAATACTCCATGTTGACTTTCACACACACACACACACACACACACACACACACACTCTCTCTCTCATACCCACTTTTGCCATATGTCGTCCTCCTATTGGCTCTCATAAAGTAAACTACCAATTAGCTACTCTAATCCCTCCATTTGCTATTCAATCACACTTCACATTTTTCTCTTAGTTAGCAATTAATTTTTCCCTTAATCACTAACTTATGGCCAATAATTCCATTCTTTCCATTTCTTGCTAATTATGGTGTATTAGATAAAATGGCCATAAAACACATAATAATTCTGACTTTAATTCAATAATTATCCTCAATAATTATCATTAGCCCTTAATCAAAATTTGGGGAGTTACAATTCTCCCCCCATTCAATAAATTTCCCCCTCGAAATTAATTACACATCACTAGGCATAAATTCAGGAAATATTTTCTCCCCCCATTCAATAAATTTCCCCCTCGAAATTAATTACACATCACTAGGCATAAATTCAGGAAATATTTTCTTCATGTCCGCTTCTGCTTCTCAAGTCACTTCCCTGTGGGACATTCCCTTCCAGACTACTTTCACAAATGGTAAGCTTCAATGTCTAAGCCACCACTTTTCTTGATCAATGATTCTTTTTGACTCTACCGCATAAGTGAAGTTATCTTGTAACTCTACTTCCTTATATTCAATGATATGCTCAGGGTTTAGTTGGTACTTCTTAAGTTGCGAGACATGGAACACTTCATGCAATCTGTCACACTTCACTGGCAGCCTCGTTCAGACAACCTGACAGGCACTATCGGTAGCCTCGTTCAGCAACCCGACTGACGGCTACTGAGTGGACTCAAAGGAATATCTTCCCCCATGGGAATTCCTTTCGCCTCCGCAGGGTTTGAACACGAGACCTGAAGCTTAAGTACCCATGCTTGGCGAACCCCACTACCACTTATGGCCATTATGTTTGCATTGAAGATTTGGCTTCATTACCTGTACGATGTGATTATGGAACTGTACTGTGACCACAAGAGTCTCAAGTATCTGTATGATAAAAAAAGAATTGAATATGAGACAACGACACTGGATGAAGTTGCTTAAGGACTACAACCTAGAAATCAAATATCATCCGGGTAAGGCAAATATAGTCACTGATGCTCTTAGTCAAAAAACTGTGTTGGTGGCAACTATGATGATACAAGAGGGGAATTTGCTAGAAGATTTTCATGATTTGAATTTATCGAACCAGATCATCTATTCCAATTATACTATTTCCCACAGGGAAAGCGACTTGAGAGCTAAAATTGAAGAGGCTCATAGGCAAGATGGCTGGATACAGTGTAATCTAGCTATAATCTAGTGGACTTGTTCGCTATTAGAAAATAATTTTTGTTCCACTCAAGGTAGAGTTGAGATAGAAGATCTTAGATGAGGCGCATAAGAGTCGGTATACTCTTCACCCTAGTATGACCAAGATGTATCATAATTTGAAATCTGTGTATTGGTGGCAGGGAATGAAGAGTGATGTGATGAAATATGTGGTGAGATGTCTCACATGCCAGAAGGTAGAGATCGAGCACCAGAGACCGCTTGGTTTGTTGTAACATCCTGAAATTCTAGAATGAAAATGGGAAAGTGTGACCATGGACCTTGTTTTGCCTAGGATCAAGAATTATGATGTGATCTGGGTCATTATAGATCAGTTAACGAAGTCGGCGCACTTCTTACTGGTCAATGCTAGTTACTCTCTAGACAAGCTAGCAGAGATATTGTGAAGCTCCATGGCATACCGAAGAATATCCTCTCCTATCGTGATCCCCATTTCACTTTTAGATTTTGGAAGGCATTGCATGAGGCACTGGGTACTCAGTTGAGATTCAGTACAGCATATCATCCTCAGACAGACGGACAGTCAAAGAGGACTATTCAGACCCTGAAGGATATGTTGCGGGCATGTGTCCTTGACTTCAAAGGGAGTTGAGATCATTTTCTTCCTCTTGCGGAGTTTGCCTACAACAATAGCTATCATGCAAGCATTCATATGACGCTGTATGAAGCGTTGTATGGAAGAAAATTTTAATCGCCATTGTGTTAGAATGTATTGTCTGAGTGGAAATTGTATGGGCCAGATCTTGTTGATCAAACCTCAGCACAAATTCGTGTTATTCATAAGAGGCTTCTTGTAGCCCAGAGTTGGAGAAAAGTTACGCTGACAAGAGGAGAAGGCCTCTAGAGTTTGAGGTTGGTGACCATGTATTTCTAAGAATATCTCCTGTCACCGGTATTGGGTGAGCTATCAAGGGAAAGAAATTGAGCCTAAGGTATATAGGTCCTTTTGAGATCCTTAGAAGGATTGGGCCTGTTGCATATCGAGTAGCCTTACCCCTGAACTTGAGCAGACTTCATGATGTGTTCCATGTTTCCCAATTGAAGAAGTACCAACTGGATCCGTCTCACATCGTTGAGTATGAGGAATTGGAGTTGCAAGATAACTTCACATATGCGGTAGAGCCAAAATAGATTATTGATTGAGAAGAATGACGACTCTGACACCAAAGTATTCCTTATGTGAAAGTGATCTAGAGGGGTATGACCCAGAGAGAATCAACTTGGGAAGCGGAAGAGGATATACGAAGGCGATATCCGTAGTTCATGGCTCAAGTAGTTTGACAAATTTTGAGGGAGAAATGTATTTGACGGGGGGAGAATTGTAATGACCCAATTTGGGATTAAGGGCTAATGACTCTGATATTGATTGTAATTAGTGTAATTAAACACTTTTAGGGAAATGTGATGTAAATTTGATATAAGTGTATTTGGAGATTAAAGATCAATAGTTGAGATTTATTGACCATGGGTCAGAATCTTATGCTTTACGTCTATGTGAGCTCATGATAGAAGTGGATAAGATGTTGACATGTGGCATTGTGTGGACCATGGGATGAGGCATAAAGGACAAAAGTTCACTTTTTCTCTCTCTTCTCTCTCCTATTCAGCTAGATGCTTGGGCAAGGAAAAGTTGTACATCATCATCATCATTTTCATCATCTCATCATATCTCTCTCTAGCCTCCACTTCCGGCGGACACAAGCAAGGGAAGAGAAAAGAGAAAGCTTGAATTTTTGGTGAGTAATGGTCCTCCTAAGCTCAAATCCTCTTCACTAATTTTGTTCATAGTGTTAAGAGCTTCGTTGTACTGATTTCAGAATCTTGAAAGGTGGTGGTTTGAGTGTTAGAGAAATTTGAAAGTTGGAGAATCAAGAATCTGGATTTGGCAAGTTGAAGAGGTAAGGATTTGATGCATTTTGGTATATTATTTTTTATTTTTGATGAAGTTTGTGAAAATCTAGGATTTTCCCTGGTTTTGTATCATTTTTGAATGTATGAATATCTTAGTAGATGATATTGGAATTAGTTTATTATAAAGTTCTTTGAGTATTGGATATGGTTTTGGAGATTGGAATTAAGTTGAATGAAATTTGGGTGTTGTGTGTTATATAGAGACCAAAGGGTGAAATTGTTGCAAATATGGTTTTTGGGTGTTTTGGAGGTTACCAATGGGTTCCCTATGTCATTTTGAGTGAGTATGAGCTTTGTGTGGAGTTTGGGAACCATTGGGTGTGATTTTGACAAATTTGGGAAATTCTATCATTTGCTACGATCTTGCAATCTGATAGCCTCACTTGAGTGAGGGATGAACTCACTCGAGTGCTGGCTTGTATTTTCCCTTTTCTCTTTGTTTTTTTCCTGGGTTCTCATGAAGGGGGCTCGAGTGCACTTCCTTTACCGTGAGTGATGTTGGTGATCACTCGAGTGAGCATGGGATCACTTGAGTGAAGGTGCAAGTTTTTGGTTAGGGTTACTCTCAGGTTGTCACTCGCTGGTTGATGTTCAAGAGTGTGCTCTGATACTTACAAGTGAAGGCCTCTCACCCGAGTTCTAGGGATTGTGCTCGAGTGAGATTGTCCCTCTGATGTTGCATGTGCTCTCGGGTTGTCACTTCTTGTGTTGCAGTTTTAGGGACTCGAGTGGATTTAGAGTCATCACCCGAGTACAGAGCTTTATGCTCGAGAATTGTGCCGTGATGGTTGCTCACTATGAAACACTAGTGAGTGAGAGCTAGTTTCAGTCGAGTACTGTTAGATCCAAAGTTTTGATGATAACAAAAAGTCAATTATGTACAAATCATGTTTTTTATAACTTTAAGAAAAGTTTACAAAGTTGCCAAATGCATATAGTAATGTTTTCTGGTATCTGCTGTCAAATTGAACTGAGTGCTCGAGCATGAGCTTTGCACTCGAGCATAGATCCCTTCTGTGCTCGAGCAGGTGCGAGTGAAAGCCAGAAAGTGTTCACCCGAGAGGCATGCCACTATTATACTCACTGATTCACTCGAGCATTGGAGTTTGCACTCGAGCAGAGAAGCCATTCTCACTCGAGCACATGCGAGTGAAGGTCCGCGAGTGCTTAGCCGAGAGCAAGTATTATCATTCTTCCTTGATGCACTCGAGTAGAGACATCAATGCTCGAGCATGAGCATTCTGTACTCGAGCAAGGTACTGCGAGTGCTTGGCCGAGAGTCATGAAGTTCAGAGAAGCACAAGTGTGCTCGAACACAACCTCATATGCTCGAGTGACACATCAGCACTTGCGAGTGAAAAATCTATCCCTCTCCAAATCTGATGCGAGTGCTTGAATAAATAGTATATTTCTTGAGAATATTATTCTCACTCGAGCAGGAGTCTGTGTGCTCGAGTGAGGGCCCACATCACCTGCGAGTGATAAATTTATCCCTATGAAATTCTGATGCGAGTGTTGGTATTGAGAGCATATTCCTTGAGAATATGCATCTCACTCGAGCAGGAGTATGTGTGCTTGAGTGAGGGACCACATCACCCGCGAGTACAAAATCTCACTCTTGCTAAAATGATATGTGAGTGATGACCCGAGAAGACACTCCCAGTTGAAAATGCAAGATCACTCGAGCAGGAGGAGTGTGCTCGAGTGAGACCCCACATCACTCACGAGTGAGAATTCTGTCTCTCTGAAATCCTATGCAAGTACAACCCGAAAACTCAAGCACAAAGAGAAAGAAAGGGAGATCACTCAAGTGAGCCATCCATGCTCGAGTGATGCTCTGCCAGATCACCAAAAATACCAAGTTTCACAACGGTCAATCCGAATATGGTTTATTGTTATTTATTCATATCATCATTACTTATTATCATTGTTTAACATCATTTTGAATGTATTATAAGTGTGATACAGGAAGATGAACGTTTGAAATAAGCTGACACGGAGAAAGTCAAATAACGGCAGACAACATCATTACAAGCACGCTCGTACCTACCACATTCAGAATATTCAAACATGCGCGTGTCACTCCACAGTTGCAAAGTCCCGCTCCTCAAACTATGATTATTCAAACGGGCAAAATCTGAACATCTATATATACAGAGATTTAGAGATAGTCAACAAGAACGAAGCACAAGAATTCACAAGCTTATTCCCGAGTCTCTGCTATTCATCATTTTCTCTGTATACACATTGATATTCAGTGTTTATTTATTTGCTCTGAGAGAGTCTTCATACAATTCAAATTCTATGCTTATTTGATCTCAAGGTATTGGGACCTTGAGAGGGTAGATTTCCTTACGAGAGAAGCAGTTGAGAGAATTCCTTGTTAAGCCTTTCACTCATAAGTCTTATAAGATACAAGCAGAAGAGAACGTTGCTGCTCGTAAGACTTACAGTGGTGTAAGCAGGAGAGAACGTTGCTGCTCATAAGTCTTGTATACATAAGCAAGTAAGAAGGGTCATAGGTTGTTTTTCTGCACGTAAGACTTGTCGTAAGGGGGAGAGAAATTTCTTAGTGAGAGAATATTTCTGCTCGTAGTCTTTTCAAGGACAATTGTTGTTATGTGGCGTTCTGAGAGCCCATTGAATCTTGGAGGTATAGTGAAAATCTCAGTAGGTCTTGATCTCTGAGGACTGGACGTAGGCCTGGTTGTTAGGCCGAACCAGTATAACTCTCTGTGTTCAAATCTTCTCAACTCTTCTCTATCTACTATATTTTTCATATGTCCACATCAAGCGAAAAATTTATAACATCACCCAATTCACCCCCCTCTTGGGTGAAGTTTACCTCTTTCAAGTACGAGTCTTTCATCACTCGAGTGAGTCAGCCTAAAATCAATGTTTTGCCTTTCAAAAAAGGGGTCTTCATGGTAGCTTCTTCCAACCCTTTAGGCATATGTTTAGGCCTCTAATAGTCACCTAAAGAGTCCTAAATGATAACCAACTTAAAGTATTATGGAAATAAGTATTTAGGAAAGAGATTAATCAATTGTCCCTAAATTGGTATAGGATTTGATATCTGTCAGACGCGTGAGCCCACTGTGCCAAAGAAAGTCAAGAAAGATATAGGTAGTGACTTCTCTCTTATACTTTGTGTAAATGTATTGTATATTTGCCTATCATGCATTGTGTGTTGCTGTTGCTGTTGTTGCTTTGAGATGCATTGAGATACCTTGTGGAGCTTTGTGCCTTATGATATATTGTGCTTTGAGATACTTTGTGCCTTGTGATGCTGCTGTATAGTGATTACCGCGGAAGCGGGTATAGTGATTACAGTGAAAGCTAGCATAGTGTTTACAGTGAAAGCTGTCATGGTGATTACCGTGAAAGTGGGCATAGTGCATTGTGATATAGCCGTGAGTATTGTCGATTGTGGAGCAAGCCATGACTCATAGTGTTGTTGCTGAACATGATGAACATACATGCCTTGTGTTTATATATTGTATGAGTGATTTGTTACTACTGAGATTCTTTAGAATCTAACTCTTTCCAATGATTAACATTTCAGACAGGGCAAGTGGCTCGAAAGGGAAGTGGCCAACTAGGAGTGGTTAGGGCTAGTAGGGACATGTTAGATTTTGGACCATTGGTTATCTGTTTTAGATTTTGGATTTTGGGATTACTTTGTATTTGCGATGTAAATATGAATTTTGGTCATGTAATCGCCATTTTGGGAAACTTTAAACCCATTCTATATATACAAGTAACTTGGGGTTGCCGGGATTTTGGTTACGCACTCTGATATTTATCGTGTGATATAACTGCATAGGTAATTATATTCGATAGTGAATGTAAGACCAGATGAAATTTGCTTTTAAATGTTTTGATTGGACACCCCATCTCTTGGAGATGAGTGATTATAAATGTGATTTTTGTCTTATTGGTCTCTATTTCACTTAAATTTCATTATCCGGATATAATTACTGTGAGGCGGTTACATTTTTGGTATCAGAGCTGTAGTTCCTGGCAAGGGTAGTGTTTGCTAGGATAGCTCCCATAGTACGGTCTTAGTGATAGTAGATTATCTTCTCATAGTACAATTAATTTTTCCCTTAATCACTAACTTATGGCCAATAATTCTATTCTTTCCATTTCTTGCTAATTATGGCATATTAAATGGCCACAAAACACAATAATTCTAACTTTAATTCAATAATTATCTTCAATAATTATCATTAGCCCTTAATCAAAATTTGGGGCGTTACACTAATAGCCTTATGCAGCTACCTTGATTGTGATTATCACGTACGAACCTTATGGGGAATTTCTGTAATCATGCATATATTATCAGTATATTTATGCTATTCATGTGTTGCCCATTGAATTATGCATTACTACTCTGATTAAGATCTATAATAAGTGGTATGTAAGGTGGGACCTTACATTGATGGTGCAAGTAGCTACCAAGTGGGTCATGGCGTACTACTTATCCTCAGGTAGTGTGTTCGATCCCTTGGGGAGGCGTATTCCTTCCTGTGTGGTTGGAATAAATCTCTAACTACCTGTGTGGTGCGGAAGAGGGGACAATTCTTGCCAAGGACCTATGTGTCCACCTGTATGGGGCTGATCAGCGCCATTACAATTATGGCAAAACAAAACATTATTATTCTCATAGATATGTCTTGTGCTTTCGTTTCAATTGCAAAAGTTGGTCTTTAGAACCACCAAAAAACTTTCAAAGCTACAAGACCCTTTTTTTGTCATTTGATGCTTGAACTTTTAGCCTTTAGGGCTTGATATGTAACAATAAGACCATCAAAGTGCCAAAATTTTCTTGTCATGTCATTTGCTAAACCAAAAGTGTTCTTTTACATAATTAAAAATCATTACAAAAGCAATATGACTTCTAGTCATCCAATCACAAAATGAAGAGTATTATGGCTACTAGCCACTCAATGAAATCAAAATAATACAATAACAAAATAAATTAAATTAAGTAAATTTAAATTCATAATATAAACAAGAGATAAACTCATAATTATATAGAATCATGTATAATACTATAAATTATATAAACAACACACACACACATATGTATAAGTATATTCAACTTAAAACTTCATAAAGGTAAAAATAATATAAATTTAGTAATTGGCTAAGAACTAAATTACAAATTAAGGAAACATAAAACAACATAAAATGATGTAAATACTAACAGAATAACAACATAATATAAAACAAAGGAAAGAAAAATAAAACACCATTGATCAATAGATATAGACCAACAACATAAATTATATATATAATATATTCCAGTTATAGTTTGGTGAACATGATAATAAGTAACAAATAAGATAACATAAATAGATAACAAACAAAAGAGATAACAACGGGAAACATAAAAATAGATCATGTAAAATAAAATAACAAATATAATATGGACAAATAACATAATTAAAAAAATAGAGTTTGGTGAACATGATAATAATAACATAAAGAACATAAAATAGTACCATATGAGATGAACAACATAATAAACATATATAACAAACAATACATTACTACAAAAAGTAAAGCTGTTGTGCTTATAATTGCATTAGTTGCAGCGCTAATGAAGTGCCACATATTAGGATACTACTAAAAAAAGCTATGGCGCTTGGAAGTGCCACAACATAATAATTTTTTTAAAAAACAATTGCCCTCTTATGGCGCTTTTGGAGGAAGTGCCACAGGAGGGAGGTCTCTTATGGCGCTTATGTCAGCAAGCGCCACAGGAGACCCCACCCTCCTGTAGCACTTCCTCTAAAAAGCGCCACAGGAGGGCACCCCTTCCTTAAGGAAACGCCATAGGAAGGTCCTTTTTTTTGTATTCTTCATGTGGTCCTTATTTAAGGAAGGGCCATAGGAACTTTTTTTTTAAAAAAATATATCTTTCATATTCTTAGTTCATAACCCTATAATTGCAATCGTGCATTGCTTTAAACATTTTCTATATATATCCACAATAAAATGAAGAAAAGCAAGCAATGACAATGAAATAACTTTAAAATGATAGAAATAGATAATTAATTAACGAAAGTAGTACTAAGAATATTTACACAATATATTGTGAATGAAATACAACAAATTGAACTTAAATAAATGACACAACAATTGACAAGAAACAACACAAAGACTAGCTAGTTAATTAAATAGTCGCTACCTAAAGATTTGCCTAAACACATATTCACATAATTCCTCGATCACTTCATTAACTTGATGGTCAGTCAAACTGTCACAACGTTGATCTTCATAATACTACATATATATACAATCAAGCATAAATTAAAATGAATTAAAATCACTAAAACTTAATTATCAAGCACTAATAAAATCAAATTAAATTAAAACACAATATGCATTGCACTTAAATGACTTACTTTTTGAGGAATAAATGGCTGATCATTAGTAATTACACCCTTCATAAATTTCAAGATATAATACCCATTGTAACGCCCCAAATTTCAATTAAGAGATAATGATAATTATTGAGGATAATTATTGAGTTAAAGTGGAATAATTATGTGTTTTGGCTGTAATATTAATTAATATGCCATGATTGGTGGAAATTGAAAGAATGGAACTATTGGTCATAAGTTGGTGATTAATGGTGAAATTAATTACTAACTATAAGAAAAATGAGAAGTGTGATTACATGACTAATGGAGGGATTAGAGAAGCTAATTGGGTGTTTACTTATGAGAACCAATGAAATGGTGGCATGTGGCAACAGGAGATGAAGTAAGAGAGTGAGAAAAGTCAAATGCAATATTTTAATATTTTCCCTCTCTCTCTCTCCCTCATTTTTGCTGAATTGGTATGGGAGGGAGTATCATCATCATTTCACTTTCTTCCTCCACACTCTTCTCTCTCATTCCCTTCTCTATTTTTTGGTAGCCATGGGAGCTTAGGAGAGAGAAAGAAAAGCTGGAATTTAAGGTAAGTTAAAGACCTCAAATGCTAAAACACTCTTCTTTAATGTTGTTCCTTAGATTGAGAGCTTCATTTTGATGGTCATAGATGGTCTTTTGGTGTTAATTGGAGCTCTCAAGGAATTGTAGAGGTTAGAGAATCAAGAAAACTCTTTGACAAAGTTGTAAAGGTAATTGAAAGGAACTTTTCTATATAAGTTTTGTGGTCTTTGAATTAGTTTGGAATTTCTGGAATTATTGGCATAATTTCGAAAATGATGGTTATTGGGAGATTGATATGTTATTGGTATAGAAATGAGTGTTTTGGTATGTGTTATGGATAGATAGATTGATTTGAGATTGAAAGGGTATGTTTAGTGATTTTGGGAATTCGGTGAGTAATGTTGCCCAAAACCAAAGCATGATAATGGAATAGGAATTTGGTAATTTTGATGGTTCTAGTGGATTCCTTGGGTGTTTTTATGTGGGAGTAGCCTTAGTTGAGAGTTTGGGACCATTGGAATCAATTGGGTAAAAAATCTAGAAAGTGCTGTCGTACCTTCTACATTTTTTGAGTTTTGATAGCATAACTCGAGTGATCTGGGGTTCACTCGAGTGCGGGATGAACATCACTCTAGTAAGGATAGGTTCACTTGAGTGCGGTAGTGCATTTTCCCTTTCTGCCTTTAGCTTTCATGGTGCATTTCTATGTGAAAGACAAGAGTGTAGCCTCACTTGCAAGTGTTGTGAGTTCTCACTTGAGTGAGCCTCCTCTCACTCGAGTGCAGGTGTATTTGATACCATGAACTCTCGTCTCAGGTTGTCACTCACTGCCAAGTTTCAAGAGTGTGCCTTAACACTTGTGAGTGTTAAGCTGCACTTGAGTCAGGTCTTCTTCACTCGAGTACTCCTCTTCTTTGAAAGTTTCCATTACTCTTGGGTTATCACTTTCTGTGCTTCACTTCCTAGGACTCGAGTGAGCATTTGGCTATCACTTGAGTGTTAAGCTTTGTGCTCGAGTGCAAAGTGCATCATCACTCGAGTGCAGCAATGAAAAATCAGTTTCTACTCTTCCAAAAGGGGATCTTTGGGATAGTTCTTCGAACCCCTTTAGGGCTTTTGTTAGAGGTATTTATGGGTGCTCAAAGAGCAATAATGATAACCAAATTAAGTGTTAAGAAGTAATTGAGTATTAGATAGAGAATAATACTTCATCACTCATTATGAATTATAGGATACGACATTTGCCCTACTTGGGAGGTACCAGTGCCAGAGCGTGCATGAAAGGAACGAGCAGGTAGTGACTTTTCTCTCATGTTGTTATGATGTTTGGTATGCATGATTGATCATTGTGTATTTGTGAAATGTGAATGAAAATGTGCCATGGTCCATTGCAGCAAGAGCACTTCAGCGGGAGCCGTCGTAGGGGGTTGATGCTTATCACACCTACCCCGACCGTTGAACTGCCATTGTAATAGACATGGATCTTTGAGAAACTGCTTTGTGAATCCAGCCAGTATGCCTGTGTATTGTAAAATGCTTTATATGAATCCCAGCTGTTGTGAAATATATTGTTTTGAATTGGGTTGTGGTGCACTTCAGCGTGAGCACTCGTAAGGGATGACATGTGTCATACTTACCACTGCCGCTGTAACTGCCGTTGTAGTGCAATGGGTATGTTATGATTGCTTTCATGCCTTATTATTATTCATACTATGAGTGATTTTTTACTATGGGGATTCTTTAGAATCTCACTCTCCTAAAACAACTTTTAGACAGGGCCGAAGAATCAAAAGGAAAGCGGGTGACGAAGAGCGGGTAGAGCTCTGGATTAAGAGTTGTTTTGATTATTTAGTTATCATGTATAGCATATGGATATTTTGTTGGGAATTGGCTGTATATGAAATGGTGATATTTAAATAGTTTTGTGTAATTCCCAAGATAAGGGAAAAGAATTATTGGCTTTGTGCCTTGTATAATCCCTTTATTAATTAATGGGACCCGAGTGTGTCAGGAATTTGCGTTGTACTCTGATATTTATGAATGGAATCAACTAGTATAGGCTATTTATGTATTCGTGATGTGAATATGAGACCATTGTGAATAGGTTTTGGAAAAGTTTTTGTAAACCATTATTTTGGGCAAAGGATTATTTTATAAGTCCTAATTTGTATTTTGGTCTCTAATTCATCTTAATCATGTTTTATGACTTTAATCTCGGCCTTGGTTGGATGGGGGTTACACCCACAATCATTGTCATTAGTTGGAAAGGGCACTGTAAAAATATAATGAAATATTTAACTCTATTTATGAATAAAAATTGTTTAGAAATAAAGTTTGAGTAAATTCATATATTAGTACCCGTATCTTCGTCCAAGCATAGCTAAGGTGAGAGTCAGCAGCTTTAGAATAGCTTAAGGAGATAGAGGCCCGATACAAAGTCAATGCGCTAACAAAACAAATAGAAACTGATTACTTTTGGTTATTCAATCACATATACAAATATTTACACATACGTATGTACGCTTACCTATTGAACAATCACAACATATCAGGACGGTTTTCTGGAAGACCTCCAATTAGAGGATCCACATAGTAAATGCGAGGGGCTAAATGTTCTGCTAGATTGATAACTATAAATATCCAATGTAGCCTAAAATATTTTAAAATTTTTTTTCAACAATCATGTTATGATAAAAGTTAAACAATAAAAACAAAAATTGTACCACTAATAACTTACTCCGTATTGTATGGCACTAGAAATAGTGTAGTTGATGTTACTTTCTTTCTAAAGTAATCTTTCAAATCATTAGATTGTGCATGTATATATACTTTGCCCTATACTGGTCAATGAGATAAGGGTTGACAAATACAAATTGGACCCTGTCTGTATCCATTAAGATGTCATGGTACAAATGTCTGGTATAAAACAAACAATGACATGAAAAACAAAAAAATGGAATGAGAAATAATAATAACAGTGATAAATAATGATGGTAAAGTACCTAGTCTAGATGTTGATAGCCAAAGCACTAACCCATCCATGATTACATATTCTGTGAGAGACATCACCATTAACATGATCAACTAGACCGCTAACACTATAGACATGTCTATCAAAATGTAACTCTAGTCCTCCTTCATGGATTAAATTTGGTGTAATCGATACTAATGGATCGTGATATGAGGTCATTCTTCTTTTGCTCTGTTGGCTAGCCGATGCTTTCAACTTGGATTATGTTGTCAAATACTTTGAAATCTTACCATAAAGTTGGATTTGTTTTTCTCTAGACTATGCACCCTACCAAAATTAGAAAATTAAATCACAGTTTTAGATGGAAGTATGAAGGAAAAATGAAGGGAATTGTAAATGAATGATCTTTTCATATGGCTCAATAAGACCTATTGGCCAAGCAACATAGCCACCTACAACATCTTTCCCCATTATTTGCTCATCCCGAGATGCGATATGTAAGAGCACATCTTCATTCATGCAGACGTCAACCCTTACTTGGAGTGTGTTGTCAGGCAACAGTGAATTGTGCAGTGTTTCCTTATCAATATTGTAGGGCGTACCCACTGTAACCATGTGCTTGGAAGCTTGATCGACATATAACTTGCATTGAAATTTGTCCTATAGAAAATAGAGTTAATATATTAAAGTTCGCTAAATTATTATAACATAAAGTTAAGTAGAGAAGAAATTAATTAACAAAGGAAAAGGGACTTTGTGCATGGAAGTGCAACTATCTCTGACACTTGGGCTATCACAGGGGGAACATTTTGTGTTGGCCTACACTGCATCAAGTGTTCTATTTACGTTCTTAATATTGCATTTTGTTCTTGTATCAAATGCGTCTGTTCTAAGAATTATTCTTCCTATTGTTCCTTGTAGTGCATTTGTTCGTGAAGTTTTTGCATTTGATACTTGAAACTAGTCATCTCCTCACGCAACTGGGAAATGTCACTTTTATTGGGGAGCTTTTGATGTTCAAAGTCTGATGATTGGGTGATTGCAAAACCATTACCCTAAACACGACCATCATACTCAGGTACTCCAGCGCTCTACTCAACAAATCATCTCAACCAACATAGCTCGCCAACACAGGATCCTCCTGTGTCATTAGTCGCTATCACAAAAAGAATTACAACAATATTAGTTATTATAAATCAAATTCATTTAAATAAAGCTAATTATTTATTGTACGCATAATCCAATACTTACACAATATTCGGCCACTTTTCTTGCTTCTTCACTATGAATTTCACCTTTCTTATTTGTGCAATCGGCTACCCACAGATTCTTCATTATGTTGTGATACCTGTGTAATATATGAACTTGATTCTTCTATATGCACATCAAAGTTAGTTGAAGTTAAATGATATTCATACAATTTATGTACATATGAAATAATCATTAGTTCTTAAAATTTTTTTTCTAACTGTGCGTATGAAACAGGTCCTCGTGTGTGCAGGTATGGAATGTTGGTTATGTTAGCATGATTTTTCTCACTCAACTCCTGTTTAGATCAAAATGATTTATATCAATAATAAATATTAATTACAAATACGTACATTACAAGTAATAGAGAAAGTCAAACATATTATATTACCTAGAATTCCTAAGTTGTATGTGTTCTCACAAACTCATACTACATTTCTTGAGTGATGATTACTTCGTATATTGTCAGCAGTGTAGAAATGATAATCTCATTATCATCCCTGAAGACGAATTTTACAAGATTAGAACGAAACTTACTCATAGGTTTACTTGCTTTTCTTAGTGTGAAGTTCTTCCAATGATCATCAATAATAAAAATGCTCTATAACAATAAAAAAACATAATTTGTTACATTGAAATTAAGTGAAACAAAACAAACAGAACAGTAAAGTAATTAATGTGTTACCTGTACTTCATCCCAGATTTCATCCTTATAATG
The DNA here is from genome assembly GCA_963242795.1 of Inga leiocalycina. NCBI lineage: Eukaryota > Viridiplantae > Streptophyta > Magnoliopsida > Fabales > Fabaceae > Inga > Inga leiocalycina. Next base: position 36,683,707 of record OY725331.1, read on the forward strand.
TTGCTTCACCCTTCTCCAGTCTTGAATTGTAATAAGGACTCTGTCTTGAACTATAGTCCCAATCAAGTTATTTAATGAGGTACTGTTCTCACTGATTGGGTTTCCCTTTTCATTCTAGTTTAGTTGTAACTTAATTCCTTTACTTCTCAATTTGATCAACCTCACCATAATGGTCCTGCCATGATTTACCCTCTCCACAAACCTTTGTCTACCAATGTCCCTGGGGACATCATCAGTTTCATCGTATGGTGAGTCCATACTCCTGTAAGTGAAATAAACTAAAACAAAACATCAGTGCACAATGTCAACCATGTCAACAAAAGTAAATTATTTTGAAATATATAAAAACATATGTATAAGTAAAATAGTCAAGGCACTCATTATCTTTTCCTTTTTCTCGTTTGATTTAAAATTTTATTCTTGAGAATTGTGTTTTTCTTCACCCAAGTCCCCTCTTCATGATCATGTCTCACATATATGGGGCTATCTCCATCTCCATCTCCATCTTCATCTCCATCTTCATCTTCATCTTTATCTGCATCTCTATCAATATCTACTGACCACAAATTCTCAAACGAAGGATCATCCCCATTTATATTCAAATATTCATTACTTTCAAAATCAACTTGTTCTTGATGATTCTTGTTGGATGGGACTACAATAGACCAATACTTCTTAGCAGGATCTGAAACAAAAAATGCTTGTTCTGCTTGTACTACTAAAATGAAAGCATAATCTTCATACCAAACTTTAGAAAGGTCCACTTAAACAAAGCCCAAGTCATTGATATGCAATCCACTGTTGTTGTTAACCCACTTACATATGACAACAGGGACCCTGAACATAGAGTAATCTAACTCCCATATACGTTCAATGACACCAAAGTATGACATTGATGAATAAATTGGGTGTATGTCTTTAGCACTGGATCTATGCTAAGAATCAGCAACAAGTGTTACCCCACTATTCTGCATCGTGCTCTGTGTATCATGGTTTTGCTTATAGAATGTGTAATCATTGATTGCATAACCATTGTAAGATAATACACTTAAGCTCAGTCCCTTTGACAGCCATTTCAATTTTTCAGAAACTGAATTAGGATTCCACTCTATCTCATCATTAATGCGATTTTTCAACCAGCATGAAAAACATTTTATTGTGTTCTTTTGTTAACAAATTTTCAGTTTTCAACATACGGTTCAACCTCATCAGTGTTATGTAGCACATATAAGTGGGCTTGCTCCCATTCAATCACTGATATTGTTATTACATCCCTCCTACTTGTTCCTTTCCCTGATCTTCGCCCATCATGACAGGACTACGGGATCCTTATAGGGGCAACATTTGACAGAAAATTGGCACAGAAGTCACTTGCTTCTTCAACCATACACCTTTCAGCAATACAACCCTCTGGACGATATCTATTTTTCACATACCCTTTTAATATTTTCATAAATTGCTCATTCAAGTACATCCATCTCAAATACACTGGACCGCATAATTTAATCTCTTTGACCAAGTGTACAGTTAGATGTACCATAATGTCAAAAAAAGAAGGTGGAAAATACATTTCAAGTTCACACAAAGTACAAACAATTAGCCTTTGCAAATCTTGTAACTTAGTTGAATCAACCACTTTGCTGCAAATCAACTTGAAAAACATGCAAAGTTTAGTGATAGTGTTTCTTAAATTTTTAGGAAAAATATATCATATACCAACAGGTAGGAAATTCTACATGAGCATATGACAATCATAAGACTTAGGGCTTGTTTGGTATGAGGGGAGGGGAGGGAAAGTGGGCGGAGGGAAAAAATTTTTGAGTTGAATTTAAAAAAATTAGAGAAGTGGGGTTAAAAATGTTTAATTAATTTTTATTATTCTTTTATCTTATATATTCTTTTTATTAAAATTTTATTATCCCACTTCTTCAGTCTTTTAAAATTCAACTCATAAAAGTTTTTCCTCCCCTCCCTTCCCCTCCAAATCCCTCACACCAACAGACCCTTAAGGTTCTTTAACGTCAACTCTTTCACTGATTCAAGATTCTTTATAATTGAAGAGTAGCCCTTGGGAACTTTAATTCATTGTAGAAACTCACAAAACAATTTTTTCTCTTTCCTTCACTGATTGTATACAACTGATGGTAGATAAGTACGATGCCATTGCTCAATCAGTGCCAACTCTTCTCTAATTCCCAAGTTTACCAAATCCAACCTCGAATTGACACTATCCTTGCTTTTTCCTTGGATATTGAGCAACGTGCCAACTAGACAATCACAGATATTTTTTTCTATGTGCACAGAAAATGTCTCACATATAAAGACTTCCAATATGGAAGTTCAAAGAAAATGGATTTTTTCTTCCAACAGCTTGTCTCAATTTGTTTTGCAAAAGGCTTGCAAAAATTGTTATCTAAGTCTTTTACCTTTGAAAAAACCTAAGTATTGGTCAACATCTTCGGTGGGCTGCCTTCTTTTGAGTCACCATTGAAAGGCTTTTTGCATTTTCTCCAACAATGTTGTGATGATAAGAATCTTCGATATCCTATGTAAACATTTTTCCTACAATGTATGGTCGCACTGAATGAGTATCATCTTCATATATAGGGCATGCACCATATCCTTTGACACTGTATCTAGACAAATTACTATAAGCAGGGAAATCATTAATTGTGCCAAACAACATAGTTTTCAAAGTAAAACTTTCATCCCTATACCCATCATACACATTGACGCCTTCTTCCCAAAACAGCTTCAAGTCATCAATTAAAGGAGCCAAGTATACATCTATATCATTCCCAGGTTGCCTTGGCCCAAAAATTAACATGGACAACATCATAAACTTACGTTTCATTATCAAGTGTGAAGGAAGGTTATAAATCATCAATATCACTGGCCACATGCTATGTGTACTACTCTGAACACCGTGTGGATTAATTCCATCAGTTGACAGTGCAAGGCGTAGGTTCCTTACTTTGTCCGTAAAGTCAGGGTACTCATGATCAATTGTTTTCCATTAAAGAGCATCTGTAGGGTGCCTAAGCTTCATGTCTTTAATCCTTTCATCTGCATGCTATGTCAACTACTTTCTAATCTCTGCATTACTATACAGTCACTTAAATCTCAGAATAATGGGAAAATACCATAGGACCTTCAAAGGACTTTTTCCTTTCTTCTTTCCATATTGAGGTACGTTGCATTTAGGGCACTTCTCCAACATTGCATACTAATTTTAAAATAATATGCAATTGTTAGGACATGCATGTATCTTCTCATATCCCATACCAGTTGTAGAGCAAAGAATTCGCTTTGCCTTATATGTCGTAAGAAGTACATTCTCTTCTGGAAGCATATCTTGTAATAGTTCAAGCAGTGCAGTGAAACCTGAATAACTCAATCCATAGTGAGCTTTAAAGTTGCACAACTTCAACACTGCTAGCAATCTTGTGTATTTAGTACTACCAGTATATAATGGTTTCTCTGCATTACCTTTCAATTTCTCAAATTCGTTAGGGCAGTTATGAAATACCCCTTCAACCGCATTTAGCATTTCTTCAAGACCATAATCTTCATCAAACATGGTTTGATCAAATTCATTCGAAGCACCAATCGTGGTATGCACCCGATCACTACATGCATCGTTTGTCTCACCATACCTTATCCATCGTGTATATGTTTGATCAATTCTATAACACACTAAATGATCTAGCAAATCAAGTTGACTAATCCCTTGTATGTCAGGATCTTTTGTATGCTCGATTGCAAATGTAATAAACTCTTTCACCCCATCTATATATTCCCTTGAACACTAATTATGGTTAGTTGTATGACTATTGCATTTACTAATTACTTTATATTCTCTTACCAATTTTAAAATAAAATGAAGCTTTTTAAGTCTTAAAGTAAACCCTATGTTTTAATTGACAAATAACCCATTAATTAATGCTACAACATTATAATAATTTTTCACAGCTTATAAGGAAAGAAATCATATTTCCCAACACATAGGAAAGCAAGCTTTGGCAATATGGAACACAAAAATTAATTTGTTGTCTGTGTTGTTTCATGATACTATGAATCATAGGAAAGCAAACTAAATATTTTAATAAAAAATTGTTTTTTTATATATACTAACAAGCAAGAATATATATGTTTTGAAATCTCACATATACACATATATTTATTTTCCAATTAACTTATAAAATGATATAATTTTGACATCCTTATATTAATATATTATAATTATATTTTATTAAAAAAATTACTTGTATTTTGTATTTTCCAAGTTTTAATTTTTTTCACGTAAAAACTATTTTAATTTTTCTAAATTTAGTAAAATATTAAATAGAACATTAATAAATATTTATGTTAAAAAATATATTAGGAATTTGGTATAATAAGGGGTAAATTAGTAAACAAGATTTATTCTAATATCGTTTTCAATTAAATATATGCTTCAATAGCCTTCTGAGAACATTATATCATTTAACAGCATTAATAGTTTGGATTAAAATATATGTTTTGAAAATAAAGGAGATATATGTGTAATTAAGACAAAATAAGAAGGTAGTCAGAGTATTTTACTTAAAAAAAATTAAATGTGTTTAAACTTTAAAAAGTCAGGGGGTTATTTACAACTGATTCAAAGTTCAGGGGTTTTATATAATTTCACCAAAAAAATATAACTTCAAATACACATTCATTTAAGATATCTAACAATAATAAAATTTATTTACAATAGAATTAGAAGATTTACAATTAAACTTATTATTATTGAAATACTAAAACTTGTTTAAAATATTTTTCCTTTCACTTGTGTCATTTCCTTCTAAAATATATTTTATATATATATTTATATAACATTTATTTTTTTCACTTTTAAAATTCAATTTTAATAGTATTTTTTGAAAGTATATCAAATTCAATTAATTTTTATTATTTTACTATAAATTATGCTGATCAACACTTGATATTTTATTTTCATTTTTAATAATAACAATTCATGATAAAACTTTTAAAATTCAACCATCAATCTTTATGAACTTATAATTACTACTATACCTCACCATGTATATCATAGTGTACATTATATTTGCCAGTACACAATGCCAAGTCATAATAGTATAATCAACATGTGTAACAACAAATTATGGAACAAAAAAATGCAAGAGCTTAAAGAAAACACAAGCTAGCTAACATAAAAAAGCACAGTACAAGAGCTTGAAAAGAACTTGAAATGCAAGTACAGTATATCAGCAACTAAGTAAAAGCACAGTACAAGAGCTTAAAAAATGCAAGCTAGTTATTGGCAAAAAAACACAATCTATCATGTATATAAAAGAACATGAAAAAAATAAAAATTAAAAAAGCACAGACACTTACACATTAATTAACCAACACAGGGAATGGGGGACCATGTTGGTAACGCTAGCTTGAGTAAGGAGGAGGAAATGTGAGTTGTGGAGTGGAGTGGGATCCAAAAGAGGAAGAGAGTAGGAAAAAAAGACAACAACTGGGGATAGGAGTAGGGACGACAAGGAACAAACTGGGAAAAAGGGACTATGAGAATTTGATGAAGAAGGCGTGTGTGTGTGTGTGTTACGTTGTGTAGAGAAATGGTTTTGGGGGGGGCCGATGATAAAGATAAAATGGAAAGAGGGAGGGAAATTGAATGATAAAGTAGAGAGGGAAGACATCTAATTGGCTAAAAGTGGATTTCATCATCCACTTTCAACCAATCCTGGCGCTTGACTATGACAAGCCACTAGCTGTGGCGCTTCGTCAGCTGGTCCAATGTGTCTTACATGGCGCTTGCGTAAGCCATAGACCAGCTGTGATGCTTGGTCAGCCAAGCGCCATAGCTGGTGGCCATTCCTAACAAAAAAATATAAAAAGTAAAAAAAAAAAAGCTGTGGCACTTCTTTAAAGAAAAGCCACAAAATGGGCGCCACTTTTCAACCTTTTTTGTAGTAGCGATATCACGAGAAGGATTGAAAATTAACAAATAACATAAGATAAGTAAAATATTTGCATATTTATTTTCCCTTATATGATGATTTTATGGATGAAATTTGAGCTCAATTTAATGAATTTGGGTGTAATTGGTAAATAAATAAATAAGGATTTTGGCATAAAATAGAATTTCTTGAAAAAAACTAAATCAAACCCTGTTTTAGTTTTCAAGCAATATCTAAAGCTCTAAATGTCGGATTGGGACATTCTTTATGTGGATAAAAAGTTAAGAAAGAGCTCTACAACTTTTATGTACCAATACCCAGTTCTATCTCTAAGAGTTTCAATTTTTGCTCTGAAGTTGAGGACATGATTTGATCATAACTGGAGTTGTAAATAATGAAATGAGGAGTTTCCACTTGCATCTTCAAGCTAAGATCCAGAGCTGCAACTTTCCTAAAGATCAAAATGTGAAATTCCATCAACCATCCCAGCTACCATTCCACCCACTACTTCACCCACCACTTCATCTACCACTTCATCTTCCATTTCACTTACTCCATTCTTCCCTATATATAGTCATCCTCTCCCTCACATTTGCCACATACAATTTCATATCTATTACTTTCTTCTCTTCTTCACTCACACACAATTCATAGTCATTACTTTCCTCTCTTCTCCACATACACTATCATCTTAGAGTTAATTTCATGCATTGTATTTACTTCTTGCATGCCTTCTTCATGGAAGGCTTAGGTAGTCCTCCTTTATGGATGGTTTATGTTGCCACCTACATGGAAGGTTTTACTTCCTATATGGAAGGCTAGATTTTTCCATTTTCATGCATCTTGTGGTTGTATTTTTATGTTTTATATTTTAATAATTATGTTTATTGTAATGTTTATAAAGTTTTCAATTTATTTTATTTTTGTTTTTAATTTCATCATGTGCTAAACATTCATTTTCCTAGAATGATGTGTAGCTTACTAATGACAGATTGAATCTTAACTTATTAAATCTAGTTTGAATTTCTCTTTCATTATTGAGTTTTAATTATTGTTCTTAATGCTTTCAATTGATTGGTCACCTTTTGAATGATATCAATATGTATGTTGAGATTGGAAGGAGATGCATGTGTATAGATCCTATAATTAAAACCATGACTCGCATATGAAATAGGAATATATTTATAGGAGTTATGTAGTCTTACTGAGTTCCATAAATCTTAATACATAATTAATTGCTTAAATTCATATAGAAATATATTGGATTAAAAATAATTATAGAATTGCTTGACCTTGGAAGATGCTAATAATTAAATTAGGGAAACTCGACTATCAATCATGTGGAATAAATTGGACAGTGTACACTTGCACTATTTATAGACCATTTACACTCATAACAATTTTTTGATGCAATTGTCGGGGATTGTTGTCATTAATATCAATACCAAGTAATTTTAATACTAATTTGGTCTTCATATTACATTTGTTTTTCTTCTTGATGTCTTGTGTTTCTTTTCAGGCTTTTTTGAAGTGCATAACCAGATTGAAGAAGACTGAACTACAACCTCTTGATTCTGAGATCGAAAGAACTTGTTGAAGAAAATGAAGAGTTTGAAAGCAGTCTACTTCAATCCTAAGTAATCTGATGGCAAATCTGGAGGGAGAAACAACAGATACCAAAACACTCCGTGACTATGCAACACCAACAGTCATGGAGACAAATTCTGGAATCAGAAAACTGCCAGTAGCAGCTAATGACTTTGAGATCAAGCCTACAGTTATCCAGATGGTGCAAGTAAATCAGTTCAGTGGTTTACCAATAGAAGATCCTATTTCACATATAGCTAACTTCCTAGAAATTGTGACACATTCAAGCACTACCAGGGGGAAGCATAACTACATGAGATATCATGGTGCAAAAACCTTTGGAAAAATACTTTCCTTCAGCAAAAACTGCAAAATTGAGGAATGAAATTGCCTCATTTACCTAGCATAAACAAGAAAGCCTCTATAAAGCATGGGAAAGATACAAGGAGTTACTAAGGAGATGTCCTCATCATGAGTTACCAAATTGCTGGCAACTGCAAACTTTCTATAGTGGGATGACACATATCTCCAGAATTCTTGTAGATGTTGTAGCTGGAGAATCTTTAATGGGAAAAAGTCTAGAGGATGCTTATAGTCTACTTGAGGAGATGGTAGCCAATGCATATCAATGGCCTTCTGAACGTAGCAGTTCAAAGAAAGCACTTGGAATGCATGAGTTGGATGTTCTTACAACTTTGTCTTCTCAAGTTGCATCTATATCCAAGCAAGCGGGCTCATTGACAAACCAAGTAAATGTAATCAACACTCCTATTGAAGCATATGATCGATGTGGAGGACCTCATGTGAGCACGCAATATCAAGAAGGATACTCCTTCATGCCGAAGCAAGCTCATTGTTTCAGAAATCAAAGAAATGACCTATTCTTAAGCACTTACAATCCAAGTTGGTGAAATTATCCAAACTTTAGTTGGAGGGATAATCAAAATTTGTTTAAGCCACAAAGGAATGACTAGCAACAAGCTCTTCAACTAGCAAATCCATCACAACAGAAAGTGAATGTGGAAGATGCATTGGCTCAATTAACCATGAATACATCTCAATTCTTGGCTAGGACTAACGCAACACTCAAAAGCCAAGAAGCCTCAATAAAGAATTGAAGATCCAGATGGGGTAAATTACAAATATTCTAAATTCTAGGCAATCAAGAACTCTACCAAGTGACACTGAAAGAAACCTAAGAGAGCATGTGAAGGCCATTATACTAAGAAGTGGGCAAGAATTGAAAGATCTTGTAATTAAAAAGAAGAATGAAGAAGAAAAGAAAGAAAGCAAAGAAGAATAGAAGGAGGATGTACAAAAACCAAAAGATGATGATGTGATACCAGGAAGAATCAACTTTCCAGATAATCCTCCTCCATATGTACCACCAGTTCCATACCCTCAAAGACTCGTAAAGGCAAAGCTAGACAAGCAGTTTTGCAAGTTTCTGGAGGTTTTCAAAAAGTTACACATCAACATTCCTTTTGTAGACGCTCTTGCTCAAATGGCCAGTTATGCAAAATTCATGAAGGACATTCTCTCAAGTAAGCGTAAGCTTGAGGAATTTGAGACAGATGCACTTACTGAGGAGTGCAGTACTATTTTACAAAAGGATTTACCACCAAAATTGAAAGATCTAGGAAGCTTCTGCATACCTTGTACCATAGGCAATACCACTTTGAAAGAGCACTTTATGACCTTGGAGCAAGTGTAACCTCATGCTCTATCTATCGATAAGAAACTCGGTCTTAGAGAGTTGAAGTCAACCACAATTTCATTACTTTTGGCTGATCGATCAATAAAAACATCGGGTGTCTTAGAAGATGTTCTAGTGAAGGTGGACAAACTCATCTTTCCAGCTGATTTTATAATACTCGACATGGAAGAAGACCAAGAAATTCCTATCATTCTTGGGAGGTCATTCCTTGCAATTGGGAGAACGTTAAAAAATGTACAACAGGGGAAGTTAACCTTGCTAGTTCAAGATAATCAAGTATCCTTCAACATTTTCAAGGTTTTGTCCTTTCCAGATGAAGGTAACACCTATTACAAAATAGATACATTGACTAGCTGCACAAAAGACATGGTGAATGAAATTTGCATAGATCAACCATTAGCAATGGGACTGGTAGATGTATCAAAATCTACTAATCCTAAAATCTTGGAGCATATTAGGTATCTGGAAATAAATTCCTCAATAAACCATTGAAGATATGGGGGAAAGGTTGAGTATGCCGATATCTTCAACAGAGAAACCACCAGTATTGGAGTTGAAAGCACTGCCATCCCACTTGAAGTATGCTTATGTGGGAGGAAATTCAACATTACGAGTAATTGTCTCTGCAGCTCTTGCTCCCGACGAAGAAGAAAAGTTATTAAGAGTTCTAAGGGAGTATAAAATAGCATTTGATAGTCAATAGTTGATATAAGAGGGATTAGTCCTTTAATTTGTATACATAAGATCTTGATGGAGGAGAACTACAAGCTATCAGTTGAGCACCAAAGAGGACTTAATCCGAATATGAAGGAGGTGGTGAGAAAGGAGGTAATAAAGGGGCTGGATGCTGGTATAATCTACCTAATCTCTGACAGTTAATGGGTAAGTCTAGTTTAAGTTGTCTCAAAGAAAAGTGGAATGACATTGGTGCCTAATGAGAAAAATGAACTTATTCTACAATGAACGATGACTGGATGGAGAGTATGCATCCACTATAGAAAGCTCAATAAAACCACCAAAAAAGATCACTTCACTCTGCCATTTATAGACAAGATGTTGGTTAGACTAGCTGGCAAAGCCTATTATTGTTTCCTGGATGGGTACACAGGATATAATCAAATTACAATTGCATTGGAGGATCAAGAGAAAACAACTCTTACATGTCCATATGGTACCTTTGCCTTTAGAAAGATGCCATTTGGTTTATGTAATGTACCAGCAACATTTTAAAGGAGTATGATGGCGATCTTTTTAGACATGGTGGAAAGGTTCATTGAGGTGTTCATGGATGATTTTTCAATGTTTGGAGAATCATTTCATCTTTATCTTTCAAATATTGAAAAAGTCTTGCAACCTTGTGTGGAGAAAAACTTGGTTCTAAATTAGGAAAAATGCCATTTCATGGTGAAAGAAGAAATCGTGTTGGGTCATAAGGTATCTAATCAAGGCATTGAAGTAGACTGAGCTAAGATTGAAACAATTGAAAAGCTACCATCCCCCTCTTCAATCAAGGGCATTCAGAGTTTTTTAGGCCATGCAGGATTCTATAGAAGATTTATCAATGACTTCTCAAAAATCACAAAGCCACTTTGCATGTTGTTGGAGACAAACCCTCCTTTTGTGTTTAATGAGGAGTGCTTATCAGCCTTCAAAACTCTAAAAAGTGCTTTGACGTCTGCACCAGTTATCATAGCTCCATATTGGAACCTTCCATTCAAAATGGTGTGCGATGCAAGTGATTATGCAGTTGGAACTGTTTTAGGCTGAAGAAGAGACAAGGTTTTTCATGCCATCTATTATGCTAGCAGGACACTCTCAGCACACATCTTAATTATGCAACAATAGAAAAGGAGCTCCCAACAGTAGTGCTTGCATTAGATAAATTCATAGTATACTTGATGGGGTCAAAGTTCATTGTTTGGATAGGCCACTCAGCAATCAAATACTTGATTGAGAAGAAAGTTGTTAAGTGTAATACCTTGAATTCTGGCATTTGAGACTTGGGAATAAGCTTAAATTAAGCAGACTGCTAAGCCCTGGTTTAGCAGGTGTCCTAAATTTATTCTCTAATATTTCTTATATCTTTAAGGTATTAAAGGGAATAAAGTAGTGAATTAAAGAGTATGGGACATTTGTATACAAAAATGGAATTTATTGAAGTTGCAAGTGCTTTTCGTTTCATTGCTTCCAATAAGGCAGTGTTGTTGTGCAATGTATTCTGATAACCAAATGATGAGCAAAAATTATGAAATTTTATAGGAAGAAAGTAGACATCCTAAGCTTTAAATAGATATGTAATATGGATCATTTGAAGCTATATACAAAGAGTTATGATTTTTAAAGTTAGCTAAGGAAAGCTGCCTATTTTCTGGAACAACTTCCAAAAGCTAAACACATGGGAACAATGTGCTTTCAATTGGAAAATTCTATATTTTTCCTTGAAATTAGACTCAATAAGGGTTCTATATCCTTTGGAATCACTCTAATTCAAGGTCTACCAATTTAGTTATGAGTTTTCAAATTTAGGGTTGAAAATCTGCCAGAATTTTTGACAAATCCAAAAATGAAAAGAAAATGTGATGGCAATCTAGTGATTTGAGATAAATTCATATATGCCTATTAGGCCTCTCATATGGGATGTGGGACGTGAAAGTGGGTTGACCAAAGAGTGAAGGAGTGTTTAAATCAAATGGGGCTTTATGACAACATTTCATGTAGATAAGCTCTAGTCATAAAGTGTACACAAAAAACAAATTTTTGTAACTTTCGCCAATTAAATACATCATGAAATAAAGGCCAAATATTATAAAACACATTCCATCATCTCTTTCCCTTTAAAACCAACCAGCCATAAGCGTACAAGAGAGAGAAAGCTTGTGTTGAGTTTGAGAGAGAGGGAGGAGCAAAACTCACAAGGTAAGTCGATTTCTTCAGTGATTTAGCTCTTAAATTGTATAATCCTTCTCCTAAGCTTCTTCTCTACTTGATTCAAGTTGTTTGGGAATCTAATCTAAGGGTTTGAGAAGGGTGTATTTTGGCCATACTAGGAAAAGCCAGAGGAAGCTTGAGGTAACTTCTGAAACTTTAATCTTTGATTGTTCTGGCCGTTGTGGACAATTTAATCTGTGAAATTTTGTCGGATTGTCTTTGTTTGTGAAAATAGAAATGGGTTTTTGGAAGCGTTATGCTGCCAAAATTGGTACTAAATGGTAGTTGTAGCATAATTAAGTAGTTAATAAAGTGGTTAAGAGTAGAAAGGAACACGTCTGCGGAGCTAGAATCGAAAAACCCTAATTATACCCTGGGAATAGAACATTTAGGCCAAAGTTGGTACAAGGGGGTTAGAGTTGGATTTTCAATGATTTAATGATTCCATTTAGATTAGGATGGAAAATTAGGTAGGGTTACTGTTGGTCACTTTTTTTGGAAAAGCCCAAAAAAGCATAATTAAGAAAACACCCCTGAAACCCTGAAATAGGGCCTGCCAAGCGCAATTTTTGTCTGTTGGTAGTGCATTTGGTAATTCCGAGTCTAGAAATGGATTCTTTAGGCAAAAATATGTCAGAATAGCCCATGTTAAAATTTTGGGAAAAGTACAGTCGGACTGGGTACTGCAGGGCAGCAAGGTGCCCAGGGGTATTTTGGTAAAATTTCACAATAGACTCATATAACTACCAGAAGCAATATGGAAGTGTTTGAACTTGTATATTTACAATTTTAGGACCGAGTGGAGAGCCCAGTCGTTGGCATGCATTAGAGGCACGTTGTTCAAGGTGGAAAAAGAGTTAAGGTAGTGAACTTACCTCTCCTGCACTTATTTGATATTTGTGATGGTGTATTGATGCATGTTATTGTTTTGCTTTATTATGTGAAACATATATGAATGACTGAAGCTCTGTTTCTATTTATGCTATGGCCATCAGTTTGTTGTTTGAAACATTGAGCACGCAGATATGTCATTATGGGAACATGAGTTATGTAATGCAAGTATGTCATACATTAAGCACTTATCTTACGTGCATATTGGCACTGTTTTCCTACTAAGATTATCTCAAATCTCACCTTCCCCTACCAACAATTTAGACAGGTGAATACAGAAGGTACATAGAGATAAGAGAATGGAACTATACGAGAGGATTGCAGTGGTGAAACGAAGGCGGGAAGATGTCTCTGTTTCACCAGGACGGGTTTAGATACCTAAGTAGCTCTGTGTGGCTACATTGATTGTAATTACCATGTACGAACCCTTATGGGGAATTTCTGTAATTAAGCACTTTTTATCAGTATATTTATGCTATTCCTATGTTGCCCACCGAACTGTGTATTGTTTTCCGTAAATACTCTAAAAAATGAGAAAATAAGATACGGGTGTAACACTAAGCCCAGATTGATCAGATGGGTGCTTCTGCTAAAAGAATTTGACTTGGAGATTAATACAAAAAGGGGATCAAGAATCCCATTGTAGATCATCTTTCTCGGTTAGAGTCACCTGAACGAAAGAGAGAATCACCAATCCAAGAGAATTTCCTAGATGAGCAACTTTTTGTCATGCAATCTCAAACCACCCCTTGGTATGCTGATTTTTTGAATTATTTGGCAAGTGGAGTAATGCCTTATAAACTTTCTAAAGTGCAAAAGAAAAATTTTTTGGTTGATATAAGGCATTATTTTTGGGAGGAACCGTTCTTATACAAACAATGCCAATATTGAATTATCAGGCGATGTATTCTTGAAGAAGAAATGACCAGGATCTTAAATCACTACCATTCATCCCTATATGGTGGTCATTTTGGTGCAAACAGAACAACTACTAAAGTCCTTCAATCAAGATTTTATTGGCCCACGCTATTCAAGGATGCCCATAGAATTGTGTCAACTTGTGACATATGTCAAAGGGCGGGAAATATCTCAAGGAGACATGAAGCCCCTTTAATAAACATCTTAGAAGTTGAACTTTTTGATGTATAGGGGATCGATTTTATAGGGTCTTTTCCATCCTCATCTAGCAATCAGTTTATTTTAGTAACCGTTGACTATGGCCCCAAGTAGGTTGAAGCAGCTGCTTTTCCTACAAATGATTCTCGAGTGGTTATGAAGTTTCTGAGGAAAAATATTTTTACAAGATTTGGAGTGTCTAGAGCTATAATTAGTGATCGAAGAAGGCATTTTTGCAATCAGCAGCTTTAGTCGGTGTTAGCTAAATATGGAGTAACTCATAAGGTTGCAACTCCATATCATCCACAAACTACCGGGCAAGTGGAAATCTCAAACAGAGAACTGAAATGGATCTTAGAGAAGATGGTGAATTCCAATCAGAAGGACTGGTTATAGAAATTAGAAGATGTACTTTGGGCTTATAGAACTGCCTTTAAGAGACCAATTGGTATATCCCCATATCAATTGGTCTACGGAAAAGCATGCCATCTTCCAATAGAAATGGAGCACAAAGCATAGTAGGCAATAAAAGCCTTAAATTTCGACTTCAAGACAGTTGGTGAGAAGAGACTTCCCAACTCAATGAGCTTGAAGAATTTAGACAACAAGCTTATGAAAATGTCAAGTTATACAAAGAGAAGACAAAAATGTGACATGACAGAAGAATTTTGAAGAGTGAATTCATGTAACCCCCTTCATAATTATATCCGAAATACACACTTAAGACAAACTAGAGACCAACGGTTAATCAAAACTCATTTCAATTCCCCATCCTTAAGATAGGGTTTTCACAGATACTTTTCAAAATACAATTTACATGGTCTCAGATTCATATTTCGAATACAATTACTTCACGAAGATAAATATATTCATAACATATCAAAAGTGCACAACATAATTCCCGGCAACCCCGGGTTTCATATCTTCACTAAAAGGTATATATAAAGTATATCCAATATGCATGCAAGATAAGTGTTTAATGCATGACATGCTTGCATTACATAACTCATGCTCATATAATGAAATATCTGCAAGCTCAATGTTTCAAACAACATACTTATGGCCATAGCAAAAACAGAAACAGAGCTTCAATCATTCATATATGTTTCACATAATAAAGAAAAGCAATAACATGCATCACTACAACAATACAAATATCAATACATGTAGGAGAGGTAAGTTCCTTACCTTAATCGCCTTCCCTGATCCTCAAATAACACACCTCGATGTGCATGCCAATCCCTCAAATTCTCAACTAGGTCCTACAATTCCAAATGTACCATTTAGACACTTCTATAGTGTTTCTAGGGGTTATATGAGCCTATTATGAAAATGTACTAAAATGCCCCTGGGGACCCGGCTTTGCCTCGCCATACCCAGTCCGACTATACTTTTTCCAAAATTTTGACATGGTTTATTCTGACATTTTTTCGCCCAAGGAATTGATTTCTGAACTTGAAATTATCAAATTCAATGTCAAATTACAAAAGTACCCTTGATAGCCCCACTTTAAGGGTTTTAGGGGCGTTTTCGTAATTATGCTTTTTCGGCCTTTTTCAAAAAAGTGACTAACTGTAACCCCACCTAATTTTCCCTCTTGAACACAATGGAACCATCAAATCATTGAAAATCCAACTCTAATGTCTATTTACAGCCCTAATCAAAATATATGGGTTTTCCGGAGAAGATCGGGGTTTTGCGATTTCGGCTCCGTAAATGTGTTCCTTTCTACTTCTAACCACTTTATTGACTATTCCATTAGGTTATAACTACCATTAAGACCCAATTTAGGCAGCATAACCCTTGGGCTATGTCATTTCCAAAAATTCAAACCAAAGACAATTCGGCAAAACTTCACAGATTAAATTGTCCACAACAGCCAAAACAAGCAATATACGAAGGTTTGGAAGTTACCTCAAGCTCCAATTAGCTTTTAAAAGTAGAGTCGGGAAAACGGGCAGAGCCCGTCAGGCCGGCCCTTTTAGGCCCTGGCCTTTCAAGGGCCGGGCTTGTAAATTGTAGCCTCAAACGGAAGTCGGGCCTAAAAGGGCTGGCCTTGTAGGGCCTTGGGCTTAAAAGGACTTGCCCTGGAGGGCCTCGGGCCGGCCCTTTAAGCCCGTTTATTTTTTTTGCTTGGAAAGAAACCATATTACATTTTTGAATTGCCTTATTGAATCTATATGTCACTCTGTCCTCATATTGTATAGAGTATGATTTTTGAGTGTATTGTTTTGTCTAATTGAATCATATTGTGATTTTTGAGTATATTGTTCTACCTATTTAGAATAAAATCATATTATATACTATTCTGCCTGATAGAGTATGATTTTTATAAAGGTTGTGATTATTTCACTACTTGAATCTACTGCTCAAAGTGAAACACAATCAAATGTCCTTGAATTTCATGATAGTGGCGAAGAAGTTGAAAATGATAGTCATCATACTCATGTTGTTTAGAGGTTAGAGTATTTAGCTTCTTGCCTTCTTATACTTTGGCTTTTGTGTAAATTATTTATGGACATGATTTTACCTTTGATTATACATTAGTAACTGTGTTTGTTTGTTGCAAGAGACGTGTTATTTAAACCTTAATGTTGACAACATTTATGTATTAAATTAGAACTTTAATCGTTGTTATTTACTAATTATATCTCTCTGGGGAAAATAGTTAAATATTGTGAAAATGACTTCACGGCCCTGCGGGCCGGCACTGGCCCTGATATTCTCGGGCCGAGCCTTGATTCCCAACTCTATTTAAAAGTATGGCTAAAACCCTAGCTACCTTAACACCAAATTTTGAGCTTCACAACCTTAAAGAACAAAGAGGAGTAGCTTAGAGTAAAAGTTATACACGTTAGGAGCTAAATCGTCAGAGGAATCAACTTACTTTGTGAGATTTCTTCTCCTTTCTTTCTCTAAAAAAACCACACATTCTCTCTCTATTTTCAGACCTGCTGGACGTCCAAATGGGGCTGAAGAAGATGAAATGTTTAATAGTCCATGCTGATGTCATCTTCTTAATTGCTTATGTCATAATTCCCATTTTCAGATTTTATATGTTTTTTGTAAATTAATAATTTTATAAATAAAAATAATTAATATAATTAATTAGTAATTGGTAGTTAATTGATTATAATTATATTCTATTTTTAGAGAAATTTATTATAATAATTCAAATTTTATCTTTCAGTTAACTAATTATAACAATTATTTTTAAAATTTTTAATTTTTAATTTAAATTTATTCGTCATAAATTATATTTTAATATTATTCATTTATTTAAATTTCAATTAAATTAATAAATTCAAATCCAAAACAAAAACCTACAAGGACCTAATTAAAAATTTGGTAAAACAATAAGGAAGTGATAAAAAGAAAAAAAATTATGGGAACTTAATTAAAAATTGGTTAAAACCATAAGGACCTATAAATTAATTATCCCATCTAATCATAAATCACTTTTACTTATTTATAACATTTGTTGGAGATAACATGCTTTTAATGCGATTTGCCACTTTGAGCTACGGTAGCCACTAGTAGTAAGTCCCATTGAACAGGATTAGTGGACGAAGAAAAAAGTTGAAAGTAAAGGAAATGTGAGGAGACAAAATAAAGAGGGAGAAAATAAACTATAGAGGTGATGAGAAAATAGGGAGAAAATTAAAGAAAATGGATGGAGAAAATTAAAGAAAATGGATAAATGTCCCAACGACCATAACATCCTTATAACTTGATTTATTATTCTCCATGTCATCATGATAATAACAAAAATATTTAAAAATAAACATTATCAATATGTTTTCAAGTAAAAGTATTCACACAGACAGACAGACATATATACATAATTTAAAATTAAATAATTTTGTAGGTTTAAAGTACGTTTCCATATTTATGTACGTTTAAAAATAAAATTGAAATAAATATATATTTCAATTCATATTTGTGAGGGTAACTCGATGGAGTTAGTTGGAGAGAAGCCAACATGATGAAGGGTAATAGTGGGAGAAGAATTTTCTTCCCCAAAGTCTCTATATATTTGGACATCAAAGTTCAATTTCCCTCGTATTTTTCCTTCCTCTCACTTTTAAGTTCTTCCCTCACATCAAAACTATGAAAAGCTCCATTCCTTACCCATGTTCTTTCTTTTTAACTTTTAGTCATCACTCATTGTCTAAAGCCCCCCTGAAAACAAGTCCAAGGAGAAAGGAATAACACGAATCTATTACTGATGCAGCATAACAATGTCTTACATACACTTGCAAAATGAAAACATTCCTACACCTATAACGCCCAAAACATAACTGGGCTATACAATGGGCCTCACTACAGATATGGGCCTAATTCCTCTAATTTCTACACTCCCCCTCAAGCTTGGGGCTAAATACATCAATTGTGCCAAGCTTGTCAAGGAATCTGTACAAACTATCCTTGCCTACTGGTTTCGTCAATATATCAGCTTCCTGACTTGACGAACCCACATGCTTCAAACTAATCATATTACTTTGCACCTTTTCCCGGACAAAGTGACAATCTATCTCAATGTGCTTTGTCCGCTCATGAAATATAGGATTAGAAGCAATGTGGATCGCAGCCTTATTATCACAATATACACGCACAGGCATAGGATGTATAATTCGTAACTCTTTGAACAATCCCACAACCCAAGTAACTTCAGAAACAGTCGAGCCTAAAGCTCTATATTCTGCTTCTGTCGAAGAGCGCGACACGGTAGGTTGCTTCTTTGTCTTCCACATGATGAGAGACCCTCCTAGCTTCACTAAGTAGCCTGTCACAGAACGCCTAGTCGTTCTACAAGCTCCCCAATCCGAATCGCAGAAGCAATCCAGAGATAGGCCACCTGTCGAACTCATCAACACTCCTCGTCCCGGACTTTGCTTCAGATATCTGACCACATTCAATGCTGCAGCCATATGGGATTTTAACGGAACTTGCATGAACTGACTAAGAGTCTGCACAAAAAATGAAATGTCAGGTCTTGTAACAGTCAAATATATTAACCTACCTACCAAAGCTCTATAACGTTGGGGATTTTTCAACAAGTCCTCCTTCTTGTCCTTTCCTTCTTCATATACTAGTAATCACACATTTTGTGCCATAGGGACATCCAATGGCCTGCAACCACTCAACCCGGTGTCAGACAATAAATCCAGTATGTACTTGCGTTGGGACAACATGATCCCCTTATTTGACCTTGTTAGCTCAATACCAATGAAGTACTTCATAGTACCTAAGTCCTTGATCTTAAAGCTATTGTGGAAAAATTCTTTTACTTGCCTTATCCTACCTTCATTGTTTCCTGTGATTAGCAAATCATCCACATACACAAGCACATAGACAACAGCATCATCATAGACCTTAAAAAACAATGAATAATCAGACTTGCTTTGCCTAAAGCCTCCCTTAATCAAGGTAGTGGTCAATTTATGATTCCATTGTCTAGAGGCTTGCTTGAGCCCATAAAGTGATTTCCTCAACTTACATACCATGTTCTCCCCCTTACTATCAAAGCCGGGAGGTATCACCATGTATACCTCTTCATCTAGATCACCCTGCAAAAAAGCATTGTGCACATCCATATGATATAAATTCCAGCAATGTATGGCAGCCAATTTCAGTATAATACGAATAGTAGCCATCTTAATGACTGGAGAAAATGTCTCATGATAATCTACTCCTTCCCTTTGTGTAAAACCTTTAGCCACTAGCCTAGCTTTATACTTTTCTATCTCTCCATTGGCCTTGTATTTTATCTTGTAGACCCACTTGCAACCTATGGGTTTCTTGCCTTTAGGAAGATTAACAATTTCCCATGTTTGATTCTTCTCTAGGGCTTCTATCTCTAACCTCATTGCTTTTACCCATTCAATGTTTTGTTTAGCGTCTTCATAAGTAGTGGGTTCTACAATACCATCAACATTGCATAAGAAACACATATGGGAGGAAGAAATGTTACTATAAGAAACATAGTTATCTATAGGGTATAAGCAACTAGTTTTAGACTTAGGGGAAGTAATTAAATTGCAAACATAATCTTGAGACCAAATTGGGGCTTTCCTTTCCCTCCTTGGTCTCTCATCAATTGACATGGATGGGTCTCTCAAGTGGTTTTCATCTTCAACATTAGGATTATTCAACTCAGTGGCATGCTCATCAATAGTAGAAATATTTAGATCAGAATCAGGACATACATGAGGTGTGATAGGCATGTTCATAGCAGAATTAAGTGTACTAGTGTGAGAGCTAACATTGTACCTAGGTATGTCATCATCCATATCAAATAAAAATAAATCCTGTACATCCTTACTGATTCCCTTTCGGTCAGCTGGTATCATGTCCTTGAAGGGGAATCGAGATTCTTGAAAGACAACATGTCTACTTACCATTATGCACCTATCATGCAAATTGAGAAGTAGGTAGCCTTTTTGATTAGCAGGATAGCCTAGAAAAGCACATGGGACTGATTTGGCTCCAAATTTGTCAGTGGTGGTCAAATCTGTAGCAAATGCCAAACAACCAAAAACTTTGATATGATGATAAGTAGGCTTCTTACCATAAACTCTTTCATAGGGTGTGAGATATCCCAAGATCTTAGAGGGAATGCGATTTATTAAATGGGTGGCCATTTTGACACACTCCCCCCAATATCTAATAGGAATTTGTGATTGTAAAATCAGTGCTCGAGAAACTTGCATTAAAGTTCTATGCTTCCTCTCGACTATTCCATTTTGTTCTGGTGTATATGGACATGAAGTTTCATGCACTACACCTTTGGAAAGAAAATAGTCACGAAGAGCAGAGTTGGTAAATTCAGTGCCATTATCGCTTCTTACTCTTTTAATATTAAGACTGACTTGAGTGAGAACATATGCAAAGAAATTTTTGATATGAAGAGCAGTGTCTGATTTATGTTTCATGAGGAACACCCATATAGCTCTAGAGAAATCATCTACAATGGTAAGAAAGTAAGTATGACCAGAATGTGTGGGGGTTCTATAAGGACCCCACACGTCTATGTGCAACAATTCAAAACATGCAAGAGTTTTAATGCAACTAGGAGAAAATGGCAATTTTGTTTGCTTGGCCTGAAAACAGATATCACAACCTTTAGTTGTAATATCCCGATTTGTGATTAGGGCTGATAATCCTGATAATCATTGAGATTTGTGTAATTAAGCACTTTTGGGATTAATGCAAAGTGATTTTGAGAATTTATGTGTATGGTATTTAAGATCAAGGGTTGTGATTCATTGTTAATGGGTCGGGATCCTACGCTTTGCGATTGTGTGAGCTCCTAGAGAGAGAGCTTGAGATCATGACATGTGGCATTGTGGTAGTGGTTGGATGATGCACTAGAGGACAAAAACCACCTTTTTACTCCCTTTCCTCTCTCCAATTCGGTGGAGTGTGTGTGTAGGCAAGGGAAGAAGTCTTCATCATCATCTCCTCCCATTTCTCTCCCATATTCTCTCTCTTTCCTCCATTGTTTCCGGCGATCAAAGGAAGAAGGAAGAAGAAAGGTGAGATTTTGATGCTTTGTTTGATCTCTAATGCCCTAAACCTCTTCTTTAATATTGTGTGTCTCATTGAGAACTACATTATGGTAATTTCAGAATCTTGAAATAGTATTGGTTTGTGATATGGTCGAAATTGGGAGTTGGAGAAACAAGATTCTGGATTGAGCAAAGGGAAGAGGTAGGCATTTAGAGCATTTGGATATATTGTTTATGAGTTTTGGCTAGGTTCGGTAAAATCTGGAAATTTTGCCCTAAGTATGCCAAATGTTGAAAATGTGGATTTTATGGTGTTTGATAGTAAAAATGGGTTAATGTTGAGTTATTTGATTATTGGATAAGATTCGGAATGTGGGAAATGTGTTAAGGGAAATCTGGAAAATGTGTGTCATAGAGACCTTAGTGGTTGATTGTGGTCAAAGTGGTTTTTGGGGTGTTTGTGGAGTTGCCATTGTGTTCCCTAGTTAGTGCTTAGAGTGTATGAGCATTGTGGGGAGTTTGGGAACCTTTGGGCATGATTTTGACCATCTGGTGTTTTTCTGGTTTTCTGCAATTCTGGGTTTCGGATGAGCATCACTCGAGCAGAGGAAGAACGTGCTCGAGTGATGGGAGAGTTTTCCCTGTTCTGCTTCGAGTGCGTCTGGGTTTCTTTGAGTGATGCTCGAGCACAGCGCTTTGTGCTCGAGTGAGCGAAGAACATGCTCGAGCAGGCATGGTCTGCTCGAGTGAAGGTGGGAGTTCAGAGTGAAGGGTTTCTTTCGGGTCTTCACTTGCTGGTGGATGCCACGAGTGTGCTCTGACACTCGCGAGCATAGCCTTCTCACTCGAGCACTGGGGGTCATGCTCGAGTGAGGTTGTGCTTCAGGAGGGAGTGGTGCTTTCGGGCTCTCACTTGCGAGTGAGGTGCTCGCGGGTGTGAGGTGTGTGCTCGCGGGTGTGCTCGCGGGTGAGAGGTGTGTGCTCGCGGGTGTGAGGTGTGCTTCTGGTGGGAGTGTGCTCGCGGGTGGGAGTGTGCTCGCGGGTGTGGTTTTGTGCTCGAGTGATCCTATGCTTGGAGAGCTTTGGGTGCTCTCGGGTCCTCACTTCCTGGTTTTCTCTCGCGGGTACTCGAGTGAGGCATTTAGCCTTGTGCTCGAGTGAGGATTTGTGCTCGAGTGAGCCAGTTCCTGCAAGTGTCTTTGTGCTCTCGGGTGCTCACTCGCGGTCTCACTCGCACTTGTGCTCGAGTGATGTCCGTACTTGTGCTCGAGTGAGAGCATCTGTGCTCGAGTGAGAGGACCAAAAATCTGTGTTTTTGCCTTCGAGTAAGGGGTCTTTTGGGTAGGTTCTTACAACCCTTTAGGCATATGTTTAGGCCTATTCTAGTCACCTAAAAAGTCCTAAACGATAACCAACTTAGAGTATTGTTGAAATATGATTTTGGAAAAGAAATTGATCAAGTGTCCCTAATTTGAATAGGATTTGACATCTGTCGAACGCGTGAGCCCACTGTGCCAAAGATTATCAGGAAAGATTCAGGTAGCGACCTCTCTCTTATACTTTGTGTAAATGTACTGTATGTTTGCCTATCATGCATTGTGTGCTGCTGCTGCCTTGAGATACATTGTGATACGTTGTGGAGCTTTGTGTACTGTGGAGCATAGTGCCTTGTGATACATTGTGTTTGGAGATGCTTAGTGATACATTGTGCTTTGAGTTGCTGCTACATAGTGTTCACCGCGAAAGCGGGCGTTGTGCATAGTGATTACCGCGCGAGCGGGCATAGTGTTTGCAGCGAAAGCTGTCATTGTGATCACCGCGTAAGCGGGCATAGTGCATTGTGATACAGCCGTGAGTGCTGTTGTCTGTGGCGCGAGCTATGGATCATTGTGTTGCGGATGATGTTGGTGAACATGATACATTACATGCTTTGTGTTTATATATTGTATGAGTGAGTTGTTGCTCTGGGATTCTCAAGAATCTCATTCCTCCATATGACTACCCTTTTCAGGCAGGGCAAGTGGCTCGAAGGAGAAGCGTCCAACCCGTAGTGGTTAGGGTCTCTTAGGGACATTAGGGATTTTTGGGATAGTTGGTTATCCTTACTTTGGATTTGGGATTGCCAAAGTGTAAATTGATGTAAATGATTATTTTGATCGTGTAATCCCCGTTGTTGGGAAATATATAAGACCCATATTATTTATGTAAGTAACCCGGGGTTGCCGGGATTTTAGTTTCCGCACTTTGATATTTATTATGTACTCTGATTTCTCAAGTAGTTATATCCGTACATGAATGTGAGACCAGGAATATATAAGTTTTGAAATGATTTTTCGAACGCCCCATCTCTTGGATGAGGGATTATAAATTGTTAAACCATCTTATTGGTCTCTATTTCATTTAAATTTCGTAATCCGGATGTAATTACGGTAAGGGGGTTACATTTTTGGTATCAGAGCTGCAGTTCCTGGCAAGGGTAGAGTTTGCTAGGATAGCTCCCATAGTGTGTCCTTAGTGATAATGGATTGGTAGTGAATGTTTGTTCGTTTACACATCTTTGAGTTATAATTGTGGATATATGAGCTCTGTAGAGATGTGTATACCATAATTGTTGGATTAATGGGGTGAGTTCTTTGGAGAATGAAAAGAACAACAAAAGGTCGCCCCAGAGTACAACAAGAAGATCCCGATGTGGAGTTGGTCAATGACAATCCACCGGATCCTATGCAAGAGTTAATGGGCTTGATAAAGGATCAGAGGGATATGATTGCGGAGCTTAGAGAAGAGCTTAGAGCTGAAAAGGCCAAGAACAATGAGGGCCGGGGTCAGTCTACTCATGAAGGAACTCGAGGGGAAACCCGAGAGGAGACTAGAATAGAAGATACTGCTGAGGGGTCGGCACGACCACTTGAATCTCCTTCTCATGTGATTCCGAACCAAGGATCCCATGGAGTGCCAGTCAGGGAGGAACGAGACCTTGAGTATTGGGTCTCCAAATTCTGTAAACAACTACCTCCGGCATTTAAAGGGAAGTTTGATCCTCAGGCGGCTGAAGATTGGCTACACCGTCTTGAGAAAATTTTTGAAGTTTTAGTGTGTCCCTCAGAAGTGAAAGCCAAGTTGGCAGTGTACAAGCTTGAAGGCGATGCCGATCGTTGGTGGCGTAACATTGCCTTATCAATGCGGTTAAAGAATGAGCCATTGACCTGGGAGGTGTTTCAGCAACACTTCAACGAGAAATACTTTCCTAAGTCAGTGAGGCTTGAGAAGGAAACGGAATTCCTGAATATCAAGCAAGGGGACACGGAGTCTTTTGACGAATATTTGTCCCGATTTACCCGCCTATCCCGATATTCCTCCTATCTTCAGAAAATGGACGATGAGGAGTTGAGCTCAGATTTGCTGATTCGGGGCTTGAGGCGTGATATGAGAAAGAGAATAGCAACTCATCAGTTTTCCAAGTTCAACAAGGCCGTTGAAGAATGTCGGATTACTGAGAATAATCTTAGAGAGTTGTATCCGGCTAAGGCTGGTAGTGGTCATAGTGAGCCTAGTAAGGGCGGTGCTTCTCAGAAGCGGAAGGGCTCGGGATCATCCTCTTCATTTAGAGGGGGTAGTAAGAAGCCTTATCAATCTTGGAGTCGTGATCAGCAGAGAACTCCTAGTGTATGGACATGTCCTCGTTGCAACCAGCCACATCATGGCAAGACGTGTGATGGTCGGGTGATTTGCTTTAAGTGCAAGCAAGTGGGACATACATCTGTTGAGTGTGGACAGCCACGACCAGAGCAGAGACAGAGGACTCAGGGCCGCGTATTTGCTATGACTCACGAAGAGGCCCGAAAATCCCCAGAGCTGATACAAGGTAAAGTTCTTATCTATGGCATTGAGTTACAAGCGTTATTTGATTCGGGTGCAAGTCACTCCTTTATTGCTTATGCTTGTGTGAAGCGTCTGGGAATGAATGTGCATAAGTTGCCATTCGATCTGATTGTGTCAACACCGATGGGTGTGAAGGCTGTAACTACAGAAGCCTGCTTAAATTGTGTTATAACCGTAGAGGGCCATGAGTCTGTAGTAGATTTGATTTGTTTGCCGCTCTGCCAGTTAGAAGTCATTTTGGGTTTCGATTGGTTGAGAGCTAACAATGTGTTGTTAGATTGTGGGAACAAGAGGATAGTGTATCCCGTTTCTCAGAGCATTGAGGGCGAAAATGCCGGTTTGAATTTCCTTTCGACAGCTAAGGCTGAGAAATATTTGAAAAAGGGTTGTCAAGGGTATATGGTTTTCTTTTCTGTACAAGGAGAGACCAGTGAAGCTGTGAGCAGTATACCCGTAGTGAATGAATTCCCTGAGGTTTTTCCGGATGATCTAAGCGGATTACCTCCGGAAAGGGAAGTTCAGTTTTCGATTGACATTGTGCCTGGAGCGGGTTCGATATCCAAAGCCCCATACCGTATGGCCCCAAATGAAATGGCCGAGTTGAAGAAGCAGATTGAAGATTTGCTTGAGAAAGGGTTTATTAGACCCAGTGTGTCGCCTTGGGGTGCTCCAGTTTTGTTTGTGAAAAAGAAAGACGGGAGTCTTCGGTTGTGCATTGACTATAGAGAGTTGAATAAGGTTACCATTAAGAATAAGTACCCTCTCCCTAGAATCGATGATCTCTTAGATCAATTATCTGGAGCATGTGTGTTTTCGAAGATTGATCTAAGGTCGGGGTATCATCAGCTGCGTGTGAAAGCGGACGATGTTCCGAAGACTGCTTTCCGGACCAGGTATGGTCATTATGAGTTCTTAGTGATGCCATTTGGGTTGACAAATGCGCCTGCGGTATTCATGGATTACATGAACCGTATTTTCCGACAATATCTGGATCAATTCGTTGTGGTATTCATTGATGATATTTTGATATACTCTAAGAGTAGAGAAGAGCATGAGCATCATTTGAGAATTGTGTTGAATACATTGCGTGAGAAGCAACTCTATGCTAAATTGAGTAAATGCGAGTTTTGGCTATCAGAAGTGAAATTCTTAGGCCATGTTGTCTCGCAAGGTGGGGTCGCTGTGGATCCTAGTAAAGTGGAAGCAGTACTGGACTGGAAGAGGCCAGAAACTGTTGCTGAGGTACGCAGTTTTCTGGGTCTTGCTGGTTATTATCGGAGATTCATTCAGAATTTCTCCCGCATTGCGTTGCCGATGACCAAGCTCACGAGAAAAGATCAGCCGTTTGTATGGGATGAATATTGTGATAATTGCTTTGTGGAGCTGAAACAGAGGTTGACTACGGCACCTGTGTTGATCTTACCCGATCCCAGTACGACATATGTTGTGTACTCTGATGCCAGTGGGCAGGGATTAGGGTGTGTCCTTATGCAGCAGGGACGTGTGGTGGCCTACGCCTCTCGACAGCTCAAACCCCATGAATTGAACTATCCCACACATGATCTGGAGCTTGCGGCCATAGTGTTTGCATTGAAGATTTGGCGTCATTACCTGTATGGTGTGACCGTGGAACTGTACTGCGACCACAAGAGTCTCAAATATCTGTATGATCAGAAAGAATTGAATATGAGACAACGACGCTGGATGGAATTGCTTAAGGACTACAACCTGGAAATTAAATATCATCCGGGTAAGGCAAATGTAGTCGCTGATGCTCTTAGTCGGAAGACAGTGGTTGTGGCAGCAATGATGATACACGAGGGGAAGCTGATTGCGGATTTTCGTGATATGAATCTGTCGAACCAGATCATCTGTGCCAACTATAATGTTTCCCAAGGGGAAAGTGATTTGAGAGCTGAGATTGAAGAAGCTCAGAGGCAAGATGACTGGATTCAGCGTAATCTGGCCAGAATAGAGCGTGGTGAAGCTCAGGGCTATGATGTGTCACCTAGTGGATTGATTCGTTATCAGAAGAGAATTTGTATTCCACTTAAGGCGGAGTTGAGACAGAAGATCTTAGATGAGGCGCATAAGAGCCGGTATACCCTTCATCCTGGTATGACCAAAATGTACCATGGGTTGAAATCTGTGTATTGGTGGCCAGGAATGAAGAGTGATGTGACAAAATATGTGGCGAGGTGTCTCACATGTCAGAAAGTAAAGATTGAACACCAAAGACCGCCTGGTTTGTTGCAAAGTCCTGAAATTCCGGAATGGAAATGGGAAAGTGTGACCATGGATCTTGTTGTGGGATTGCCCAAGATCAGGAATTATGATGCGATCTGGGTCATTGTGGACCGGTTAACGAAGTCGGCGCACTTCCTACCGATCAAGGCTAGTTACTCTCCGGACAAGCTAGCAGAGATTTATGTTCGTGAAATTGTGAAGCTCCATGGCATACCGAGGAATATCATCTCTGATCGAGATCCTCGTTTCACTTCGAGATTCTGGAAGGCGTTGCATGAGGCACTGGGTACTCAGTTGAGATTCAGTACAGCCTATCATCCTCAGACAGACGGTCAGTCAGAGAGGACTATTCAAACCTTAGAGGATATGTTGCGGGCATGTGTTCTTGACTTCAAAGGGAGTTGGGACCGTTTTCTTCCACTTGCGGAGTTTGCCTATAACAATAGCTATCATGCGAGCATTCAGATGGCGCCGTATGAAGCGTTGTACGGAAGAAAATGCCAATCACCGTTGTGTTGGAATGAGTTGTCCGAGAGGAAGCTCTATGGGCCGGATCTTGTTGATCAAACCTCAGCCCAGATTCGAATCATTCGTAAGAGACTTCTTGAAGCTCAGAGTCGGCAGAAGAGTTATGCAGACAAGAGAAGAAGACCTCTAGAGTTTGAGGCTGGTGACCATGTGTTTCTTAGAGTATCACCTGTCACCGGCATTGGGCGAGCTATAAAGCGAAAGAAGTTAAGCCCAAGGTATATAGGTCCTTTTGAGATCCTTGATAGGATTGGGCCTGTTGCTTATCGAGTAGCCCTACCTCCAAGCCTGAGCAGACTCCATGATGTATTTCATGTTTCCCAATTGAAGAAGTACCAACCGGATCCATCTCATGTCGTTGAGTATGAGAATGTGGAGTTGCGAGATAACTTCACGTATGCGGTGGAGCCAGAGCGGATTATTGAACGAGAAGAACGTCGGCTCAGACACCGGAGTATTCCTTATGTGAAAGTAATCTGGAAGGGAATGACTCAGCGGGAAGCAACTTGGGAAACGGAGGAAGATATGCGAAGGCGATATCCGGAGTTTATGGCTCAAGGGATATCACAAATTTCGAGGACGAAATTTAATTAACAGGGGGAGAATTGTAATATCCCGATTTGTGATTAGGGCTGATAATCCTGATAATCATTGAGATTTGTGTAATTAAGCACTTTTGGGATTAATGCAAAGTGATTTTGAGAATTTATGTGTATGGTATTTAAGATCAAGGGTTGTGATTCATTGTTAATGGGTCGGGATCCTACGCTTTGCGATTGTGTGAGCTCCTAGAGAGAGAGCTTGAGATCATGACATGTGGCATTGTGGTAGTGGTTGGATGATGCACTAGAGGACAAAAACCACCTTTTTACTCCCTTTCCTCTCTCCAATTCGGTGGAGTATGTGTAGGCAAGGGAAGAAGTCTTCATCATCATCTCCTCCCATTTCTCTCCCATATTCTCTCTCTTTCCTCCATTGTTTCCGGCGATCAAAGGAAGAAGGAAGAAGAAAGGTGAGATTTTGATGCTTTGTTTGATCTCTAATGCCCTAAACCTCTTCTTTAATATTGTGTGTCTCATTGAGAACTACATTATGGTAATTTCAGAATCTTGAAATAGTATTGGTTTGTGATATGGTCGAAATTGGGAGTTGGAGAAACAAGATTCTGGATTGAGCAAAGGGAAGAGGTAGGCATTTAGAGCATTTGGATATATTGTTTATGAGTTTTGGCTAGGTTCGGTAAAATCTGGAAATTTTGCCCTAAGTATGCCAAATGTTGAAAATGTGGATTTTATGGTGTTTGATAGTAAAAATGGGTTAATGTTGAGTTATTTGATTATTGGATAAGATTCGGAATGTGGGAAATGTGTTAAGGGAAATCTGGAAAATGTGTGTCATAGAGACCTTAGTGGTTGATTGTGGTCAAAGTGGTTTTTGGGGTGTTTGTGGAGTTGCCATTGTGTTCCCTAGTTAGTGCTTAGAGTGTATGAGCATTGTGGGGAGTTTGGGAACCTTTGGGCATGATTTTGACCATCTGGTGTTTTTCTGGTTTTCTGCAATTCTGGGTTTCGGATGAGCATCACTCGAGCAGAAGAAGAACGTGCTCGAGTGATGGGAGAGTTTTCCCTGTTCTGCTTCGAGTGCGTCTGGGTTTCTTTGAGTGATGCTCGAGCACAGCGCTTTGTGCTCGAGTGAGCGAAGAACATGCTCGAGCAGGCATGGTCTGCTCGAGTGAAGGTGGGAGTTCAGAGTGAAGGGTTTCTTTCGGGTCTTCACTTGCTGGTGGATGCCACGAGTGTGCTCTGACACTCGCGAGCATAGCCTTCTCACTCGAGCACTGGGGGTCATGCTCGAGTGAGGTTGTGCTTCAGGAGGGAGTGGTGCTTTCGGGCTCTCACTTGCGAGTGAGGTGCTCGCGGGTGTGAGGTGTGTGCTCGCGGGTGTGCTCGCGGGTGAGAGGTGTGTGCTCGCGGGTGTGAGGTGTGCTTCTGGTGGGAGTGTGCTCGCGGGTGGGAGTGTGCTCGCGGGTGTGGTTTTGTGCTCGAGTGATCCTATGCTTGGAGAGCTTTGGGTGCTCTCGGGTCCTCACTTCCTGGTTTTCTCTCGCGGGTACTCGAGTGAGGCATTTAGCCTTGTGCTCGAGTGAGGATTTGTGCTCGAGTGAGCCAGTTCCTGCAAGTGTCTTTGTGCTCTCGGGTGCTCACTCGCGGTCTCACTCGCACTTGTGCTCGAGTGATGTCCGTACTTGTGCTCGAGTGAGAGCATCTGTGCTCGAGTGAGAGGACCAAAAATCTGTGTTTTTGCCTTCGAGTAAGGGGTCTTTTGGGTAGGTTCTTACAACCCTTTAGGCATATGTTTAGGCCTATTCTAGTCACCTAAAGAGTCCTAAACGATAACCAACTTAGAGTATTGTTGAAATATGATTTTGGAAAAGAAATTGATCAAGTGTCCCTAATTTGAATAGGATTTGACATCTGTCGAACGCGTGAGCCCACTGTGCCAAAGATTATCAGGAAAGATTCAGGTAGCGACCTCTCTCTTATACTTTGTGTAAATGTACTGTATGTTTGCCTATCATGCATTGTGTGCTGCTGCTGCCTTGAGATACATTGTGATACGTTGTGGAGCTTTGTGTACTGTGGAGCATAGTGCCTTGTGATACATTGTGTTTGGAGATGCTTAGTGATACATTGTGCTTTGAGTTGCTGCTACATAGTGTTCACCGCGAAAGCGGGCGTTGTGCATAGTGATTACCGCGCGAGCGGGCATAGTGTTTGCAGCGAAAGCTGTCATTGTGATCACCGCGTAAGCGGGCATAGTGCATTGTGATACAGCCGTGAGTGCTGTCGTCTGTGGCGCGAGCTATGGATCATTGTGTTGCGGATGATGTTGGTGAACATGATACATTACATGCTTTGTGTTTATATATTGTATGAGTGAGTTGTTGCTCTGGGATTCTCAAGAATCTCATTCCTCCATATGACTACCCTTTTCAGGCAGGGCAAGTGGCTCGAAGGAGAAGCGTCCAACCCGTAGTGGTTAGGGTCTCTTAGGGACATTAGGGATTTTTGGGATAGTTGGTTATCCTTACTTTGGATTTGGGATTGCCAAAGTGTAAATTGATGTAAATGATTATTTTGATCGTGTAATCCCCGTTGTTGGGAAATATATAAGACCCATATTATTTATGTAAGTAACCCGGGGTTGCCGGGATTTTAGTTTCCGCACTTTGATATTTATTATGTACTCTGATTTCTCAAGTAGTTATATCCGTACATGAATGTGAGACCAGGAATATATAAGTTTTGAAATGATTTTTCGAACGCCCCATCTCTTGGATGAGGGATTATAAATTGTTAAACCATCTTATTGGTCTCTATTTCATTTAAATTTCGTAATCCGGATGTAATTACGGTAAGGGGGTTACATTAGTCATAGGAGGATAATCCTTATCAACAAAACACAAATGTTTTAACACTAAATGGGGCGCATGCCCAAGTCTTTGGTGCAACAAGGACAAATCATTACATGAAGAAGTCACATTGACAACATTTGAAACAGTATTCACGACACAGGAAGTAACATGCTTAAGTTGTAAAATGTATAGCCCATAGACTAAGCTACCAGTCGCCTTCAACCTGCCACCCTGAAGGCCCTATATCGAACAATAGTTAGGAAAAAATGCCACAATACATTCTTGTTCTTTTGTTAGTCGTGAAACAGAAATGAGATTAAATTGCAATCCAGGAGCATACAGCACTTCTTTAAGCAAAAAATTCTCAAAGAAAATTATTGTTCCTATGTGTGTTACTTTTACTGTGTGACCATTAGGTAGTTTTATGGTTTTAATTGGTCCTACATATGGGTGTGAATCTACCAATAATGATAAATCACTAACTAAATGTGTTGTTGCACCTGAGTCTATTACCCAATGTGTGTAGGTGTTAGTTTTAGAGATAGGATTAGGCAAACCTGTACCGGTGAGAGCATGGACAGTGGAGTTTGCTTCTTTATCCTTTTTGAGGAACTCCAGCAGTCTTTCATACTGTTCCTGAGTGAAAGTGGGTGTTACCATATTGGCTGTATGTATTGCTTTATCATTCTCTCGTGTGGTAGCAGCAGTTTCTTGATTAACGAACTTGTTCCTATTTCCCTTAAATTCTGGAGGGAACCCAATTAGATGCCAACACCCT
Organism: Inga leiocalycina; assembly: GCA_963242795.1. NCBI lineage: Eukaryota > Viridiplantae > Streptophyta > Magnoliopsida > Fabales > Fabaceae > Inga > Inga leiocalycina. The sequence goes on from OY725331.1 coordinate 36,716,264, forward strand.
TCCTTGGTGTGGCCTTTCCTTCCACAATGTGTACAATCGAGGCTTGAGTTGCCTCTGCCTCGGCCTCAGCCACGTCCTCTTCCTCTGACAGCCATGACAGCACCCTCAATTGTAGTTTCCTTTACTGAATGAGTGAGATTTTTTTGAGCTTCATTCTCAGATATCATGGCATAAGCCTGATTCACAGTTGGAAAAGGTGACATGAGAAGTATTTGACTTCTAGCAGCTTCATAAGATTCATTGAGACCCATTAGAAATTGAAGCAACTTTTGTTGTGGTATAGCTTCAGCATACACCTTCGAAGTTGCACATTGACAGGAAGGAATGGGGAAAATGGCTGACTGTTCTTCCCACAACTCTTTCATTTTTGTGTAGTAGTGTGATACAGACAGTGAACCCTGGTGAAAAGAGCTGATCTCACGATGAAGGGAAAAAATTCTAGAGCCACTAACTTTATCATACCTTTCCTTAAGATCTTGCCATACAGAATGTGCTTCTTGAAAATAGATGACACTATTAGCTATTTCCTTCGAAACAGAATTGAGTAACCATGAAAGCACAATTGCATTGCACCGTTCCCACTGATCTTGCAGTCCTTGTTCTTGGGCTTCCTTTCTGCACGTCCCATTTATAAAACCGAGCTTGTGTTTCCCTCTGAGTGCAATCGTCATTGCTCTACTCCAAAGAGTGTAGTTCTCACTGCCTGTCAGAGTTTGCTGAATAATTCCAGCACCTTGTGTATCCGAAGGATGCAAGAAAAGGGGATGAGTAAAAGGTAGAGTATTCACAACTGAATCATTACCGGATTTGTTCTCTGCCATAGCTGAGAAGTGACACCGAGTTGACCAATCGAAAAGAAAAAATCAATCCAGAAATCTTGGGGAAATTCAAGCGTGAGAATCAGAGTCCCGATTCCTAATCCTATTTCAAATTCACAGCTTTCAATTTGGTGTGCGGTGGCTGGTGCTAAATTCAAGCGTGAGAATCGATTCCCAGCTCCGAGCAATCGAATCGCTGTGCGGGATTTGTGTGCGGTGGCTGGTGCTAAATTCAAGCGTGAGAATCGATTCCCAGCTTTGAGCAATCGAATCGCTGTGCGGAGTCGATCTCGGTTCTTGGATCGCCGCCGTGCATTGTGCGGTGGCTGGGTCTTGGGCGTCTGCTGTGCGGTGGCTGGTTCTTGGGTCGCCGCCGTTCGCTGTGCGGTGGCTGGGTCTTGGCCGTTTGCTGTGCGGTGGCTGGTTTCAATTCTTGGACCGCCGCCGATTCTTTGGTTTGGTGGTGACTCCGTACGGCCGTCTGTAGCGGCGGTTCTTGGATATCCCACTGGGTATTGGGCCGTTAATATCGGCAGTATAATTCCTTTCTCTCAAGCCCTGGCTCTGATGCCATGAAAACAAGTCCAAGGAGAAAGGAATAACACGAATCTATTACTGATGCAGCATAACAATGTCTTACATACACTTGCAAAATGAAAACATTCCTACACCTATAAGGCCCAAAACATAACTGGGCTGTACAATGGGCCTCACTACAGATATGGGCCTAATTCCTCTAATTTCTACACCCCCCTCCCCCTTTTTTTGCCAGACTCATGGTTTAAAGCTTAACCGAAGTTTGGAGAATTGAATATTCCTTGTTTCACATGGTTATCTACTCCAACTGAGTTCATTTTGGATTTGTTAGCTCATGATTTGTTGATCATAAAATAGTTTCATTAGGTTTCTTAGATAAAACGGGGAAGGAACTGTATAATCTCAACATTTTAGGTTTCAAGTGGCAGAAATGAATCATGAAGTTCATAAATATTAGGGGAAAGAAAAATATGCTATGTCGGTTAACCTAAAAATCAACGTTACTTTGACTAACTAATTCGTTTTGTTTTAAAATAATCACGTAGTAATACTTACCTAATTACCTTGTACGTTGGTTATTAAGCTGAGGTAGAATATCTTTAATATGTCGCTTAAGCTTAAAACTAATAGAGATAATCTAAAGCTTTTTAGAATAATAACAAAAATTACTATCGTCTCTTTTTTCACACCTGGATTTTCTTAATTGCCCATGTGGATAGGTAACGTTAATATTATATTTTTGTAGTTGTATGATTTGATGGGGAAAAAAAAGTTTAAGCACCTAAACAGTTTCTAGTCTTCAATACCTTGTTTGTTTTTAGTTTTTTGTTTTTGTTTTTGTTTGTTTGTTTGTTTTTTCTTTTTTTGCTCACTTTTAACTCAATCTTATTTCTAACCACAGCATTGCTTATTAGCAATTCCATACTCTCGCTTTACTACTACGTTAGGGATTTAGTCTCCAATTAAAGGAAAGCAGCATAAATGATTATGATAAAAATAAATTGACGCTTTTGATTCAAAATGTTAACTATTTTTTTCATCAAAATGCAATAATGAGATTAACCACGCAAGAATAAAAATGAACCTAACTTGCATATATCAAACATACGTATACATAAATATGGCAAAGCATAACAAGACACACAAAATTTGTTGTCACGACTCACGAAGAACCCAAAACTTTTGGAGAATTCTGATACAAAAAAATTTGAATAAAATTTAACTGTTATGAAAAAAATTTAGGATTAAAATAATTTTCATTTTGATTTTTTAATTCAAATATCAAACTTTTACATCTTTAGATAATAATAAATTAAAATAATTATGTTAATCATAAAAAATTTTAAGAGAAAATTAGAGTAAAGAATTTAGAAAAATATTATTTATAGAAAATGACGTTAAAAATTATAATTATTTATTAATGAGACCAAATATCAAAATGTAAATTTAAAAATATAAAATTATTTACATGGAACAATATAGCAACGAAATAAGCAGCAAATAATTCGTACAAGCACAAAATTATAAATTTTAGGATGTGATAGATATGGTGGTTTTTAAATTCACAGCCCACATATATCAAGATTAAATTCCTTTGCAAACCAACCAGATATGGGTCTTTTTTATTACATGAAATCCGAGGTAAATCGCATTGCACATGACTTTTTAGAGTATGGCCTTCTATGGATTATATATGCTTATGTTGATACTGATAGCGATATGGAGCACTATTGCATTGTTGATCAATGGTAGAAAAGCATTTATATTAGTGATCATTTCTTTCCTAATCTTATTGTTGACAATTTAGATAAGATCTCGCAAAAGCAATCCTGAAAACACTAGTCTAACCACCAAGTGATTGGATCGATTGTTTGTGAGTCATTCTAGACTAACCAGTGGTCTCATATTCAAATCTTAGATAGTTAGTTGCTAGCAGCAGCGTCAGATATTGGTGGACTAATCCAAAAAAAGCTACTAACCTGTAGCTCAATAGATATCACTCAAACTATACCCTCTTAACCTAGTTGCAAATTAGAAGCGATATATAAATGACTTGCATTTTTGTCGAAGTCAAACTATTTGATTACCTCTAATTTTTTTCTTATATGTTGTAATGATCTCAAAATTCAACAAGATTAAGGAAAATTGTAGAGTTACAGAAATAGAAAATATAAGGGCAGCCACAATTACAGAAGAGTCAAGGAGAAGTTTCAGAAGAAGAAATCCAGTCAGAGATAGTGGTGGGGGACTTAATAGTTCATACAAATCATCCACACCCCACATTGCCCTAGCTGCTTCTATATATGCTTACTACTCCTAAGCCTATTCTCACTGCTAATAATCTCATTCAACAACCTCTTTTCACACCATGATCGTGATCCATATCAGTATAAGGTCCAATCACTATCTTTCAATACAAAAGTAAGGTAAATTTAGTTAAAGTCAATTTTATATAAAAAATTTCGAAAATAAAGGGTTAAGCTTTCATCTACTTAATTTACATCCACTCAAAAATACTGACATCATCATGAGAGGGCCGGAGATAAAGATGGAGAGATGATGCATATATATACATATAATACAAGTGGATTAATTAAGTTTAAAGCACTGAAATCTAACATATTGTAGGTCTTACATTTGAGCACTAAGCTAATATTCTAAGAAAGAAACTCAGGCGTCAAAGGGGGAAAAAAAAGGAAAATCACACTAAAGTCCTAGCCAAAGAAAATAATATATTTAAACTGTACTGCTAAGTTTGGTTTTAGGTTGCGTATTGTGACTAAACCCACAGGTAGCAATAATAGGATTCATAGAGGGAGTCTCAAATATGTATGCTTTTGAAATGAGGTGCATATGGCTAGCGAGCTTTTTGAAGGGAAGCATGGATCTAGTCAACTACCCAGGAGAAAGAATTTTGTAGAAACTTATCAATATATATACAAGTACTCTTTCTCCAAGCCAACACAAGACTCGGCTTATCTCCTGCCACAGAGACAAATTACTGTTCACAAGCTGATGCCCTATTACGACTGGCTTCGTGCAAGCCGTCCCCAGCTGAAAGTGACACCGGGCTAAGCCATCCTCCTTGGCACTTATTCAAAAACGTGCAGATATTTGTTGTGATCAATTTGAAGTTTGAAACTTCCCGCCTTTAACCACCTTACTTTTCTGCTTTATAAATCCTGAAGGTCATCCTCCCACAGAAATGAAGTTGTTTGTCTTCCCTTCCTCGACGAAACTGTTACTTTCTAACTGCAGTCTTACTCTTCATCAGGTTCGTTCCCCATAAACGTGGTTGTCCATAATATGTGTCTTCCTTTCCTTTTGCTCAAACTGTACTCAATAGAGCTTCAACCTCTCTTAATCCCTTCTTCTCTAACTTTGCGTTTCCATTATGCGAAGCATGGCCCAACTGCCATATGCTCTGATGGCCGGTGTTGATACCAGTCTGAAGGACAGTAAGATCACGTGCAAGCTGTTTCCAGGAAGGACGTCTACCCCATAATGTCTTCGTAACTTGACATGCACCCCATAATGTCTTCTGTCGTATGAACAGGTATAAGGGGGGTCCCAGAGAATGAGTGGTGCCTCAAACTTGAGACTCGCCTCCACAGTTTTTTCCGCTACAGCAGTTGATGATAGTGAACTGATGACATGTTAATGCTTGGCTTTGTGTGTCATTGGACTGTAGGATTATACTTCACTTCCTGTACTGTTGTTCAAATCATTTCTGTTTGTTCACATCCTCGCCAATGGTTTTGTATGGTATTCTGCAACTAAATGCAATCTGCGAAGACAACATTTGTACTCTAAATTCATTTAGATTTGTTAGTGTTTCCTGATTATCTTCCATGTTGGCTTTTGAAGTATTTCAAGGTTACACTTTAACTACACAAACCACCATATTCTATTCTTGGACTTCTAAAGTGTATGGTCTAATGATCTCTAGAAAAAAAAACGGTCTAATGATCTATCAGGCCCAAATACCGCCCCCGCACTATATGTGATTTTTGGTATAAAAACAAAATATGAATGTTCCCATTTATATCTAGGAACAACTAATTCAGTTTATTGCAATTCATAACAAGTTGAATTTATATAAATTATTAAATTATTACTTATTAATTATATACATGGGTATGGTAATTATAACCTTTTTTTTAATTTATTAATATATTAGTGAATAATGAATGAATATGGGATATCATTATCTGCTACGGTGAAGTCGGTGTAATATACTGTCAGTAAAGAATTAACTCGATTCCAACGTGGGATATCATTTTAGTCACGTAAGAAAATTGCTGAATTTAGATTGAAGGTGCGAAATAGGGTAAACCACATAACTAAAAAACATTTGAAATTGACAACTATATTGCACTTGACTAAGCATATGGGCCTAATCATAACTAAGAAAGCAAGAGCAAGTCAGATTGTTACAACCACAATTAGAGCCCGTTTGGTTCAACCCCATTATATGCCTGTAATGGTAATCATGATTACATTACCAAGATAAGAGTGTTTGGTTGCTCTTTAGCATGGTAATAGGATTTACCATGGTAATGATGATTACCAAAAAATTGGTAATCCTCATTTATACCTCCCCCTTACAAATTTCCATTACCATCCCATTGCATGGTTTATAAAGTCCAATTACTCGAGTTTCCCATGTCTTTATTTCACTTATCTCATTTCACTTGCCACATCATGCCACAACTGTCACTGCCACTACCTCCTCCTCCTCCTCCACCGCTATCACCTCCACCTGCTGCTGCCACAACTACCTCCTCCCCCACCCCCTGCAGCCGCTACTACCTACTCCTCCTCCACTGCTACAGCAACCACCCCCATCATTGTCATCGCTGCCATTACCTCCTCCTCCACCCCTGCCGCCGCCACATGTCTACCACTACAGCCGCCGCCACATCCTCCTCCTCCTCCTCCGCCACCACCTACCGCCACAACCAATACCTCCTCTACCCTCGCCACTTGCCCCCCGCCACCACACACTACCTCCTCCATCACCGTCGCTGCCGCCGCCACCGTCACATGCTCGCTGTCGCCACCACCTCTTCCTCCATTGCCATCGCAACCACCATTCCCACTGACACCACCACTACCTTCTCCTATACCACCACCCCCATCGTTGCCGCTGGCACTACCTCTTCCTCCTCCATCTCTGCCATAGCAGAATCTTAATTATTTTTTCTACAAAGATTATGTTAAGGGTAAAATAGACTTTGTGCAATATATTAATTCTAAATAATTGTTAAAATATTAACTCATTACACATTGCTTAAAAATCAAACCAAACACTACATCTGTAATTAATATTGCATCGCATTGTACTGCACTATAGAGTGTAATGGGATTGAACTAAATGGGCCCTTAGTCGATCACAAACCCTAACTCCGACCCTAACTCAGTTGCCATCGGCAACCTCCCATTGTCGTCTTCCTCTATATAGTTCTCTAATATATCACTTTTAGAAATGGTCAAATTTCGCATCATTTTGTTCTGAGGTACCTCATCCATCGACATTCCTTCAAGCAAATTCCTCCTGCTGGTCGGCGTCACTTTTAGGTAGGTGAATGTGCTGAAGTCTTCAATTATCAAGGGTGGTAACCCTCTTCAGGAATTAGCACTCATAGGAAAGAGGTGCGTGCCTTAATAACCTTCATGTATTGCCTTTTGTTAACTAGGATATGCATGCCATCCCATTCATGGTTAAAGAATCCATGCTCTTTCAGCAGGCCGTATATGCATTTGAAAAAGAAGTAACGTCGTCCATGCCATTGATGTGATCTAACAAAAATGAGCCTCTTTTCATTTGTTATGAGCTTTGACTCAAAATGGGTCAAGACAACTTCATCCTCGACAAAAGCATTCAAATCAGGCGCATACATGAATATTTTCCTAACCTCATCTACCACCTCAATCTCTTCAATTAGGCTGCATGGTCCACATCTAAGTCTAACATACCGAACCCTTGTAACGCCCTAATTTTTAATTAAGGGCTAATGATGAATAATGAGAATAATTTGTGAATTTAAATTGGAATTATTATGGGTTTTGTGGCAATATTAATTAATATGCCATGATTAGTGGAAAATTGAAAGAATATAATTATTGGGCCAGTAGTTAGTGATTAAGGGAGAAATTAATTACTAACTAAGAGAAAATGAGATGTGAGAGTAAATGGCTAATGGAGGGATTACAGTGGCTAATTAGTGGTTTACTTTGTGAGAGATAATGAGATGACAACACTTGGCAAGTGGAGATGATGATGTAGTTGGTGGAAAAGTCAAATAGGCTTTGTTTAATATTTTCTTTTCTCTCCCTCCCTATTTTCGAAATTAAAGGGTTTGGGGGCATGGGAAGTGTCATCATTCTCTTCTTCAAGCTTTTTTCCCTCACTGTTTCTCTCTCAAAATCATCCTCCATTTCTGCAGAAAAAGGAAGAAGAAGCTTGGTGAAATAGGTAAGCTTTTAACCCTCTAAATGGCTTCTAATGGAAAAATGCTCTTTTATAAAGTTATTCCTTGTATTGAGAGCTTCAATTTCATGGTTTTATATTTGTCATTTAGTGTTGTTTGAGCTCTCAAGGGATTTTGAAGTTTGGAAAACCAAGGAACTCCCTTTGAGAAAGTTGTTGAGGTGAGTGAAAGCTCCATTTTTTTATAAGTTTTGTGGCCAATTGTTGGGCCTTGAATTTCTGGAAAATTTGCCCTAATTTTTGTGATTTAAGATCATGGGGGAGTATGGTATGTTATTGTTATGGAAATGGTGCCTTGTTTACTGTTTTGAAGTAATGGAATTGCATTGAAGGTTAAATGTGAAGTTTGGCCACTTTGTGTTGATTTTTGTGCATTGGGCAAAACAGGGCATGTCAATGGGTTGTGATTTTGGTAATTTTGAGGTTACTATTGTGTTCCTTGTGGAAAATTGTATGGGAATAGATTTGGTTAATGATTTTGGAGTCATTGGACACTTTGGTAGAAGAGTTGGAAATCTGTCTTGTGTGAACTCTGTTATGGGCAGTCAGTTTGCATGAATGTTTTGAATGACCAAATGATATTTAAAAATTTTGAAACTTTCCAGTCTTAAATTTCACATCCCAAGCTTTAAAATGGACATATAATTCATGTCATTTCATTTTGTGAACGGAGAGTTATGCTTTGCCAAAGTTTGGGATGGAAACTGGACTCTGTTTTGGGGCAGTGGTGGATTTTGTGTAATTATGGAATTTTGTGGTGATTTCTAGTAATGTTCCATATTTTTCCAGTAAAGAGGACTTAAATACCTTTCATTTGGCTATTTAATCACCTCATTTTTATTTTTCTAGAATTAGTTATGATTTTTGGAAGTTCAGCCAAGAAACAGAATTTTCTTGGCCACGGCTAGAGGTTATGAACCGCGGACCAAGACTTTCTGTGTATCCATTGACCGCGGCCCTTGGGTAGGCTGGCCACAGCCAACCCCTAAAAATCAGCATTTTGGACTTTTAAAAGATGACCTTTGGTCAAGTGTTTTCCAAGCCTTTAGGCATGTGTTTAGGCTTTGATTAACCACCTAAAGATTGTGAATGATAACCAACGATAAGTGTTATTCAAGTAAGGATTTGGAATAATGAATAACCCTATGTCCTTATTTTGGTTTATATGGTTCAATATTCACCCCGATCATGGTTCGATATCCGCTCGGATCATGAGTAGCCGATGCTAGAGCATACGTGGAAAGAATAAGGGTAGGGAACTTACCTCTCTTATATGTATTGATATTTGTGTTTGTGTATTGATGCATGTTATTGCTTTGCTTGATTATGTGAAACATATATGAATGATTGAAGCTCTATTTCTATTTATGCTATGGTTATGAGTATGTTGTTGAAACATTAAGCATATGAATATATCATTATGTGAGCACGAGTTATTGTGATGCAAGCATGTCATGGATTAAACACTTATATTGCAAGCATATTGATATTTGTTTCCTGCTGGGATTCTCTCGAATCTCACCCTCCCCTACCAACATTTTAGACAGGGAAGGTAGAACGAGGATGGAGCAAGCATCCAAGGGCGATGATGACTCCTTCGGGTTGATGATTTTTGCAGTTGGTTATCATGGTAGTTGGGATTATGTATAATTGGATATTAGATGAATATGTGCTTGGATGTATATTGGGTTATTTGGTTATGTATTGGAGATGGATTTGTGTAATATAATCTCCGTTGAGGAATTGTTATAAGCAATTGTGCCCTACGTATCTTTAGTGAAGGTATGAACCCGGAATTGCCGGTATTATTATTGTGCACTCTGATATTTATATGAATGTGATTTATCTTCACGAGGTAATTGTATTCAAAATATGATTGAGACCAGGTTAAAGTGTTTGTGAAAGAAATTTGTGAAAACCCTATCTTAAGGATGGGAATGTAAATGAGTTTTGATTATTATTGGTCTCTATTTCATTTTAATCATGTATTTTGGATATAATTATGGAAGGGGGTTACAACCCCCGTATCTTTCCATCATTGGAGTAAAGCAGAAATCTGAGACTCGAACCTATCATGGGCAAGGGACATTTTTTTGCTGATCTAAGTTCAACGTTAAGGTATTCCCTCACAGACGTCCATGTTAGTCTCATATAAATAACAACTCATTTAGTCTATGTAACTAAGACCTCTAAACTAAAGCAACTGAATCCATTAGCCTTGTGAAATGACACATTTCTCAATGTCATTGTAATGACAATTGTGTTGTCATCCTTGGTTTACTAACACTATTCATTTGTCACTGCATAGTTTTCTTTTACTATGTTCCTTTTGTTTTTTTCCCATTATCAAGAAATGGCCTGAAATTTCATTCATTACATGTCTCATTGAACAATTACAATCACAGTATGGACCCTAAGCTAGATCTAAACGTCTAGGCTTCACTTTTATTGTTGTAACAAGCCTTTTTTTCATCCTTTGGATACTTTTCCCCTGTTTAATCACTGTTATTTTTCTTTCAATCCCTCCATATACAAGAATGGTAACTCTCTATATCAATTTAGTTGCAAAGTCATTAAGCTGTCTACCAAGATTGTTTCTTTTCATGTATATACGTGTATGTGTTGATAATGGCATTTATTTTGCATACATATTACTTTCCCCTGTTTAGTCCATTTTGTATTGCTGCTTTGTGTCTATATAAATGGGAATAGTAACTGTGTAATGTCATTTAGGTGTCAAGTGATTTTATTGAATGCATATATTGCTTTTCCTTCTCTTTCGTAGATAACTAAATTTTCCCCTGTTCCTATATCTATCTCCATACATGGAAAAACTATATGCTTTTGCCTTCTTAGCTATAAAATAAGTAAGTTGTATTCATTTACTGTATCATCCTCTCTTTTCTTATGATGTATTCATTCCCTGTTTTTTAGTATGTTCTTCTTAAGCAGATTCTCTTTTTTTTTCTAGGATATGTTAATAATATTAAATCAAATAATCCCACAGACACCCAATTCCTATAAATTAGGATATTGACATCAAGAATTTTGTTTTTATTTCATGTAAAATTCGACATGTTCTCATTAAATCATTTTTTATTCTTTAAAATCTTATAAATATTTATTCCCTAACTTTTATTTTTATCTTTTAAATAAATGACAAGATTTATTATTAAATGAGATTATCTACTATTTTATTTCTCAATGCGCCATGAGACTCCACATATCTAGTTGAGTTTTATGATTTGCGAATGGTTCTAAAAGTTGTACTCTTTTTGTTGTTTTGAGTATAGTCTATATATAGGTCACGCTATAGCCTGAGCCCCTACGTTAAAAAACAACCTTTTTTATATTGCAAATTATTATTGAAGTTATTTATATATGGATGAATGATAATCATTATGTGGGGATGAGGCATGCACATGAACATGGTATGTGGGAATGACACAGCATGTGGGAATGACATGGCATGGGAGAGGCAATATAATTTGGGTTTTGAGGATATAATCATTTTGGACAGCAAAACAAGTGCTTACATCAGAGAGACACAGAGAGGTAGTTCAAATCATATGGCAAGTTCAATAATTCTTCTTCAGGACTGTTGTGGAAAAAGCCGGAACAAGATAAATATATTGGAGCTGATCCATTGATTACAAATCAAGTAAATTTTATTATTATTTTAAAATAATATAATGATGCAAAAATCCAGCAGGTTGATTCTATGTTAGATATAGTTTTCACTTAAATGACATAATTAATAAAATGGAGATTGAAAAAGGTAAGGCCATTTATATAAGTGAATTCATGATGGAGATAAACAATAGAAATATTTAGGGATTTGATGACTCAAGAGCCACTTCTACTGAGGCAATAGCTTGCCAAAACAATATTTGTATGGCTTAAATAGAAGCCGGCAAATCTTTAACCAGCAGCAACCTCCACTTCTTCCTTTTTTTAAAGTTATGTTGGTACTAATCAGAGTCCATTCCTGTACTGTAGTAATGACTGACTATTTCATAGTAATTAATGTCAATAATTATTTATGTTGCAGAAATACTCATCATAGTTACAGAATTATTGTTGATGAATGTAACCCCCGCATCGATAAAGACCACAATTAGCGTTTAAACACTTTTAATAATCGAATGAGAGATCCGGGATAATAAAAAAACTTTTATAACACCTTTATAAATAGATCTCCATTCATTTCGTTCCTTAAAACAAATGGTCTGTTCGGTCTGTTATATGTACATTATTAGAGTATACCACAATTTCTGACATTCACCCGGGATAATAACTTTAATCCAAAATAATAATCAGGGTATCAATGCCCATCTCAATATCCATATCAGGGATTACACAAAACTATACTTCTATGGTCTATTCAATATGTACATTTATCCAAAATGATAACCAGTTCAGTATAAAACCAAAATATCTAACTAAGACTACTACCGGCAGTCCTAATCATCCTTGTTCATTTGCTTGTTCTTTGATTAACTTGCCCTATTTAAAAATGTTATTTGGAAAGAATGAGATTCTAGAGAATCTCAGTAGTAACAGTTTATGTATATGATGCATATAAACAAAGCAAGTAAACATATATCACAATACAGCAATCAATATTCGAGGCCGGGCACACTGCCACGACCCCTTCACTGTATATAAGGTCAGGCTTTCGCCAAGTCCCCTCACTGTTTTTGTATTCAAGGTCGGGCTTTCGCCACATCCTATCAACTGTATCTGTATTCGAGATCGGGTTTATGCCACGCTACCTTCACTGTATCTGTATTTGAGATCGAGCTTACGCCACATTCCCTTCACTGTATTCAATGATTAATGCAAACAAGCAATGTAATATACATGATATAGGATAAAGTGTTACTACCTTGGTCTTTCCATTCTTGAGCAGGCATAGGCTTTCTACGCTTCAGGCAAATATCAAATCCTAAATTCATAATTAAGGACGAGGCATTATTCTCTATTCCAATACTCAATTGACTCTTCAACACTTAGATTTAGTTATCAATAATGACCCTTAAAAAGCTACAAATGCCTCTAATAAAACCCCTAAAAGGTTGGGAAATAATAGGTTGAATATCTCTTTTCAAAAACTCAAAGTGCTGGAATACAGGGGTTGGCCGCGACCAGCCCTCCCTTGGGCCATAGCCAAAATATGGTACGAAGGTCACTGGCCGCGGCTAGCCACCCTGGGCCGCGGCCAGAATCAGGTCAGAAAGGTTTGGGCCATGGCCAGCCACCTTGGGCCGCGGCCAAGAAATTCCCTGATTCTTGGCTGAAATTATAAAAATCATAACTAATTCTAGAAAACTTGAAATGAGGTGATTCTAAAGCCAAATGAAACGTATTTAAGTTCTCTTTACTGGAAAAATATGGACCATTACTATAAATCACCACAAAATTCTAGAATTACACAAAACTCAACATTGCCCCAAAACAGAGTTCAGTTTTGATCCCAAACTTTGGCAAAGCATAACTCTCAGTTAAAAAAACGAAATGACATGAATTATATGTCCATGTTGAAGCTTGGTAGGTGAAATTTAAGAATGGAAATTTTCAGAATTTTCCAATACCATTTGGTCATTCAAAACGTTTGTGCAAACTAACTGCCCAGAACAGAGTTCACACAAGACAGATTTTCAACTTTTCTACCAAAGTGTCCAATGACTCCAAAATCATTAACCAAGCCTATTCCCATACAATTTTCCACAAGGAACACAATGGTAACCTCAAAATGACCAAAATCCCAACCTAACACCATGCCCTATTTTGACCAATACACAAAACCAAATACACAGTTCCCAAACTTCATCTTTAAGCTTCAATTCAATTCTATTCATTCAAAACACTAAACAAGGCACTAATTCCATGACAACAACATGCCAACAACACAATGACCCTCAATTTCGAAATTCAAAGAAAAATTTCCAGAAAATCCAAACTTAATCAATGGCTACAAAACCTATATAGAAAGGTTTGTCTTACTCTCCTTTATAACTTTTCCAAAGGAGTTCCTTGATTCTCCAAACTCCAAAATCCCTTGAGAGCTCAAACAACACCAAATGAAAAATTTAAAATCATGAAATTGAAGCTCTCAACACAAGGAACAAGTTTATTGAAGAGAGTTTTTCCATTAGAGGCCATTAGAAGGGTCAAATAGCTCACCTTAATCAAAAGCTCTTCTTCTTTCTGCAACAACCATGGCAGCATGCATGAGAGAGGAATGAGAGAGATGAAAGATGAAGCTTGGAGATGATGAAGAATGATCACTCTACTCTCCCCTACCATACTTGTTCAGTGTGAAGAGAGGGAAGAAAGGAGAGAGAAATCATTTTTTAATGCATTTGACTTTTCTACAACTCCTCCCACAACCCCAACTTGTCACATGTAACTTTTCTATTGGTTCTTTTAAAATAAACCACCAATTAACTTCTCTAATCCTTCCATTAGCCATTTAATCACACTTCTCATTTCCTCTTAATTAGTAATTAATTTCCCCATTAATCACCAAATTATGGCCAATAATTCCATTCTATCAATTTTCCATCAATTATGACATATTAGATAATACTGTCACAAATACACATTAATTCAAATTTAATCCACAATTACCATCTCAATAATCAACATTAGCCCTTAATCAAAATTTGGGGCGTTACAATGAACAGTTTATCATACTTTAGTTTTTCAACCTTTGTGACATTTCTCTTCATTATTTCACTCAACTATGTCAGTAAATCCAAACAGCTAAAGTGGGACTGTAAAATAAATGTTCAAACTCGACATTTTTCTTTTGTGCGTCCTAGAATATCAAATCCATATCAACTAATTATATATAAAAATATATATGTATATATACTAGCATAGAAATATTATGTGACGATCATCATCACAAAGTGTTTATTATAACTTCCTTTACTTATTTGTTTCATCAGTTAATTTTTCATCATGTGTACTATATTGTCAATTAATAGTTGGTTTTCTGGGTGAGTTTTATGATTTGCAAGTCCACATGTTTGTATTTTTTTTTTGCTTTTTTACACTAAGTACTTGGAATATGAGAAAAGTAGTCTGACCAAGTCATTATTATGCACACAGTATTTAAAATGACGCTTTATGTTCCTTCATTTAATGCAAGTCATGGAGCTTACCACCAAGAATCTTGCTTTACATGTATGTGTTGATTATAGCTTTTGTTTTGCATGCAAAATAATTTCCACTGTTCACTCCATTTTGTATCGCTGCTTTGTGCCTATATACACGAGAATAGTAATTTTTTAATGCCATTTAGCTGTCAAGTCATTTTGTTGAATGCATATATTGCTTTCCCTCCTCTTTCATAAACAACCAAGCTTTCCCTTGTTCCTTTATCTATATCCATACATAGAAAAACTATCTGCTACTGCCCTTTTACCTATAACATCAGTTTATTTTTCCTCCATAGGTTTATTTTTTGTCCTTTTAATGTACATAGTGTAACTACTTATATCCACCCCAGTTTAATAGGTTGTCAGTCAATACATTGGCATTGCTTCCGAGATGACCTCCTTACAAGCGAATTGTCAGTTATCATATAATATGTTAGGATTACCTTAGGTTTACTTGCTTTGCCTATCCCATAGCTACTGTACCATATACCTACGCCCTTTTGTATCCTGACTCTTCATGAAACGTCCTTATCATAAACCAAGATACCTTTCTCATCAATGCAAATGAAGACTTGGTTATTATCAGGTCATTGTTCAGTATTACCTCACCATTCATATCTCTGTCTCCCTTTTCCTGCCATAATTTGGTAAAAGGTTTTTTCATCCACCTTCTTAGTTGTTGCAGTTGTTGATGAATGTGCCTATCAATGATTTTGCTAAGTCAATATGACCTATGCTAACATTAAAATCATACGTCGTATGATATAGAACATCTCGGTAGTGACTCAATCCTCTGCATTTATCATCTATTCAATACCAATGATGTCGTTGCTATCCCAAAGGACATGCTTCCTATGCAAATTTGCCCTCCTACGTAAGCGTATCGTTTATCCTACCAAAGCTTTGTTTCTCCCTCCTAACTTTTCTGTTTTTCCATGGCTAATATGTACATATTAGCTACTACCTGCTATTTCTATCATGGGATTTGATGAGTATATATTTTGGATATATTCACTGGATTTATTAATATTTTATGCCTATTTACTTATAGTTTATATACTTTTCTATCTTTTCATTAATGATAGGATAATAAGAAATTTTAACAAAAAATCTACTCATATCCAATCCTATTTTATTGTGCAGGAGATATTATATGAAGAAAGAGAAAAAAGAGGAATCAAATGACTTAAATATATATATATATATATATAACACAAAAGGTGCTGCAACAAATTGAAGAAATAAAAGAAAGAAAGAAAAAACGCGGGTCCCACTTGAAGAAAAGAAGAAACCAAGATGCAGATCGTATCATCTATGTGCTCATTTGGAATAGCGATTGGAATGCTTAAAAAGCAGCTTTTCAATCGTAATTTACGGTATACGAGGTAAGTATGTGAGAGGAGTTTTGTCTCGATTTACATGAAAAGCAGCTTATAAGCAATTTCAACGCCAAAACAAACATGCCCTATCTTTTAAGAAATTGGGATGGTGTAACCCCCTTCCGTAATTATATCCGAAATATGTGATTAAAATAAAATAGAGACCAACAATAATCAAAACTCATTTACATTGCCATCCTTAAGATAGGGTTTTCACAAATTTCTTTCACTAACACTTTAACCTGGTCTCACAATCATATTTCGAATACAATTACCTTGTGAAGATAAATCACATTCATATAAATATCAGAGTGCACAATAATAATACCGGCAATTCCGGGTTCATACCTTCACTAAAGGTACGTAGGGCACAATTGCCTATTATAATTCCTCAACGGGGATTACACAAATCCATCTCCAATACATAACCAAATAACCCAATATACATCCAAGCATATAACGATAACCAACTACCAAATCCAAATGCCCATAAGGGATTCTCGCCGTCCCTAGTCGCTTGCTCCTTCCTTGAGACACCTGTCTTGTCTAAGATGTTGGTAAGGGAGGGTGATATTCGAGAGAATCCCAGCAGGAAACAAATACCAATATGCATGCAAGATAAGTGTTTAATGCCTGACATGCTTGCATCACAATAACTCGTTCTCATATAATGATATATCCGCATGCTCAATGTTTCAACAACATACTCATGGCCATGAGTATGTTTATGGCCATAGTATAAATAGAAATAGAGCTTCAATCATTCATATATGTTTCACATAATCAAGCAAAGTAATAACATGTATCAGTACACAAATACAAATATCAATACATGCAGGAGAGGTAAGTTCCCTACACTTATTCTTTCCATGTATGCTCCAGCATCGGCTACTCGCGATCCAAGCGGAAATCAAACCATGTTCAGGGCGAATGCCCAACCCTATAACCAAATCAAGGACATACGATCATTCTCTTTTCCAAATTCTCATTTTCATAACACTTAACGTTGGTTACCATTCATGACCTTTAGGTGGCTAATCAAAGCCTAAACACATGCCTAAAGGCTTGGGAAACACTTGACCAAAGGTTACCTTTTAAAAGTCCAAAATGCTGATTTTTGGGGGTTGGCCATGGCCAGCCTACCCTTGGGCCATGGCCAATGGATGCACAGAAGGTCTTGGGCTGCGGTTCATAACCTCTGGCCACGGCCAAGAAAATTCTGTTTCCTGGCTGAACTTTCAAATATCATAACTAATTCTAGAAAAATATAAATGAGGTGATTCTAAAGCCAAATGAAAGCTATTTAAGTCCTCTTTATAGGAAAAATATGGACTATTACTCAAAATCACCAACAAATTTCAGAATTACACAAAACTCAACATTGCCCCAAAAAAAGAGTTCAGTTTTGATCCCAAACTTTTGTAAAGCATAACTCTCAGTTCAAAAAAGGAAATGACACAAAATATATGTCTATTTTGAAGCTTGGGATGTGAAATTTAGGACTAGAAAGTTTCAGGATTTTTCAACACCGGTCATTCAAAACTGTTGAACAAAATGACTGCCCAGAACAGAGTTCACATTGACAGCATTTTCCAATTTTCTACCAAAGTGTCCAATGACTCCAAAATCATTAACCAAACTTATTGCCATAAAATTTTCCTCAAGGAATACAATGGTAACCTCAAAATGACCAAAATCACAATCCATTGACATGCCCTGTTTTGCCAATTGCACAAAAACCAACACAAAGTGGCCAAACTTCACATTTAAGCTTCAATGTAATTCCATCAATTCAAAACACTAAACAAGGCACCATTTCCATAACAATAACATACCATACTCCCCCTATAACCCTAAATCACAAAAATTAGGGCAAAATTTCCAGAAATTCAAGGCCTAACCAATGGCCACAAAACCTATATGAAAAGGTTTGTCTTACTCACCTCTACAACTTTCCCCAAAGGAGTTCCTTGATTCACCCAAGTCTAGAATTTCGTGAGAGCTTAAACACCACCAAATGAAAAATCTTAAACTATGGAATTGAAGCTCTCAACACAAGGAACAACTTTATAAAAGAGCATTTTTCCATTAGAAGCCATTTAGAGGGTCAAATACTTACCTTTTACACAAAGTTCTTCTTCTCACCTTGGGCTGCCATGGCTGAACGAAAGAGAGAGAAGGAAGAGAGTAATGAAAGTGTGAAATGATGAAGAATGGCAGAAAAAATTTGTCCCCATGCCTCTTTGGACGAAAATGAGAGGAGAGAGGGAAGAGAAATTGATAAAATATTGCTTATTTGACTTTCAAAAGCCCTCTCTCTTGACCTCATCTTGAAAAGTGTCCACTTCTCATTGGCTCTCATAAAGCAAGTAACTAATTAGTTACTCTAACCATTCCATTAGCCATTTAGTTATACATCTTATTTCTCCTTAGTTAGTAATTAATTTCTCCATTAATCACTAACTTGTGGCCATTCTTTCAATTTCTCACTGATTATGGCATATTAATTAATCTTGCCACAAAACCCATAATAATTCAGCATTAAGTCACAAATTATTCACAATAATTATAATTAGCCCTTAATCAAAATTTGGGGCATTACAGATGGTATTGTGGACCAGAACAACCCATAACGATCGTCTTCTCGGTCTACTGGGTTTGAGGTGTAGGTCTAAGGTAAATATATTTTTTTATTTAATAAATTAAATATTTAAATTTTAAATTTTAAATTTTAAATTTGAATTGCAATTTATCTAATGTATGGTAAATTGTGCAGATGAGTAGGGGAACGTGTCCACGAGGAGGCTGGACGTGGCCAGTCTGAACAACTTGGACCGGACACTACAAGTTGTAGTTTCATAGAATGAGGCCACGAACCAGCCCATTGACAATGGGGGTCACCCATTCAATCACTTCCTGAACTAGTTGGGATTGAATTGGATGTGGTTCCCCCTTCACTTCAGGACATGAAGGAACATTCTGAAGGGGCCAAAGGACCTCGCGTAGGACTAGGTGGTGTAGGTAATTAATAGTATTTAATTATATTATATTTTTTGTAATTAATTATATTTAATTAATATTTTTTAATTGTCTTATTTGTAATTAGTTATATTTAAATATATTTTTTAATGGTCTTACAGCTTAGGTTTGCTATCTAGGACAACTGGAAGAGGTATATGCAGATGAAGATAGGCGACTACTGGAGGAACAGGAGGAATTGTCTCTTCCACAATATGGATAAGGATAGGACGATTCCTCTACAGCAGCTGATCGAGAACGTCCTGGACGGCGTCCTGCTGAAAGGCTGGGCGAGTTTCGTCCAGTTCAGGAGGAGCGCTGAGGGGCAGGTAATGTATTTATAATTATAATTTAAATTTAATTAATTTTATGATTTTATTGATTATAATTGCTTTTACATTGTTTTAACACTTTTAATATTGTTTTTTTCAGGCGCTTTCTCAGAGGAACACGAGGTGTCGTGGGCAGCAGACGGTCCACCATACAGTAGGATCAAAGACCTTTATTGTCACTTCCAGCGAGCTGGTAATTTTTCACAATATCAATTACTTTTAGCTGGTTATTTCATATTATAAATCTAGTATTTTTTTTATAATACTAATTTAATTTTATAATTATTTTAGGAGAGGAAGGCATAGTAGGAGAACTGTTAGACGGACTACGGGGAGTTGTTCACTATCACACATAGACACCGTGATAGGACTCCGACCTCTCAATAGGCAGAGGCGGCCATTATAAGTGAATTCATTATTATATTATTTATAAAATTAAACCAACTTTATTATGAAAAAAAATAATAAGTAATTGTTTTATAAAATGGCAAGAGCAGATATAGCAATCGCAGGCTGAGTTGTGAGAGACCCAGACCTAGGAGTCATAAGGGTCTGTAGACCCCACGGCTCCTTTGAAGGCGGTCTAGGTCAAGTTGAGCACCACGAATGCATGCAGGGGATGAGGATAAGCACCAGACCTATCATGGTTTACGGCAGGAGTGCCGCCTCTAAGGCTGGCAGCTCTAGAGAACAGACATCCAGGATCAGATGTCTAAGGGACAAGTCTGTTGAGGAGCTGCGCTCAGATTTGGTTATGACACAAGCTGTAGTGGCTAAGTAGCAACAGTAGATACAGTAGCAGATACAACAACAGGTTGATTTCTACTATGCTTAGCATGCGCAGTGGCGCAATATCATGAACTACATGCTCGAGCGGTCGTGGAGTCGCCTGTTGTAACCCTCTTCATGATCAAGGCTGAGATTAGTTCATAAAAATGTAATTAAGTTTGAATTAAAGACCATGTATGCTTTGGGACTTATTCAATTAAACTTCCTAAAATCATGGTTTTCAAAAACTTTTACAACGTCTGTTCCTCAATGGTCTCATACTCACATTTCAAACATAAATGGCCTGAGTATAATGCAAATTCCTGACACACTCAAGTTCCATTCAATAAATAAGGGTTCTACAGAGGCACAAAGCCCATAAACTTTTTCCCTTTTACTTGGGGATTACACAAAACTATACTACGAATCCCAATATATACAATTGTTTCCAAAAACATCCAAATACTTATAAATGATAACCAAATATTCCAAAAGTAAAACTCCTTGCCCGAAGCTCTAACTACTCTTCGTCACCCGCTTGCCTTTAGATCCTTCAACCTTATCTAAAAATTTGTTTTTGGGAGAGTGAGATTCTAAGGAATCCTATAGTGTCAAATCACTCATAATATGCATAACAACAAAGCATGGAAGCAAATCATCACACAACAAATAGTAACTACAACTGCAATTACAGTGGCAAGGGCAGGTATGACTTATGTCACTCTTACATTTGCTCAGCTGTATTGCACAATCACATGATCATATCACATATATGTGATTCCACAACGCACCCTTGGCAATTACAACGGTAGGGGTAGGTGTGATAACCATCACCCCTTACGACTGCTCACGTTGTAATGCACTATGGGAGATAACACAATGGCCTCATGCGAAAGATTTTTCACACAAAACAATGATAAGTCATGCATACCAAGCATCATACACAACATGAGAGAAAAGTCACTACCTTGGTCCTTCCCGGCTTGCTCTGGCACCGGTCTCTCCCGAGTAGGGCGAATGTTAAATCCTATATTCGTAATTAGGGACAAAGTGTTATTCTCTATACCAATACTCAAATAACTTCATACTACTTAAATTGGTTATCATTTATGCTCTTTGGGAAGCCACAATTGTTCATAACAAAAGCCCTAAAGGGTTGGAAGAATTATCCCAAAGATCCCCTTTTGGAAACACAGACACTGATTTTTCACTGCTGCACTCGAGTGAAGATGGCCTAACTCGAGTGATGATGTACTTTGCACTCGAGCACAAAGCTTAACACTCAAGCAATAATAGCCAAATGCTCACTCGAGTTCAAGGAAGTGAAGTACAGAAAGTGCTCACTCGAGAGCAAAAAGGAATGATAGCATCCATAGTTGCTCGCTGCACTCAAGCATGACCTCTATCACTTGAGTAGAAGCCTAATGCTCACCTGAGAACCCCAAAGTGAGGTTTAGGAAGTGCTCACCCGAGAGCACAGGAAACTTTCAGAAGGGAACACCACTCGAGCATGAACCCTGGAACTCGAGTAATGGCTTAACACCCGCGAGTGCCAAGACACACTTTTGAAATTGTCAGATTGCTATTGGCTCACCCAAAATAAGTCACCAATTAGCTACTCTAATCCCTCCATTAGCCATATAGTCACACATCTCATTTCTTATTAGCTAGTAATTAATTTCCCCATTAATTACTGACTAATTAACTGACAATTTCTGTTTTTTCAATTTTCCTAATTATGGCATATTAATTAAAATTGCCACAAAACACATAATAATTCTAATTTAAATTCACAAGTATCCATAATAATCCTTATTAGCCCTTAATCAAAAATTGAGGCATTACACCTGTTCCAGGACAGGAGCATCCACAAGTTCCCCCTGTCCCTTGGTTCGTCGTCCAGCCTCCTCTTCCTGCTGATGATGATAGTGCTGTTAACTCTGCCCAGTGCCCCAATCTAGTTGCACCTGAGGGAGGACCAGATGATCAGCCTGCTACTAGTTAGTTTAGGACATTTATATATATTTTTTTGAAACATTTATAAATAAACCTGGATATTTTATTTTCAAAAGTTATATTCTTGTTGCGTTTACAATAGTTATATTTATATTTTTAAAGCCTTGTTAAATTCTTGTTGCATTTACGACTGTTATATTTATATTTCTAAAACTAAAAAAAAAATAAATTAACATATATTTGTAGTGGTTTTATTATACGATCGCTACAAATATTGAAATTTCAAAACATTTGTAGTGGTTAAATTTCAAAAAATTGCTACAAAAATAAATTTAAAAACATTTGTAGCGGTTAAATTTTCCAAACCGCTAGAATAAATTAGAATATTCAAAAAATAATAATTTTTAATATTTTTGTAGCGGTTAAATTTTACAAACTGCTACAACAATATTTAGAGCAGAGTGGGAGGAAAATTCAAAATTCAAATGTTGCATATTGGTAGAGGTTACAGTAATAACCGCTACAAATATTCAACATTTGAATTTTTAATTTCCCTTCCACTATCTTCTAATTTTGTAGTAGTTTAATTAATAACCGCTATAAAGTGAATAACAAATTTTTCTAATGGTTATGAACATTTGTAGCGGTCTTTTTCTAAGGTTTTGATCGTTGAGGAGCTTGATCAGTTGTAGTCCAAAATCATTCTTACACTTTGTCATTTGAAGATGATATTTCCTCTGTACTTTTTCACTGTGATGGTTCACCATACAGTCCACCTCATTCATGAAACAAAGCTCGCTAGCTCAGTTCAATATTGATAGATGTACCGATTGAGAGATACTCATTTTAAATATGTTCTTCATTGTTAGTTCTTATGTTTGTTAGTCGCCCTTTTCAGCATTTAGTATCATTTTTCCCTTCTTTACTTTATAGGTTTATGGGGAAATTAAAATCTTACATAAGGAATAAGGCATGGCCAGAAGGTTCTATAGCTGAAGGCTATAAAGGGGATGAGGTGCTGTATTTTTGTTCAAGGTGGTTTGATGACCTTGAGACGGCTTTCAACCACCCACCTTGTGTTGACGAATGTCCTGTACCTATGCCAACATCAGGAGAATTTATCCCTCGTGTTGGTAAACCAGTTGGAGGAATTGAGAATTTCAAACTAATGGCAACTAAGAAGTTGCAAGTACATAGACATGTCTTGAATAATTGCACTCAAGTTGAACCTTTCATACAATAAGAATTGTACACTCACATGTTATTCTATATCTTTCGTAACATTGCTAACTTTCATTTCACTATTGCCTTCACATGATTAATTACAGGGAATTCAGAAGTTATGTTAAGCGTCAACTCAGGATCTATACACAAACATCCTCCAAAGTTGACAAAAAGGTCCATAGAGAATTCCCAAGCTGGTTTGCGTGCAGAATACTAAATGACCACAACCCACACTCACCAGATTTCATAGCTCTCGTAATCAGCCCTCTTGACAATGTAGAAAGGTTTACAGCATACAATGTCAATGGTTTCAAGTTTTGCACAGTTTCACGGGATCAAGGATTGCAAACTCAAAATTTGGGTGTTTATGGAACCTTTAAGACAAGGAGTTATGCGAGCAGCAGTGACGCCAACATGCAGTTCGGAGGCGTCTATTACTATGAAAAGCTTCTTGAGGTCTTCAAACTTAATTACCAAGGTCATTTCATCGTGACGCTATTCAAGTGTTTGTGGGTAAATACCACTACTTCTCAAGGACTGACAACTAAGGACTTAGAGATCACATCAATCAATTTCTCATGGCCAATTCATACTGGTAATTCTCAAGATGATGAGCCATATATTCTTGCCTCAGAGGCACACCAGGTTTATTATGTCAAGGATAAGAGGCATAGGGATTGGCACATGGTCGTTCATTTAAAGCCACGAGACCTTTACGACATCGGTGAAGGCGACAACATCGCCTACGAGTGTAAGCCATTTTAGCCCGCCAATTTTGAAAACTTCTTCCTTCAAGACGATGACAATTTACCTCTACTTCGGTACGTTTTTTTAAATTCACACCATTTAAATTAAATTTTTTTAACAAAATAATACATCACTAACAATTTTCTACACAATTTTTGTAGGGATAGCGAGGATGAATGATCAAACAAATTATGTTTTTGTCTTAAACAAATATTGAAGAAGATATATTTTTAAAAAATATTTAAAAATAAATAAATAAAATGTTTGAAGCGGTTTATAAACCGCTATAAAAACAACAATAATCGCTACTAATAAAAACCACTACAAAACTCAACACATTAATCGCTACAACTACTACACAGATCCCTATAAATACCCCCACCACATCTCATTTCAAACAATCCCCCATTTCTTTCCACCTAACCCCTCTTTCATTTTCTTATTTACAAATTTTTTTCTATGAGTTGAGGAGCTGAACAAGGTGATCAAATATGGTAACAAGTTTTTAAATATTTAATTTCTATACTTTTTTTCTTCACATAAAATTTATTCTCACTATTTTTTTTACAGCTATTTAAGAGCTTTTTCTCATTTTCACCTGTTTTTCTTACACAATCATAATCACATTGTAGTAGACAACATAATATTTTCTTATTACCTAGGTATCCTCAATAATATTATCAATACAATCTTCATACTTATCCAACTAAATTAATTCATTCCTTTTAAATTATAAATGTGCTAAACTATTAAATAATTAGGTAATTAAATTAGCTAAACTACCAAAATAATAAACTATTTCATTTAATATAAAAAATGGAAACAAATTATTGTATTTTTTTTAAAATTTTGCATACTTCTGTAGTGATTATTCAACCACTACTTATTAACGGCGCCATTTTAAAACTGAAATTAATTTTTTGGTGTAAAATTTGAATTTCTATGAAATTAGTAGCGGTTTAATAACCGCTACTAGTTAATGGTGCCAATTTTAAAATCCATATTAGTAGCAGTTCTTAAACTGCTACAAAACGGAGCCAAGTTTTTATTTTTCATTTCCCGCCTTCCAAATTTCAAGGTTTGAGATTTGTGGAGGTTATATAACCGCCACAAAGTTTAGAGAAAATGATTATTACTCTTGGCAATATTGTAGCGGTGGGTCTTAACTGCTACAAATATAGTAATGGTTATTGTGGTTGAGTAGCGGTTTCAAATACCTGTTACAAATCTGCTTGCAACAGTGGATTTAGTAGCGGTTTCATGAACTACTACTAATGATGTTGGTAGCGGTTAAAACCGCTACAAATACACCTTTTTAACCACTACTAAATCATAGTTTTTTTGTAGTATACTAATGATGGAAAACAAGTTTCTGATGAACAAGATATGACAATTATTGACCTCTCAAAGAATTTAACACAACCAGCTGCCAAAGGCAAAAGAAAGACAATTGCCAAGAGGAGTGTCAATAAAGTTGAATCCTCCACTGTCATTCAAGCATCATCCAAGCCATGTACTGATGAAAGGATCCTTAAGGCCATCAAGCAAGAGAAGTAGAATCATTGCATCAGCTGAATGGCTTATCATTTGGACTCAATTGAACTTAGCATTAGACTTTACTTGCATGCACTGTTGTTCTAATCATTTCAGTTTGTTTACAGCTTTCTGCATTGTGTTTTTATGTTCGCATTGAACTCAGTGAACCAGTTGTGTTTCAAATGTGTCCTTTACCTTCAATTAGATGTATCAGTGTGGTTGCTATATTTTTATGTTCCTTCATAGAACTCTGATCATGCCACTTTTCCTTCACATGATTATTCTCTCATTCCCACATTAACATATTAAATGAGAAAGGACGAAATAAAATAAATGATGCATATAAGTTAAAACTCATTCTATTATTTATATATTATTGTAGATATAGATGTCAGCTATACCCAAAGAGGTTCCTGAGTTAACTCACAGCTACCATGTTCATAGCCTTTAAATATATAGTTACTACATCTGTATATGGATGTATTACACATATCAAAATAAAAGTGGCAATAAAGTATCATAGGATTTTGAAAGATATAATTTGTCTTCAATTTCAAATACAATTTCAATTTCAACTACTACAATACTACGACATGCCTTCCTCCTGTTATATATCCCACACACATGAACTTATTGAACCATTATTCACTTATTCATTCCTTAGTACTCCCCATAAATATCAAATATATAAGTTAGAGTAAACAACTGTACGTACTTTGGATACAGTTTATGAAAACTAAAAAATTATAGCGACGGGTCAAACCTCTTGAAAAATCTTATATCTTATATTGTAAAACTAAAAAAAACTTGACAATAAATAAAATATGCATTTCTATAAGAAATCTGTAAATCTATAAGAATTTAATAATTAATATTATAGTACACTATAAATATATTAAAATATATTCTAAAATACTATAATCTATAATTCTAATTTAGAATATATGTATAATTCTAATATGGAATTCTGTAATATTAGAATTAGAGGTGGTAATATGGTCCGGCCCGGTGAGTTCGAACTAACCAGTTACGGGTTGGAACCATATGGGTTTGAGCTCAAAAGGACCGCATCAATATGGGTCGGCTAAACTCATAACCATTAGGTTGGCAGGTAGGGCTGGCCAACCCATATTGTTTTCCAATTTTTTTAACAATATACTAAGATTGTTTTTTCTACACACCTAAACCATAACAAAATTAAAAATACATTACAAATTAAATATTCATCACAAATTCACATATAATAAAATAAATATAAATCCACAAGCCATTAGTATAACTTAACAATAATCAATAATTAGTTAATATTAAAGGTATTTCAATTTGAAGCATGATGTGAAGCCGTATCTTAAGCTCGATCACTTTGCTTTTGCATAGGTAAATCCACCCTGTCACAAATAATAAAACAAAGCGAAAGATAATATTATGCTAATTTTAAATAAACGTGTAAATGACAATGAAATAAATGAGTAAATATAATTATATTACCATCATCAATAACATATTCCGCTGGGAAACCAAGCATCCAATTATGCGTACAGATAAGGGCTTGAACATTATTAGGAAGAAGAGAACTTCTATACTCTGTGAGAACTCGTGAACCAATACTGAAAACTAATTCACTAGCCACTGTAGTTATTGGAATGCTTAAAATATCAGACGTCATCTTTGAAAGATAAGGAAAACGAGCAGAGTTAGTCTTCCAATAATCCAAAACTTCCATGTCTATATATCTTACCTCTTGGCTCTTGGCTCTTGGCTCTTGCTTTGAGTTTATATAAAAAAAATATGGGCTGACCCGCCAACCCGGTGGTCCAACCCATCACGGGTTGGGACCATATGGGTTCGGGCCTAAAAGATCCGCTCCTAAATGGTCCCAGATTTTTAGAACCTAACCCGTCACAGGTTGGGATCATATAGGTTCGACCTACGGTCTCAACCCATATTACCAGCTCTAATTAGAATAGAATAAAGAATGCTATACAACATAAACTTTCAAATATTCATGGACATGTATTGCATAGACATATAAAATCAATAAAGGTGGCACACAAGCACATGGTTCTGATTTCTGTATTCCCTCAAATATCGTAGTTTTAATTATAATTGGTATTACACAGTTAGTACTATACTCTCATCCTCCTTAACTTTCATCATGGAAATCTTAATTTCTCTTGACTGTATCTCCTTACATGTTACAAGAAAGTAACCAATTCATACCCAATTCTCTTCTCATATCAAATACATACACTTAGAAAGTTTGACTACACTTTAAATATTCGGCAGTCACATTGTCATGGAACCCAATGCCTGTAACCCCCTACCTTTAAACATGTAATTATAATTCGATAAAGCATAATTAAAATGGATTAGAGACCAAGGGATAAACAAAACTCATTTAAACTCCATTCCTTACGGTTGGGTTTTCACAAAAATATTTCAAAATTCTTTCCCTGTTCTGGTCTCAATTGCATGTATCGCATATAATTACCTATGCAGTTAAATCACATTTATACATATCAGAGTGTGAGACAAAAATCCCGGCAACCCCCGGGTCATGTATATACTAAATGTCAGGTTTATAATTCCCAACTAGGGGATTACATACCATAATCAAAATATTATATACATCCCAAAAATAATTTACAGTAATCCCAAATCCAGATTGATAGCTAACTATCAAAACCAAAATATCCCTGAAGGCCCTAACCACTCTAGGTTGTCCGCTTCTCCTTAGAGCCACTTGCCTTGACTAAAATGTTAGTCATAGGAAAGAATGAGATTTAAAAGAATCCCAGTAGTAACAAATCACTCACATAGTGCATAAACACATAGCATATATGATCATGTTCAGCAGCTTCACAATGTTTCATGGCTCACACCACATGCGACAGTACTCATGGCTGTAAACTCTGTGTGTCAGCTTTCGCTGTGATCTCTATGTATTCACAAAGTATCACTATGCATCAGCTTTCACTATGGTCTTAAAGCATCACAATATATCACAAAGTATTCACAATGCATGACAAATATACATACAATATATTTACACAAAGTATAAGAGAGGAGTCACTACCTTGTTCTTTCCTGATGTCCTTTGGCACCGTTGGCTCACGAGGATAGAAAATGTCAAATCCTAAACACCAAAATCAAGATAGCGGATTAATTCTCTACGCCCAATTCTCACTTCCAAACACTTAAAATATGTTACCACCTAAGTTCCTTAAGTAACTATAATAGGCTCAATGAAAACCTAGAGGAATTGGGAAGTACTAGGTTGGAAAACACTTTTCAAAATCACAAAATACTGAAGATGGGGGTTGGTTGTAGCCAAGGATCCTCTGGCTGCAACCAAGCCAAGAATTTCTAGCTGCAGCCAAAACGCGCACAAAAACTTGTGTTGTAGCCAAGGCAAGTTCGAAAAATCATAATTAATTCTAGAAAAATTGAAATGAGGTGATCTCAAAGCTAGATGAAATAATTTTAAGTCCTCTTCATAGGAAAAATATTGCTCATTACCAAAAATCACCACACAAATCCAGATTTACACAAAATTCACCACTGCCCCCAAAACAGATTCCAGTTTTCATCCCAAACTTTGAACAACCGTAACTCACAGCACACAAAATGAATTGGTACAAATTATATGTCTATTTTGAAGCTTGGGATGTGAACTTTAAGATTGGAAAAATTTCACAATTTTCTGACATTATTAGGTCATTCAAAACGCCAATGTAAACAGACTGCCCAGAATAGACTTTCAATGGACAACATTTCAGTTTTGCACCAATGCTTCCAATAGTTCCCAAATTCATATCAAATACCATTCCCATATAAATTTGCACAAGAAATCCATTGAAATCATCAAAACAACCCAATTCAACCTCTATTGACATGTTACACAATGACCACCACATGTCTTACCAAGAACTCAATCAAACCACCATATTGCAAACCAATGCAAACCAATATTCCAAATCAGTTTCAAGTGCTCAAAGACACACTATGACACCAATTTCACACTAAACACTAACCAATTCACACATTTAAAAATTAAGCCAAAATCAGGGCAAAAATCCAAAATCCTCAAAGCTAAACCAATGGCCACAATAAATATGTTAAAAGGTTCCAAAGGCTTACCTTAACTTCTTCCCAAGACTAATTCTTGATTTCCACCACTTCCAAATTTTCTCAAGCTTCCAATCACCACTAATCAAAAATCTGAAACCATAGGAATAATGCTCTCAACACCTAGAACAAGTTAATAAAGAGTATTTGAGCATTCATGGTCATTTGGAGCACTAACCTTAGGTTTTTCTCTTTCTCTTTCCTTCTCTAGCTGAACGAAAATGGAGGAGAGGAGAGATGAGATGAGATAAGGATGATTATCTAAAATTTCTGCCCACTTTAGCTTGCCTAACGTCCTAAATGAGAGAGGGAAGAGAAAAACATATTTTGACACTTTGATTTGGTCCAACAGTCCATATAGTGACAAGTGTCAAGATCTTGCTCTCTTACCATAACCTCACATAACACATGCGCGCACACACCTCCTCTCATACTCATGAATCCTAACCATTGATCTCAAGTTACCTATGAATTTCCTCTTCGGTAACTGACCAATCAGTCGGTAACTTCCAATCTTACCATTTTGCCCTGATTATGGCAATTCTTCTCAAATCTCTTCCAAACTAATTCATTACATTCCATTAACATCACTATGCACCCTCCCTTATATTCCTACCCATTTAAACATTAATCCACACTTAAGCATAAATATAGGGCTTAGGTATTGATTAAAACACATTTACATTGAATTCACATTAATTACACCACTTCTAGTACAATTAGCCCTTAATCCCTAAATTGGGTCATTACAATGCCTACCTTTGTTCATGAGCTATCTTTATCTACATGTCCTACCTCAAGTGATGCCATATTCACAATTAATGCTTCTTTTGTCTCCATGTGTGCTTTCTGCTAAAACTCACATTTGCTCAGTTTGGCATAGAGTTGCTTTTCTCGCAGAATTCTCAACACAATTCTCAGGTGTTGCTCATGATCCTCCTTACTCTTAGAATAGATCAAAATGTCATAGATAAACACAACCATGAACTGGTCAAGATACTGTCGGAAGATGCGATTCATATAATCCATGAATACTGTCGGTGCATTCGTCAAACCGAAGGGCATCACAAGGAACTCATAGTGCCCATATCTCATTCTGAAAGCAGTCTTCGGAATGTCCGCTGCCTTCACACGCAATTAATGATATCCCGACCTTAGATCAATTTTGGAGAATACGCACGAGCCAGACAATTGATCTAACAAGTCATCAATCCTTGGGAGTGGATACTTATTCTTAACGGTTACCTTGTTAAGTTCTCGATAATCGATACAAAGCCTCAAGCTTCCATCTTTCTTTTTCACAAACAACACTGGAGCTCCCCATGGCGATACACTGGGTCGGATGAATCCTTTCTCAAGCAATTCTTCAATTTGCTTCTTCAACTCCGCCATTTCATTCGGGGCCATACGATATGGGGCTTTCGATATCGAACCAGCTCCAGGCACAATCTCAATTGGAAATTCCACTTTCCTTTCTGGAGGCAATCCACTAAGATCGTCTGGAAATACCTTAGGGAATTCATTTACCACAGGTATACTCTCTATAGCTTCAATTGACTCTCCCTGAACGGAGAAAAACACCATATACCTTTGGCATCCTTTCTCAAGATATCTCTCAGTTTTAGCCGTTGAAAGTAAATTCAAACTGGCATTTACATTGTTATCCCGCTGTGCACTATGGAAAGTGATCCTTTTATTACCACAATCAAGCAATACATCATTTGCTGTTAGCCAGTCAAAGCCCAAAATGACTTCCAATTGTTGAAGTGGCAAACAGATTAAATCTACTGTAGACTCATGACCCTCAACAACTATCACACAATTTAAACAGGCTTCGGCCGTCACAGCCTTGACACCCATCGGCGTCGACACAACCAAATCAAATGGTAGTCTATGCACATGAAATCCCAGGCGCTTTACACAGTCATAAGCTATGAACGAATGACTTGCACCCGAGTCGAACAAAGTATCTAACTCATTATCACCAAGAAGAATTTTACCTTGGATCAATTCAGGCGACTTCCGGGCTTCCTCATGTGTCATCGCGAACACTCGACCCTGATTCCTGGGCCTTTGCTCTGCCGGCTGTCGTGGGCACTTAGAAGAAATGTGACCCACTTGCTTGCAATTGAAACAGATCACCTCTCCAGCACAGGTTCTACCCAGATGGTACTTTCTGCACTGATTACACATTGGTCCCGCTGGAGGTCTCTGATCACCACAACCCCCAGGTTGGTAGGGCTTCTTACTACTACCCCCATAAGAGGATCCTTGCCCTTTCCACTTCTGGGAAGTATTAGCCTTGCTAGGCTCACTGCGGTTGCCACTACCCTTGGATGGGTACAACTCCCTCAAGTTATACTCCATAATTCTACACTCTTCCACGGCTTTATTGAAGTTAGTAAACTGATGAGCAGCTAACCTTTTCTTCAATTCGCGCCTCAATCCCCGGATTAGCATAGCGGAGCTCCACTCCTAATTATCTCTTTCCCGAAGATAGGCAGAATACCGTGACAATCGAGTAAAACAGGAAAGATACTCGTCAAAGCTCTCTGTATCTCCCTGTTTGATAGCCAGGAACTCGGACTCTTTCTCAAGCCTCACCGACTTGGGGAAATACTTCTCGTTGAATTTTTCTTCAAATACCTCCCAAGTCAATGGTACATTCCGGTTCTTCAATAACGTGGCAATGTTCCTCCACCACCGGTCTGCATCCCCTTCTAGCTTATACACAGCTAGTTTTGCCTTCACCTCTGTAGGGCACTCAAGGATTGCGAAAATCTTTTCTAACCGGTTCAACCAGTCCTCAGCAGCTTGGGGGTCAAACCTCCCTCTGAACACCGGAGGCATATGCTTGCAAAACTTGGAGACCTAAGAATGCAAGTCCCTTCCCTCACGAACCGGCACCCTTAGAGATTCTTGATTAGGCACCATGTGAGGTGGGGATTCATGAGATCCATTGGACCCCTCAGCTGTCTCCTCATGATGAGTCTCTAGTTGAGTCTCCTCATGAGTTGACTGGGCCCTTCCCTTATTTCGCTTGGCCCTTTCCTCTCTGAGCTCTTCTCTCAGCTCAGCTATCATGTCTCTTTGTTCCCGTACGAGATCCATCATCTCTCGCATTGGATCAGGAGGATTGTCATTAAGTTCCTCTTCCTCTGGGTCCTGTTGCCTGACTCTAGTAAGAGGGCGAACCATTTCGTCTTTATCACTACAAATGATTCACCACGTCAGTACCTTAGCTAATGTATACACATAATCCATAAAATTCATCTCAATCCACAATTAGTAGAAATAGTCATGTGTATACGCAACAAGCACGTATCAATCATTAAGCTACCCTAAACTCAAAGGATTAAGGTCAACTAAGGAGCTATCCTAGCAAATCCTTACCTTGCTAGGAACTACAGCTCTGATGCCACAAATGTAACCCCTTTCACGATTAAGGCCAAGATTTAGTTCATAAACACGTAATTGAGATAGAATTAGAGACCTTAAATGATTTTGGGACTTAAACAAAGCCAAACTTCCCAAAATCATGGCTTACAAAAACTCTTACAAAACATGTTCATGACGGTCTCATATTCACATTTCAATACTAAATGGCCTGTACAAGTTGATTTCATTCACAAATATCAGAGTATAAGGCAAATTCCCGACACACTCGGGTTCCATTCATTAATAAGGGTTTTACAAAGGCATAAAGCCCACAATTCATTACCCTTAACTTGGGGATTACACAAAACTATACTACAATCCCATTATATACAATTGTTTCCCAAAAATATCCAAAAGGTATACAATGATAACCATTAACCCAAAATATACTCCTCAATTGGAGTTCTAACTGCTCTTCGTCGCCCGTTTGCCTTTCGATCCTTCAGTCCTGTCTAAAATGTGGTTTTTGGGAGAGTGAGATTCTAAGGAATCCCCGTAGTAACAAATCAATCATATAATGTACAATAATAATGCATGTAAGCAAATCATTAACCACAACAAGCAACTACAACGGCAGTTACAACGGCAATGGTTAGTATGACACATGTCATCCCTTACGATTGCTCACACTGAATTACTCACGTTGCATTGCATCACAACAATCCACACAATACATTTCACCATAGCTGGGATTCATATAATGCATTTCATACACAAGCCATACATGCAAGATACACACAGCCCACGACTGGATTCACAAACGTCGCCCCACGGGTCGGATTCATAAATATCCATGTCGATTACAACGGCAGTTCAACGGCCGACCTAGAGATGACCACCGTCAATCCCTACACGGCTCACGCTGACCTACTCACGCCTTAATGGACCATGGCACACATTTCACAAATTCAACGATAAGTTATGCATGCCAAAACATCATACATAATATGAGAGAAGAGTCACTACCTTGATCCTTCCGGGCGTGTCCTAGCGCCGGTCTCTCCCGAGGAAGGCAAATGTCATATCCTAGAATCATGATTAGGGACGAAGAGTTACATTCTATTCCAAGACTTAATTAACTTGAAACACTTAATTTTGGTTATCACAATTGACCCTTAAGAGGCCACAAATGCCTCTAATAAAAGCCCCAAAAGGTTGGGAAACAATAGGTTAGAGATCTCCTTTCGAAAACTCAAAGCGCTGGAACACAGGGGTGGGCTGCGGCCAGCCCTTCCTTGGGCCGCGGCCCAAATATGGTCAGAAGGCCGTGGGCCGCGGCCAGCCACCCATGGGCCGCAGCCAGAATCAGGCCAGAAAGTCTTGGGCCGCGGCCAAGAAATTTCCTGACTCTTGGCTGAACTTCGAAAATTCATAATTAATCCTAGAAAAATCAAAACGGGGTGATTCCAAAGCCAAATGAAAGGTATATAAGTCCTCTTTCAAGGAAAAATATAGCCCATCACTGGAAATCACTACACAAATACAGAATCACCAAAAACTACACACTACTCCAAAACAGAGTTCTGTTTCAATCCCAAACTTTGGACAACCATATCTCACAGAATTCTAAACGAAATGACACAAAATATATGTCCATTTTGAAGCTTGGGATGTGAAATTTAAGAATGGAAAGTTTCATAATTTTCCAATACCATTTGGTCATTCAAAACGCTCGTGCAAACGGACTGCACAAAACAGAGCTCAAACCAGACAACTTTCCAACCTTTCCCCAAGTGATTTTAATGAACCCAAAATCAATAACCAAGCTCATTCCCACACAAAATCACTCAAGGAATCCAATGGGAATGTCAAAATCACCAAAATCCTATTCCATTATCATGCTTTAGTTTTGGGTAACATTAAACACTAAAATCTCAAATTCTCCAAACTTAACAATTTCAAACCCAATCAAATCTATTCATCCAAAAATGCATGCCAACATACAAATTCCATACCAAACATATACCAAACTCTCAATGGCCCTCATTTTCGAAAATGGCCCAAGAATTCTAGAAAATCCAAGTTAATCCATTTGGCATAAAACATAGATAGATAGATAGGTTTCACTCACCTTATCAACTTTCTCAAAGGGAGTTCTTGATTCACCACTTTCCAAAATTTCGTGTGGTCACAAACCACAACTAATGGACAAACTACAACCATAG
Source organism: Inga leiocalycina (assembly GCA_963242795.1). Lineage (NCBI taxonomy): Eukaryota > Viridiplantae > Streptophyta > Magnoliopsida > Fabales > Fabaceae > Inga > Inga leiocalycina. The sequence continues at coordinate 36,751,972 of OY725331.1, forward strand.
AAATGTTGCTCTTAACTCAAGGATCAACTTTAATGAAGGGAGTTTGAGCAAAGGAAGGCATTTACTTACCCAAAGATCAAGCTTTCTTCTTTTCCTTGCCTTCAACAATGGTGAACGAGAGAGAGAAGGAGAGTTTGAGTGTGAGAGAAGATGAGAAATGATGATAATTCTCCCTCCCCCATGCTGCAGTGAAATGGAGAAAGAGGAAGAAAGAGAAAATAATATTTTATCCCCCTTTTGACTTTTCTCCACAACACTCACCATGCACACTTTTGCCACATGTCAACTTGCTATTGGCTTACACCAATTAAGTCACCAATTAGCTACTTTAATCTCTCCATTAGCCATTTTAATCACACATCCCATTTTCTCTTAGTTAGTAATTAACTTCTCCCTTAATTACCAACTCATGGCCAATAATTACATTCTTCCAATTTTTCAATAATTATGACGTATGAATCAATATTGCCATAAAACACATAATAATTCCAATTAAATTCATAATTATCCATAATAATCATGAATAACCCATAATCAAAAATTGGGATATTACATTTATTGTAGGCGTAAATGGTAAACATACTGATATATACCGAGTTGAGTGTGTGGTCGGTCTCTAGGGGATCTTATCTACGAAATTGCTCCGTTTGCTTTTTTAATTTCATCTCTGGTTTTCTTCTTCCTTATGGTTGTGCCAAACTAGTTTCATAGTTTCAACTAAGAAACAGAATATGAATACAAAGTTAAACTTATGGGTGTGCTGAATTTTGTTACAAGAGTTGTTCATTATCTTTCTACGTTGTTTGATGTTCTTAGTGAACGATACAGGAATTCAGGTTTTTAGAAATTTTAGCAGCAGGATTCACAGGGAAGGTGTTTTTGTGAAATCTGATGGTGGTAATTTGCTTGGAAGTATCCGCAATCGATTTTTCACTGTAATCCCTTCTACTCATCTGTACGTTTGACTATAAAATAAACGCCCTATTTTTTTTTAAATATCACTTTTAAGACCGGTTATTAAAATAACCGGTCTTAAAAGTCTTGAAAAAAAAAATTTTTAGACCTGTTTTAAAAAACTGGTCTGAAAAGTCCAAACATTTTAGACTTGATCTTCGAGCAATTGGTCTACAAAAGTAATTTTTAAGACCGGTTTCGTTAATCGGTCTAAAAAATAGCCAACTTTTAAGACTGGCTGTATCAAGACCGGATCCAAAACCGGTCTAAAATGTTGTTTTTAACTGGTCTTAAAAGTGATTTTTTCATTAGTGCTTATACTAGGATTTATCATGAATTCAAAGGCAGTCAAATGCCTCCACGTACCACACAATACTCCATATATAGTCCATACAATTACTAACAACAAACATTCAAATTTTTATTACACAAAGAACCATCTTAGAAGACATGATTCCGTAGTTATTTAACTTGAGGGCCCACATATTCAACAGCTTCTATATATATGTTGTGACCTTATGATGTGTTATGGGATATCCAATACAAAAACAAATATATCCTAAAATGTTTGTTTGAACGTCACAACTTGCATTATCTCATCTTAACTTCTTTTGTTTTCTAGCCCACATTTCTACTGCATACACTTGCTTGCTGTGATTTTATGTTTATTTGGTTCCAGCAAAACAATTCAGATTGTATTAGTTAACAAATAGGGAAAATTAGAATTAAGGACTTAGAGTAGATGATATTTATTGTGCATGATTGTAAAAATTGTAATTATTTAGAAGGACCAATTATTAAAATAAAAATTTAAAAATACTAAATTGCCCTTTATTTTTATGTCATAATAGATTCATGAGTTTTAAAAATAAAAATCCAAATAATTTTTTTAACCAAAAACCATGTAATGTTAATATACTTATAAAAAAGTCTAGACAATTTATTATATTTTTTATTTGTGAATGGTATACAGGATTGCCTACCCAAAAACACACTTATGGTATCATTGCACAGTTTTCCAAATTGCATGAGAAATGGTTGCTAGATGTTGGTGATGGGAATTTAGGTGACTCTGTTGATAAGGTTACTGATATTGAAATACCCAATGAAGTGATGATACCTTACTCTAATGATGCAATTAATTCCATTGAGCAGGCAACATATCCCAACATAATGGGCAATTTGACAATGAATGAGTACTTTAATGAAAGGGCTATTCTTGCTCCAACCATTGAGATGGTCGGCAAAATCAATGATCATATGTGTTCTATGCTTCCAGGTGAAGAATATGAATTCCTTAGTTGTGATACTATATGTAAGTCTACAAACGATCCTGACAGTTTAGACAACCCCTACACAACAGAATTTCTAAACACAATCACTTCCTCAGGTTTGCCACCACACAGGCTTATTCTCAAAGTTGGTGACCCTAGTATGTTGCTCAGGGACATAGACCAAGCAGCTAGATTATACAATGGAACACGTCTAAGAGTATCTATGATAGGGACAAAAGTAATTGAAGCAATTGCTTTGAATGGATCAAGGCAAAATGAAAAGGTACTCATCCATAGAATGGATGTGAGCCCTTCTGAATCTAGATTGCCATTTCGCATGCAGAGGAGACAATTCCCAAGAACACTATCATTTGCCATAACAATTAACAAAAGTCAAGGTCAATCATTACGTCATGTGGGATTATATCTGTCAAAGCCTGTCTTCACACATGGGCAACTTTATATGGCGTTGTCTAGAGTAAGAAGCATGGAAGGTTTGAAGATTGTGTTGGAAGACCAACCATCTAGAGGCAAAGCAACAACCAAAAATGTGGTTTACAAGGTGGTTTTCTGGAATGTAGATGCACTTTCTATGGAAAACGTCTAAGAGTATCTATGATAGGGAAGAAAGTAATTGAAGCAATTGCTTTGAATGGATCAAGGCAAAATGAAAAGGTACTCATCCATAGAATGGACGTGAGCCCTTCTGAATCTAGATTGCCATTTCGCATGCAGAGGAAACAATTCCCTAGAACACTATCATTTGCCATAACAATTAACAAAAGTCAAGGTCAATCATTACGTCATGTGGGATTATATCTGTCAAAGCCTGTCTTCACACATGGGCAACTTTATATGGCGTTGTCTAGAGTAAGAAGCATGGAAGGTTTGAAGATTGTGTTAGAAGACCAACCATCTAGAGGCAAAGCAACAACCAAAAATGTGGTTTACAAGGCGGTTTTCTGGAATATAGATGCACTTTCTTAGGATGTTGTTCATCTAATGGTTTTCTTTTTTCTGTTAAGTACTTCTCTTTGTTAATGTCAGCGATGACTATTAGTGTATCCTTTAATTTTTCATGTTAAGTTTCAAATGGCATTTTCTGATTGGATTCACTACTACAAAAAAATAAAGGTGTGATGCTTATATTTGAATTAGTTGTGGCGCTTAGAAGTGCCACTTATTAAGACGCCACTAAAAAAAATATGGCGCTTGGAAGCGCCACAACATGTATATTTTTTTAAAAAAACACTTCCTGTGGCGCTTCCTTAAAAAAGTGCGACAAGAAGTCAATAATTATTTTTTAAAAAAAACCTAGGGTGGTACTTGCTTGAAGAAGTGCCACAAGAAGTGACTTCCTGTGGCATTTATTCAAGCAAGCGCCGCCCTAGGTAATTTTTTTTAAAAAAAATACAAAAATAATTTTTTTAAAAAAAATACCTAGGGTGGCGCTTGCTTGGAGAAGTGCCACAGGAATGGGACTATGAACATAAAACTCAATTTAAGTATCATTAATCCCAGATTTCTAATCGTTTCTCCATAAATCTGTTCTGTTTAAACAAACTTAGGAAGAGAAGTATAGAAACTAAAGAAGCAGAGGAACATCTTTTGTTGGAATTTGATGTTCTTTTCGAACAAAGTTATGATTGTATTCAGACAGCATAACATGTTATGCTGTCAATTATTGCAACTAAGTTTCATTCTTCATTTCTTCATCTTTGCTTCTCAATGACCATAGCTATTACTTTATTGTTTGAAGAATATATATGATTTTATTTCATTACAGTTTACACTTATGGAACAAAACAGAGCATGCTATTATGTGTGTTTAATAAGATTAAATTCTAGTTCTAGATGTATATTACCATGATTTTGTTGTTGATGTGTTGTGATTTGTGTACTTGTATCATCCTTAACTATATGCATTTAGTTGTAAATTCCCCATATGAAGTTGTAAATGGTCACTCTGAAGTTGTCATTACTGTGTTGTGACATGACATGTTATTTCTTCATGCAGAGATATTGCAACGTTAACATGCTTCGAAGAGTTAAACCCGAAGTATTTGACACAGGAAAAGAAATACCTAATCAAGTATTTGTTTTTTGTTTTTCATGACTTTGATATTTAGCTTCTCTGTATGCATTGGTTTTTTTAACTTTAGAACTGTATAGGTGGCATTTTGCTTGCAGTGATTCTTGTGGTGTCCATATTCTATCATAGTTACATGGCTGGGACAGCTCTGCACAAGACAAAGAGGGGTATACCATGCCTAAGCTGTCTCATGATCAAACTCGGTAGATGAACAACACATTCGTAAAAGGTGACAAGACAAAGAGGGGTATACCATGCCTAAGCTGTCTCATGATCAAACTTGGTAGATGAACAACACATTCGTAAAAGGTGATGTCCATTGTAGCTGGCAACCAACAAATGAAGAGAAAGAAAGACATGTAGCAGTTGTGATATTATTTTGTAGGAAAGGCTCCATGTTATGTATATATGTGGATATTTTGTGGCTTATTTGGAAATCTAATATCCTTGTGTGGGAAAGCCTTGTTCTATGTTACAAGTTAAGACAAATTGTACATGTCCATGTTTTTACAATGAAAGGAAATGCTCATGAGACATTTAACAACTTCAGGAGGCATTTTTACAACTTTATCAGTCATTTTCATAACATGTTTTTATGTAATGAGTTAATTTGAAGTTTGCCAAGGCCTTACGTTCACAACTGTAATTGCGTGTTATAACAAGTGATTGAGTGGTTTTTTACACATTTTTTTGTTGCTAGAAATAAATGACCTTTTCCAGAAATCCAAATTTTACAACTGCATATGCCTTGTTTAACAACTGGGTATGCTTGTGTCTACATGTTGAGTTTTTTTTACAATATATTTTCTAGGTCACAATGAAAGTACCTTTTTAAACAAAGTTCACCACTGCAAATTGCTTGGATTACAACTAGTAAAGCATGTTTTCACAACATGCTGCATCATTCTAACAACTTTCTCGTGTCTAAAAGAAACTACCTTTGTTCACATCTACAATTTGAGCAAACAGCAAATTCTTCAGTTAACAACTTCTTACGCGTGTTTTTACAACATCTTGAATCATTTTACCTACTTCTTCCTCGTGTCTAAATAAAACATTCTTTTTTCACATGAACTTTAACTCTGCAAATTGCTTTGTTTACAACTCGTTAAGCGTATTTTTACATGTTCAGTCATTTTAACAACTTTTACGTGGCTTCAAGAAACTACCTTCTCCAACATCTACAACTTTAACACTAGAAATTGCTTAGTTGACAACTCATTAAGTGTTTGTTTATAATATGTTCAGTCATGCTAACAACTTCATCTTCAAGCCAGGATGAAATGACCTTTCATCACAACTACTTTGACAACTGCATATTCCTTTGTTTACAATTTGTTAAGCATCTTTTAACAACTTTGTCAACACGAATAACAAATTTATCTTCATGCTTTAGTGAAATCACAATTTTCACAACTCCAACTCTCACAACTACATCAATTATTCCCATTAGGTCTACCACAACAGCTAAATTGGTTTGTTAGAACTTCTACCTGTTTTACAATTTCATGAGTCATATTTACAACAGTCGATATGGTTTTTAACAAATTGTTATGATCTATTTTATCAAGTTCATTAGTCATTTTTACAGGTGAATTGTAATTCACCTAGGAATTTATAAATTTTACAATCATCCCACTGTCACAAATGCTTACCATCATTCTAACACATTACCGTGCTAATTTGTTTACAACTCTTGATGCCAAATTTAATAATAGCTAACACCAATTTTCACAAGTCCTAATGAATGTTTTCACAAACGACGAACATTGGCGCTACGGACGAAGGACAGAGCCTTGGCCTCGTAGTAGAGGAGTGATAGATGGTGACTCACGCAGAACAACCCAAGACGCTAAAGCAGAGCAAGTTTTTAAACTAAGGTGAACAAATGAACATCGACTCTTTTGAATAAAGGAGAGGTTTAAATTCTTGGGGGCAACTTTGTCATTCTTCTTTGGAAAATAATCATAGAAAAGCCCCTAGGTACTTTTATGATATTTGACTTTTCATAGGGACTTTACTGATATTATCTTTGGTCATTGGGACCTGAGAGTGATTTTCCCTAAAATAAAGGTCTTGTTCACATGTGCAAAAGAAACCGGAGAAAACTTGGAACTTTTAAAACCCAAAAATCAAGCATAAAACGATCGAATTATATAAATGGCAACAAGTTTTTTTGCTTTTTGTTTTTTTTTAAACACATTTTACAATACTAGTTGGGAGATTTCAAATCTTCTACCTCCTATAGAGACCCGATTGTTGCAGTGTTCTGCAATACTCTAATATTATCGGAGAGTTCCTCACTTGCTCCCATACCTTGGCAGAATGCTTCAACCATTCACGTTCAGATACAGGCCTTGTGGAAGATGGCGGCTTCATGGACAAAATCTGAAAGTGTAAATATAAGCCTGCTAGAATCTAATCCAAATTTAATTCGACAGAGAGTTGAGTTTCATGGGTCTTTAAAAAATAGGGAGAATTACTGTGTGATCTCATATAGACAATCTAATTACTGAAAAGTCTCAGTAACTGAGCAGCATACATTGATGTTATCTGGTGAGAAAATAATAATAGGTCGTGGCATATTGCAACTCAAAGGAATTTTTAGTGATTAAATTGCTTATGTGGGAATCCACAGTAATTCTCCTTTAAAAATAAAAACAAATTGGGACAGTATAAAACTTGATAAATATGAATGTTCATGTTAAGAGAGTGACCTGATCTCGCAGTTCCCATAGTGCAGAGATGAAACTCTCGTGTTGAGTTCTGGTATTTTCATCTCTTTTCTTCAATGGTATCATATGCAAATGTAAATTTGGCCTGTCAGAATCCAATTGGTTATTATGAATGACGGAAGGCACGGTTTTATGACGATTTCTCATAAATGAAGATGCCTCAAAATACTTCGAAAGTGCCATCTTCAATAGCACAAAATTTTGCGGAGTTGCATCCTGATCCTGCACTCTTGAGAAGTCAAAACGGCACACATCAATTCTTGCCAACCAAAGTTGACAATGTAATACACAAACAAATAATAATGGCAACCAACAAGAGATGACCGACAAACCCAACAACCGAGTAACAATTGAGGCAACAAATAACTTGTAACAATATCAACAATTGCTCAATGATAAACAGATGAACTGAAATAATAATGGAGTCCAACAATAACCATACGGCGCTATGTAATTATTACGCTTAATCAATACTGTACAAACCATTTTGCATTTAAATAAGAGGGTTTGAACTGCAGAGGCTTGAAACAATATGGTTGATGAAGATATGGGACACAATTTTGAGACTTCAGTCATTAGAAAGGGCTAGAAGATAAAGGAGAATGGGCAGGGAGGGAAGAACAAAATTCTAATGAAAAGAATAAAGGCCTACAGTCACATAATATAATGGAAAGAATAAAAGCCTGTTGGTCTTAGAAATCTGTACAAACCAATTGGCATCTGAACCAGCAACTTCTAATAATAGATAAATATGCATACAGTTCTAAAGTACAAAATTGGAAAAGTTATAGAAATTAGGAGAACTTGAGTCAAACATAACATCATTGCATAAGTAGACGCTGACTGTCAATACATTCTCATTCAACTTGAAGAACATGACAAATGATTGATGAGGTCAGCGCCAGCAAAGAAGCCAAGGCAGCAGCATGAGGTTGGAGACGGAACTAAGCAGCCATGAATATGGTCAACAAATGAAGCACGCATTTCTTATTTGCAATTGTGATGAAGAGAATGTTGAGTGTCTATCAGGTTGATGAAAATACATTATAGACGGCTAAGTTCATGGGTCATTAGGAGTGCATTTTTAAGAGGGTTGCCAAAAGATATTCGGGTCCAAGTTCATGTGTCAGGCCTTAAACTCTAGTCAACACCATGAATGGGGCTAGATGAAGGGATAAAGACTGATATTAATGGTCTAGTTGGATGAGAGAAATGCGGGGAGAAAAGAAAACAGGGGAAGATAAATCAGAAAGAAGAGAAAACTGGGGAGATAATGTAATTACTCCTTTTGTTTGGGTGAACAGTTAAAAAAATAGAGGAAGGAAAATAGGCAGATAATAGTATAATACAAAGACAATAAAACCCTTGTGTTAAGATATGTTAAGTCATCATTTCTCTTAAAATAAAATCAAAAAACAAATCACATTCAAATTAACAAAATAAAAATATGTAAAAATCAACTAATTTGGAAAAATTTTCGTTTTGTTAAATTATAAAATCAAATGATTAGGCAAAAACATATTTTCCTGTTTAAAAATTAAAACAGATAACTTTTTAAAATAAAATATAGTAGCTTAAAAATCAAAATGGCAACCAAGGTATTAAAACTCAAACCGGATATTGAACCGGTCGGGGTATTGGGTTAAGGGTCAGTGGGTCAGACAGGGGCCAAACCGGAGCTAAACCGGGACCAAACTGGTGAGAAATTAAAGATTTTAGGCTTATAGTATAAAATTCTAAAGGAAAAATCTAAAAATTTTTTTTTTTTTTTAAATTAGTAACCTGGACCGGACCGGGAACCAGACCGGTCTACCGGCCGGTTCACAGGTTTCCGGGCCGGACCGGCTGGTCCGGTCCGGGTTAATGAACACTGATGGCAAAATCCAGAAAAATCATAAATCAGTACAGTATCTTAATAAAAAAAAGTACAGAAGAAATAAATGAAGTTGAGTATATGAATAAAAAATCAATAAAAAGGTGAACAGAGAGCAAAACACTGACATTAATGAAGAGATAACTGAGATAAAGGCAAGAGCGAGGAGGTCCACAGGCAGCAGACAGGATGAGAAGTGAAGGCGCGAAGGCAGGGAGTGAAGAAGAGTAGAAGACAGCAAAGGGGAGAGTCATGAGGGACGAGGGCAGCAGCGGAATAACCATTGTCTTCTCAAAATCTCTCCATGTGTAGAAAGAAAAATTGGGTTCAAAATGTGGTGGCTCCCACCCCTCTTTTTTCCCTCTGTTTTTCCTTGCCCCCAAGTTTTCCTTACTCTCATCCAAATGGTGGAGAAGTTGTTTTCCCTCATATTTTCTCTCCCACTTTTCTTTCCTTCCATATCTTCTCTCCAACCAAACAAGGGATAAGAGCGATTGAACCAAAATCGTTTTTGCCCCATATTGGAATGGCTGTGGTAGGTCAAATTATCTTGTTAATATAGGACAAAGTACAAAGGAAACATTCCACAAATCAATAAATTCAAAAACCAACAGGAATTAAGAGGCCATTGGTTTAATTATCAGTGTCAATGGTTGGGCATTGATAGATCCCTCTACTGAAATTTCAGGAGAAAAGGATTGTTTAGGCCGGCAAACCAGCAAACTTGTCCTCAGTGTTACAATGTTAGCATTTGATTCCTCTACAAAACAATTGTTAAGTACTTATGTTCCTCATTGCTTGTACAAATGTTGGACATGTCTTACTTGGCGTGCACAAAAACTGGAGTAGCCATGTACTCGTCCCGTTCTGGAACTTTGTTATCTTTTTCAAGCCCAGAACTGGAGCCCTGTGATACAGATGAAGTGAGGGAGAAAGGATTTGATATGCCATGCTTCAACAAGTCAACCTGCATGATAATAAGAAGTATATCAGGATCTTCCTAGAAAAATATCAATGGCCTTGACAGCATAAAATAATTATTAATAATAAATTGTTAAAGGAGGTTAAAAAACGGCATCTCTTCTAATTTGTAGACAATAAGATTATGAAAGTGGTTCCATTATATTTGACTGTTCTAGAATCAAGACTATACTTGTATCAAAAAAAATTGAAAAACCAGAAGTGATAAAAGAATAGTTGTTTAAAGACATGAATTGGTGCCATTTTGAGATTGTAAATTCCAACAGCCTCTGAAAAAGCAGAATACTGCAAAGGGTGATTAACTAGCAACTAATCATTGCAATTGATAGCAGAAAGAAAGAGAACTTATGAAGCATGATATCAGGTATTGTTTCCCCCCAATTATTCAAGCATTCCAATAACTGATAAAATCCATGGGACCACAGTTGAAAAAAAGAAAAAAGAAAAGAAAATAACACACGCATGCACAGCTTTTTCTTAGGCCCGCCACCACACACCTTTCAAAGTACAACATAATCATGAACAAGATTTGTAGTATCTTCACATAAAATCAACAAATTAGATCTGAGTGTATACCGTTAACATCAAATGCCACATGCTAGCATCATGAACTCCATCTGACATAACCAGCAGAATATGGCAGACGGATGCCAGAAGAACAGCAAGCTAGAAAGATTCCTTGCGGCAACCATAGTCCAAATTCATCAGATGTACAGCACCAGAAAGGATTAATTGTGATCAAGGTAGAAAGTCAATAGGCAGAGAAAACTGGAAAAGATTCGATGGAAAACACAACATTTGGAGTAACTGTTTACCTGAATACCCATAATTTTATGAGCCATCTCAGCTGATAGGGACTCTCCACTTAGAACTGAAACTGTTGAAGAGCTATCTGGTTTCATCATCTCAGCTAAAACAGATGCGCTAAAGACAGGCTACAAATCAAAAGAGGTAACAACATAAATGATCCAAGTAAAGCTCAATAAGACAATCATTGTGGAAAAGAGGAATATAGTCATTAATTTTCTTTTAAAAGAAAAAATGTCTTCTGATGGGAGCCGGATAGAAATTATGAAAATGGTTGTGAAGTGTATCATATATGAACAAAATGGCTGAAGAAGCTTCTGAGCATGAAGGCCTTAGCTCAGGTAGTTATAGCAAAACAGCAAGACCAGTCACACAGATATTGAGAAACTGAAAGGAAACAGAACAAAGAACACTCTTCACTTCCACACACTAGCATTCACAAGGCTAGAACTTTCCCCTACCATTTTTCTTGCCTCCCCAGTGCTATGCCCCACTGATGAATACCGAAAACAAAAAAAGAAGAACGGTAGGAAAAAACGGAAAGCTAAAATACTCTGTAAAAGAGGGATAGCAAGTATCTCACTAATCTCTCTAGAACAGCCCAAGAGGATCTCCAAGTGTTTAATGAACTCTCAAAATATTCAATGCTTTATTAAGCAGGCAAGAAGCCTTTTAATAGGAGTACAGAGAGTGTTGGTTAGCGACTTGGGCCTCAGCCCATTAAGTTAATTAAAATAAATATCTGATCTAATCTAGGATAATATCATAGATATAGGTTAAGATCTCAGATTTAGGAGTTTGTTATTTTTCTGTTTTGTACCATTATTTTCAGCTAGATACTAGGGTTTACTACTGTCACATATTCCTATATATTTCTCTATGTACTGGACATATACAAGATGAATAAGAGATTCTGAATATCCTCATGGTATCACAGCAATGACTCAGAATCCTATTCAATTCGGCACAAATAGTGCTTTCCAAGGTAGCGCCGATGCTGCCACCTCACAGTCGCATGAGGACACACATTCTGATGCGACAAACCCTAGGCCAAATTCGAGTCTTCATAACCCAGCAGGCAATGGTACTCCTCTGTCCATTGTCAGGCATAAATTAAATGGGGATAATTATCTACAATGGTCCCAGAGTGTTCTAATCTTCATCAGGGGAAAAGGAAAAGCAAAATATCTCACAGGAGAGTAATAGGGAATTGGAGTTGGAGTTCCTATACCAAACTTCACAACCTGAACCTACCACTGTTATTCCCAACCCATTAGGTACCTATCCAGACCTACAAGAACCTGAAAATCCAGACCTATAAGAACTTGAAACCAACCTTAACAGTCTGAACCCTGACACCAATGAACCTGAACAACATATCAGCCAACTTGAACCTCCAACTTCGCAACCCAGAATCAATCCAAGAGTGACTGAACCCGAAGCTGATGCCAACGCCCAGGAGATAACAGAATTAGAACTGCAAGTTGGAGAAACAAATATAACCTCAAATGTTCCAAGGCAGATCCAAGAATCCAACTCTAACTCAGTGTCTGATGATCTAGGCTGGCCTATTGCTGTCAGAAAAGGGGCGCGCACATGCACTCAACACCCAATTCAAAGGTTTGTATCATACAACAACCTATCTACCACTTATAAAGCCTTTATTACTAATCTGGACAGTGAAAAATTACCAACTACATATCAAGAAGCTGTGGTTCATTCTGGTTCGAAGGCAGCAATAGATGAAGAACTCAGGGCTCTTGAGAAAAATGGAACCTGGAAATTGGTGAAACTACCTGAAGGGAAGACCGTGGTAAGCTCAAAGTGGGTATTTACTAAGAAGTACAACCCAGATGGAAGCTTAAATAAGTACAAAGCCAGATTAGTAGCTCGAGGATTCACCCAAACTGAGGGAATTGATTATGAAGAAACTTTCTCACCGGTTGCAAAGTTAAATACAATCAAAGTGTTATTATCTATTGCAGCCAACTTAGATTGGCCATTACATCAGTTGGATGTGAAAAACGCATTTCTAAATGGGGATCTCAAGGAAGAAGTATATATGGCTGTTCCTGAGGGAGTGAAACAACCTAATACTCTAAATGTCGCACGTAGACTATAAAAGTCTCTATATGGTCTGAAACAATCGCCTCGAGCATGGTTAGAGCGGTTTACAAGCTGTGTGAAGAAACTTGGACTTGTTCAATGTCAAACTGACCATACATTGTTTGTAAAGCACTTTAACAATAAGATAACGGTGCTAATTGTATATGTAGATGATATTATTGTAACAGGTGATGATCAAGAAGGTATAACAAGGCTGAAAAAGTCACTTGCACAAGAATTTGAAGTTAAAGACTTGGGGAAACTACGATACTTCCTAGGAATGGAAGTGGCTCGATCTAAAGAAGGAATAGCGGTCTCACAAAGAAGGTACACCTTAGACCTTCTGAAGGAAACAGGAATGCTTGGGGCATGTCCTTCTAGGACTCCCATGAATACTTCCACAAATTTAGAATTCAAGGACAATGGTGTGCCGGTGAACAAGAAAAGATATCAACGGTTAGTGGGAAAGTTAATCTATCTCACTAACACAAGACCAGACATTGCATATCCCGTGAGTGTAGTAAGTCAATTTTCAAGCAATCCTCACGAGGAACATATGGAAGCGGTTTATGAAATTCTGAGGTATCTAAAGACAAGCCCGGGCAAGGGACTTTTCTTCAAGAAAAATAACTCACGAGGAATAGATCTCTACACAGATGCTGATTGGGCCAGATTGGTACATGACAGAAGATCCCAAACTGGTTATCTCACTTTTGTGTGGGGTAACTTAGTGATATGGAAAAGCAGAAAGCAGCCAGTATCATCACATAGCAGTGCTGAAGCAGAGTATAGAGCACTATCTCTTGGCATTTGTGAAGGAATATGGCTTATACTTCTTTTCAAGGAGCTAAAATTGAAGCTACAAGTTCCAGTCCAGACATGGTGTGACAGCAAAGCAGCAATGGAACTAGCAACAAATCCAGTTCAACATGACAGGACAAAACACATTGAAATTGACAAGCACTTCATTAGAGAAAAAATTGAAGGAATTGTTAGGTTGACTCATATAAGGTCTCATGAACAAGTTGCTGACTTTCTCACCAAACCTCTAGACAAGAAGCTATTTGATGAATTATTAGGCAAGCTAGAAATAATAGATGTCTACTCACTAGATTGAGGGGGAGTGTTGGTTAGCGACTTGGGCCTCAGCCCATTAAGTTAATTAAAATAAATATCTGATCTAATCTAGGATAATATCTTAGATATAGGTTAAGATCTCAGATTTAGGAGTTTGTTATTTTTCTGTTTTGTAGATCTATTATTTTCGGCTAGATACTAGGGTTTACTACTGTCACATATTCCTATATATTTCTCTATGTACTGGACATATAGAACATGAATAAGAGATTCTGAATATCCTCAGAGAGATAAAAATCTAATTCAAAATTCAAACTAGGAAACCCAAATAATATCAAAAATACTAAAATAATATATAAATCTAAAATACTAAAGAATATCTAAAATTCTACTTGTGGATATTCCACTTATTTTGAAATATCTAGAATAATATCTAAAATAATATTGCTGAAATCATTAAATAATAAATATTACTAATTCATTCCTAATTAGTCCTAAGACGCTTATTTTTTCTGGAATAAATCAGCCCATAGCGATTTGGATTGCTATCATATCTTCCCCCTTGGAAAGTCGACTTGTCCTCAAGGCGAAACTGAGGAAATTGTTCCGCAACGAGATCGTACCCCTCCCAAGTAGCTTCCTCCAAAGGGCGATTTTGCCATGCCACAAGTATGTCCAATCTGTGATTCGGTGTCCAACGATGCTGCAACACTTTGGAAGGGTGTAGTATAAGCTCCATATCAGATGAGAGTGGAAGAGAAGGAGGAGGAGTAGGTGCTTGCTGGCCATATGCAGGACGGAGAAGAGACACATGAAAGACAGGATGGATTTTGGCAGTTGAAGGGAGGTCGAGCTCGTAGGCTACCTTACCAATTTGTCTAGCCACTGTGAAGGGTCCGAAGAAACATGGAGACAGTTTCTGAAACCTAGATCGAGCCAAAGATTGCTGTCGAAACGGTTGAATTCGTAACCAAACTGCGTCCACTGGGTTAAAGTCAAGGTCCCGACGATGTTGATCGGCATGTAACTTCATCCGATGTTGAGTTTTAAGGAGGTTCCCTTTTAAAACTCGTAACATAGTGTCACATGTTTCAAGTTGTTCTTCTAATTCAGCAACCCGTATTTCACCTTTGATATAAGGGAAGAGAGGCGGTGGATCACGACCATAAACCAATTTAAAAGGGGAAGTATTAGCAGCCACATGAAACCCAGTGTTGAAGGAAAATTTTGCCCAGCAAAGAAACTTACTCCATTGTTTAGGTTGATCATGTGCAAAGCAACGCAAGTAAGTCTCGAGGCATCGATTGACTACCTCTGTTTGTCCATTAAACTGGGGGTGGTATGATGTGCTCATGTTTAAGCGGGTTTGACTTAAACGAAATAACTCCTGCCAAAAGTGACTAATGAAAAGAGGGTCTCTATCAGAGACGATAGACCTTGGTATGCCGTGTAAGCGAACAATTTCTTGGCAAAAGGCGGTGGCGACGGTTTTAGCGGTATAAGGGTGAGTGAGGGCAATGAAGTGGCTGTATTTACTGAGACGATCGACCACCACTAAGATCACATCAAAACCTTGGGACTTAGGGAGCCCTGTAATAAAATCAAGAGAAATATCCTTCCAAATATGCTCCGGGATAGAAAGTGGCTGTAAAAGTCCCGCAGGTGCTAAGGTTTGATATTTATTCTGTTGACAAGTGTGACAGCGTTGGACATGGTACTTGACATCGTTTTTCATTCCTCGCCAATATACTTGATCATTTAACCATCGCTAGGTCTTGAGGTACCCACCATGCCCCCCAGTTGGCATTGCATGAGCTTCGGCCAACAATTTTTCTCTGAGTGGGACGTTATTGGGTATAACTAAACGTGTCTTGTAGAATAACCGACCATTTACAAAGTGGAAATGAGTGATGATCAGGGTGTGTTTGCAACTCCTCTATCTTTGCCCTAGTTTCAGGGTCCTCCAATAGTGCTTGCGAAAGTTGATCTAAGTCGTGTGCCATGGGAATTACCATTTGGAAAAAGTTAACCTGCTGAGGCCGCCTCGACAAAGAATCAGCGGCTGCATTCTCCTTCCCTGGTTTATAACGAATGGTAAAATCAAAAGGAAGGAGTTTGACTAGAAGTCGTTGTTGAGAAGTGGTCACAATCTTCTGGTCTAACAAGTGCTTCAGGCTGTGATGGTCAGTTTGTACGTAAACATGGTTACCTAATAAATAGTGGCGCCATTTTTGTAATGAAAGGACCAACGCAAGTAACTCCCGGTCATGGTTATTAAATCGAGATACGAATCGTGAATCGAAAAGCCTATTTTTGGAATCGTGAATCGAAACGTATCGTGAATCGTAAGATTCATGATTTATTATTTAGAAGGATATATTAATTAAAAATCCCATAAATTATGGAAATCACTTAATCTAAATAAAATTCAGTTGAAAGATATCAAATATCATGAATTCATGATAAACACTAGATTTAGATATTTTATATATAATAATTTATCTATGATCTTTTTTCTTAAAAAATATAACCCAATTTGGTTGGATTTCTTCAATTTAGGCATTTGTGTTTTATATTTTATAACTTTTACTTTTGTTTTCAAAGTCAAAAAGTCAAAAAGGGGAATATTAGAAAAGGAAAGACGCTGGGAATGGAAAAGCAAAACGAAGAAGCCAAAAAAGAAAGGGATGAAAGTTTGAAACGTTAGCAGGAAGAAGGGGGAGGACTGGATGGCGTACAGATCTGACCGGAAAAGCAAAACGACGAAACAAAAAAATAAAGGGATGAAAGTCTGAAACATCGGCAGAAAGAAGGGGGGAGGATTGGGTAACGCACAGATCCGACCAGTTCTGTGCGACTATGCGTGACCCGTCGTCTCTGAAATCGCTCGACTCTCCTCAGAATTGCGATTCCGGCGAGAATCGTTCGATATAGGTCCGATTCAGCGCCAAAACGAAACACATCACCGATTCGCATTGCTGGGAGCTTGTTTTGGATCGATTCGTACAATTCGTATCTCGATTCGTCCGATACTAATAACATTGCTCCCGGTCATAAGCTGATTTGTAACGATTTGAGAAAGAGAATCCCTTGCTGAAGTATGCTACAGGATGACTATTTTGCATGAGTACGGCCCCAATACCGTTCCTAGATGCGTCACACTCAACAATAAATGATTGTTGAATGTCCGGTAAGTGAAGGACCGGAGTGGTAGTGAGAGCTATTTTGAGTTCTTCAAAAGCTGTTTCAGCATCATCCGACCACTAAAAGGCACCCTTTTTTGTTAAGTCGGTTAACAGTCGAGCAATGAGGCCATAATTTTTCACAAAACTCCGATAATAGCCGGTGAGGCCTAGGAAACCGCGCAAGTCTTTCAATGATTGTGGAGCAGGTCAATGGACGACAACCTTAATTTTTTCAGGAACGACTTCTACACCCTTACTAGTAACAATGTGTCCCAAGTAGTCAACCCTTGTTTGACCCAGAAAACACTTCTTAGCATTGGCAAAAAAAGTGTTGTAGGATCTAGAAAATAACTCGAAGATGCTTGAAATGATCTTGTGCTGAAGTACTGTAGATTAAAACGTTGTCAAAGAAGACGAGCACAAATTTCCTCAGGTATGGGCGGAATAGGTTATTCATGATAGCTTGGAAAGTTGCTGGGGCATTAGTAAGGCCAAATGGCATGACCACAAATTCATAATGACCAGAGTGGGTTCTAAATGCCGTTTTATGAATATCGGAAGGTAATATCCGGATTTGATGATACTCAGATCGTAAATCAATTTTTGAAAAATATCTAGCACCATGCAGTTCATCTAATAATTCATCAATGTTAGGTATAGGATACTTATCTGGGATCGTAATTTTGTTGAGACGACGTAATCCACACACAACCGCCAAGTTCCGTCTTTCTTGCTAACCAGTAAGGCGGGACTGGCAACGGGCTAGAACTAGGACGGATGAATCCTCGGTCTAATAAGGTGCGCACCTGAGATTCAATCTCATCCTTTTGGTAATGAGGATAACGATAGGGTCTCAAATTTGGTGGAGGCATCCCTGGCAGCAACGAAATCATGTGATAGTGGCCACGGAAGGGTAGCAATGAGGTTGGCTCTTCAAAAACAGCAGAAAAGTCTTGAAAGATCTCTGATACATCTAAGGCAGTACGCTTTGCTGTTTCTGTTCGGTGAAACTCCAAGCTCTTGAGACAAGCCTGAGGAGCAGTCTTTGGAGGTTCCCCTTGCAACTTGTATTTTTTTCGTTCAACCCAGAAAATCATGAACATATCGTTCCAGTTTGCCTACACAGTATTGAGGGATGCTAACCATTTAATATCCAACACTAAGTCTGACCCGACTAAGGAGAACGGGTAGAAATCCTGTTTAATTGTCAAACCGGACAGGTGGACCTCCAGATCCTTGCAGACTTGGTTACAGCGAATAACTCGGCCATCCCCAATTTGAACTCCAAAGGAAGGAACTGTGCTAGTCGAAATGCCGAGTTCTTGTATCAATCTAGTGGAAATAAAATTGTGGGTGGACCCACTGTCCACTAATAGTAGTACCTGTTTAGAGGAAATATAACCTTTTAACTTCATGGTGGAGGCCGAAGGTGTACCTAAGATGACATTGAATGCTACCACAGGCTCCTCAATATCATTGTCAGATTCGACGATGGACTCTAGTTGTTCATGCAGAGGATTGCCCTCATCATCAACCTCCATTAATGTGAAGGAAGCGCTGCAGCGGTGACCTGGGCGAAAGGGTTCGGCACACCAGAAACATAACCCTTTGTCGCGTCGTCTTTGACGTTCGGAATCCACAGCCGACACACGTCCCAATTGGGACGGGAATGATGAAGAGGATGGGTTTAGTGCAGGATACTTCCGTATGGCTGTAGTAGATGCAGAAAGACTTCGATGATCCCGCGAAGTATATGAATCACGAGTTGCATAATCGTGGGAATAAGACTGTCGATATGTCGAAGAAACAGATTTGTTCCCACGAGTAACTGTGAGTTGTTTTTCGAATTCCAAGGCAAGGCTAGCGGCCCTGTAAACACTCCGCGGTTTGCGAATTCAGACGTTCGACCTTAATTCCTCTTTAAGTCCGTTCATGAAAACGCCTAGAAGACAATGTTCTGGCCAATTCGCAATTAATGCTACTCTCTTTGCCCATTCTTTTCTATAGTCTTGAACAAAGCCAGTCTGCTTGATATTGCACAAATTCTCATCGGGGTTGAGATATTCCGGCGGACCGTAGTGTTCTTGGAGGGCCTTAACCAAATCTTCCCAATATAATATAGTCCGCTGCGTATTGAGCCAGGAGAACAAATCCAGAGCGTCGCCCTCCAGATACATGGCAGCGACATCGACTCATCATCCTCCGGTGTGTCATAATAACGAAAAAACTTTTCAGCCTTCAGAACTCAGCCTCTCGGGTCACCTCCATTGAACTTCGGAAAGTCGAGCTTAGTGTATGGTGTACGTGGATTGCGCCGAGATGCATCAGAATCATTGTCACTGTCCTCGGCAGAGTTGTGCAATCACCCTCTATTTTGGTGTGGAAGTGAGGCTGAAATTTCCAATGCGTTCACCTTCTCTCTCAAATCGTCGAGAGCTTCAAGCCGTGCAGCAATGGTGGTGAGATGATCAGCGGCAATTGCGGCTGGCATTGTTTCGTGCGATGGAATCACGTGCGCTGATGGGTTGGCATCGGACGATGGTGTCGCGTGGGAAGATCGTGTTTGAACCATGGTGGACCGGAAATTGCTCTGATGCCAATTTGATGAATACCGAAAACGAAAAAAGAACGGTAGGAAAAAACGGAAAGCTAAAATACTCTGTAAAAGAGAGATAGCAAGTATCTCACTAATCTCTCTAGAACAGCCCAGGAGGATCTCCAAGTGTTTAATAAACTCTCAAAATATTCAATGCTTTATTGAGTAGGCAAGAAGCCCTTTTTATAGGAGTACAGAGAGATAAAAATCTAATTCAAAATTCAAACTAGGAAACCCAAATAATATCAAAAATACTAAAATAATATCTAAATCTAAAATACTAAAGAATATCTAAAATCCTACTCGTGGATATTCCACTTATTCTGAAATATCTAAAATAATATCTAAAATAATATTGCTGAAATCATTAAATAATAAATATTACTAATTAATTCCTAATTAGTCCTAAGACACTTATTTTTTCTAGAATAAATCAGCCCATAGCGATTTAGATTGCTATCACCCACTATTTTTGTCAGAGTATGATGGAAGATTGAAAGTCGAACAATAACAATAAGAAGTCTTATCCCACTAGATGGGGTCGGCTACAAGGATAGCACGACACCATTATGCTCTAACAACACCAAACCTTTGAATTGATTGTTACCTAAAGGTCATGTTCAATGACTTTATTAAATGTTCTCTTCAATCTTCTTATGCCCTTTTTCAGAGGACTCCATATTGCCTGATCTACCATTCTCACCAGCACAGCCTTCAATAGCCTTCTTTATACATGTTCAAAGCACCTTAAATGATTTTCTACAATTTTCGAACGAGAGAGAAAGAGAGGGAATTGAGAGCAGAAAGACAGAGATACAAGGAAATCGATACAAGAGAGAGAGAGAGAGAGAGAATGAATAGATGAATCACATTTCCATTAACCAAAAGCCTATAACAATTAGACCCTAATCCATCTATTATAGTCACTAGTTACTAACAGTCATCACTATCCCTTAACTAATTATTATTTATTACAATATCATATCAATATCGTCCTCCCAAGACACCCATGCCCTAGGGTCAAGTACATGGTAGAGTACAAAATCTTGAACCAAAGAGAGGAACTCAGGCCTTAAAATTTGGAAATAAAATTCTGTTGAACAAAGAAGAGACGACTATATGAGCCATTTTGACTGTCACCCACAAATTGATCCACTACAAAGTGACCCTGGGCCCATGCTGCTACACTTTGTCCCTTTTTCTTCTTCCTTACCTTAAGAAGCCGGTACCATTTCTAAGGGTTCCACCATAAGACACCAGCTACGCCATTGACTTTTCAACACACACAACAGCTAGAACACCCAACCCAATTAGAGACCCACGCATGCAATATTTATTCATCCTACTTGATGCATGTCCGAATGTAGGATATTTTTATTATAGGAGAGATTATAGGCATTATTTGTATATAGATGAGGAGTTTAGATTTTCAAATTATTTCCTGATTGTAGTTGCTTGACTTTCGGCCTCCCATTAATAGGCCTTGATTCTTTGTTCTGAATATAACTCGGTGATTATCTTAAATGAAAGCACGAAAGAATATTTCTCCCGGTACTATCTTCTTCATGGTAACAGAGCAGGGGGCAGCATTGGATTCTTATGACACTGAGATGTAGTCATACCCATGGCCAGAGCCAACCTCGACCTCCACACAATCGGTTCAGGTGATTGTCCATTATTGAACCAACCCAATCAGTCACCACTATTGCACAAATTTTTGAGACTGACAAAAAGTTATCC
Source organism: Inga leiocalycina (assembly GCA_963242795.1). Classification (NCBI taxonomy): domain Eukaryota; kingdom Viridiplantae; phylum Streptophyta; class Magnoliopsida; order Fabales; family Fabaceae; genus Inga; species Inga leiocalycina. Next base: position 36,773,392 of record OY725331.1, read on the forward strand.
AATGGAAGAACTGGCCTCTAAAAGAATCCAGTTGGGGGAGAATATGATCTGATTGCCTTCCGATTTGCCTCCTTCGGCCTTGAGGACAAGGAAATTGTCCTAAGGGAGGGTATCGATAGTTATTTATGTTTCATGTTTGATCATGTGTCTTGCATTAATTATTACAACTGTCAAGTGTTGGTTACATTATTGTCAGTTTTATATGGATAGGATAAGGTAGTTATTTTCAGTTTATATTCTAGTATATAAACATCATATATGTATTCTTCCAAAAGGGATGAATGGATGAAAGTATTTAGATTTTAACCTTCTCTCTTTCCCTAGAACTCAGATTCTGGTTCTAGTCTTTCTCCCTTTCTTCTTTTCATTCATCTTCTCTCTTCTCTAGGATTACAGATTCTGGTTCTTGAGTTCCCCTTCTTCTCTACTCTCTCTTCTCTCTCTTCCCTTTTCTCCAATTTCTACTTCTATTTTCCGGATTCTAACAATTTTATTCAGATATCATATTTCCCTCTTCATCTGGAATTTCCTATACTAGTTCTAGACTTGTCCCCCTCTCCCCCTTCCTTTCATACCTCTCTCTTCTTTCTCTCCTCTCCTCTCTTTCCTCTGTTTTCTGTCCTAAATTCCAGAACCTATCACTAACCAAATAGTCCTTTCAATAGTAAGAATCTAGCTCAACAGTAAAGCACAAATTTGTCGCATCTTTTTTAAAACTACTGTGATGTAAAAAAAAAAAAAACAAAGAAAAAAAGGGGGGAAACACCAATTTTTTATTAAAAAATTCATAATTATGCTTGTAAATGATGTGAATAGCTTGCACTAATTCTTACATGTCTTCAGTGACAATAGCTGAAATTTTGGCTATCCCTCAATATCATTAATATACAGGTTTTTTCTGACCCTCTTGAAGCCATTCATATGCTAATTAGAGAGTGGTGCGGACCACCCTTTCCGAGATGAGATTGAAGCGGTACAAGGTCTCATCTATGAGGACAGGACTGTTGAATTGTTTTACTGCTGCAGAGAAGCTGTTGAATGTGCTGATATACTAGCAAGGGAAGCTCATCCGGTCGGGAGTCAAGTGTCACTGGTGCTGGAAGTTACTCCAAGTTGTAGAGATAGATTTCTTTTGGATTGTCAATATGTCGGGGAGATGTAATCTTCTATCTTTTGTTTCAAGTGTAAAGCTTGCCTCTTGTTATCGGAAAAAAATTATTACATGTCTCCAATACTGTCATCGAAAAAAAATTATTACATGTCTCCAATACTGTCATCATGCACATACATCTCTCTAATTATTGAAGCACCACGCCTAAGATTTTTTCCCCTGACTATCTCCAATTACTTCATCATGCATACACATCCCTTAACATTTGCTACACTGTGAAACAACTGAGTTAGGATCCCATTCCCTCAACTATTTGATCCCACTCTTCTGCCTCCAACTAACCCCATCCTCATGGACAACTTCAAGCAACTCTTTTAAGAGTAGTCCTCATGTATGTTGATTATCTATAAAACCTCCTCAGTTTCAAGCCAATCCAAAACACTTAAATACTGAAGCACATCCCACCTTTTAATCCAAGTATCTCCCTATCCCAGAACCTCCCCTATTCCATGTCTCCAAAGGCAATGCCAACCTAAATTAATTGGTAAACAGTAAATATACAACAATGAACGATTCTTTTTTTCTTTTCTTTTCTTTTCGTTTTTTTTTTTTTTGGTCAAAACAATGAGCAATTCAACAGTTCGAGCTTTGTAATTATTAAAGGTAGGGATGCCCAATCTCCTTTTCTTAAAAAAAAAATATTTTGTTTGGGGAAACAACTCTTATCTTCAATAATTTACATCTCCAAAACTACTGGATCCAAATCCTATTGAAATTTTTACTTGGATTCATGTGGTTTCATCAGAAAAAAACAGTCATTAAACTGGTCACTATATATTATGCAGCTGTGCTCAAAACTTCCATTTGTTGCAAGTCCCATAAGTTGAGCCATCTAAAGCTTCCAATTTAGCCACGACATGGAGCTTCCTTTTCTAACCTCCAATAAACACATCATTTAATTCCTCAGCTAGTATCGCCCTCTGTCAATTAGATTTAGGGTTATAAATGGGTACAACATGCATCTTGAGATCATAATTTGAATGGACCACTAGCATTTTAATTTTTTTTTTTTTTCAAATGCTGAAATGTGAATCCAAAGGCATTAACTCTACACAAATGGCTTCCACAACCAAAGAGAAATGGCACAAATTAATGACTAACCATGATAATAAGTGAAATACCTGGGTATCAAGAAGAATAATACGCTCAGAAGATACCCTTGGCTCAATGCCCACAGAACAATGCCTTGCCATTGCGGAAGTATCATTGGACTCTATGGAAAAAGGTGGCAGCATTCCTGCAAGCATAGACATCAAAGTTACCAAATGCAATTGCCACACTCACAAAAGGAATTGCCTTACAGTTTCAGATTAACTAATTCCGTGAAATCTGATGCTCCAAATATTCATGGCATCGCATCAAGATGTCTTTTTATTGGAGATTAAAATAAATCTGGAAAAGTAATATCAATTATTTGTAAATTAACAAAAATAGATATAGATTATAGAAAATATGATTTTAAACATGATAGACAGTACTGCAATTAAGAATAAATCATGACAGGAATAAATTATTTTTATGTAAATTATCTTATTATATTTCAATTGTATAAACTTAATTATTTGTCAAGTCCATAATATTTTACAAGGATTTCTCTATTGCCATGCATTTTAAATTTTCCATTTACCTTGCAGTTTTAATGTATCCTTTGGACTCTATGAGGCCTTAACTAGATATAGCTAGATTTAGGCAATTCTAGCTGACTAACATTAACAGTGAAAATGCCTTTACACTTGCTCACTTCAGCTAAAGAGGAGAATGAGAAGTTATATAATCTATTGGAGAAATTGAACAAAACACCTACCACAATTATTTGTTCCTTTATGCTCTCAAGTATCTCTTCTCAATCTTCATCTGCCTCTAATCCTATCCTTAATGGACCAAACAAAGTTTCCTCTGACTTCTGAGTCTTCAACTTAGGAGCCACAGATTGTATAACTAATTCCTCACTAAAAATCATCACTTTTACAATGAGACAATCATGGCATAAAACAAAGGGAGAATTTCAATTAAGTCCCACAAGACCAAATTTATTTCAGTCAACCCCCATAACATTCTGAAATTTCACTCCACACCCAAAGATTAAAATAAAAATAAGTTTTGTGGGTAAAAAGACAATTATCCCCCTTGCTTGATGTTTTTTAAAAACAGTTTGATCGGCGCCAAAGTTCCGACAACCAGTCATTGGTAGCCGCAAGGCTGGAGCGGCCACTGCCAGCGGGCCATCAAAGCTTTAATGCTGGCCAGCTAGAGCTCCAATTACCAGAAATTAATGTGTTGTTCATATATTTATTCCACTTGTTCATAGACGTCTTCAATTTGTATTGTTCATATGTATAATCCACTTGTTCGTGAAAAGTTAGACACTTGCAAATGGGACTTGTTCATGATCTTACGTTTTCTTGTTAACCTATTAATTTTTGTTGTTCCTATACCTATTTCACTTATTCATAAGGAGTTTGACACTTGCAAATGAACAACACAAATTCAACAAGTCCCATCTGCAAGTGTGCAGCTCCTCATGAAAGTGGAATCCTCATATGAACAACACAAATTAATTTCCGGTGGCCAAAACTCCAATTAGCCGAAGCTGCGATGGTCAGCCGCTGAAGGCAGCTCTTCCTTGGCGGCTACCAGTAACCAGTCATTAGAGCTCTGGCAACCACTAATCCTTTTTTTGAAAAAAAAACTAAAGGATCATTATTGTCTTTTTACCCACAAAACTTTTTTTCATTTTGGTCCTTGCATGTGCAATGAAATTTCAAAATATTATGTGGGTTGACTAAAATAAATTTGGTCCTGTTGGAGTGGGCTTAGCTGCCACTTATGGGTCTATCTCACTTAAACCCTAATTTCCCTAATCTATTATGTGATCAAATATGTTTTAAATTTCAAATTATTGTTTCCTTGATTATAGGAGAGAATCTAGGGAACAAATTAGGTTAACCAACTATGCTTTACTCCTATATCATGTACACATATCAGATGAATAAAAACAACATAGAGCTGCAACTCTGATTTCATGGTATCAAAGCCAAAAGATCCATGTCATATACGGCAGCTTTAAACGGTCAGTCGCGGGCCTTCGCTGTTGACGATGGAGATCACCATTCCTCGTCAACTGCAGTGGACCCAAAAAGGATCGACAGGCCGACTAATCTGGGAAACCATGGTGCAACCTCATCATCATCATCTGGTCTAATTGGGGCAGCGCCAGATTCCCTCTCCCAAATAATGATAGCTCATCGGTTGAATGAAAACAACTATCTTCAATGGTCCCAGAATATATTGATATATGTTCAAGGAAAGAAGGCGAAGTATATCACCGAAGATCCTCCTACAGCCGACTCTGCCGAATTCGACTCCTGGTGTATAGAAAATAATACGGTTATGGCATGGTTAGTAAACTCATGACCGTTGAGATAAGTGAGAATTACCTCATTGCTACTACCGCCAAAGAGATTTGGGACTTTGCCCAGAAAACCTTCTTTGTCCGGAAAAATATTGCTGCAATCATCCAAGTCAAACATGCACTCTGAGAGCTCTATCAAGGTGAGAAATCTGTTACTCAATACTACACTGCTCTAATGAAGTTGTTGCAGCGATTAGATTTATATGAAATTTATGAATGGTCCTGCCATAATGATATCATGTGTCATAAGCGTTTACTTGATTGAGAAAGGTGCTGTGATTTTCTCCTTAGTCTAAATGATTCATGAGGATGCTCGAGGACGCATAATGAGTATAAAGCCTCTGCCTTTATTGGAGGATGCATTCAATATGGTGAAATGTGAGGAAAGCCGAAAGCTTTTGACTGAAGGACCACCCAGCCATGCACAGATCACCCATGAGACATCTGCCCTTGCTGTTCAAGGAAATCACGGAGACATGAAGCCAAGAAAGTCTGCAAAGTGGTGTGATCATTGTAATAAAAGTGGTCACACCAAAGAGTGCTGGAAATTACATGGTAAGCCTCCAAACATGAAGCAAAAAGGAAGGAATGATAAGAAAGGATTGGTGGTTAGTACCCCTGAAACTGAAGGTGATACCCTAAGCACTGAAGAACTCATGGTTCTGCGAAAGCTCCTGGACAAACATAATGAATCTTCCGCTGTCAATCTCTCTGAGCAAAACACTCCTTCTGTTACCTTGGCCAAATCAAGTACTGCCATTACATGTGCTCTTAGTGGTTATTGGAGCAATAAGCTCAGATTTTATTGATAGGTAGAAATGGGAAGATTACATGATATATATAGATAAAACAGAGAGGGAGAGGTGCAGAGATTGATGGAGAGATAGATGGAGATGAGGTAGTCAATATACTAAAGTAAAATAACAAGAAATTTGAAGGGATTTTATCTCTGACTTTTAATATTCCCCCTCAAGCTGGAGGGTATATGTCAATCATCCCCAGCTTGCACCGAAATCCTTCAAATTTAGTTATGCTTAGTGGTTTTGTCATAACATCTGCAATTTGGTCTTCAAATCTGATGTAAGATAGATTCATGATACCTGCGTCAATCTTTTCTTTAATGAAGTGTCTGTCTATCTCAACATGTTATGTCCTATCATGATAAACTGGGTTTTTGACCATTTCAATGCTGGCTTTGTTGCCACACCAAACTTGTATTGGTCCCTCATGTGGAATCCCCAACTCCTTCAGTAATTTGATGACCCAAATTCCTTCACGTACTCCATTGTTAACAGCTCTCAGTTCGGCTTCCGCACTACTTGTTGAGACCACAGACTGTTTCTTACTTCTCCATGTAACCAGATTTCCCCACACATATGTGCAGTACCATGAGATTGACCTTCTAGTCTCCCTGTCTTTTGCATGGTCTGAATCAGTGTAGATCTCAATATTTCTGAAAGCACCTTTCTTAAAGAAGATCCCTCGTCCAGGATTAAACTTCAAATAGCTTAGGATTCTATACACAACCGCCATATGTTCTTTTTGTGCCTAGTGCATGAATTGACTTACTATTCCAACCATATAGCTAATGTCTGGACGTGTGTGGGTTAAGTATACGAGTTTCCCAACAAGTCTTTTGTACCGTTCTGAGTTGACTGGGACACCATTTGGCTTGATTTCCAAGTGACAACCTTCTTCCATTGGTATTCCTTCAGGTTGTGCCCCTAACATTCCTGTTTCATGCAATAAATCTAGGGTATACTTTCGCTGGGATACATCGATACCCTTCCTGGTTCTTGCTACTTCCATGCTCAAGAAATGCCTCATTTGTCCAAGATCTTTGACTTTAAACTCTGTTGACAAGTCTTGTTTTAGTTTAGCAATGGATTCTTCATCGTTTCCTGTAACGACCATGTCATCAACATAGACGATCAAGATGGAAACTTTGCCATTAATACGTTTAATGAACAATGTATCATCTGCTTGTCCCTGAGCATACCCAAGCCTTTTCATTGTTTTGGTGAATCTACCAAACCATGCCCTAGGAGATTGTTTAAGTCCATATAATGACTTGTTAAGTTTACACACCGAGTTGTTAGGAGGTAGAATTCCATCTCGAATCTCCATGTAAACTTCTTCTTCCAAGTTTTCATTCAAAAAGGCATTCTTCACGTCTAGTTGGTGCAACGACCAATCTAAGTTGGCTACAATTGATAGTAGCACTTGGATGGTATTAAGCTTGGCTACTGGAGCAAATGTCTCCTGATAATCAATTCCGTATGTCTAGGTATATCCTTTTGCAACAAGTCTAGCCTTGTATTTATTGATACTGCCATCAGGATTGAATTTTGAGGTGAATATCCACCTGCATCCTACTGGTTTCTTTCCTTTGGGAAGAGTTGTAATCTCCCACGTTTTATTTTCTTTGAGTGCTCTCAACTCTTCTTCTACAGCTTATTTCCAATTTGGATCAGCCGTAGCTTGTTGAAATGTGTATGGAATTTTCATCTGTGCACTGTTTACAACAAAGCTTTGCATTTTTGTAGACAGGTTACCATATGAGACAAAACGTTGAATTGGATGTTGAGTACAAGATCTTACCCATTTTCTCAATGCAATAGGCCAACCCAATTCTTCAGGATTTAATCCCGAATTGGAGTCATGGTCGTTCCTTTGAATGGGAGAGATAGTACTACCGGTGTTCAATTCATCTCTAACTTGTAATCTCGACTCGTCCCCTTGTCGTGATTTAGTATCCATCCCTAAATTGATTTCAACATTTGTTTGCAGTTCATTAGGTGTGAGTTCAGGTTGTGATGATTCAGAATCAAGTTCAGGTTTGTGGGAGTGAGTCAATGGTGGCTATAAGATGAGGTTGTGGTGATTTGGAGTTTGATTGTTCCAGGATTAGCCATTCCATGTCAGTATACTCCCCCTGAATGGGTAATCTAGGATAATACGCTTCATCTTCCGAGAAAACAGTGTCCCGGGAGATAATAAGTTTCTTAGAAGAAGGATAATAGCATTTATACCCTTTTTGAGACGAGGAGTAGCCAAGAAAGATACATTTGTTTGTTTGCTCGAGCAGCAAATTTGTTGCCATCATTGTTGTGGACAAAGACAACACAACCAAATACCTTAGGTGGTAAGGAATTGATCAGTGGGCAATATGGAAAATGGTCAAGGAGTTTTTGGATAGGGGTGTTATAATTGAGAATTTTGGATGGCATGCGGTTAATAAGATAAGCTGCAGTGAGTACAGCATCACCCCAGAAGATGGTAGGAACATGTCGTTCCATTAATAAGCTTCAGGTTACTTCCAATAGGTGACGATTCTTTCACTCGGCCACTCCATTCTATTGAGGGGTGTAAGGACAGGAAGTTTGGTGATGAATTCCTTGTTGGTCAAGAAATTCTTTAAAGGCATTGCTCATGTATTCTTTGGCATTATCACTTCGTAGTACCTTAATACAAGTGTTGAATTGGGTCCTCACAAAGGTATAGAAGTTTGGAAATACTTTGGCTACTTCAGATTTGTCTTTCATTAAATAAACCCATGTGGTTCTAGTGTGATCATCTATGAAAGTAACAAACCACCTATCATTGATGAGGGTTTTTATTCGTGCAGGACCCCAAATGTCACTATGAATTAGTGTGAATGGTGAGGAGGGTGTATAGGATTGTTTGGGATATGAAGATCTAGTTTGCTTTGCAAGTTGGCAAGTTTCACAATGAAAAGGAATGGAATTTTTATTGAATAAAGTTGGAAATACATGCTTCATGTAATCAAAACTAGGGTGACCTAAACGACAGTGCCACAAGTGTACATCATGATTAGAGTTGGAGCTAACCAGTGCTCTTCTTGCCTTTGTAGTTTGAAAGCTAGATCCTTCAAGGTAGTACAGTCCATCCCATTCTCTACAAGTCCCAATCGTCCTCCTCAATTTTAAATCCTGAAAAATACAAAGATCATTATCGAAAATGACTTGGCATGTTCATCCTCTAGTTAACTTGCTCACAAATATTAGATTACAAGTGAGTGTAGGCACAAATAGAACATGTTTCATTTCTAGGTGTTCAGATAATGTGACCGTACCAATTCCTTCAACCCTTGTGAATACTCCATAATTTAAGGTTTTCATGACAGAATTTCAGGTTGTGAATCAAATTTTTGTTACCAGTCATGTGATCTGTAGCTCCGAAGTCAACAATCCAAGTATCTTTACTAGTCAGCACAGAGTTGAGAGCTATGATAGAATTACCTGATTGTACCAGATTTGCACTATGAGAAAAGTTGGACTTATTATGTTTGTCAAACAGCTGACGAAGCATCTATACTTCTACCTGGCTTAGAGAATCGGTGTCTTCTGCTCTTTGCTCAGTTATAGTAAGGTTGATATTAGTAGGCGGGTGTTGTTTTCTGGTTGACAGTTTGCCATGTAGCTTTCAGCATTCCTCTTTGATATGGCCATTTTTCTTACAATAGTTGCACCATTTATTGTTTCTTTGGTCATCTTTTGGTCCTTTTATTGCAACAGCCGAACTTTCAATTGGATTGGGACTACTTTGATTCAAGAGTTTCCTGCTTTCCTCGAACTGCATATGGTTGACAACATCAAAGAGATGTGGTAAAGGCTTTAGGCCCATTATTCAGCTCCGTATTTCCTCAAATGAGTCATTCAATTCAAGGAGAAAATCATAGACTCTTCCTTCTTATACTATTTTCTTGTATAACTGAGCATCTTCCACATTTTTCCATGGATGTACTTCAAACAGGTCTTGTTGTTGCCAGAGTTTGATCAACGCGTTATAGTAATCAGTGACGGTCAGAGTACCTTGTCTCAAATCGGGAAGTTGGCGCTTCAAATGGATCAAGGCTACAGTATTATCAACAGAGGCCTTCGCTGATGTCAAATTTCTTTTGGCTACATCCCAAATTTCTTTTGCAGTGTTCGCCAGGAGATGGCCTTTGCTGATGTCAGCATTCATAGAGTTACATAGTCAAGTCATAACTTGGTTATTCTCAACAAACCAAGTATTAAAGTTTGGGTCATTCGGGGCAGGTTGTGGTGCTGCCCCATTGATATATTTCTCCTTCCGCTTTCCACGAATATACCTTAGCACGCTTTAAGACCATTGAAAGTAATTCTTTCCATTAAACCTATGGTTAATGATCATACTCTGAGGTTCTGGAAATTCTGAGGTCATGAAGGTACTGTTGGTAGTAGAAGAGGAGTGATTGGAAGAAGAGGAGGTGGTGGAATTGGTACCGGACATAAGTGCAGCAGGATGAGATCCGGTCCTAGATAAATGTCCAGGGACAGAGCTGAAAAGAGGAAATTCGGAGGGGTTCATGGTTTTAGAAGAAAAAAAAAACTGGACTCACCGGAAAAGTTACTATAGCGACCCACACGCCGGCACTGTGGTGGCACGTGAGAGCCACGCGCGTCTCCAAATGTCGCCGGGCTCCTGGGTTCCGCCGATCGGCGGTCTCCGCTCCTCCCTGTGCCAGCGGTGTAGTCTCACTCGCCGCCCTGCAATGGTTTCCAGTTTCCAGTGTCCCTTTCTCTCTCTCTGTTTCTGTCGCTCACCATCGCTCTACTATGGCCTCTGGTAGTGAATGACCGGTCAGGGCTCTCGCTCACACTGGCGCTCTGATACCATATTGCAGCAATAAGCTCAGCTTTTATTGATATGTAGAAATGGGAAGATTACATGATATATATAGATAAAACAGAGAGGGAGAGGTGCAGAGTTTGACAGAGAGATAGATGAAGATGAGGTAGTCAACATACTAAAGTCAAATAACAAGAAATTTGAAGGGATTTTGTCTCTGACTTTTAACAGTGGTGTATCTATATCTAAGGATATCTGGGTTGTGGATTCTGGTGCAACAGACCATATAATAGGTTTTAAAGAATTGTTTTCTGATTTTACTGAAAATTCTAAGCATAAGTCAGTAGAAGTAGCTAATGGTCAATTCTCAAAAGTTCTAGGTTTGGACACAATGGTTATCTCTGAAAACATCATATTAAAAAATGTCTTGTATGTTCTAGAGATTTAGTGCAGCTTGTTATCTATCAAATGTATTGTTTATAATCTAAGCTGCATAGTAACCTTTGACAAAACTGGTAGCAATTTTCATGACTTGGCTTTGGGCAAGGTGATTGGGAATGCTAAAGTGTGGAATGTTCTCTACTATATCCGAGGATCCCTCTCAAATAAATCTCTTGCTATTCTCTCTGTCATGTCTGCTGAAGATATTAAATTGTGGCATTCTAGGTTGGGCCACCCTAGTCTCAACTCTATGCAATTTCTGTTTCCAGACACTAGTAATAAATCTATTTCAGACTTTCATTGTGACTCTTGTCATTTTGCTAAACAAGTTCAAAATTCCTATCCTTCTCATTCTTATAAACCCTCCCATCCATTTACACTGATTCACAGTGATGTCTGGGGTCCATCCAAGGTTGCAACAAATTCTAAAGCCCGATGGTTCGTAACATTTATTGATGATCATACTCGGTTAACTTGGGTTGCTTTAATGAAAGAAAAATCTAAGGTGTCCCACTTTTCAAAATTTTTTATACTTTTGTCCTAAATCAATTTCAAACTTCTATTAAAATTCTTAGAAGTGATAATGGTCGAGAGTACTTAAACTCAAACTTCAAAAAATTTTTGACAGAAAAAGGCATCCATCACCAAACTTCTTGTGTTCTTACTCCCCAACAAAACGGAGTAGCTGAAAGGAAGAATCGTCACCTCCTTGAAGTAGCTAGGTCTATTATGTTTGAAAGTAATGTTCCTAGCAGCTTTTGGGGAGATGCTGTTCTTACTTCAGTCTACTTGATTAACCGAATGCCTTCAAAAACACTAAGTTTTCAGACTCCGCTACAAATCTTTACAGCAACTTACCCAAATTCCCCACTTATTAATTCTATTTCTCAAAGGGTTTTTGGCTGTACAGTTTTTGTTTACAATGAGGGAGGAGGAAAACTAGACACACGAGCTCTTAAGTGTATTTTCTTTGGCTATTCTTCAAATAAAAAAGGTTACAAGTGTTTTTGTCCAATTACATATAAATCCTATGTCAGTTCAAATGTGAAATTTGTTGAAAATCAACCTTATTTTTCACAAACACCCATTCAGGGGGAGAGTAAGAGTGAATGGATTGTTTATGAAACTGAGCATGATCATCAATACATTTCTTCATCTTGACATCCTATTAACAGTCCCCAAACACCACTACATATCCCAGATCCTTCACCTCCAGATCCAGATCCGGGTTCTTCACCTATCAATTCTGTTCCTAGATCTGTCCCGTACTCTGATTCCATTGAAAACAGCCTTGATCCTAATACTTCAGCCCATGAAACTCTCGTAAATAGATATCAGCACAGTCCCCAAACAGTTGATCTCCAAACAGCAAATCCTTTTGAGCCTCTTAACTTGATTTTGGAATCCGAAACATATGAGACTAGGCTGGACGAACCTAATACAGCCATGGAACAGCAACATGATACAATAGATACCAACTTCACACCTCAACCTAATCCTGTCCCTGAGACAAGCCTTGAGGATCTATACTGGCCTATTGCCTTAAGGAAAGGGAAGAGAAGCTGTACATAACACCCTATAGCTCGGTATGTCTCATATAATAAACTTTCACCCCACATGACAATGTTTGTGGCTAATGTTGAGACGGAAGGCATACCTATAAATTTTGAGGAAGTTGTCTCTGATCCAAAGTGGAAACAGGCAATAGAAGAGTTGAGAGCTTTGCATAAAAATGGAACATGGAAAATCACAAATTTACCTAAAGGTAAATCCGTAGTTAGCAGCAAGTAGGTGTTTACTATGAAATATAATCCTGATCGGAGTGTGAATAAGTACAAAGCCTGACTAGTTGCTCAAGGTTTTACCCAAGCTTACGGCATTGATTATCAAGAGACCTTTGCTCCTATAGCAAAACTAAACACCATAAAGGTTTTGCTATCTCTTGCAGCCAACCTAGAGTGGCCTCTCCACCAAATGGATGTGAAAAACGCCTTCTTAAATGAGGATCTTGAAGAAGTATACATGGAAGTACCATTGGGACTAAAAAACTCAGAAAATTCCAGCAAAGTATGCAAGCTTTACAAGTCATTATATGGACTGAAACAATCACCAAGAGCATGGTTCAAAAGATTTACTCGGGCCATCAAGGCTTGGGGTTACAAACAATGCCAAACAAATGATACACTATTTATAAAGGACCGAGATGGAAGAAGGACAATTCTCATTGTATATGTTGATGATATTGTCTTAACAGGAGATGATGAAGAAGAAATCACAATGCTAAAGAAAAATTTGGCATCAGAATTTAAGATAAAAGATCTTGGTCTATTGAGATACTTCTTAGGCATAGAAATGGCTAGAACTTATAAAGGGAGAAGTGTTTCACAAAGAAAGTATACCCTAGACCTCCTTAAAGAGACTTGAATGTTGGGTGCTAAACCAGCTCATACTCCTATGGAGTTATATCAAAAATTAACTACTAGGCCAAATGGAACGACAATAAAACAAGAGATATCAAAAATTAGTTGGAAAACTAATTTATTTGTCTCACACACAACTAGACATATGTTTCCCCGTAAGTATGGTGAGTCAATTTTCAAGTAATCCACAAAAAGAGCATATGACAATGGTATACAGGATACTTCGGTACCTAAAGAAAACTCCAAGCTTAGGTTTATTTTTTGGAAAAGGAAGAACTAGACGTCCTACCATTGGCTATTGTACCTATATATGGGGTGATCCGGTAACTTGGAGGAGTAAGAAACAGCCAATAGTCTCACGAAGCTCAGCATGATCTAAATACAAGGCATTGTCCCTTGGAGCATGTGAAGGTATGTGGATTACATGACTTCTTAAGGAGATTAAGACTGAATCAGAAGAACCCATATATGGTGTGACAATATGTCAACAATTAGGATTGCGAATAATCCTATTCATCATGACCGAATGAAGCATGTGGAAATATATCGTCATTTTATTAGAGAAAAATTGGATGGACCTATCACATATTCCATCAAAAAAACAGGCTGCAAATATTATGACCAAGTCCCTTACTCAGGGGAAGTTCAAAGGCCTAAGAAGCAAGTTAGGAATGATCAACATCTATTTACCAGCTTGAGGGGGAGTGTTGGAGTGAGCCTAGCCGCCACTTATGGGCCTATCTCACTTAAACCCAAATTTCCCTAATCTATTATGTGATCAAATCTGTTTTAAATTTCAAATCAATGTTTCCTTGATTATAGGAGAGAATCTAGGGATCAAATTAGGTTAACCATCTATGCTTTACTCCTATATTTATGAACACATATCATATGAATAAAAATAACACAAAGCCGCAACTCTGATTTCAGGTCCTGTGGGACTTAATTGAGTGGCAAATCAATTCAATTTACTCTCATTATTTGAGCCACTATTTTTCCACATGCTACACATGAAGATTTCTCACCGATGCTGATTTGAACATTCAAAAGTCTTGGTCACACTATCAATCTATTTTAATATTGTTCAAATTAGCCTAGCTATAAATCCTAGAGCTTAGATTCAACAAGATCTATTTAATTTAGTTTCACAACATAAATAGAACATTTAATAAAAGACCAAATGACCCAAAAGATAATAGTTCCTCCGTTATCAAATATAAGGCACAATTAGGGAAGAACATTTGTTATTAAGCATAAGGCACAATGCAATAATATATGCGATGGGCACTTCAGTGGGATGGAGAACCTAACCTAAAAAGCTAGCTATTGAGATAGGAAAACCAGCCTACTTAAATACCCATTGTGCATCCCATACTACCCAATGAGAGACTTAGTATCTCATACTACCAAATCTCCATCAATATGAATAGTTAATATCTTTCTAAAAATTCCCTTGAGAAATACACAAAACTACTAAAATAATTCTAACTCTCCATTTTCCCATGTATGTGGGGAAAACATGGGGATAGTAAATGGGAACGCAAAAGAATTTTTCAGACACCAACTACTTTTAATTGTGATCATTGATCTGTGTGCATTAGTAGACTTGTGCTTACTTTTTTTATATCAAAGGGAGTAAATGCCTCAAGGTACCTATTATTTCAAAGAACATACTTTTTTGAAATATGTTGCTACTGATATAAAATTTTCCCTGGCAAAATTAACTTTCCAAAGCATAGTCCCACTGCCAGGTCAAAACCCCATTTTTGAAAGAGATCATGATGCCTCTATCCAACCCAACTAGATTCTCATATAGACATTTGTATATGAGATTAAAATTGAGCTAGGGACCAAACTAAACTGACATAAAATTGTTTTAGATTAATTGGGACAAACTATAAAGACTCAGATTTGGAAACCAACAAAAATGAGACAAAACCTCTTTTAATAACAGCCCTAATCCTTAATCCCATGAGAAATAATTAAAAAAAACTAAAAGAAAGAAGACACAGAATTGTTGGGGGGGGGGACTAAAAAGTTCTTACTTTTTTAGTTGCTTGATCATATGCCACATACACACAATGGAGCAATGCTGTGGCATGTTTACTTTGACACAGAGAAGCTCAATTAGTCAATTAGACAGTTATGTTAATAGAAGTAAGCATCTTGGCCCTTACCAATCTCCAGTTCCAACTATATACCTTTGGATTGAAGAAGATAAATTGGACAAGTTTCTGAAATGTAAGAGGTCTAAGCTTTTTGGACAGTATTTTCTTTAACCAATTCACTTAATAGTTAATGGTCAGCCCAGGTACATGACACAAATGACTCACCAGGTGAACTTGAATCAAACCCATAGAGTTCATTCATAACTGTTGACTTGCCAACTCCAGGTGGTCCAATCACTCCAACCACGGTAAAGTCAGTATTTTCAGTTAGAAACTGCAACATCCAAAACAACTCATTACAACTATTGTTCACCTCATTGGCTATCCACAAATGTGTATTTGCAGAAAATGCACAGTTGCAAATGCCAATACATTCAAAATTTAAAATTTATAAATGCACGCTCATATATAATATAAATTTAAGTGAGACTGATCAGCACAATTCCCGTTTTTCAGACCACGGACAGACGAAGGTTAACCCTACTAAATGAGAACGGCAAGCTATTTTCTCGTTTTTACGGTACAGTGGTGGGGCGGGGGGGAATACTCTAGCATTCAATATTTACCAACCCAAACAAATAAGCAAGCAAGGAAAACAGATTTGAGCACTGAAAATGATCAAAGAGATGGGCAAACAGAAAATCCAACAACTTCGACTACAATGACCACAAAACATAAAAATCAGGCAAAACAGACAAGAGGTTACAGGCAAAAAGCGATCAATGTGAAATTCCCAGGAGTCAGAGAGAAGGTTTAGAGAAGCCACTGAAGGAAGACGAGAACGGAACTGCGCGGATTCGTCTTCACCGCCGCTGCCTCCACGGCCGAATTTTGAAGCAACGGGTCCACCGGCAACTAGACCAGGCTTTGCTAAAAGAATCTTGGGAGAAGGCGAGGGATCCGACGAGCCTGCCATGGAGAATTTGGTTGATTCTTTTTCTCCTTCGTCAAAAATTGAAAGTTAATACTTAATACCCGCTCTAAATATAGCTTCTTCTTTAAATAAAAAGGGACATCCCATAAAAATAGCATTGAAATATTGAAGTGGGTTAAATGGCAATCTTATCGTGGAAGTATAAAAAAGACAGTAATTTTATCCTAATCATTCTTTTAATTAATTTTTTATCGTTAGTTGATCAAATATATTAAACTGATAATCTACATATCATTCACGTTATATTTGTTAAAGTATAAATTTGCCATGAGAGTCTACATCTACTCCAATTTTTTTTCAAAGTTAGATTTAAAACTTTTAGAGTAAATTTGTAGCTTAACAAAAATGAAGTAGATGATGCATGGATTATCAATTAACATATTTAATCAACTAACAGTCAAAAATAACTGAGATGATGGCCAAAATAAAATTGCTCTCTTTTTAACACTTCTAGAGCAAAATTACCCGTCGATAAAAACTTCTAGAGCAAAATAAACATTTAATCCCTATTAAACTCTTAAATCATGGATTCAAATTTCAATAATCTCGCAGTCCTTAAATTTTAAAATGACACGAGAGATATCATTGCCCTCAATTTTATTTTTTCCAAAAACCACCTAAGCACTCTTCACCGGTGGCCACCTCTTCACCGGTGGATTGCGGCCACCTCTTCACCGGTGGACTGCGGCTATTGGAGTTCTAGCACAAGCAATGTAACACCTTCTATGACTTTCCTTTCAAACATTGTTTGGTTAAGGTTGTTTAAGGATGTGTTTGGTTGAAGGGGAAGGGACCCAAAACATTCCATCCCCTCTTGTACCCCATTTTGGTTCCCCTATAAATTGAGGGTTTTAGATGACAACCAAAATGTTAAGGTATTTTTCTCTTATAATTTATGTGATATTACAATAATGGGCATGATAAAAAATATTATTATCATAAATAAATTTAAAATAAAAATATATTATTATATAAAATTATTATAATTAAAAATATATAAATTAATTTAATTTTTAAAAAAATTTGCGTATAAAAATTATTATAATTATGACATATACTAGTACAATTTTTTTAAAAACATTATTATTACTAAAAGATATTATTATTAAATTAATTTTATAAAATATATTTTTATAATTTAAGATATTATTATGAATTAAATTTTAAATAGAAATATAATTCTATCGATGAAAAACATTATTATTAAACTTATATTTATGATCCCTAGATATTTTCAAATTTATTTTGAACTTGTACTCTAACATTTTATTGTTTGTTTAAATTTCTTACGGCTTTAATAGTTGAATAATCATTGAATATTGATATATACTTTAGTAATGGATTCAAACCAAGAATATATGGCATAGAAAGTAATGAATTACCAGTAAATTCTTATATGCCCCTAATTGAAGAAGAAAATTGTATGTTTTCTCCATTTAGATTAGGTGGAGATGAAGATAGTACATATAATCAAGTAAATTGGACCAATATGTATCTAACAAAACAACTAGGATGTGTTAGATTCCAAGTTTTAATGATAACAAAAGATTATTGTGTGTTATGGTAAGAAACACACGTTTTGCAAGTTTAGACAATGGTTGAAAATATTACCAAATGAATATCACTAAGTTCAAAGGTTATTGTTGTGATTTTAACTAATGCACTCAAGTGATGGAGCTAGTACTTGAGTGATAAGCACTTTAGTACTCGAGCACAAGCTAGTGTTGAACTAAAAGTGTTTAACAGAGGCAGACTTTTGCTGAAAATATCAAGACAACTCGAGTGATAGCCTCAGCACTCGAGTGATGATGTTATTTGTACCTGAGCATGAAGACACACTCATACAAGTGTTTGACAGTGAGCAATATCAGAGATAGGAAATGATCATTGCACTCGAGCATGGAATCAATACTCGAGTCATAGTCTCAAGTTCACTCGAGCCTTGCAAAGTATGGTACAGGAAGTGTTTACCCGAGAGCAAGATAAACTCAAAGTGTAATGTGCACTCGAGTCCAAGCGAGTGAAGCATAGAAAGTATTTGCCCGAGAGTCAGCCAGAGCATGGAAGAGCAAGTGCACCCAAGTTGAGAGTACTTCCACCCGAGTGATACCTCAACACCCGTGAGTGAGAAATCTAACTCTCTCCATTCCTGATGTAAGTGCTGAAGTAAAAGAGTATCTTATATAGAATATACTCTTCACGAGTAAGGATCATTATACTCGAGTGAGGCCCCACATCTCCTGCAAGTGCAAAATCACACTCTTGAAAAAATATGATGCGAGTGTTATCCAAAGACGTGGGTTCATAGTACAAAATATAGAGGCACTCGAGTGAGAGGATATGTACTTGAGTGAGGACCTATATCACTCGCAAGTGTGAAAATGCACTATCTCAAAATCACTTGGAAGTACAACACAAAAACAGAAGCAGAAGAGGAAATATGAAGATGCACTCGAGTGAGACCAAAGTGTACTCGAGTATACTCTGTTAGAAGCCAAAACGCAATAGACTTACAGCGATTAATCCAAACAAGGTTTAATATTATTTATTCATTCTATTTTCACTTGTTATTATTATTTAACATCATTTAACATATATTAAAAGTATGAAACATGAGTTTGATCGTTTGAATTAGAAAGGTACAGAGGAAGTCAAACAACGGTAGATAGAATCATTACAACCAACCAAGCACGTACCTACCACGATGTCTTGCTCAAAGATTTCAAATGTACGCATGTTGTTCCAGAGTAAAATGATCCGCTCCACAATGATTATTATTCAACGGGCAAAATCAACTGACTATAAATGCAGAGCTTCAGAGACCATCATTCAAGAACTCAGAGCAAGAATTCACACAAGCAAATTCACGAGTCTTTGTTATTCATATTTTCTCTGTATTCAGATTATACTTCAGTGTTTATTATATTTGCTGTGAGTGAGAGTCTGTATACACTTCAAATTCTATTTTCATTTGATCTCAAGGTACAGGGACCTTAAGAGGGTAGACATCCTTATGAGAGAAGCAGTTGAGAGAATTCCTAGTAGGACTTTCTGCTCATAAGACTTATAAGGTACAAGCAGTAGAGAATGTTGCTGCTTGTAAGACTTACAGGGGTGTAAGCAGGAAAAAATGTTACTGCTCATAAGAATTGTACATATAAGCAAGAGAGAAAGGTTATATGTTTGTTTCTATATGTAAGACTTGTCGTAACGGGGAGAGAAATTTCTAGGTGTTAGAATATTTCTGCTCGCAGTCCATTCAAGGACGATTGTTGTCTAGTGGCGTTTCAAGAGCCCACTGAATCTTGGAAGAATAGTGAAAATCTCAGTAGGTCTTGATCTCTGAGGACTGGACGTAGGCCTGGGTTTTGGGCCAAACCAGTATAACTCTCTGTGTGCTAATTTTCTCAACTCTACTCTATCTACAGCTATTGTCATATCACCACATCAACCAAAAAATTTATCACATCACCCAATTCACCCCCTCTTAGGTGAAGCATGCCTCTTTCATTTGGTATCAGATCGAGATCTTCTCCGAAGAGCCTAACAGCTTGAGAAGGATCCGGTAAATGGCAAAAATGGGTGAGAACATCCTTCCAGACAGAGCTTCTATCACATGCATAAACTATAAAAAGAATCTTCAAATACCTAGGAGACACTACAGAACTTGGCCTATGGTATCCAAAAAGAGGAAATGAATATTTGATGGTCTATTCAGATTCAGATAATAGAGGATATAAAATTGACAGAAAAGAACCAGTGGACAATGTTAATTCCTTGGAGGATCTCTGGTATCATGGTTCAGTAAGGGTATAACATAGTTTCATTATCTTCCACTGAAGTTGAATATATAGCAGTAGCAAGTTGTTGTTCTCAAGTACTGTGGTTGAAACAACAACTTTCAGGATTTGGGGATATACTTAAAGGAGATACCAATTTACTATGACAACACTAGCACCATTAGTTTGGCCAAGAATCATGTACAACATTCAAGGACAAAACACATAGATATCCGACATCATTTCATTCGAGATCACATACAAAAGAAGGATGTCAAAGTAGAATTTGTAATATCCCAAAATACATCCAAGGGCTAACTGTAATAGACAGTGACATAAAAGGATTTAATGGCACTCTAATTAATTTTGCCATGATCAAGAGTTAATTGCTACTTGATCTTGAGGATAGATTTGGGAAACAAAATGAAGTGCCAAGATTACTCTTATAAAGTAGAAGTAATAATGAAGATATTTAAAGCAATTTCCTTATCTTTTCTTCTTATTTGGATTCAAGGCACATGCAAGACCAAGTGCAAGGCCAAGTCAAAAAAATCATCCCTTCCTTGCTTTATTCTTATGCAATATTTCGTCCAAGCTTTGAGAAAGGAAAGGAAGAGAATTTAATAGATATATTACTTAAAGTCAAAAAAAGTGGCTAGGATTTAAGCAATATACTTCATTTACCTTATGCATATGTTGGATGTTCAAATCATAAGGGGAAGAGAGAGAGAGAAGTTAATCAAAGGATATCCTCACCTTTTTGCCCAAGCACAAGTCAGTCAAGCATTTCAAGAAAGAAGGAAAGAGAAAAGCTCACTCTTCTTGTACCAATTACACCTAGATAAGTTATCAAAAAAATGTATGACCAAGGAATTAATATTACTCACAAATTTCTCTCTATTTGGTCCAACTTTTTGGTCAGCTCTTAAGGGATAATGGAAGTAAAAAATCTGATTATTCATCACTCTCTCTCGCACTCTCCAAGTCGGTTGCTGTAGCCCAACGAAAGAGAAAGAAGAGCAAGGTAAATGTGAGACTTTTTACCTTGATTTTCACCTTTGTAACCTCATTTATGGCTCAAGTGTCCTTTATAAACATTGTCCTCTTGATGAGAGCTTCATTTCTATTGTTTTAGAATTTCAAGAGGAGGTGTTTTGAGCCATCATCCAAGAACAAAAGCTTAAGAATCAAAGAAAGAACTTAAGGAGGAGCAATAGGTGAGTATTAGCATCAATTTAAGCTATTGGTTGTGTTGGTTGAATGAGGATTTTGGCATGTGTAAATCTACCCTGAATTTGGCCAAACAAGGGTTTGGGTAATTCATGATGTTTTGGTTTTGTTGTTGGTGGTTTATGATGATTAGAGACCATTTGACATAAGTTTGATGCTGAAATTGAAAGTTGGTAATTGTTGAAATTTATTTTGAATTTTTTGCCAAAACAGGACATAGGGAATGAGTGGGAATTTTTTCATTTTGATGTTACCATTGTGTTCTACATGAAAAATTGTGTGGGAATAGCCGTGAGTTGTGAATTTTAGGTCATTAGAAATCAAAATGTGAAACTAGGTTTTCTACCTGAACAGAATTCCAGCAAGGTACTTTGCTTGTGTGGTGTTTTTGGATAGCTATTGATCTCTAAAAATTATGAAACTTTCCAGTCTAATAGTTCACATGCCAAGCTTCAAAATGGATATATAATAGGTGTCATTTCAATTTGTGTGTTGGGAGTTGTGATTTTCCAAAATCTGGAGTTAAAATTGGATGAAATTCTGGGGCAGTATAGAATTTCCTATAATTCTATATTTTTGTGGTTATGGAAAGCATTGATACACATTTTTCCTGTATAGAGACTTCAATAGCTTTCCATAGGACTTGGGATCACCTCATTTTGATTTTTGTAGAATTAGTTATGATTTTTCAAAGTCTAGAGAAAATTCTATCAGATTTGGTTAAAGTATGTGAAATTTCAAAGGTAATGGCACATGGTAATATTGTTGAACTCTGAGGTTAGGAATTGGTCTTTAAGGTTAATTGACCACTTTATCTTCTTAGTTGACTTGATTAAATGTCCCTAATAATAACCAACTTGAGTATTTGAATTAAAGAATAATTGAATTAAGTAATAACATATTGCCCATAATTCTAATTATAGGATTTGACATTTGCCCTGCACGTGATAAACCGGTGCCAGTGTACGAGCGGAAAGAATAAGGTAGTGACCCTTTCTCTTATATTGTGTATGATACATTGTATGTATGTCTTATCATTGAGTGTGAAACATGCCATTGTAAAACCCTCTGTTGAGAAACATGCCGGTGTAGATATGTCGTTGTGGATGTGCCGTTGTGGAATATGCTGTTATGAAATATACTATTGTGAAATATGCTGTTGTGAAACATGTCATTGCGAATATAGCGAAAGTTGTCGCAGAAATGCCATTGTTGTGTTGTGCTTGTGATTTGCTTACATGCTTTGTGATTGTATATGTTATAAATGAACTATTACTACTGGGATTCTTTTGAATCTCTTTCTTTCCAATGAATAACCTACAGTATGGGCAGCGGTTCAAAGGAGAAGCAAGTGACAAAGGACGGTTAGAGCTCCTTGCCAGGAGTTTTCATTTTGGTAGTTGGTTGTCATATTTTGTTGGGGATTAGTTGCACGTGCTGTATATATTAAATAGTGTTATGTAATCCCCTGTATGGGAAACTATAAATGGGCAATGTGCCCTATAAACCCTTTATTAAGTAAATGAAACCCGTGCGTTGTCAAGAATTTTTTAGTTGCACTTTGATATGCATGAATGAAACCAAACTGCACAGGCCAATTATATTCGAAATGTGAATGTGAGACCACACTAAACAGGTTCTAGAAAATTTTTAAATTAATCGCTGGTCTCTTTTTCAACTTAATGACACATTCTCGAACTATAAATTTGGCTATTAAGGTAGGGGGTTACATTTTTGATATCAGAGCTTTAGTTCCTGTTAAGGGTAGGATTTTCTAGGATAGTTACCGTAGATTGTTCTTAGTTATAAAAGATGACTTATGATTGTTTGTGGTATACACTTGAGTATTTTTGTTGGTTGCCGATATATACAAGTTTTAAGGACTATGTGTATACATTTGTTATGATACTGAGTGGTGAATCATTATAGAATTGAAAGACACAATGGTTCACCCGAGAATCAAAAGAGTAGAACTAGATGTGGAGGTGATGCTTAATGACAATCCACCAGATCCTATATAGGAGATGATGGGTTTGATAAGAGAACAAATAGACATGATTAATGAGCTAAGAGAAGAGCTCAGAGAGGAAAGGGCAAAACATAATGAAGATCGTAGCCAGTCTACTCACGAAAAGACTCAAGAGGACATACATCATGAAGAAACTACTGAAGGGTTCATTTGACATCCAGAGTCACTTCCTCACACCGAATCGAACCCAGAGTCACATGGAGTACTAGCCCACGACTAGAGAGATCTACAGTATTGGGTCTCCAAATTCTGCAAACATCTACCTCCGGCGTTCAGAGGGAGGTTTGAACCTCAAGCAGCTGAGGAATGGTTGAACCGGTTAGAGAAAATTTTTGAAGTCCTGGATTATCTAACTGAGGTGAAGGCATGCTTAGCCGTGTATAAGTTAGAGGGGGATGCTAATCGATGGTGGTAGAACATTACTCCTACCCTGCGAAACCGAAATGTGCCATGACTTGGGAATTGTTTCAAGAAAAATTTAATGAGAAATATTTCCCAAAATCAATAAGGCTCGAGAAGGAATATGGGTTCTTATCTTTCAAGCAAGGGGATATAGAGATATTCGATGACTACTTGTCTC
This sequence comes from Inga leiocalycina, assembly GCA_963242795.1. Lineage (NCBI taxonomy): Eukaryota > Viridiplantae > Streptophyta > Magnoliopsida > Fabales > Fabaceae > Inga > Inga leiocalycina. The sequence goes on from OY725331.1 coordinate 36,797,172, forward strand.
GCTTTATCCAACTGGCTAGATACTCCTCCTATCTACGCCGTATGGGTGATGAGGAGTGGAGTTCCGACATGCTAATCCGGGGCTTGAGATGTGAGCTGAGGAAGAGATTCACCACCCACCAATTCACTGAATTCAACAAAGCGGTAGAGGAGTGCAGAATCACCGAAAACAACCTAAGGGATCTGTACCCATCTAAGGATGGTAACAGCCGCAATGAGCCTAGTAAGGGGAATATTTCCCAAAAGCGGAAGGGACAAGGATTCTTACTAAGGGCAGTGGTAAGAAGCCTTATCAAACTAAGGGTCATGATAATAAAAACCCCCAACAGTATTGACATGCACTCATTGTGGGAGGGCACATCCTGGAAGAATATGTATGGGGCAAGTAGTCTGTTATACTCTTCACCTTGGAATGACCAAAATATACCACAGTTTGAAATCTATATATTGGTGGTTGGGATTGAAGAGTGATGTGGACAAGTATGTGGTGCGATGTCTTACTTGTCAGAAAGTGAAGATTGAACACCAGAGGCCACTAGGATTGTTGCAGAGTCCTGAGATTCCAGAATAGAAGTGGGAAAGTGTGACCATAAACCTTGTTGTGGGATTACCCAGGATTAGAAACTATGATGCAATCTAGGTGATTGTTGATTGATTCATAAAGTCGGCACATTTCATACCGATCAATGCTAGTTACTCTCCAGACAAACTGGCAAAGATTTATATACGAGAGATAGTGAGACTTCATGGTACCCCAAAGAACATCATTTCTGATAAAGATCCCCATTTCACTTTGAGATTCTAGAGGGCTCTACATGAAGCTCTGGGTACGAAGTTGAGATTTAGTACATCCTATCATCCCCAGACTGATGGACAGTCAGAGAGAACTGGAAGATATGTTACGAGTATGTGTCCTCGAATTTAAAGGGAAATGGAACTACTTTCTCCTACTTGCTGAGTTTGCTTATAATAATAGCTATCATGCGAGCATTTAGATGGCTCCATATGAAGCGTTATAAGGGAGGAAGTGACCATCACCGTTGTGCTGGAATGAGCTATTTGAGAGAAAGCGTTATGGGCCGGATCTTGTTGATTAGACCTTAACACATATTTGAATCATTCGGAAAAGGCTCGTTGCAATAAGAGTCGACTGAAGAGCTACGCTGATAAAATGAGAAGACCTCTAGAGTTTGAGGTGGGTGATCATGTGTTTTTGAGAGTATCTCCAGTCACTAGCATTAGGCGAGCAATCAAATAGAAAAAGCCGAGCCCAAGATATATAGGTCCTTTTGAGATTCTTGCAAGAATTGAGCCTATAGCCTATCGAGTAGCCCTACCCCCAAACTTGAGTAGACTCCATGATGTGTTCCATGTTTCCCAATTGAAGAAGTACCAACCAGATCCTACGCACATTATTGACTATGAAGATGTTGACTTGCAAGACAACTACACCTATGCGGTGGAGCCAGAACAAACCATTAATAGGGAAGAAAGATGGCTCAGACACTAAAGCATACCGTTTGTAAAGGTGGTCTGGAAGGGAATGTCTTAGAGGGAAGCTATATGAGAAGTAAAAGCTGACATGCAGAGGCGTTATCCGAAGTTTATGGCTCAAGTTGTGTAACAAATTTCAGGAACGAAATTTATTGTACGGGGGGAGAATTGTAATATCCCAAAATACATCCAAGGGCTAAATGTAATAGACAGTGACATAAAAGGATTTAATGGCACTATAATTAATTTCGGTATGATCAAGAGTTAATTACTACTTGATTTTGAGGATAGATTTGGTAAACAAAATGAAGTGCCAAGATTACTCTTATAAAGTAGAAGTAATAATGAAGATATGTAAAGTAATTTCCTTATCTTTTCCTCTTATTTGGATTCAAGGCACATGCAAGACCAAGTGCAAGGCCAAGTCAACACTCTCTCTTCCCTATTTCTACAAGAAAACCGTCCCCTCCTTGCTTTATTCTTATGTAATATTTCCTCCAAGCTTTGAGAAAGGAAAGGAAGAGAATTTAATTGATATATTCTTACACTTAAAGTCAACAAAAGTGGCTAGGATTTAATCAATATACTTTACTGACCTTATGCATATGTTGGACGTTCAACTCATAAGGGGAAGAGAGAGAGAGAGAAGTTAATCAAAGGATATCCTCACATTTTTGCCCAAGCACAAGTCGGTCAAGCATTTCAAGAAATAAGAAAGAAGAAAGAGAAAAGCTCACTCTTCTTGTACCAATTACACCTAGATAAGTTATAAAAAAAAATGTATGACCAAGGAATTAATATTACCCACAATTTTCTCTCTATTTGGTCCAACTTTTCGGTCAGCTCTTAAGGGATAATGGAAGTAAAAAATCTGATTATTCATCACTCTCTCTCTCTCACTCTCTAAGTTGGTTGCTGCAGCTCCAACGAAAGAGAAAGAAGAGCAAGGTAAATATGAGACTTTCTACCTTGATTTTCACCTCCTTAACCTCATCTATGGCTTAAGTGTCCTTCATAAACATTGTTCCTCTTGGTGAGAGATTCCTTTCTATATTTTTATAATTTCAAGAGGAGGTGTTTTAAGCCATCATCCAAGAACAAAAGCTTAAGAATCAAAGAAAGAACTTAAGGAGGAGCAATAGGTGAGTATTAGCATCAATTTGAGATATTGGTTGTGTTGGTTGAATGAGTATTTTGGCATGTGTGAATCTGCCCTGATTTTGGCCAAACAAGGGTTTGGGTAATTCATGATGTTTTGGTTATTTTGTTGGTGGTTTATGATGATTAGAGACCATTTGACATAAGTTTGATACTGAAATTGAAAGTTGGTAATTGTTGGAATTTATTTTGAATTTTCTGCCAAAATAGGACATGGGGAATGAGTGGGAATTTTTTCATTTTGATGTTATCAATGTGTTCTACATGAAAAATTGTGTGGGAATAGCCCCGGTGTAACCCCCTGCCGTAATTAATATCCGGATTACACGATTAACGTGAAATAGATACCAATAAGTCAAAACAACATTTATAAACCCATCAACCAGACGGGGTTTTCACAAATACATTCCGAAATCATTCTAAAACACGGTCTCATATTTACACTCCGAATATAATTACTATGCGAAGATAAATTACATTTATACAATTATCAGAGTCGCAATATAAATTCCCGACAATTCCGGGATCATATCTTCGCTCAATTCTCATAGGGCACATTAGCCCATACAATTCAACCAATAGGGATTACACAACCTACTCGAATACATACTCCAGTATTGATCCATATAAACAAATACATAATCCCAATTACGTATTGATAACCAACTACTAAGCTCTCACCCAGAAACGAGTCTTCTTCGTCCTTGGATGCTTGCTTCATCCTCAATCTACCTTCCCTGTCTAAAATGTTGATAGGGGAGGGTGAGATTCTGGGGAATCTCAGTAGGAAACACATACCAATATGCATGCAAGATAAGTATTTAATGCATGACATGCTTGCATCACAATAACTCATGTTCACATCATGATATATCCGCATGCTCAATGTTTCAACAACATACTCATGGCCATAGCATAACTAGAAACAGAGCTACAATCATTCATATATGTCTCACATAATCACGCAAAGCAATAACATGCATCAATACACAAATACAATTATCAATACATGCAGGAGAGGTAAGTTCCCTACATTATTCTTTCCACGTATGCTCCAGCGTCGGCTACTCACGATCCAAGCGGATATCAAATCATAATCAGGGTGAATACCCAACCCTATAACCAAATCAAGAACATATGGTTATTCTCTTTTCCAAATTCTCACTTTCATAATACTTAGATTTGGCTATCATAATTGACCCTTAAGAGGCCCCAAATGCCTCTAATCAAAGCCCCAAAAGATTGGGAAACAAAAGGTTGAAGGTCACTTTTCGAAATCACAAAGTGCTGGAACACAGGGGTGGGCCGCGGCCCACCATTCCTTGGGCCGCGGCCCAAACATGGTCAGAAGGTCTTGGGCTGCGGCCCACCACTCTTGGGCCGCGGCCCAGATAAGGCCAGAAAGTCTTGGGCCGCGGTCCAGCCACTCTTGGGCCGCGGCCCAGAAATTTCCTGACTCTGGGCGAACTTCCAAAATTCATAACTAAATCTAGAAAAATCGAAACGAAGTGATTCCAAAGCCAAATGAAAGGTATATGAGTCCTCTTTCAAGGAAAAATATAGCCCTTCACTGGAAATCACCACACAAATACAGAATCACCAAAAACTCAAGACTGTCCCAAAACAGAATCCATTTTCGACCTCAAACTTTGGACAGCTATAACTCATAGTAGACAAAACGAAATGGCACAAATTATGTGTCCATTTTGAAGCTTGGGATGTGAACTTTAAGACTGGAAAGTTTCAGAATTTTCCAATACCATTTGGTTATTCAAAACGCTCATACAAAATTACTGCACAACACAGAGCTTAAACCAAACAGATTTCCAATTTTCTACCAAAGTGTTCAATAACTCCAAAATTAATAACCAAGCTTATTCCCACACAAAATCACTCAAGGAACACAATGGTAACCTCAAAATGACCAAAATCACAACCCATTTATATGCCCTGTTTTGACCAAAGCACAAAACCAACACAAAAGTGCCAAACTTCACATTTAAGCTTCAATTCCCTTCTATCAATTCAAAACACTAAACAAGGCACCAATTCCATGACAACCACATGTTATACTCCCCAAGACCCTAAATCACGAAAATTAGGGCTTAAATTCCAGAAATTCAAGGCCCAACAAATGGCCACAAATCTTATATGAGAAGGAAGCTTTCACTTACCTCAACAACTTTCCCAAAGGCACTTCATGATTCTCCCAAGTTCATAATTTCGTGATTCCTCAATCACCACCAATGGAGAATCTACAACCATAGGATGAAAGCTCTTAGCTCAAGGAACAATGTTAATGAAGAGCATTTTGGCATTTGAGGCCATTTGCTTACCTCAAATCCAACTTTTCTTTTCTCTCTCTTGGCCAACAATGGAGGAAATGAAGAGAGAAGAGAGAGAACGTGAGAGAGAGATGGAGAAGAGGGATGAAGTGCAGAAAATCTGCCCTATGCCCCCAAAAAAACGCATAGGAGAGAGAGGAGAGAGAAAAAAGTGATTTTTGTCTCTTATGCCTCATCCTATGGTCCACCATAATGCCACTTGGCAACATCTCATCCCTTAATCTCTAATACCACACACATATACACCAATTAATCTCTCTAATCCATCCATTAGCCATTTGATCACACTTCTCATTTTTCTCTTAGTTAGTAATTAATTTCCATTAATTACCAACTTATGCCAATAATTCCATTCTTTCAATTTCCCAACTCTTATGGCATATTAATTAATATAGCCACCAAACCCATAATTATTCCACTTTAATTCGATAATTATCCTCAATAATTACCATTTGCCCTTATTCGAAAATCGGGGTGTTACACCCGGGTTGTGAATTTTGGGTCATTGAAACTCAAAATGTGAAACTAGGTTTTCTACCTGAACAGAATTCCAGCAAGGTACTCTACTTGTGTGGTGTTTTTGGATAGCCAATGATCTCTAAAAATTATGAAACTTTCCAATCTAATAGTTCACATGTCAAGCTTCAAAATGGACATATAATGTGTGTCATTTCGATTTATGTGTCAGTAGTTATGATTTTCCAAAATCTTGAGTTGAAACTGGAGGAAATTCTAGAGCAGTATAGGATTTCCTGTAATTCTGTATTTTTGTGGTTTTAAATTAACCGTTGGTCTCTATTTCAATTAATGACACATTCTCAAACTATAAATTTGGCTATTAAGGTAGGGGTAATAGAAGTTATACCAACGCATCTTCAACTTGCTGACATATTCACAAAGCCAATAGCTAAAGAACAATTCTTATATATATAAAGAGAATTGGGAATGGTTAATCCCAATGAGTTGTAAGTTTTTCTTGTTAATTATTATGTTTAATATAAGTTTTGATGATAATCATTCTGACTTAGGCATCAGAGTATATAGAAAATGTTTTTGCAGGACTGTCACTTGAGTATTGGATGTCTCACTCGAGTGCAAGACACTTTAGCACTCGAGTTAGAGATGAATTCTTGAGTGTGGAACTATATCATATACTCTATTTTTGAGCTTGTAAAATAGGGGTTAATAGAGGAGATAAAAGTAGCAAGAGGTTACTCAAATGCAACAGGTAAGATGGCTCTCACTCGAGTGAAGGTTCTAATTACTGGATTAGACTATAAACACACCTAAAGTGCAGCAAAACCACTCGAGCAGAAGAGAAAGATATATGCAAATACTAGTCCAAAGTATGGTTACTCAAATGATCTTGGAGGATTTGAGTACAAAGATAAAAATTATAACAAGATACACTTAAATTAGGTATGCTTTTACATGCTTTATGAAATTTCTTTATTTGTCACTCGAGCACCAAAATGACTCACTCAAGTATGGTATGAACAACACTCGATCACTTAGGGTTAGCACTCAAGTGTTGGTGCTTATATTAGACTCATGATAACTTAGATTGTCGTACTTTTTCTTCTCACTCAAAAGCGTCTCATCACTCAACAACCATACCTCTTACCTCCAACCCTTTCTTACCATTTAAACACCTTAAAGCTCTTCAAATCCTTGTTGCAACTCTTCAATCATCTTCATAAGGTCATATTACTCATTATGAATTTTCATTTCTTGCCCTAATCGAATAATATTTTTGAAAATATTTCTTCAAACACTTCTCTGAACTTTTGATTCTCAATCCGGTTCTGAATTATTCAAGATGGTTAGAACTAAGATTCCTATAATTTCCCAAAAATCCTTAACGCCTTCACCTACTCATTCCATTGCTAGTGCTTTAGATTCTCCAACGGCAACACATTCATCTCCAACTCCAACACCTTCACCATCTTCTACTCGAACACCTCCTCCAAAACCCAAAATCACTAAGAAAAGAACAACTCCGGCTAAGAAAATTAATCCTAAGCCGAAGATGGATAAGGAGGCTCAACCTCAACTAAAGAAACCGAAGGGAGTTATCTTCAAAGAACCAGTTGTCACTCATTCTCAATCGAAAGAAGAGAGGGGAAGAGGAAAGAAGGACACAGAGCAACCATGACAATCTTCCTCCTCTGATGACTCTTTCAATATGCAACTCCGAGAAGCAATGGATAAGTCCAAGCTCGATGCCTTGGTTGGCAAGATTGCCTCCCAAGCCAGTGCTTTGGGTTCTCATCAAGTTGGCCATATTAGTCAAGCTACTTCACATCAGGAATTCCTTTTATTTCACAGGCTCCAGAGGAAGATCAAAACATAATTCCTCTAGAAGGCTTCAATGTTTAGGAACTAAAGCCAATTGATCAGAAGCTATATGATTATGAGTTTGCTCATAGAACTTTTTGTCCCGTCCTTTATGTGGATTTGGATTATCTGAAGAAAAATTGTAGTTTGGATTTTCAACCCTTCCTTGGAAACTATGTTCCCTGGTTGAACTTGCACCTTCTATATTCCCTTACTGTGGTTAAAATCTTTTACTGCAATATGAAAGTCTAAAACATAAAGACTAGAGCTGGAGAGTTGATAGAGGAAGGAATTTCCACTATTGTTAGAGGCAAACACATTATGATATCTCCTTCTATCATAAATGACATTCTTGGCTATGTTACACCACCATCCGATCTACCCACACTCACTGCTAATAAAGCCTTCCAACAATTAAGGCCAGAAGACCCTATAGGACCTCTCAATTTCAAACATTTTGATATGTCTGACTCTATTCGTGCCCTTCATTATATATACTCCCGTAGCATTGTCAATAAATCCAAAAACTATACCTATTTTGCTTAGAGAGACTACTATCTATTGGCCTCCTTCCTAACTGGTCAACGAAGAAATGTGTGGGAGCTTATCTTTTGTGAGATTAGAAGATTTAGATTTTCTTCATTAAGATCTACCACAATACCATATCCATAACTCATATCTCTCATCCTAAAGCACAACAATATTTGGTATTTAAAAGGAAATGAGAGGGCAAACATCTAAAGATTTGGTAAGACATAATTGACACATATGGGGATTACTCTTACAGTAAGTCAAACCAAAGCTACATCTCAGAGAGAAGCCACTCCATCAATAGGAGATGAGGCTCAGTCTTTTACACATGGCCCAATTCCACCTCCATCTTTTCTAAATGCTTCTCTACCAAGCTATCTGGCCGAAGTGATCAATTAAGCAGTGACAGGCCTGAAAAAGGAATTTTTGAGCAAATATGAAAAATTGGTAGACAAGCTAGAAATTCAAGTCTCAAGATTGGTGGACAAGGCTAATGCCAATTTTGATATGATGTTTAAGGCACAAGAAGATCAGTCTCGAAGAATCACTGACATGGAGATCTACTTGCGTACTCATATTCAAACTACTCCTACTACGGCTTCACCTTCCCATCCTCATACACATGTACTTTTCACTAACCCTTAATCCCAAGTTGAGGTCACTTATGACCGGCCATCATCCTCAACACCTACAGCCTCTGCTCCTCAGCCATCATCTCCATCTTTTGTGCTTGAGCCATTTGACCCATCTACCGCCATGGTGATATATACCCCACCATTTGATCATACTTTCCCTCAACCCCCTTCTGCTACTGACAAAATGGGGGAGAAGGATATGTGATGGTAATTAGCTACTCTGGTCTGATATGGGGGTATTTTGGTTTAAGGGGGAGTATTGGGTAGTTTTTTTGTATTGGGGTAGGTTTTTCTGTATTTGAAATTTTTTGGTTTATTTGGATGTATTATGGTTTCATGGGTACATGTTACTTGATGTTGCTTACTGCTTACCTTTGTACTCTATAAGTTCATTAATCAATATATGGTCATTTTCAAGATTTTCTAAGTTTTCTGTTCAAATATTATGGTACTATGACTTATCTTGGCTTTAAGTGTCCATTGGAAGTATTGCAAGAAACTTATGAGGTTAAGTGAAAAAATCTAAAAATTGAGTCTAAACTTTAGTAAATATGTATTTGGAAATTTTGAAAGTGTTTTCAAAAATTTCCACTTCAATCAAGGTTTTTTTAAAATCCATTACAAAGGTTTTGGCATCATCAAAAAGAGGGAGAATGTTAGATTCTAAGTTTTGATGATAAAACAAGATTATTTTGTCTTATGGTAATAAACACATGTTTTGCAAGATTAGACAATAGTTGAAAATATTACCAAATACATCTCACTAAGTTTAGAGGTCATTGCTATGATTTTAACTGATGTACTTGAGTGATGGAGCTAGTACTCGAGTGATAACTACTTTAGTAATTGAGCACAAGTAAGTGTTGAACTAAAAGTGTTTGACAGAAGCAGACTTTTGCTAAAAATACCAGGACAACTCGAGTGATAGCCTCAGCACTCGAGTGATGATGTTATTTGCACCCGAGAATTAAGACACACTCGTGCAAGTGTTTGACAGTAAGCAATATCAGAGACAGGAAATGATCATTGCACTCGAACATGGACTCAATACTCGAGTGATAGTTTCAAGTTCAATCAAGCCCTAAGGAAGTGTTTACCCAAGAGCAAGATAAACTTAAAGTGTAATGTGTACTCAAGTCCAAGCGAGTAAAGCATAGAAAGTGTTTGCCCGAGATTCAGCCAGAGCAGGGGACAACAAGTGCACCCAAGTTGAGAGTACTTGCACCCGAGTGATACCTCAGCAGCCGCGAGTGAGAAATCTAACTCTCTCCATTTCTGATATAAGTGCTTAAGCTAAAGAGTATCTTATGTAAGAATATGCTCTTTACTCAAGTAAGGATCATTGTACTCGAATGAGGCCCCACATCACCTGTAAGTGCAAAATCACACTCTTGAAAAAATATGATGTGAGTGTTATCCAGAGACATGGGTTTATAGTACAAAATACAGAGGCACTCAAGTGAGAAGATATATACTCGAGTAAGGACCTACATCACTCGCAAGTGTGAAAATGCACGCTCTCAAAATCCTATGGAAGTGCAACACAAAAAAAGAAGCAGAAGAGGAAATGTGAAGATGTACTCGAGTAAGACCAAAGTGCACTCGAGTGATACTCTATTAGAAGCTAAAACGCAACAAAATTACAGCAATCAATCCAAACATGGTTTAATATTATTTATTCATTTTATTTTCACTTGTTATTATTATTTAACATCATTTAACATATATTACAAGTGTGAAACAGGAGTTTGATCGTTTGAATTAGAAAGGCACATAGGAAGTCAAAGAAAGCCAGACAGAATCGTTACGACCAACTAAGCATGTAGCTACCACGATATCTTGTTGAAAAATTTCAAACATACGCATGTTATTATACAGTAAAATGCTCCGCTCCACAATGATTATTATTCAAGGGAAAAATCAAATGACTATAAATACAGAGCTTCAGAGATTATCATTTAAGAACTCAGAGCAAGAATTCACACAAGCAAATTCACGAGTCTTTGTTATTCATATTTTCTCTGTATTCATATTGTACTTCAGTGTTTATTATATTTGCTCTGAGTGAGAATCTGTATACACTTCAAATTCTATTTTCATTTGATCTCAAGGTACAGGGACCTTAAGAGGGTAGACATCCTTATGAGAGAAGCAGTCGAGAGAATTCCTAGTAGGACTTTCTGCTCATAAGACTTACAAGGTACAAGCAGTAGAGAACGTTGCTGCTTGTAAGACTTACAGGGGGGTAAGCAGGAGAAAATGTTACTGCTCATAAGAATTGTACACATAAGAAAGTGAGAAAGGTCATAGGTTTGTTTCTGCACGTAAGACTTGTCGTAAGGGGGAGAGAAAATTCTAGGTGTTAGAATATTTTTGCTTGCAGTCTATTTAAGGACGATTGTTGTCTAGCGGGGTTCTGAGAGCCCACTGAGTTGTTGGAAATTGTGCCCAATGGCCAATCATTGTACTTTGAACATTATTAATTTAATGAAATTTCTCCATTCTGTTATCATATTATTTGCATGTTAACTGTGCTAATTGCATCTTGGATAAATCATAAATATTATCCTAAAATGTCCCTGGTCGGTCATCTTTGCAGGAGCAAAGATGAAACAAGACCAGTATGACTTTGATAAGATATGGAGATACAAATCAAAGTCTTAGGCACTTGTAAGAGTACAAGGTGCTGGACCGACCCACTATGAGAAAGCTACCACTACTAGAAAAAAGGGTTTTAACGTCCCTTTTTTTGGCCTTTCAACGTCTGAAAATAGAGGGACGTCTATGTGAGAGTCGTAGAAAAAAACGTCATTAACGTCCGTAAAATAGGGGACGTAGAAGGCAGACTTTAGACGTCCCCAGTTCACTGGGGACGTCTAAAGTGGGACCTTAGACGTCCCCAGGTTCAATTGGACCTTAGACGTCCCCAAGTCTTCTGGGGACGTCTAAGGTGGACCTTAGACGTCCCTAGTTGAACCTGGGGACGTCTAAAGTGTCGCCAGCAGTACTATCCATGTCCCTTTTTTATTAAGGACGTTGAAAGTTTTTTTTTTTAAAATGGACCTTTTATACATATTGCACTGTCTGGAAAATATGTAAACTGCAGAAATAGAATTCCAACAACAGAGTAAAACAACAGCAGTTCAGCAGAATGAAAACAACAACAAACACAGTGATCAACCCAAGGCTACTACATGCCATACAAACTTTCAAACCACACAAACTACACAACAATCTATATCCAAGTCTACTACATGCCACACAAACTTTCAAACCAGACAAACTACACAGCAATCTATATCCAAGTCCCCAGTTTATACAATAACCAAGACTAAAATCCAATCCATATCCAACAACAATAACGCTAATTATATGTACTACCACAAAAGTATGTCCTACACAAACTACTAAAGACTTTACTCTTCTGGTACACGTTGAAGAAGATGTCCAGCCATAAAGTCTCTGATCATATTTAAGTCTTCATATGAGTAGGCATCTTCATTGTCAAAAATCTGTAAATTAGAAAATAAGCTTAGATGAAATAATGAATGAAGTGAATGAATTCCCATTGAATCACAACACCAAGAATATTATCCTCAGAGAATGAAGAAGCGATTACTTGTTCAAAATCTGTCGTAATGCCACTCTGAATGATGTTAAACATATAAAGCAAGACATAATATCCACATTCCCAGCCGCCAAGTTGTCGAGGGCACTATAAATCAAAAGCAAATGGTTAAAATCAATAAAGGCATATATAAAACGACCGTCAATCAAAAGAACTTGATTTGAAACTACGTACCTTTGGAAACAACCATCTTGGATCTTTGCCACCTCTACGTTCGCGTGGCCCGCCAAGCGCTCGATACGTCGTGCATGCGCTATCATGAAAATGAAAATCAACATAAATTAGAATAATTCATTAAGTCAAGAATCAAGAAGCAATGAAATACAAAAAAATATCTTACTGGTTGAAGACGCTTTTAGTTTCTTTGTCTGGTCTTCTATTTAAGGAATCAAACCAGTAAACAACGTGCGACCGAGGACAGACAACACACAAACTCCAGTGATAACTATCACAACATATACAGATTAAAATGAAGTTAGATGGCAAGGAAATTATTTACTAAAAATCTCAAATACACAAAATTAAAATGAGTACCCTTGAACAATCGGTGCTAGATAACAACTATACTCGTCCTCTGACAATGTAAAGCCCACATAGTTCGTCCTTCGTTTCAATGTATTCTCAACCCTTGTCGTATGTGCAGGAGACAAGAATCCATATAAATCAACTTTCTGAGAGTCAACGCATATACGACGGAAGGAGCTATAATAGAATTAAAATGATGAATGTATTAGCTAGTTAAAATCAACTTAACTAAATGAATCAAAAAATGGGAAATAAAAAACTTACAGGATTGCAAATTTGGCCCATCCAATATCTAGCTCCTCGAACTTCATGAACTGTTTAAGATCTTATTTATCAATTGTGAAGTGATACTCTGTATTCTGGCCCACAATCCCTGGAGGCATATGCAAATCAATCTGGCGAATGCCTTTATAGATATGCTGCAATCGTGCTAAGAAGGGCCATTTCTCTGCTTCCTGCTCGTTCTTTTAGAACATAAAAACACATACTGTTAGTAGGATGTCAACACATCTCAAGTAAAAGTGAGGTAGTTCCATACCGTTGGAGGTGTTTGTGGTAACAAGCCAATAAGATGTACAGGCCAAAGGATGAAAGATCCTCTCGCCTGAGCTATCGTGGCAACCTCGTCATCAGGAATAGGGATGGCTGTACCTTCTTCCCCCTCTCAAACACACGTCACAGTCACCCTACGCAAATGCTGTGGAATTTGCTGATGGTGGTGGGTGGTAGCTTGTGTGTGAACGAGAGCATCTGCAACTACACGCAGCACTGGGGCATCCAAAGAGAGGATGGCAGGTTCTCCCTGCGCTGGAGGGCGAGAAGGGTCGCCAAGTGGTTCCTCGGCCGGGTTGTAACTTCCTTTGGTGCTGTGGAAGGCCGGGGATGAATGGGTTCTATGCTCGGTAGTTGCCATCTGCGAGTCAAACATCTTCTGCATTTCAGCTCGTAGCTCAGGCATCAGCTCAAGACATAGCTCTGGCAATAGCTCTTGCCGGAGCTTGTCGCGAAGGTTGGCCTCGAGCTCTTGTGAGACTTCCTGACGAATCTTGGCCACAAGCTCCCTACTGGGTTCAGCTTGTGACGAATAAGGATGTGAGGCTGGGCCAAAATACTTCTTGACACGAACTCCTACTACCTCCCCTCGAACATGACCAGGGTGATCTGGCTTCCCAATCACCGTTGACAAGATGTCCATCCGTCCACTTGGAGTGAACGAACCTTGGCTACTATGATCTTCCAGTTCATCCTGCAGCATAAAAGTTATCGTAAGCACTCCCAATATGAAAAAATAAGTTTGTAATTATGCTCTAACTACTTACAATTCTTGCGGCAACCTCAGCAACAGTCAGATTTATATACTTCCCACCCTTAAACCTCCCTGCTTTCCATTTTTTGTGACGTGGTGGAGGTGGTGGGGGCTGGACCACAACGGTAGGATCTGATGTGGCTGCTTCCTTCAATTTCTCCAACTCTTCTGCCATCATCTGTCGCTGAAGCTTCCAATAACCACCACGAGACATGCAATGTTGATAGTTATTAGCTGCTTGCCTCTCTGCATTTGCTGCACTTAATGCCTTTTAAAGGAAAACAACGAACACCGAATCAATAATGTCAACTATATTCAAATAAAACACTATGATTACAGAAATCTTACCAAAAAGTTTGGATCTTCTCGTGATGCCATAAACAACCTCCAGTCCTCTGGAGACAAAAATGGATACTCATGACATGGATCCTTACCCCTCAAGTCCCCTCGAATGTAATCTCGTGTGAGCCTGTTCTTGAAATCTTTCCATCGTAGACGAACCTCCGTCATCTACTCCTTGTATATCTCCGCGGTGTCAGGGACATCATAGGTTTGCTGCAAGGTAAAAACATACGTTAATTATATTTGAAGCGATAGGAATAAAGATATAATGCAGATGTATTGAAACTTATATATACCAAAAGTTGTTGCCAAATCAAATCTTTGGTTTTTGGTGGAACCAACTTCCAATTAGCATAGGTAATGCGAACTTTGCTTCGAGCCAAAAAACCTACGTAGCTAATGAAATGGTCTTCCTCCGGACCAATTGGTTTCATATCTTGATCAAAGTCAATATGCAACCTCTCCTGTTGATGGTTATGACGTGCTACCAATGCAGGCATTTTTGTACTGCCTCTAACCCTTCGTCTCGCAACCGGTTCACGTGTCGCATCACGTTCAGTCCTATTCATTTCATTGTCCCTATCACTTGAAGAGTCACCAGAGTTGTCCATATTCCTGTAAGCACAAAAATCATTGTCAGATAGGTGAATAAATTGTAAGTAAATGAATAAACTGAGACGTAATAAAACAAACAGCACACATTACTATTTTCTAAGTTAAGCTCTTACTCTAGATTGTTTCCCATATTCCTTCACCATGATCATTTCTCACAGCATATTCTTCATCATCTACCAATTCTCTTTCTTCAATTGTTGTAGGTGGATTAATTGTGAAAGGTGGTGTGTCGTCAAGGTTGAAGGTCGGATCACCATGCTTCTGTTTTTTACTCTGAAGTACAATGAACATTTTCTTATTTGCGGGATCTGTGACATAGAACACTTGTTTCGCCTGGCTTGCTAGAATGAAGGGCTCATCCCTATAACCTACTCTTTCAAGATCAACTGAGACAAATCCAAATTGTTGATCTATTACCACAGCATTATTGCTAACCCACTTACATTTGAATAAAGCAACTTTGAACTTGTTGTAAGTGATTTCCCATATTTCTTCTATTACTCTATAATAGGCCATGGATGCTAATATGGGGTTTTTGTCTTTCGAACTAGAAAAGTGCATGGATTCAGCTTCTACCATCACCCCACTATTTTGCATGGTACTCCTGTCATCTTGGTCTTTTGTGTAGAAAGAATACCCGTTTATATCATAACCACTCCAAGTAATGATCTGAAATGAAGGCCCCCAGGCTAGCCACTCTATTGTCCCAGACACACCGGACTCATGCAAAACCTTTTCCTCAAACCACTGAATGAATGTCTTGTTTTGCTCAATAGTAATCTGCATGTCATTCTTCCTCGGATTCTCTTTCTTCAATCTGTTTCTGTGTTCCTCTATGTACGGTTGCACTTCTGCCATGTTATTCAGGATATAAAGGTGTGCTTGCAACACCTCTTCACGAGGCATAGTCTTCACTTTCAGTCCTCGTGTTCCCTTGCTCCTCCCCTCTTCATGCCGAGATTGTTCCTTCTTCCCTGATAGATAATCGCTGCAGAAGTCCATAGCCTCTTCAACAACATACCTTTCAACTATTGAGGCTTCTAGTCGATAGGGATTTTTAGAGTACCCTTTTAAGATCTTCATGTATAGCTCGAAAGGGTACATCCACCTCAGGTAAACTAGACCGCAGAGCCTTACCTCCCTTACCAAATGAACTATCAAATGGACCATTATATCAAAAAAAGAAGGAGGAAAGTGCATCTCTAATTGGGACAATATGATATAACCCTCAGCTTCCAATTCATCCAGCTTTTCAGTGTCAATGACTTTGTTACAGATAGCATTAAAGAAAACACACAATCTTGTCACAGTGTTTCGAACTTCATCTTTCATAATCCCTCTAATAGCTACTGGTAACAGTTGTTGCATCAACACATGATAATCATGGGACTTCATTCCCACTAACTTCAAATCGTCCATTGACACACACCTTCTCACATTCGAAGAATATCCTTGTGGTACCTTAATTTCATGCAAACACCCACACAAACTTCTTTTCTCCGCTTTTGATAGTGTATGCGCTGCTGGCTCCATGTATGCCCTCCTACCATCATCTCTTAGCTGTGGATGTAACCGTTCTCTTATTCCCATATCAACAAGGTCTAGTCTCGCATTAATCCCATCCTTGGTCTTCCCTGGAATGTGCAAAAGTGTACTGACAAGGCTATCACAAACGTTTTTCTCCACGTGCATTACATCAATACTGTGCCTCACGTCAAGACTACGCCAATATGGAAGATCAAAGAAAATTGATCTCTTCTTCCATATGTTCTTCTCACCCGAAGTCTTATGATTCTTACCGAGTAAGACATTGATACGTTCAACCCGACTGTAAACTTCCTCTCCGGTTAATGCCTTTGGAGCCATTCCATGCTCCGGCAAGCAGTTAAAACGCTTTCTTAACCTACGATACGGGTGGAATCTAGGAAGGAACCTCCTGTGACCTAGGTAGACTGTTTTTCTTCCATGTTTCAGTTGGTGGAAGTGAGTGTCTGCTTCACAGATCGGACATGCTTTATACCCCTTCACACTGTACCCTGAGAGGTTTTCGTAGGCAGGGAAGTCATTTATGGTGGTGAACAGCATTGCACGTAGCTTGAATGACTCATTCTTATACGCATCAAACACATCTACGCCTTCCTCCCACAACTTCTTCAAGTCCTCAATCAAAGGCGCCAGGTAGACATCGATATCGTTTCCTGGCTGTTTTGGTCCAGAAATCATCATAGAAAGCATCACATACTTGCGTTTCATACAAAGCCAGGGAGGCAAGTTGTATATTACAAGGAGTACTGGCCACGCACTGTGTGTGCTATTAAGAGTTCCATATGGATTGATGCCATCTGTACAGAGCCCAAGCCGAAGGTTTCTCGGCTCGTTGCCAAATTCAAGGAACATTTCATCTATTTTCTTCCACTGTGGAGAGTCAGCCGGGTGCCGAAGATATTTTCCGTCGGATATTCTGTCATCCGAATGCCATCTCAACTTCTTCACCTTTTTTGCAGTGCCAAATAAATGCTTAAAGCGCGGTATTATTGGAAGATACCACAAAACTTTTACAGGTTGCCTTTTAGTCTTCCCATTGCCACAACCACCATCTTTCTTCACTTTGTATCGTGCGGTTTGACACTTAGGGCACTCACTCAGGCCTTCATACTCCTTTCTGTACAGTTCACAGTCATTAGGGCAAGTGTGTATCTTTTTATACTCCATACCCATTGTCGATAGGATTTTCTTGGCCTCATACATACGATTTGGAAGTACATTATAGTCTGGAAACATATCACACAACAGTTCAAGCAGCAATGTGAAACTACTATCGGTCCACCCACAAGTTGCTTTTAAGTTAACCAAATGTAATGTTCCTGTGAGCCATGTGTACTTACTCCCAGGGTACAACGGTGTCTCTGCATCACTCCGCAGGCTGTCATATTCATGCGATTGCGCAAAGGATTCTACCTCAACATCGTGAATCATTCTCTCCATTCTATCTTCATCTATGACATCCATAGCTTCCTTCTTGTGTGACGGACAATCAGTTACTTCCTCACCATGCCATATCCACCTTGTGTATCGAAGATTTATTCCATCACAAAGTAGGTGATCCCTTATAACTTCAACATCCCGTGTTCTCTCATTTAAACAATTGACACAGGGACAAAAATACTTCCCATTTTTGGCTGGAACGTTCCTTCTAGCAAATTCAATAAACTCTTCAACCCCATTCTCATATTCTTCACTTGTTCTCAAAGCATTCATCCAACTATGATCCATTTTATTACCACTTATACCATTCACACTCAAGTTTAGAGTCATTGTCAACACTGGGAATTGCCTTTTACTATTTTGTTTTCCAAAATTTTGGCAGCATTTCCCCTTAAAAGTGACACATCCCAAAATCAAAATAACAAACTATCTCAACTTAATTTAAACTAAACTAAACTAATTAAGAAGAGTAAAATAAAAATTCAGAATAGTAAAACAAGAGTAAAAAGCAGGAAGCTAATATTAATTCTTCTAACCCAAACAAAAGGACGAATACTTTAATTAGTGCCAATAAATATACCCTTTCTTAAAAGAAATAAAAATTTAGCCTCAATTCCTCACTAGTCTTTGGCTTCCTACAATTAATTATCAAAGCCAAATTCTATGTCTACCTACTAACACTCTAACAAGATAGAACCAAATCCTAATCAAACTCAATTCTTTCAATATCAAATCAAACAACTTTTAGAATATTCATAAATCAAAATCCAAACTTCCTAAACGCAATTTTTTTGTTCAAAAGTTTGCAAAAAATTTCTCTATATGTATAAAAGCAAAAAAGACAAGTTATGCAAACTTAATATATAGTATTAGTTATAAATTTTTAAAACTTAAAACAAAACACAATTTAACAATTTTGTAAGGGTTTTGTAAGGGTTCACTTACGTTAGATCACAAGTGATTCTTAAAAGTCTAAACAAATATGATAAATCACCCCAACATACATAACCTTTGACATATTAATCTAACATTAATTCAATTCTAACATTGTTAATTATAACAACATCTGTTCCCCAAAATAATTATTTACATTAACAATATTCTACAAACGCAGAATAATTATTTACATTAACAATATTAACAATAATTATTAACATCTATTCACCAAATTAATTAATTATTTACATTAACAATAATTATTTACATTGTTAACCCACGCACCTGATTTTCTCAAAATCCAAGTGCAGAATCCAAGTGCATGCAGCAACAATATAACCCAGAACGCAGAATCAAGTGCACACACCAACAATCCAGAAACGCAGAATCCAATTGCAGCAACAATATTCTACAAACGCAGAATGTAAATTCTTAATTGCTTCACATAATAATCCAACTCACGCCTCATATGCACATGATTTTAGGAAACCCAGAAACGCACCTGAATAATTCTGAGAATGCTGCAGCAGCAGCAAATGGGAAGACCCACACGGGCACGGGAATGGGAGAAGAGGGAAGACAAATGCAGGGGAGGGGAGGTGCGCCTTTGCTCAGTGAATGAGTTCTGAAGCTCAGCTCATGGGTTTGGGAGAAGAGAGAAAACGAATGCAGTAAGGGAAGTGCAAATCTGAGACGCTCACGGGTATGGCTTTGGAATTTGTTCAGTGAAGCAGAAATGAAATGCAGCTCACGGGTTTGGGAGAAGAGAGAAAACAAATGCAGCAGGGGACATTAACGGGTATGGCTTTGGCACAGAAGGTAAAGTTGCCATATACAGTGAATGAGGTGATGTTTCTGGGGTGTTTAGACGTCCCCAATTTCTTTGGGGACGTCTAAAGTTGAGTTTACACGTCCCCAGAGAAACTGGGGAAGTCTAAAGTGTTGAAATTTTATACTTTTGGTCAAATTCATCCAGCGCCTTATCCACCCGCCAAATATTTAACTTTGGACGTCCCTAACTTAAAAAGGGGACGTCCTTTAGGGACGTAGAAGGTCTTGTTTGTAGTAGTGTACATGGATCAAGTCATAAGCTTTTCTCATGTATAACCATGTCATAATGCCCTTAGACCTGAGCTCATCATGGATTCCTACATGAGAGTTGCTAAGCTTTGAACTAGTCAAAAGGCACTTTTGACTGGGTGATAATAAAGGCTACGATCGGGCTTAGTGGTTTTTCATGCAGAGGAATATGAATGATCAAGATGGAATTTGTCCCTCATATTAGTAGAGAGATATTACTGGGCCCCTCGATGAGTGAGTCTGAGAAATGTATGGCCATACTACAATGAAAAGGAGTTTCCATTTCTATTGTAGGCTACTCAAGAATCTAGAAAGTAATGGTCAGGAAGAAGAGGATGACATTATCCATGCCTTATCCTTGACCGATATATTGTGTGACAAAAGGGACGTGACATGGTTGTATGATAGGTTGCATCGTGTTAACGATCCTCATATGAATTGGGTAGTCGTAATGTCTTGCTAGAGGCCGCTTGCAACTTTTGGGTTAGTACAGTTATTGGCCCATTGCCAACTTCATATGGCCGTACAGGGTTGCACACAAGAATGGCCAAATACGAGATAATGTTTAATTTAGGGTGGACGAATTATATATATATATAATATCAATTTCATTAATAATATTATATAGATATATATTTTCGAAATACATATCTTATGTGTGTATGTGTGTGTGTGTGTATTATATGATATTATTATATTGTGTTAGTTTTAAATTTAATCTATTAAGATATATTAAATTTAATAACTAACATGATAGAGATATAGTATCTCAGATTTAATCTATGAAGATAACTTAAATCTAATGGCTCTTTATTTGGATTAAATAAATAGGTTAAATTAAAACTGTTCGATAGATTTAATTTAAATTGAATTTATTTAATTAGCTCATCAAGATAATTAATTGTTAATTTTGAAATTAATGAAGATTAATTTTGAAATTCGAATATAGCCCTCATAGGTTATAAACTTGATAGAGAAATATACTCATACACACATGAGAATTCAGAGCCGCAAGGGAAACTCTATGAGACATTTGGAGGCGCTAGCACGCAATCTCTGTTGGAGAGCATTCGTTTGGATGCCGGTAGAGGGAGCGGACTTGAGGTGTTGGCTCCTAGAGATCGTGAAAACCCTAAGTTGAAAAAGGTATGAATCCTTCTAACTCGGTTTAAACGCCGTTGATCGATCATCGATTAGGATCGGCAAAATTTTAGGTCTTGATCTTTAAGGATTGGATGTAGGCTTAGGTTTTGGGTCAAACTAATATAACTCTCAGTGTGCTAATTTTCTCAACTCTACTCTATCTACAACTATTGTCATATCACCGTATCAACCGAAAAATTTGTCACATCACCCAATTCACCCCCTCTTGGGTAAAGCTTGCCTCTTTCAGGATGTTATACTATTATTTATGTTACTAAATAAATAACGGCTGTTTACATGAGCCTATTATTTATTACATTTAAACTTCATGGTTCTTACAAAACAACCATTATGTATGTTACTAAATAAATAATGGTTGTTTATGTGAGAGCATTATGTATTATGCCATAATTACTTATTATATAATTGTTGTTTACGTGAGCCCTTTTTATTATGCCAGCATTACGCACATCATGGCCTCACTGAACTTCAATACATAATAGGTGTTCTATTAGAACCATGATAATAGATATTGAATACTTCATGGTTTGGAACAGTTATGTATCTGAACATATATAGTGCTTTCATATGTGACGGTTCAAAATCATGATTTATGGTCATTAATAACCATCATATTTTGTGTGATTCTGTGGTAGTGGTTTCCTAACGAGTGATAACTATTCCCCATACCGTCACTATGCCTATCTTCTTATTATAAGAATTCCTGACATTCTTTTTCCTATAACTCCTGATCCACCCATAACTCTTGATCCGATTGCAGATCGTGCAACACGTGTACTGTTTCTGCTCTAGAACAAGTAATGGAATCTGAATTTGACTTTGATTCCTCTATCCATGATTGACCAATGTCTCCTATTGATGAGCTCTCTGTTGATTCTGTTTCAGGAGTTTGCTATTGATTCTGTTTCAGGATGATGCCCACACACTAACCTTACTCAGACTTGCCACCTCGATGTTCATGACATCCTTTTATTACCCTAAACTATCATACCCTTACTCGATATTGTAATACTTACTGCCCTTCAGGTATTCGTTGTCCCTTCGGGGCTGATTCACAGAAGGGGATGATTCACTTCTCTAGTGCCCCTTTATGTGTATATTTCCTTTTCCCATATCAGTATACTATTCTGCGGCCAGAACTACTTGCTCTACCAGAACTGCTTGGGCTCTGATATCAAAATGTAATACCCCACCTTACATACCACTTATTATCGATATTAACCAAAGTAGGAATTGAGCAGTTTGGTGGGCACACCGAAATAGCATGAAAATACTGATAATAAATACTGGATTATAAAAATGCCCCATAGGGATTGTACATAATAATTATATATGATATAAGCACATAGGGCTACTAGGGTGTCTAAACTTGTTCCAGTGAGATGCAGACACCTTCTCGTCTTCGTTCCACTACTGCATTCCTCTTGTGCGGTTCTCTTCTTTGTTTTTAGCACACCTTTTGTTTTCACATGTCTAAATTGTTGGTACGGGAGGATAAGATTTGAGAGAATCTCAATAGGAAATAGTTACCATAACACATGCAAGATAGATGCTATGTGTATAACATGTTAGCTTTAACTAGATGCATGCCCCATAATGACATTTCTGCATGCTCAATATTTCATGCAACATAGCTATGGCCACAGTATAAACAGAAACAGAGCTTCATGATACAAATATGCTCTATACAATCAAATATCGAAATCACATACATCACTGCAAAAGCAAAAATATCAAATACATGCAAGTAAGATAAGTCTCATACCTCTTGTCTTGAGTCCTCCTCTTGTACCTTTTCTCCAACCATTAAAGATGCTCATTCCTTGTCACTTCTTGACTCTAGATACCCAATCACATTATTAGAGACATGATAGAGAGTCATTAGAAGTGCATATAAATGTCCAAAAAGTTAGGGAGGCTAAATAATTTGATGTTTTTCGGAAAAATATGAAATGCTGAAAATTGAGGTCTTTGTTGCGGCCAGGGCCACAGCTAAGAGAGGTCAAAACATTTGGGCCATAGCTAAGAAATCCTCTGTTTCTTGGCTCAACTACCCAAAATCATAACTTAATCTAAAAAATCCAAATTGAGTAGTTCAAAGTTTTATGAAAAGCTATTCAAGTTTTCTTTCAATGAAAAATATCATAGAGCATCCATTACAGCCACACATTTTTTAGAAATTCATCAAACTTAGACTGCCATAGATTTCATTGTAGAATCAAGGTCAAACTTTGAAAAGTCATAACTTTGAATCCACTAGTCCAAATTGCTTATAATAGTTATCAAATTAAAGCCCAATGATGTCTACTTCAAACTTGTAAAATTTCATAGTATTTAGACCAAGTTTGACTAATCAAAAACACGTTACAAGTTCTCTGCCTCCAGAAAACGAATACAAGCAGATTTGAGCACAACTTCCAAAATCATCATAAAACCTCTTTTAACCTCATAATCATCATCATATGAACATAAAACCTTAAAAGGCTCCCTTTAGCCGAAATTGAGGGTTTGAACATCTCAAGAAATACTCAACAAAATCACAGAATAGTTGGTTCAAATCGAAACATACACTTACCGAAACTCGAATTTGTGATCTGTTCTTGATTCTGGCAGCACCTACTCTGAGTAGATGGAATCAAACACCTCTGATTGAAAATCCAAAACCATAGAAATGTTGCTTTCCATGAAAAGAATAACGTTAGAGAAAACTCTGAAAGTTGGAAATACTGAATCGGGGATGAAATCAACTCCGAAACTTCGAAATTTCCACTATTCACTCTCCTCTCTTCTTTCTATTTTCTTGTGATTTACATATTTCTTTTTCTCTTTCCATGTGTGCTGTATGAAATTTAAAGGAGAGAGGGAGTGTTGGATAATGATCTTCATTTAAACAAAAATACTTAGCCCACAATGTACCAAGTGTCAAGAGCTTATGGTTCCTTCAAAAAGAAAGTAACTAATTAGTTACCATAATTGGTTTGGTTAACCATTTCAATCTCCCTACTTCAGCCAAAATTTATCCCAATTAAAGGAAAAATCAAATGGCTTCTTGCTTTATTGGTCAAATAACCATTTTACCCTTATATTTTTTTTTTCATTTTCGCACTTTGCTAGAAATATGGGAGAATTTTTATGAAACTTTGAAAATTCATATCTAATTGTATAGATGTCCAATTGGTATGGTTCCAAAGATTATGTGACCCTTATTAAATCTATTTTTAAGGGAAAATATATCCTTTAGCCAACTGGCGCTCATAATTCCTAGAATTTCTGTTTTTGGATGATGTCATAAAAGTTGGCCAGTTTCACTAGGCTAACTTCAAAAATTCATAACTCTTTGTGTACACTTCAAATGACTTATATGACCTATTAAATTAAAGCTTGATAAGTCTACTTTCATTTTGAAAAATATCATAGGCATTAGACATCATTATCCTATTCAAAAATGTCACACAACTAGACTGCTACACTGGAAAAATACAGTGGCAGCAAATCCTCATTCTTGGAACTTGTGCTAAATGGGGGCTTAACAGTCCACTTTATTCAGGATTATTCCCCTCTAATCTCAAATTTTGGGATATTACAATTATAGCTTATGTTGGGCTATTCTTACCCTATAGGCCCATATAAATTAGCAGTGGCCCAACAACCCACAAGTCGAAAGCGGCCTGTACTAACCCACAGTCGGAAGCAGCCTTTAACAAGATATTATGACTACCCAATTCATATGAGGATTGTTAACACAATACAACCTATCATACAACCATGTCATGTCCCTTTTGTCACACGATATTTTGGCTAAGGATAAAGCACAAATAATGTGATCCTCCTGTTCCTAACCATTACTTTCCCGATTCTGGAGTAGTCTGATAATAGAAATGAAAACTCCTTTCTATCATAGTATGGTCATACATTTCTCAGGCTCACTCATTAAGGGGCCCATTAATATCTCTCTACTAATATGAGGGACAAATTCTATCTTGACCATTCACATTCCTTTGCATGAAAACCACTAAACATGATTGTAGCCTTTATGATCACTTGGTCAAAGGTGACTTTTGACTAGGTCAAAGCTTAGCGACTCTCATGTAGGAATCTATGATGATCTCAGGTTGAAGGGTATAGTGACGTGGTTATACATGAGATAAGTTTATGACTTGATCCATACAGCTTTCTCATAGTGGGTCGGTCTAGCACTTTGTACTCTTACAAGTGTCCAAGACTTTGATTTGTATTTCCATACCTTATCAAAGTCATACTGGTCTCACTTCATCTTTGCTCCAGCATAGATGACCGATCACAAACATTTAGGACACTCTTTATGATTTATCCAAGGATACAGTTATCACAGTGAACATGAAAATAATATAATAATAAAATGGAGAAATTCATTAAATAATAATGTTTAAAGTATAATGATTGGCCCCTAGAGCATAATTTCCAACAATGTCCTATTTTGCATGTATGTTTTTACCATCCGTATATTCATTTCATGAATATATGCCATATGTGTGAAAAACTTTCAACATCGTGCTTGATAGTATACTGGGGCAATAAGACCCTGGATAGGTCCATAAGACCGAGCGATACAATGAGGCAGTAAGACCATGAATGCCAACTATGCTATGTGGATCAACATATCGAGTTATTATGATTGCTGAATGCTGTTTGTGATTATGGTTTGTTTGACATACTTTATAGACTTGCATATGTTTTGAGTGTTTGTTGTTACTACTGAGATTCTCGCGAATCTTACCCTTTCCTTAAACTGACATGCAGTAGAAGCTAGTAGCTCAAAGGGCAAAGAGGTAAGCGATAACAAGTAAGCGGGTGGAGACGAAGGAATTAGCTTTGCTGTTGGTTATTTGTAAATAAATGTATTATGACTAGACATAGATATTTTGATAACGTTGAGTGATCATATGGGGTGTGTATGTATATGAATGTATGTAAACCCAAGTAGCAATAACAATATAAAGCGGTATTAGAACACTTAATTATTTTATCAGAATTCCTAGAAATTTGTTAACATCGGCACATATTATAGTAAGATTAGTACATATGATAAGAGTATCAGTACCCAAGTATGGCATCAGAATGTAGTGGTATTATAATGTACAACCGAGACCATATTATTAGTATTGATATATTATTCATATATCTAAATGAATTGTGTAATAACTCATAAGTATGTGTTAAAAGTAAGGGGGTTTACAGTATGTCCCACTGAAAAAGATATACAAGGCATAAACCAATGAAACAATTTACACATATTATAGAACTAGGGATTCTATCTCATTAAATCATTCGGATATTCCATGTTTGACAAAATTTTTATATGAACTCAGTAGCTCATCAGTTAAAAAGTGCCCATTTTCATTTTCATAATTCCTGACACTTGTCGTCTACAAGTGTAAGGAAGTTTGAACAATATAACTGAAAAATAAGAGGCATTATTATATTCTACTATGCAATATAAGCTAGGGATATAATGCAGCCATTCAAAATGCCAAATCAATAAAATATTTTGAGAGCACACAAATTACTCTAAATAATTTTGAGCCAGCGGTTATAGGTACTAGTTATTCTTCCAAATAATCTAATTTTTTTAAAACCCAACACAACAAGAAGTGCATATCATCCATCTTTGCTTCTTTATCTTTATCTAGTCTTCTCTAGGCCTACAAACAAAGGGAGTGTGTGTGGCTTCACTAAAAGCTTTAGATGCAAGAGTGGGGAATACTACAGATATATATAGTCCATCAAATTGATGTAGTGGAAGAAGTAATATCATAAACATATGTTCAAGAATCAATATATGAAAGGCCTCCTTTAATATCAATAGCAGTTATATCATTTCTCACAAAGACTCTGGTATGTTTAACCTAAGGATTGAAAGAAACACTAACCTGAAGAATAAATTGAAGAAAAAACATAAAGGAATCCTACAGATGTTTAGCTACCTATTTCAAAAGTAAAACCCAATCATCAGGCAACCTACTAGGAGAACTACCATCTTCAGTGCATATGAATGAAATATGGCCTTACTAAACATGTTTGCTCCAGGAATCCTAGCAGCCCAATAAAAAAAGAATAAACTAGCTTATGTACATAACATAAGCTTAAAAAGTTCTTGAAAGCAAAAGTACCTATATTTATTATGGAAAATAAAATCTTCGTGCCTACCTTTTCAATCTTGTACTTGATTCTCTTTTCTGCATTGCCAACTTCTGCTTCTTCCAATTCGACAGGGTCTTTCTTATTTTCTGATTTTCACTTTTTCTTTTCTCTCTTCCTCTGTTGCTTTAACCTATTTTTGATCTTCCATTTCTCTATCTTCGGTGAGTCAACCTCAGAGTTATAAACTTAGTTTTCCCCCTGATATCACAAGATTAATAGAACCATGGCTAAAGTTTCTGCAAACCCATGAAGGGATTCATTGCTCAAGTGGGATAATTTTTTTGAATGGAGAGCAAATTGGTCTTTGAGTTCTAAAAAATGACCTAGAACATAGAGAAATTAGTTAGGAAAGTTGTGAATCATTGCAAAAGATAACGAAATGAGCATAAATATATTCTCCACCAAAGTTCATAGTTCTTTGTTACTGTCATTCTGTAATGCTGGCTCAATAAAGAGAAAATAAACTAAGCCAATCTAGAAGCTTGAAGAAATATAAAATACTAGTTCCTAGAGTAGAAAAGTTGACTACTTGAATAAGTAGAAAAGATCAAGTAGAAAAAGAGAGCCTGAGATGTACCATGTGAGTTCCTTTGTCTCTGATATGGAATGTAAACTTTGAAGGGCATCCAAAAATCATAGCCATGTGGTAGATTGGGGCTAAACTCGGAACAAGGTTTTCATTTCTCATTGAAAACCAACAACCAGAAAATGACAACAGCGAGTTGTTGCCAGAGAGGTTGCGTACAAATTGACAGTTGTCTATGGAGGTTCCATCGCAGAAACTCCATAATTGAGAGATTCGAGAGAGAATTCAGAAGGTGAAGAACAAAAGTAAGCTAGATGAGTTTTCAACATTTTGATGAAATAAAGCAGCATTAGTAAGAGGGGGAAGGAGAGGTTAAAAGTGAAAAGTGATTGGGTACCCATTGGAGATTATTCTTTGGCATCATTGCCTAGAAACTCTGGGATAACAGAAATAAGAACATATTTCTGAATAAGAGACAGCAGTCACATAATATTATTTTCTTAACTAGCTCACTTGTTTCTTATGTTGGTCAGGCGAGGGATTTACTATGTTCCGTGGACCCCAATGCTTAGCTGACTGTGTTATGTAAACTTGTATACATTGTTAATATAATCCACTTTTCACTAAAAAAAAGTGAAAAGTGATTAGGGTCTGGTGTGAGTGTGGGAATTAGGAAGGATTGTTTTTTCTAATAAATAAATAAATAGAAACTAAATTATTTATGTTATAAAAAAAGAAAATAAATTATTTTAAAATAATAATTAAAAATATATAGTTACTATCGTAGCGGTTTCTCAAGAAGTGCCACAGAAGGCCATCGATAACAATCACTATATAAGGCCACTATTTTTTAAAAGAAAATTAACTCACCTGTCGCAAGCGCTACATAAGGCCAATACAAGTGCTACCGAATGCCACTATTTTTTCTTTTTTTTTCAAAAAAATGAAGCTGTGGTTCTTTATTCTATAGCTTCCTTAAGGCTGACACAAGTGCTCCAAAATGTGCGCTACTTTTTCCCCTTTTTGTAGTAATGTTTTTTTATTTATGAACCTAGAGACAAATGAGGGATTGCCCTTGGTCGGAGCTCCAAACTCGACATATGGGAGATCCTTTGGTTATATGCAATATGATTATCCATTAATGGTTATGATAAGAGGCTTTGGAGGGTTATTTGGATGGTATTTATGAGCCTTAGAAGCTTCAACATGGAAAGCCATTTGACAAAAGCGCATTTTTACCTATATATCACTTGAGGCCTTGTGGGGATCGATTCTTTTCCCTTCATGCAGAGCTGGGTTTCGCCATATCTATAAAAAGTTAATCAGAAGGATTATCCTGAGAATATCTTCTTCTCTACCATCTTCATGCAGTTGTGGGAGGTAGTGCAAGATTGCTCTTCCCTTAGTTCTACAAGTAGTTGAAAGGATCGTACATATTGTCTAAAAGCCTGATTAATCTAATCCTAGCTCAAGTTATATTCAAATTGGTGAGGTCAGGCTTTAGGCTGGGTATCAATTTAAATGCCTATTTGGATTAGCAGTTGAAGCTACTTTTTTGACGTGATTTATAGTGTACAAGACATGTGAGAGAAGTTTTATCTCGACTTATGTGAACGTGTTTTTCTAATGCTACCTCAAACAGGCCTCTAGCTCATCCTAACTTGGTCTTGACGTTTATAATATAGCTTTTATTGTTTTTAATTTCTTTTTGTTAATGTTAATGTTTTATTATATAAATTTTCTTAATGTTTTATTATGTAAATTTTTGTAATGTTTCTTATGTAATATAATGATTTATAGTTATCATGGATGTTATAATGATTTTATTCGAATTTATGTTTTAAAATTGATTTTTTAATTTAATATCATGCAAAAGTAAAGAGTAATTGTTACCTATATAAAGTATTATTTTAAAGGACAAAACTTAAATGATAGTAATTATTTTATATTTATTAGGTCTAATTAATAAATCAAACCTTGCCATGTGTGTTTTTCTCTTAATGATAACTTAACATAATTTTGAAAATTTTCCATGTAAATTTTTGTTGTTAGAAAAAGTCAATGTGCTAAAATTAAATTGAAAAATTGAACCCATAAGGTATAACGTATAAGTAAATGAGAATAAGTTTTGTCCTATTTTAAAAGAAATGATTATTTTTAGCTCAATATCATTTTTGACAAGCATACTTTAGTATTATGAAACTAATTGGAGTAGCTCTCCATAATGTATTTCTTTGCATTCACACGGATTCAAATTCGAGACATCATATTTAACAATGTTTTTGATGCTGGACCGGAATGGATGGTTCTACCATCGACCAGAGATGAGGATGGCTTGAGTCACACTAGAAAACCATATTTGAAGTGGAGCCATTTTGCTTTGAGCTGGAAAACATGGTTGAATTGGAAACCAAATTGCTTTAGAGTGGTCGGCCGGTCTATATTTTTCTTAAATCAATGTTGTTGGAGAGTGGATATGAAGACCAGAGATGAAGAAGAAAGACGAAAGAGGGAGAAAAAAATGTTTGAAGAAGAAAGAGAAGAAAAGACTTGTTCCTACAAATCTTTAGGGCTTGTTTGGTTGGAGGGGAGGGGATGGGAGGGGATGAAAAAGGAGCCCTTCCCCTTGTTTGGTTTGAAAATTTGGTAGGGAGGGGAGCCCTATACTTCCCCCCAATTTGGAATTTTTTTAGAGGGGAGCAAAATATCTTGATTAATTTGCCCCCATTAAGTTTGTAATATTCCGATTGATACCCCTGGGGAAAAGTTAAAAACACACTCCACTACAGATGTGAATCTTGACACACCCACTTTCACTAAGCTCTCATATGGATGTTGAGTTGGAGAGAGGGACTAAATAGAGTCAGCCTATATGAAGCCATCTTAAAAAATCTAGAGGCTTCCCTTTTATTGCTCTTCATACCCTATGTTTTCTTGGGCTTCACAAGTCAACTTGTAGCACTTCATATTTACATATATTGGGTTAATGAGACAAAAATATCATTATATAAGTTTTCATAATTTGAATTTTCATAAATGATGTAATTTATATTGAGGTGTAAGCTAATTTAAATAATATTTAGTCCAAGACACTAATTTAAATAATTTATTTAAGCAAAAAAATATATATATATAAGGGTAAAATGGTAAATTAGTTATTATTTCCCCTCCCATCTTTTCTTGAACTAAACAAAGGATCATTAAAAATTTCTAAACAAATAGGGAGGGGATGGATCCTTTGGAATCTTACACATGAAGTGTAACATCCTTAACTTATTTTCACATTTTTTCAAAGTGCTTGAGCGTAGTTCGGTGAGCATACAGGAATAGCATATATATATTGATATATAGTACATGATTACATTACAGGAATCCCCCACAGGGTATGTTTGTAGTAAATACAAACCTTAAAATAATAAAAAGGTCTTCACATAACCAACAATCTTGTTTGATCAGTACCGAAACCATCAGTTGTTCGGTAAGTACACCTTTGCCCCTTAAGCCACTGCCTGCTGCTGAAAACTTTATATATTTATGGAAAGGGTGAGATTCAAAAGAATCTCAATAGTAACATGCAATCAGCCATATAACATGCGACAGATAAATATGTCATACACCATATAATACAACATAACAAAAACAACATGGCATATGCACATGTGTTAGGGCTTCTTCTCCACTATCCGTAAACCTCTATAAATGTGCCTACTCACACAATGCCCTATTCGGCAATACAGTGTTCATATTATAGAAGATGGTATACATAAAGCATATAAACATTCACATAGTTTATGAAAGATAGAGTTACTACCTAGAACATGCCCTTTCCTTACCTGACTGTCAGTCTAATACTGCATCCGGTTTGGGCTATTACCAAGTCCTATAATTTACAGTTAACAAGTAATTGATTATTACTTGAACTATTACTACCTTTAAATCATATTCTGCTAGTTATCTAATGCAGTTACAATAGTTTTTGCGTAGTAAAATTCTGCATAGTGCAGTTTCACAATTTTCCAAAAAACTGGCACTACTACAAAAAGGGGTTATAACGTCCCAAATTTAGCACCTTTAATGTCCCAAAATGGGGGGACGTATATACTGGGGGCGTAGTAAGTTGTAAGAAAAGACGTCCCAAATATTAGGGATGTCTAAGGTGAGACTTTAGACGTCCCAAATGAAATTTGGGACGTCTAAAGTCCCCCCCAGGTTGGGACTTTAGACCTCCCAATTCTTAATTTGGGATGTCTAAAACTTATATTTTTTTATACCATGATTTACATTCTGTATTACCCAGCGAATTCAAACTGCAGAAATAGAAAAGAAGATGGATTCATAAACCACACTGTCCATTACAAACTGGTAAGGACATCCAGTACTACAATCTTTACTATATATACATACAATAACAACTCATACAACCTACTACTATATATATCAACAATAACAACCAGAAAGTGTCAAAACGCTATCAACACACAACTACAACAGCTGATATAAAATAAAAAGTTTACTTCTCTATATGTTGAAGAAGATGTCCAGCCAAAAGATCTTTGATCAAATCAAGGTCTTCACGTAGGTAGGCATCTTCATTATCAAAAATCTGAAAATTAGAAAGTAAGCTTTGATGAAATGAATCTAAAGCAAATGAATTAATTAGCATTTCGATTAGAACACCAAAAATATTATAATTTGAGAATGAAGAAGCGATTACCTTTTCAAAATCGCTAGTAATTCCACTTTGAGTTATGTTATACATATAAAGTATAACATAATATCCGCATTCAGTATTGCCAGGTTGCCGAGGGCACTTTAAATCGAAGGGATGCAATTGGTTGTTAAAATCAATAAAGGTATGTCTAAAAGAACCGTCAATGAAACAATTAGCTAGGATCGAATGTACTTACTATCGGATAAAACCACTTTGGCTTTTTAACAACTGTACCATCACGTGACCCACCTAAGACTCTATATGTTTTACAAGCACTATCATGAAAATCAAAATGAATAGAAATTAGAACTATTCATTTTTGTAAAGAATCAATGAAATACAAACAGAATAACTTACGTGTCGAAGACGGATTTTGTATCTTTGTCTGGCTTTTTACCCAAGGGATCAAACCAATAGACTATGTGGCAGTGGGGACATATAACACACAAACTCCAGTGGTAACTTTAACAACATGTACACATTAAAATGAAGTTAGATGAGAAGACAATTATTTATTAAACTTCTTAAATTGACAAAATGTAAATACGAACCATTGAACAATGGGTACTAGATAACAACGAAGTTTGGTCTGTCCTATTGCGTAGCCGACATAGTGAGTCCTATGCGCCACAGTACAAGTATCCCCTGTCGTATTCACAGGACATAAGAATCCATACCAATCACGTCTTTCCATGTTTGTGCAGAGACCGTGCAAGGTACTATAATAGAATTAAAATAAGGAATGAATTATGGAATGTATGAAATCAAAAAACCACTAAATGAATTCTATGGGAAAATTGAAAAAAAACTTACCGGACTGCAAATTTCACCCAGCCTGCATCTATCTCCTCCAACCTGATAAACTGCTTGAGATCTGTATTGTCAATCGTGTAGGGATACTCCACTGGCCCACAATCCCTGGAGGCATCTTCAAGTCAATCTGTTTAATGCCCTTGTAGATCTGTTGCAGCCGTGCTCAGTAGGGCCATTTCCTCACAGCTTCGTCATCCTTTTAGAACATCAAAAAACAAATTGTTATTAGGATGCCAACAGATTTTCAGTAACAGTAAGGTAATTCCTACCATTGGAGGTGTTGCGTCTGAACCAATAAGATTGTGAGGCCAAAGGATAAAAGATCCTATCGCTTGACCTAACGTGCCAACCTCTGGATCAGGAACAGGGATGGCTGTACCTTCTTCCCCCTTTCTAACACTCGTCACATTCACCCTATGAAAATCCTCCAGAATTTGCTGATGATGGTGGGTGGTAGCAAGTGTGTGAACGAGAGCATCAGCAACAACACGCAACAGTGGATCATCCAAATAGAGGGTGCAAGGGTCTCCTGACACTGGAGTGGGAGAAGGGTCACCAAGTGGTTGCTCCAGAGGGTTGTAACTTCCTCTGGTGCTATTGAAGGCTGAGGATTCCTGAGTTCTATGCTCATCCCTTGCCCTTTGTGCTTCAAACATCTTTGCCATTTCATGTTGAAGCTCTGGCAATAGCTCTTGTCGGAGCTTGTCGCGAAGGTTGGCCTCGATTTCTCGTTCGATCTCCTCTCGAATCTTGGCCACAATGTCCTTACTAGGTCCAGCTTGTGATGAATAACGTGAGTCTCGTCCAAAATACCTCATGGTACTAACTCCCCGTGTCTCTCCTCGAACACGACCAAGATCATCTGCCTTCCCAATAGCCGTTGACAAGATGTCCATCCGTATACTTGGATTGAATGAACCTTGGCTACTCTACTCATCCAGTTCATCCTGTAGCATGCAGTTTATTGTAAATGTATCGAAACCACTCGGGATATGTAAAAAATTAGGTACTTATGGTATAACTACTTACAATCCTCGCAGCAACCTCAGCAACAGTCGAATTTATGTACTTCCCAGCCTTAATCCTCCCTGCTTTCCATTTTTTGTGACGTGGAGGAGGTGTCGGTGGCTGGATAACAACGCTAGGATCAGATTCCGCTGCTTCCTTCATTTTCTCTAACTCTTCTGCCATCATTTGCCGCTCAAGCTTCCGATATCCACCGTGAGACATGAAATGTTGATATTTATTTTCTGCTTGCCTCTGGGCATTTGCTGCACTTAATTTCTATGAATGAAAAACAATAAAAAATAAATCAACAATATAAAGTATATGAAAATTACAAGTTATATATCATGATGATAGAAATTTTACCAAAAACTCAGGATCTGCTCGTGATGCCGCAAACAACCTCCAGTCCTCTGGAGACAAATACGTATACTATGCACATGGATCCTGACCCCTAAGGGCCCCTCGAATGTACCGTGCTGGTAGCTTGTTCTTGAAACCTTTCCATCGTACACGAACCTCATCCATACAGTGCCTATACATCTCCGTGGTGTCTGGGACATCGTATGTTTGCTGCAAGGTAAAACATAAGATTATTATATTTCAAACAATAAGAACAAAGCTACAATGCATCAAAACTTACATACCAAAAGTTGCTGCCAAATCATGTTTTTCATTTTTGGGGGAACCAATCTCCAATTATTGTAGGTAATGCGCACTTTGCTTCGAGCCAAAAGTCCTACGTAGCTAATGAAGTGGTCTTCCTCAGGACCAACTGGATTCAAATTGTCATCGAAGTCTATATGCAACCTCTCCTGTTGATGTTCATGACGTGCAACCAATGCTCCCATCTTTGTACAGCCTCTAACCCTCCTTTTTGCAGGGGGTTCAACTCTAGGCCTTTCATCATTGCTAGAGCTTTCGTCATCTCTACGCCTCTCATCATCACTAGAATTGTCCATATTCCTGTTAACACAAAAAGCGACATGAGAAACGTAAATAAATTGCAATGAAAATGAAATATACTAAGCGGGAAGTAAAACAGAAAAAACACAGTTCTCATTTATAAATTAAGGTCTTACTTTATATTGTTTCCCATAGTCCTTCACCATGGTCATTTCTTACAGCATATTTGTCATCATCTACCAATTCTACTTCATTTGTTCGAGGTGTAGTTGTTGTGAAAGGTGGTGTGTCATCAAGGTTGAAGGTCGGATCACTATACTTCTATTTTTTACTTTTAAGGACAATGGACATGTTTTTGCTTGCAGGATTAGTGACATAAAACACTTGTTTCACCTGGCTTGCTAAAATGAAGGGCTCGTCTCTATAGCCAACTCTTCGAAGATCGACTGAGACAAATCCAAATTGTTTATCTATTACTACGGCATTATTGCTAACCCACTTACATTTAAATAAAGCAACTTTGAACTTGTTGTATGTCATCTCCCATATTTCTTCTATAACTCCATAATAGGCCATAGACGCTAATATGGGGTTTTTATCTCTCGAACTGGAAAAGTGCATAGATTCAGCTTCTACCATGACCCCACTATTTTGCATGGTACTTCTGTCATCTTGCTCTTTCGTATAGAAAGAATAGCCATTTATATCATAACCGGTCCAAGTAATGACCTGAAACGAAGGCCCCCAAGCTAGCCACTCATTGTCTCAGACACACCGGTCTCGTGCAAAACCTTTTCCTCGAACCACTGCATGAATGTCTTGTTTTGCTCAATAGCAATCTGCATGTCATTCTTCCTTGGGTTCTTGTTCTTCAAAGTCTTTCTGTGTTCATCTATGTAAGGTTGAACTTCTTCCATATTATTCAGGATATACAGGTGGGCTTGCAACACCTCTTCACGAGGAACATTCTTCACTTTCAGTCCTCGTGTTCCCTTGCTTCTCCCTTCTTCATGCCGAGATTGTTCCTTCTTCCCTAACATATAATCTTTGTAAAACTCCATAGCCTCCTCAACTACATTTCTTTCTACTATTGAGGCTTCTGGTCGATAAGGATTTTTAGAATACCCTTTTAAGATCTTCATGTATCGCTCGAAAGGGTACATCCACCTCAGGTAAACTGGACCGCATAGCCTTACCTCCCTTACCAAATGAACTACCAAATGCACCATTATATCAAAAAATGAAGGAGGAAAATGCATCTCTAGTTGTGACAAAATAATGTAACCCTCATTTTCTAGTTCATCCAACTTTTCAGTGTCAATGACTTTGTTATAGATAGCATTGAAGAAAATGCACAATCTTGTCACGGTGGTTCGTACTTCATCTTTCATTATGCCTCTAATAGCTACCGGTAATAGTTGTTGCATCAACACATGATAATCATGAGACTTCATTCCCACTAACTTCAAATCGTCTATTGAGACACATCTTCTCACATTCGAGGAATACCCTTGCGGCACCTTAATTTCATGCAAACACCCACACAAACTTCTTTTCTCTGCTTTTGATAGTGTATGCGCTGCTGGCTCCATGTATGCCCTCCTACCATCATCTCTTAGTTGTGGATGTAACCGTTCTCTTATTCCTATTTCAACAAGGTATAATCTCACATTAATCCCATCCTTAGTCTTCCCTGGTATGTGCAAAAGTGTACTGATAAGATTATCACAAACATTCTTCTCCACATGCATCACATCAATACTGTGTCTCACGTCAATCGAACGCCAATATGGAAGATCAAAGAAAATGTATCTCTTCTTCCATATGTTCTTCTCACCTGCAACCCTCTGATTCTTACCAAAAGTGACATTGATACATTCTACTCGACTGTAGACTTCCTCTCCAGTTAATGACTTTGGAGCCATTCCATGCTCCGGTAAGCCGTTAAACCGCTTTCTTAGCCTACGATACGGGTGGAACCGATGAAGAAACCTCCTGTGGCCAAGGTAGACAGTTTTTCTTCTATGCTTTAGTTGTTAGAAGTATGTGTCTGCTTCACATATTGGGCATGCTTTGTGACCCTTCACGCTGTACCCTGACAAGTTTCCATACGCAGGGAAGTCGTTTATCATTGTGAAAATCATTGCACGTAGCTTGAAAGACTACTTCTTATAAGCATCAAACACATATACGCCTTCCTCCCACAACTTCTTCAAGTCCTCAATCAAAGGCGCCAAATAGACATCAATATCGTTCCCTGGCTGTTTTGGTCCAGAAATCATCATAGATAGCATCATATACTTACGTTTCATACATAGCCAGGGAGACAAGTTGTATATTACAAGGAGAACCGGCCACGCACTATGTGTGCTAGTAAGAGTTCTAAACGGATTGATGCCGTTTGTACAAAGCCCAAGCCGTAGGTTTCACGGCTCGCTGCCAAATTGAGGGAATATTTCATCTATTTTTTGCCATTGTGGAGAGTCAGCTGGGTGCCGAAGATATTTCCCATCAGATATTCTCTCATCAGAGTACCATCTCAACTTCTTCGCTTTTGTTGCAGTCGCAAACAAACGTTTAAAACGTGGTATTATTGGAAGATACCACATAACCTTTAAAGGTTGCCATTTACTTGTCACATCACTACAACCACCATCTTTTTTCACTTTGTATCGTGCAGTTTTACACTTAAGACACTCACTAAGACCTCCATACTCATTTCTGTATAGTACGCAGTCATTAGGGCAAGCATGTATCTTTTTATACTCCATACCCATCATAGACAGGATTTTCTTGTCCTCATACATACGATTTGGAAGTACATTATCCTCTGGAAACATATCACACAATAGTTCAAGCAGCAATGTGAAACTACTATCGGTTCACCCACAAGTTGCCTTTAAGTTAACCATATGTAATGTTCCCATCAGCCGCGTGTACTTACTACCATTGTACAATGGTGTCTCTGCATCACTCCACAGGTTGTCATATTCCTGCGACTGCGCAAAGGATTCTGCCTCAACATCGTTAATCATTTTCTCCATTATATCTTCACCTATGATATCCACATCTTCCATCCTGTGCGACGGACAATTCGTTACTTCCTCACCATGCCATATCCACCTTGTGTATCGCAGATTTATTCCATCATAAAGTAGGTGATCCTTTATGACATCAACATCCTGTCGACTCTCATTCAAACAATTGACACAAGGACAAAAATACTTCCCATTTTTTGCAGGAGCATTCTTTTTAGCGAATTCAATAAATTCTTCCACCCCTTTCTCATATTCTTCACTAGTTCTCAAAGCATTCATCCAACTATGATCCATTTTGTTACCACCTAAGGCATTCCCAATAACATTCACACGTTTAGTACAATTGTCAACGACATATGATGGGATTGCCTAATTAAGTTATCAACCCAATTTAGGATTTTAAAATATGGGCTTAATAACTTTATCGCCCTTCTAGCCTCTTCTCTCCTCTTAAAAGGGTTTCAGTGCTATGTAACTTATTTTTTTAATAAGTATATGCATATAAACATTAATGTATAATAAAATAAATATAATAAGATTAAATTAAAGAATTTTTTTGAGGTTTGGAAGATTTAAAAAAAATGAGTTTCATATTAACAAAACAATTTTAAGTTGAGTTCTTCCAAAAATAAAATTGTTTTATTGAAAATATTTACATAAAAATCATTTAATGAATATTGGGGTTATGGTTTTCTTTTTAGTTTTGGCTTGAATTATTCTTCATAATTCATTTGGAATACAAGAATTTCTTTAATTTAAACAAATCATATTTTAATTTATTATATATACTAATTAATGGTATACACAAGTAAATTTATATTTAAACAAGAAAATAAACCATTGCACTGGAGTTTCCGAATACATGCAATTTAAGCAATATAAGACACCAAACACACTAGGCTAATCTCAACCATCTCAATATAAGCAATATATAAGCACATTCTCAACCATTTCAAGTAAATTTATATTTCAAAAACAAAATATACATACCATTCTGTTACAAAAAAAACAAGAAGAAAATAAACGAACCTGATCAGGGGCGTCCACTAGTTTGCTGGAGAGGACGTTGGAGATCCACGGTGGTGTGCACAACAATGGAAGGAAGGAGGTGGAGGAGAGCAAAAATCTACACACTGTGGAGGAGGTGAAGTTGCAGCAGGGTCGACTGGTTGCGTGCGTTGAAGAAACAAAGAAACAAAGGAGTTGAAGAAACAAAGAGGAAGAAGAAGGGAGGAGGGAGGAGTTGAAGAAAAAACAAAGAGGAAGAAGAACGGAGGAGGGAGGAGTTGAAGAAAAACAAAGAGGAAGAAGAAGGGAGGAGGGAGCCGACGGTGGGTGGGGAGGAGTAAAAGAGTAAAGTGAAGATGAGAAGACATGTGAAGAGGTGGTTGATGAGAAGACGCATGTCAGACAAGTGTGTGACATGCGCCTTGGGGACGCCTTTAGGCATCCTAAATGGCATTTGGGACGCCTAAAGTTGACTTTAGGCGTCCCAAATAAACTTTAGGCGTCCCAAATGCCATTTGGGACGCCTAAACCCAGACTTTAGGAGTCCCAAAATTCTTTTGGGACGTCTAATCCCAGCTCCAGGCGCTAAAAAAAATTTATGAAATTTATATTTCGCGCCTGGAAGCACTTTAGGCGTCCCAAATTTAAATTTGGGACGCCTAAAGGTTCCCCTACATATGTATAATTACGAAAATGCCACCGCCTCCCTTTTTAACCACCCAATTTTCAATTTGGGACGTCCTTGGGGGTGGTTATATCTCAATTCTGTAGTAGTGTGGCAGATTTTCGTTCAACTTTGGAAATTCATAATTAATTCTAGGAAAATCCCATTTGGCTGATTCCAAAGCCTAAGTGAAGCTTTTTAAATGTAATTTTGTATAAAAATATTTAAGTTTGACCACTACAACCATGTCATTCCCAGAATTTTGCCAAACTTCACCTGCTCCAGATTTCTTTCAAAAAACAAGGCACAACTTTGAAAATCCATATCTTTTAATTATCTACTGCAAAAAATCATGATCTAACTATCAAATTAAATCTCTAAATGTTTACTTTAATCCTGTCAAGTTTCATAAATCAAATTCTAGATTTATATACAAATTTTTAGATATCATGGACTCCCATATTCCCACACAATTTTCCATTATAAATCCAACGGAACCATCAAAATTTTGAAATTCCAGCTCTACCCTTGTGTTCTGCTTCTAGCCGAAACTTGGGTTCTTAGGAGGTAAAGTGTGTTTTCTTGATTTCTCTTGATTAACCAATTCCTTTTCATTTATAATCACAAGATTAACTACTTAAACACTAAACAAACATGATTCATGGAAATTTTGGTAGCATTTTCCCTTAGGGTTTTATCTTCCCAAATTTACAAAACAAAGCAAAGCAAAGCAAGCTGAAATCAACAACATCATACTACTCAAGAGGATCAGATTTTGGAGATTATCTCTTGATTGTTGAAACTTTCTCTCTCTAGGACGCCACTGCCCTCTCTCTCTTCTCTCTTGATTTTTCTTGCTAACCATTATTTTCAGGAAGAAGAAGAGGTTAGGAGAGGTTATAGATAGTTTAGAAGGCATGAAAACTTTGATTTCAAGCATCTTACCTGGATTCTTGATCTCTCGAAACCTAGCTTTCTTGGTGTTCTTGAGCTTCTTCAAACTCTTCTCTCTCTATTTTGATGTTGATCGCTGAAAAATGGAAGGAAAGCAGGATACAATAAAGTCTTCAAAATATCACTCTTGCTTTATGCTTATTATTGTTTAATGGAAATGGACATGTGTCCCTTTTTCCTTAGCCTTAATTTCCCTCTTGAATTAATATAGACTAAGAATACTTTCATCTTTTATTGCTTCTCTTACTTGACCGAAATATCAAGGGCAAAAGGAGATAATTAAATGTCTCTTGCTTTATCTCTTCTTGCTTTATAGTATAATATTATTTATTGTAAATCATCATGTGCTTGAATTTATTTGGTCACAAATTTTCCTTCTGGAATTAATCCTAGCCAAGTAAAATCATTTTCCCTTTATTTTCCTTGCTTGACCAAAATTAAGATAGAGAAAGGAAAAATATTGCTTCTTGAAATATCTTTAATTGCTTTGTTGGCAAATTATCATTTAGCCCTTACATTTTGTAATTTATTGGGCCAAAATGTTTCTTCCTCCTTTTGGGCTAAAATTTACCCTTAATGTTGGCTCAAGAATTATGCTCTTTTATTCTCCAAATTTGGGCCTTCATAATGGACTTTTTGAAAAAAAAATATTAGTTTCATGACTTGTTTTAACCCAATTGCCATGTAATTTCAACTAAAGATGTTTTTGTCATTCCAAATGCATCAACATTCACCTCTTTATTCCTTTGAATACCAGAAATAATTATAAGGCATATTGATGAAGAAAAATAGGGTGTTACATAAAGCGGCCAGGCAGTTCACCAGGAAGATAAAGTGGGCAACCCTATTCGGCTACATAGGTTGGGACATTTGGACTACCAGAAGTAGCAAACTTTTTGGGGGAGAGGATATAGTTTTGAATACAAGTGTGAATTCAACCCTAATGAAAGCATGATGGGACCAAGATCTTTTGGAGGGCTGCAGATTTGATAAAGGTAACTCAGTTAAAGTAAATGAGCAATAACTACAAGGAGATAATGTGATCCATGTGCAAGTGGATGGATTAGTTCTCAGTGACAGAAGCAATAGTTATGGAGGTGTGATCTAGGGTATAGGACGCATATGGATAGTTGGCTTTACTTGCAAGCTTACAAAGGTTCAGCCTGCAATTATAGAAGTGATTGGAATATTTCAAGTGTAATGCCCCAACATGTGTATAAGGGCTCATGACTCCAAATGAAAATGTAAGATATGTTAGATAAATACTTTTAGGGAATAAAGTGTGAATTATGACCCGAATTAGCAATAGAAAGTGCCTAAACCTAATATTTAAGCTTAATTATATGACAAAGCCTTTATTGAATTAAAAGGGAAGGGAATGGCATGTGGAAGGAGAAAATGGAAATAGATAATGCACCAAGTGGCAATCTAACTAGAATTTCTATAGTCAAGGGCAAAACAGAAAGAAAGAAATTTATCAACCAATTAGTTAGCTACCGAAGAGGAAATTAACTATTAACTAAAATAATAAGAGTTGTGACTAAATGGCTAAGTGAACTAGTTAGAGTAACTAGATAGTCAATTGCTTTTGGTGGAGCCATATGGAGATGACACTTGGCACAATTTAACTTAGACAATTAATTTGGGATAAGGTCAAACTTTCAAACCTTCCCTCTCTCTTCTCATTTTCATCCTTAAGGGCTAAGAGGGGTTGAAGATGATTTATTCATCACATATTTCTCTCTTTCTTTAAGCTCTCAAGTCGGCTAAGGTGGAGGAGGAAAGAGAAAGAAGTTCATGTGAAGGTGAGTTCTTCCTCTTGAATTTTGACCTTGAAGATGACCTTTATTGCTCAAAACCTCTTCCTTAATCTTGCTCCTCTTGATAAGACTTCATTGTATTGTTTTAGATTTTCAAAAGGAGGTGTTTTGTGTACACAAGAAAAACTAGAGGTTGGAGAATCAAAGAACCAACTAGAGGAAGTGATAGAGGTGAGTAAAAGCAACCTTTTGATATGTATATATATATTGTGATAATTGGTTGAGAACTTTGGTTTGTGGAATTTTGCCCTATTTTTGTGTGTTTTAGGGTTTTAGATAATTATAATGCTTTGATAATAGAAAAGGTATTTTGTGGTGTCCATTGGATATATGAATTTGATTTGAGACTTGAATGTGAAGTTTACCAATTGTGAGATTTTATGTTGAATTGTAGCCCAAAACATAACTTGTAAAAGGAATGGGAATATGATGTTTTTATTAGATTCTATGAGAAAAATTGTGTGGGGAGTAGCCTAGGTTGTGAATCCTGGACCATTGGAAATATAGGTTGAAAAGTTGGAAGTTTTGTCAATGAAAATTCTGCACAGGAGAGCTAGTTTGCATGGTGTTTTGAAATAGCAAATGATGTCAAAAAGTTATGAAATTTGCTACTTAAGTAGTAGACACTGCAAGCTTTAAAATGATGTAAAGTGGGTGTCATTTGGATGTATGTGTAGAGTTATGGCCGTTGGAAGTCAGCCAAGAAATAGGCCAATTTTTGGCTATGGCCAAGCATTTTAGCCGTAGCCAAAAAGATTCTGACCAATTCTTGGCCATGGACCAAAAGTTTCTGTCTTGTTCTTGGGAGTGGCTAGTGGTTCTTGGCAGTAGCCAAAATATTTCTAGCCATCTCTTACCCGAGGCCAGAGAGTGTCTTGGCCGCGGCCAACCTCCAAATTGCTGCATTTTGAGTTTTTGAAAGGTGGTTTTTGGTCTAGCTCTCCTTAACCCTTTAGGCTTTTGTTTGAGCTTCTAGTAGCTACCTAAAGGTCTCAAATGATAACCAACCCCAAGTGTTTTAGAGTTAGTTAAGAATTGAAATAGGGAATTACTCATTGTCCTTAATTTTGATTTATAGGATTTGATATCTACCCTAAGCGTAAGAAACCTATGCTAGAGCAAGAACGAAAAGAACAAGGTAGTGACTCTTTCTCTTATATCATGTATAATGCATTGTATGTATGTGCTTATAACGAATTGTGGTGAATGTCACAAATGTGAATGCTGCTGTAAATGTCATGAATAGTGACGAATGTCATGAATGTGAATGCTGTTTTGAATGTCACGAATTGTGATGAAAGTCATGAATGTTAACGATGCTGAGAATGTTGTTGTGAATGTCATGAATTGTGACGAAGTCA
The DNA here is from genome assembly GCA_963242795.1 of Inga leiocalycina. NCBI lineage: Eukaryota > Viridiplantae > Streptophyta > Magnoliopsida > Fabales > Fabaceae > Inga > Inga leiocalycina. The sequence continues at coordinate 36,841,238 of OY725331.1, forward strand.
CGAATGTGAATGGTGTTATGTATGTTGCTGTGTATGCTATTGTGAATGCTGCTTGTGATGATTGCTTACATGCTTTGTTAAATTATATATCATATGAGTGAAATGTTACTACTGAGATTCATATGAATCTTTCTCTTTCTAATTACTAACCTACAGCTTGGGTAAGTTGATCAAGGGAGAAGCAGGTAAATAAGGGCGGCTAGGACATGCCTATGGGAGATTAGGGTTTTGTTAGTTGGTTATCAAATTTTTGGATAAAAGTATATGTTGTACTAGGTGTAATTATAAGTTCAATGTAGTAAAGGTGGACGTATCCACCATAGACTCGTGAATTTATATGTAATCCCTGGTATGGGAACTAAGACGGGTGATGATGCCCTGTAGACCTTACTAGATAAGGAATATAACCTGAGAGTTCGTCAGGAAATTTTGTTAAGTACTCTGATATTAATGAATGGAACATAACCGAACAAGCCGAATAGATTCAAAAAGTAGAAGTGAGACCTTATTAAATAGGTTTTGAAATGTTTTTGAAACCTACTTTATCACATAACTAGATCCTGTCTTGAAGTCGAGACCTTTAATGAGTTTTAAATTATTCTTTGGTCTCCCATTTATTTTATGACACATTATCAAACTATATTTACGGATTTCAAGTAAGGGGGTTAATACCAATTGTTATGAAGGCATAAATCTAATCACTAGGGGACGCGGTACCCAACAATTGTTTCGAGATATTGTAGAGGATGTCAGAACAATCCTATGCAGACAATGGCAGGTTCAGATTCAGTTTACCCCCTGGGAGGAGATCATTATGGCAGATAAACTTCTAAATGTCTCACTCTTTGTAACCCCTTCCGTAATTATATCCAAAATACACGTTTAAGATGAATTAGAGACTAACGAAATAACAAAACTCATTTAATATCCCATCTTTACGATAGAGTTTTCACAAATACCTTTTGAAATCTAATACACCTGGTTTCATATTCACATTTCGAATACAATTACTCCGTGAAGATAAATTAAATTCATGTAAATACTAGAGTGCACAACAAAATTCCCAACCAACCCCGGGTTCCATTTATTAACTCAAGCTTTACAAGGCGCATACGCCCATTACAGCTTCCCAAACAGGGAATTACACAAATTCATCTCAAATACATATCAAAAAATACTCATCCGAACAGAAACACATCTAGATAACCAAATATACATCCAAAACATATACAGTTATGCCAATCCATAACTGATAACCAACTAACAAATCTACATCCCGAAGGAATCTTCGTCGCCCCTGGTTACTTGACCCCTCTACAAGCCTCTTGCCTTTTCTAAATTGTTGGTAGGAGAGGGTGAGATTCGAGAGAATCTCAGTAGGAAAATAATACCAATATGCATGTATGATAAATGTATAATGCATGACATGCTTGCATTACATAACTTATGCTCACACAATGACATATTTTCAAGTTTAATGTTTCAAACAACATACTTATGGCCATAGCATAAACCGAAACATAGCTTCAAACATTCATATATATTACACATAATCATGTAAAGTAATAACATGCATCAAAACACCAACATGAATATCAAATACATGCAGGAGAGGTAAGTTCCCTACACTTATTCTTTCAACGTGTGCTCCAGCACCGGCTACTCACGATCAGGGCAAATATCAAACCCTATAATCAAATCAAGGACATAGGGTTATATTTTATTCCAAATCCTTACTTTCAGAATAATTAAAGTTGGTTATTAATTACAACCTTTAGGTGGCTACTCAAAGCTCAAACACATGCATAAAGGATTGAGAGAAACTTGATCAAAGATCCCTTCTCAGAAGAGAAAACATTGATTTTCAACTGATGCACTTGAGTGATGAATGGCTTGCACTTGATTGAAGATGGCTTACTTCCGTGAGTGCTTGACAGAGAGCAACAATAGAGATGGAAAGTGATCACTACACTCGAGTCCTAACCTCAACACTCGAGTGATAGCCTTATGCTCACCTAAGTTCCACAAATTGAAACACAGAGAGTGATCACCCGAGAGCAAAAGAAACCTTGAAACAGAGAGTGCACCCGAGTGATAACTATGAGCACTCGAGTGACAGCATAAAACTCACGAGTGCCAACACACTCTTGACAAATGGACTGCGAGTGCTAACCTGAGAAGCGGCCTCATAGTGTCAAAATGCACACATACTTGAGTGAGACACTTCACACTCAAGTGATAACCTACTTCACTCGCAGGTGAGGAAATGCACTCTTGCGTTTTGGCATGGAAATGCAACTGAAAATTTAAGGGAAAAGAAGAAATATGATGTTGTACTTGAGTGAGACCCCTGTTCACTCGAGTGAGGCTCTGTCAGAAGCCAGAACGCAGGAGATAACAGAATTTTCCCTTGCTTCCAACATGTGTTTCTAATAGTCCTAAAACTATAACCCAAAGTTATTCCCATATAACTTTATACAAGAAACCGATTAGAAACATCAAAACACTCAAAAACACATCACAATGACATTTTCCACATTGATCACACTTATTACACACATTCCCAATTACACTACTTTTGCTTCCTATATTCCAAATCAATCCCAATGGCATCAAAACATAATATGACACCATTTTTACCACAATACACTAACCAATTCATTCATTTCACAATTACACTAAATCAGGGCAAATTCCACAATTCATAAAACTCAACCAAAAGTCATAGATAATAGATCAAAAGGAAGCTTTTACTCACCTCTTCCTTTTCCTCAAGCTTGTTTCTTGATTCTTCCTCTTTCTAATTTTCCTCAAGAACTCAAACACCTCCTTTCACAAATCTAAAACTATAGGAATAAAGCTCTCATTACTATGAACAACATTATAGAATAGCGTTTGAGCTAAAGAGATCATCTACCAAGTCAAAAACTCACCTTTTCATTTCTCTCTCTTCCCTTGAGATTGGATGAACATGGAGCCTTGGAGAGAGAATGAGATCATATTTTTGGGCAAAAGAGGCCCCTTGGCTGACCTAAGAGAGAAGAGAGGAGAGAGGGAAGAGTTTGAAATCTTGACTAATCCAATGGCTCATGTGTTGCCACTTGTCACGATCTTATGCTATCTCTTATGAGCTCACATAAGTCCACACACATGAGATTCCACCCCTTTTGATCTCATAACAATGAATCACAACCATTGATCTTGAAGTTACCAATGAGTTTCCTCTTTGGTAACTAACCAATTGGTTGGTAACTTTACCATTTTGCCCCTGATTATGACAATTCCTCTTAAATCACTACTAAACACATTTTATATCACATTTCCTCATGCCATACGCCCTACCCTTCCCTTATGATGCATTTTAAGCTTTGACACACAATTATGATTAAATACAGGGCTTGGGCACCAGCTACAACACATTCAACTCACAATGTATATCGTATTCTCCAAAATTCACCATTTTACTTTCTTTAGTACCCAAAAGATAGAAGAATCATTAGGGAATAACTTTGGGCTCCTGCTAAACTGGGGATGATAGAGCTCAATATTTATATCTTTTTATTAATTAATCTTAGGATTTTGTGGGACTTAATTGAATATTTTGGGCATAATCAAGTGTTAATATGAGATTTTAGTGAAAGAATAATTTGGCAATTATAGTGGTTAAATTGTTATATTTTTAATTAATATTTGTTATTTCCATTATTCTTTAATTGTGAACAAAAGATATTACCTTTGTGAATCTAATTTTGTAGGTGATGATGTGGCACAACTTGAGTGGTCAAGGTAAAAGATGTTATTTTAGAGCTTAATGAAGGACAAAAGTGGAACATCACACGTGCAGAATTTATTTTCACATTTTTTCTAAGAGGAGGTTAAATGAGTAAGGACCTTGTTTGGTGGTTGCAATTTTGTGTCTAATGTTAAAACACATTTTTATCTCTTATCCATACATGGCACAACTTACTTTTAACCTAGAGAATTGAAGGAAGAAAATTACGTGGGGACCATTGCAAAATGAAGGAGGCGGTTGTTGTGAAAAGCTGAACCGAAATTGAAGACAAGGAGGGAATGGATCGAGTTGAGATAGAGAATTGAAGTAAAAATGCATAAAAGAAACAGTTAGACCGAATTGGGAATGAGAGGCAGCCGAAATGGTTGAATCAAAAAGGGAGGAGTTGACCGATTTAATAATGAGAGCTGGACCAATTAGAGCATGGCTGAACCGTTGGGAATAATTGAGAAAAGGAGGCAACTTGACTAAATTAAAGAAGCTGAACCGAATTAGAGAAGAGCAGCAGACCAAATTGAATTCAGAAGAGAGGGCTGACTGAATGGAAAAGATGGATTGAAATGAGAATTTAAAATTAAAGACCGAAATGGAAAAGTGATAAAGGGTTAAGGGCTATGTGTGAAAAGAAAGGACACGATGGAATAAAGGAGTGAGTGGCGGCTGGAATAAAGAAAAAGATGACACAATGAATTGAAGGACGGAGGCGGCTGCAAGTGTAAAAGGGAGACACACCACCGAAATGAATAAAGGAAGGGAATTGGAGAGGTGTGAAAGGGGGAGCACCAAAATGAAGAATTGAGAATTGGAGATTGCATCTGTGTGTGAAGGAGGACGAACACCGAATGTGAAAGGAAGGAGAAGGCATGGCTATGGTGTGCAGAATTGATAAAAAAGGAAAGCAAGCTGTATCTTATCTCCATGGCTAATTCCTTCTTCAATCATCAAGCTTTATCCTCCTCCTCCATAAATAGCCAAGTGTTGGTGATTTCCTTGAGTTAGGTAATGGTTTGAGCTTCTAAATTTTAATGGAATTCCTTAAGCTCTCTTTCTATTTCATAATTGTATGTCTTGGTTAAGTATATGGTTGTGATCTAGATTGTTATGCCATGAGAATAAACTTGGTGGTTGAGCTAGGAGTTGATTAATTAAGCTTTGTATGATTCAAATTAGGAGTAGGTTGAGTTGTTTATTCCAACTTGGTTAAGTGGATTGTAAATGACTAAACTGACTGTTTTGAACTTTTGTAATGGTAATTACAAGTTAGAATTGGAAGTTGATTATTCATCTCCTTGAGTCACAATTAATTGGTGGTATTCATTTAATTGCTTCGGTTGAATGAATTAAATGATTATTGCAAGTATGGAGCTAGTAGTAGCTTAGTTCCATCCTTTTGGCTCATATTATGGAATTCATATCATTAGCAAGTAAGGAAGACTAAAACCTCAACTCAAGGGAATCTCATTTCATTATTATTCTAGTTTATTAAATTTACTTTGTTGTTATTGTTACTTTCAATTTGTTTGCTTCTTTGTTTTAAAATCAAAAAAATACAAGAATATTGTTTTAACTTAGATTACTTCATAGTTTTAAAATCAAATTATCAAAATGATTTCTCATAACTTTAAGTTTTTTTTTCACTTTACAACTTAGAAACTTGGAAATTAATCTCCTCAAAAGAACGACCTAGGTTGAGCTACTATATTACAATTTCTAACCTAGTTTTATTTTGAGAACTCACACAACATGGGTTCATCAGGGGCTTATCAGTCCACTTATTTCAGGCTTATTCTTTAGCCTCAAATCTCAAAATTTGAGGTATTACACTCTTTGCTAGAAAACTTTGTATTTTTGATCAACCATCGAACACTATGTCCGATGAGGTGATCACCGTTGTAACCCCCTTCGATAATCAGGCCGAGATTAGCGTTTGAACGTGTTTAATAATTGAATAAGAGATCTGGAGTAAATAAAATTTTTTTAAAACACTTGTACAAATAGATCTCCGTTCATTCATTTATAAAATCAATAGGCCTATTAGGTTTGTCACATATATAATATCAGAGTATCAGCACAATTCTCGACGTTCACCCGGGATAATAACATTAATCCAACAGTTTATACAAGGCATCATTACCCATCTCAATATCCATACCGGGGATTACACAAAACTATAATACTATAAATCTATTCAATATATACATTTGTCCAAAATGATAACCAGTTCAGTATAAAATCAAAATATCTAACTAAGACTACCGCCGGCAGTTCTAATCGTCTATTGCCACTTGCTTGCTCTTCGATCCACTTGCCCTGTCTAAAAATGTTATTTGGAAAGAATGAGATTCTAGAGAATCCCAGTAGCAACAATTTACGTATATGATGCATATACACAAAGCAAGTAAACATATATCACAATGCAGCAATCAATATTTGAGACTGGGCTTTCGCCACGTTCCCTTTACTATATACGAGGTCGGGCTTACGCCCTGCCCCTTCACTTTATCTGTATTCGAGTTTGGGCTTTCACCACATCCCCTCACTGTATCTGTAATCAAGGCCGGGCTTTCACCACATCCCCTCACTGTATCTGTAATCAAGGCTGGGCTTTCACCTCATCCTTTCACTATATCTGTATTCAATGACTAATGCAAACAAGCAATGCAATATACATGATATAGGATAAAGTGTCACTACCTTGGTCTTTCCATTCTTAAGCAAGCACAGGCCTTCTACGCTCCTGGAAAATATCAAATCCTAAAGTCATAATTAAGGACGAATCATTATTCTCTATTCCAATACTCAATTAACTCTTCAACACTTAGATTTGGTTATCAATAATGACCCTTAAGAAGCTACAAATGCCTCTAATAAAACCCCTAAAAGGTTGGGAAACAATAGGTTGAAGATCTCTTTTCAAAAACTCAAAGTACTGGAATACAGGGGTTGGCCGCGGCCAGCCCTTCCTTGTGCCGCGGCCAAAATATGGTCAGAAGGTTACTAGCCACGGCCAGCCATTCATGGGCCGCGGCCAAGAAATTCCCTGATTCTTGGTTGAACTTCCAAAATTCATAACTAATGCTAGAAAATCAAAAAAAGGTGATTCCAAAGCCAAATGAAAGGTATTTAAGTCCTTTTTCTAGGAAAAATATGGCTCATTACTTCAAATCATCACAAAAATACAGAATCACCAAAAACTCAACACTACTCCAAAACAGAGTTCTGTTTTTGTCCCAAACTTTGGCAAAGAATAACTCTCAGTTAAAAAAACTAAATGACACAAATTATATGTCCATTTTAAAGCTTGGGATGTGATCTTTAAGACTGGAAAGTTTCAAAATTTTCCAACACCAATTGGTCATTCAAAATGCTCGTGCAAACTGACTGCCCAGACAGAATTCACACAAGACAGATTTTCCAACTTAACAATTTCAAACCCAATCAATTTTATCTATCCAAAATGCATTCCAAACATACCAATTTCATAACAAACACATGCCAAACTCCCAATGGCCCTCATTTTCAAAAATGGGCCCAAAATTCCAGAAATTCCAAGTTAATCCATTTGGCACAAAAGATAGATAGATAGATAGGTTTCACTCACCTTATCAACTTTCTCAAAGGGAGTTCTTGATTCACCACTTCCCAAAATTTCGTGTGGCCACAAACCAACACCAATGGGCATACTATAAACATCAAAATGAAGCTCTCACTCCAAGGAATAACATTCATGAAGTGAGTTTGAGCAATAGAGATCATTTGCCTTACCTTTTTGCAAGCTTTTCCCCCCTTATTTCTGAAACAATGGCGCCAAGAGAGAGGAGGAGAGAGAGAACGAGAGAGAGATGAGAGATGGAGTAGTGAAGGAGAGGAAATGATGATTATTTTCCCCTTACCCATACTTCATTCAGCGAAAAGGAGGGAGGGAAGAGAGAGAAATAATGTTTAAAATATCCCATTTTGACTTTTCTCCTACACTCTCTCATCCTTTCATCTTAACACATGTCACTTTTCCATTGGTTCTCACACACTTAGTCACTAATTAACCTCTCTAATCCTTCCACTAGCCATTTAATCACACTTCTCACTTTTCTTTTAGTTAGTAATTAATTTCCCCATTAATCACCAACTTAAGGCCAATAATCCCATTCTATCAATTATGACATATTAGATAATATTGTCACAAATACACATTAATTCAACTTTAATTCATGATTACATTCTCAATAATTCTCATTAGCCCTTAATCAAAATTTGGGGCGTTACAATCGTGACAGGTTAAACCTTGTAATGCATGTATTTTCTCTTTTGAGCTAATGATTTCCAGCTTATATTAAAAAAAACCTTCCTCTTCCTTCCCTTCCAATAAAACCAAACAAGGTGACCTTCTATCCCCTCCACTTCCATCCCCTCCCTTTGAACCAAACAAGCCCTTATTGACATTTCATGCTTTTTTTTTCCATCACTAACATTTCGTGCTCTAAACTTTTCAGTCTATGCCTATTCTGAAATTGGAAAACAAGCCTTGGCAACATGTGAAGATTGTACTTTGTAGACGATTACCTTGTGTAAATAGCTTTTTTTACTAAATAATTTTATTATAATTTTTGGAAATAGGTATTCTCAACTTTCCTTTTTTTCTTGTTTGAATATGATAATTATACTATCTCATATTTATTTTACATTTGTTATAATATGATTAACATTTTTAATAATTTTGATTTCATTTAATTTATTATTGTAAAGTAATTTAAAATATGTTTTTGGCATTAGATTTTTAGTGTTATTTTGAGTGATTTTTGTAAGGCCTCACCTACAAACCACTTAACATCGATATTAATCAGAGTAGCAATTGCACAGTTTGGTGGACATACAGGAATAACATAGAAATATTGATAAAATGTACATTATTATATTACAGAAATCCCACCAAGGTTTATTCATAATAATTATAGACCTTAAAATAATAAAATGGGCTGCATATAACCAAGGGTCTTGATTAATCCGCACCGGAACTATCAGTTGCGAGTAAGTACACCTTTGCCCTTTAAGCCATTGCCTGATGTTGAATACTTTATATATTTTATGGAAAGGGTGAGATTCGAAATAATCTCAGTAGTAACATGTAATCAGTCATATAAAATGCGATAGATAAATATGTCATACATCATGTAATGTAACATAACAATAACACAAAGCATATAAGCACTCACAGTGTATGAGAGAAAGAGTTACTACCTAGAATTGCCCTTTCCTGCTCTACTGTAAGACCCCGCTTTACATACCACTTTTTATTGATATTAATCATAGTACTTGAGTGCAGTTCCGAGGGCAATATAGGAATAATGGAAATATACTGATATTATTGAAACAATATTACTTGATTATGTAACCCCCTCAATAATTATATCCAAAATACGTGATTAAAATGAAATAGAGACCAATAATAATCAAATAACATTTACTAAACCATCACACGACGGGGTTTTCACGAATACTTTTTGAAATCATTTATAAACTTGGTCTCATATTCACATTTCGAATACAATTACTACGTGAAGATAAATCACATTCATATAAATATCAAAGTTCACAACTTAATCATCCCAGCAATCTCGGATACATACCTTCACTAAAGATACATAGGGTACAATTGCCCATTACAATTCTTCAAATGGGGATTACACAATCTCATCTCGGAGGAGTCCTAGCCGCTCCCTCCACGAGCCACTTGCCCTGTCTAAATTGTTGGTAGGGGAGAGTGAGATTCGAGAGAATCTCAGTAGGAAACAGATACCATAATGCATGCATGATAGATGCTATGTGTATGACATGTTAGCTTTATCTAGATGCATGCCCCATAATGACATTTCTGCATGCTTAATATTTCATGTAACAAAACTATGGCCACAATAAAACAGAAACAGAGCTTCATTTATTCAAATATGCTCTACACAATCAAGTAAAGCAATCACATACATCACTACACAAGCAAAGATATCAAATACATGCAAGTAAGGCAAGTCCCCCACCTCTAGTCTTTTCTCCTCAATTTGCGTGCCAGCAACTCAGGGCTTCACATTCGGTCCTACAATGTCAAATGTACTATGTAGACACTTCTATAGTGTTTCTGGGGGTTATATGAGGCTATATTGAAAATTTACTAAAATGCCCCCGGGGACCCGGCCCGGCCCCACCGTACCCGGTCCGACTGTACTTTTCTTGAAATTTTGACATGGGCTATTCTAACATATTTTCGCCCAAGGAATCCATTTCCGGACTCAGAAGTATCAAATTCAATGTCAAATCATGCTTTAAGGGTTTTAGGGGCGTTTTCGTAATTATGCTTTTTCAGCCTTTTCCTGAAAAGTGCCCAATTGTAACCCCACCTAATTTTCACTCCTAAACTCAATGGAATCATCAAATCATTGAAAATCCAACTCTAAGACCCATTTCAAGAGCTGGCCAAAATTCTCAAGTATTCCGGGGAAAATTGGGGTTTTTCGGTTTCGGCTCCGTAAATGCGTTCCTTTCTACTCCTAACCACTTTATTAACCATTACATTATGTTACAACTAACATTAAGACCCAATTTGGGCAGCATAACCCCTAGGCCATGTCATTTCCAAACTTTAAAACCAATGGCAATCCGGCGAAATTTCACCGATTAAATTGCCCACAACAGCCAGAACAATTAAAGATTAAAGTTTCGGAAGTTACCTCAAGCTCCCTCTGGCTTTTAATCAATTTGGCTGAACCCTAGCCCCTTTTAAACAGAAAAATTAAGCTTCAAGTACCTTAATCCATGTAGAAGAGAAGCTTCTATGAAAAATGGCTTCAAACAGGGAAGTAGTTGGAAAAACTTCCCTCAAAGTAGATCACCCTTACTTTTCGCCAGTCATACCTGCGACCACCTACAAGATGAAAGGCAACAATATTAGATGAAAACTGTTAGATGACAGGCAAGAAAAAGAAAATGTTGTCTCATGGTTGGTTGACATCTTAGACACAGTTTCATGATGGTAGTAATATGTCTTAAATGGTAAAGGCGGAGGAAATAGAACATGGAGGTGGTCCTAAAAAGCCAGATTGCCACCTTCCTATTGATAGCTCTAGTTACAAGTTGAGCAGGGAATGGCATAGTCATTCTCCAAAAATGTTGTATTTCAGTGAAAAAACCATGCATATATTAAGTATGTAGCCAGACAACAAAAATTAGCAGAATAAAATATTTTACAGGTTGGTGCCAACTAAGTTACTTACATCATTCAAAGTAGGTTGAGGGGGCGGCTTGGAAGCTTGATAGAAATCCAGTATGGCCCTTACAACAGCTAGAAGGAATAGGCCTGGCAATTTTAAATGGCATAGCAAGTTAATGAAGGATCAGTAGAGAATGGGAAATTTCATAAAATGAGAATAGCATATCACATCTAATTTTCTGTGCCTATGGAGAAAATTTTAAAGCATATTATGAGAAGAATATAACATTTAGAGGTAAACATCCCGCTAACTTGAACTTCATTCTTTACCTAGGTGGAGTAAATAATGAGAATAATGAACTTGGAGTGAATTCAAATCTCTTTCTATTTCTCCCCCATCATTAGCAATTAATTTCTACATCAAAACTGAATTAATCTGAGCAATTTCATAGCTACCTCGAACTAAAGCATAAACACTTGTGCATCTAGAAAAATGGAACCCAGGCTGGAAGAACAAAGAATTACATTAATCCATTATGAACTGATCTTTGCAAAGCTAAATTTGGGATCACTTGAGCCCAATTTTAATACTGAACTTTCCTCTGATGTAGGTATGAGCCACTTGCAATCATGTTTTCAAAAATGCACTTGCTACTACAATGCTCATAACCTAGCATTTCTTTTTGGTGTCACATTGCATTGAATAAGATCCTATGTAACATGACACAAGCTGACTCATGGTTACATGAAATTAGGGCCCCATATACATGCATGCGAGGCAAATAATAATCCTTGCAGCATTAGTTTTTAATGAAATATTTTACAAAAAATTAGGAGAAACATTCAATGAAACTAATTTCAATGTAAATTCTTTGATGGTACAGCCACATAAAGAACAAAGAGATAGATACACATTTCAGTATGCCCCTCCTCCTAAGAAACAAAAGGGGAAAGAATAAAGAGGTAAATGACAATTTGATAATCAGTGCAACAAACTACCATATTCATTTAACTCTTGAGATGGAATTGTTTTGTTAAGGCACAATTCAACAATGCAGACTACTTGCTTCAGGACCCAGCATGATGCAGCATGAAAATGTGAAGTGAACATCCTCAAGTTTGCAACTTGGGCATCTCTAAGAAAAGGCAATTTTAAATATAAGCAGAGGATTAGGCTTTGGATGAGGCAGACATTTCACTGGGAGAACTATTTCAACTCAGAGTCCAAAGTCCTTTTATGAATCATATTTCTCTTTAAGTAACCTTCTCAATGCTCAACCAAGATTCAATTTTAATAAATCCTTTCTGTAAGATCCAATAATTATAATCTCGCAAGCCATTGCCCAGAAAAGGTTGAACATAAAAGCTCCAGACATTTACTATAAATTTATTTGTTTAAAATTGTTGGAATAGGTCTGGTCCACCCTTGGTGGATCAGGCCCAAAGCCCAATTCAGTTGGGGCTATTATAAAATTATGAAAAAGTTTGGGTTTGAATAAGGAGTTTTATCCTTATGATTTGAAATTCAAATCAGTAACTTCCTGTACGTTAAATATGGGAATAATAGATTGTGATAGTCAGTGGTTTTCAATATGAGAAAAACTTCCAGAAAACTTCTCTTATGGTTCCTCCCCATCCGTATGGTGAATCTGCCGTATAACGTGATCAGAGTCCGAATTGGTGCTCCAATCTCGTGTGGGTACTCAGTGAGTCAATCGGATTCCAGGTACGCCCGAAATCCTACTGTGGTATCAGAGCATTTAGATTGTAATCAGTCTTGAATATGACTTCTGCTATACGTCTGTGTCCATAAACATGAAAGCATATGTATATAAAAAATTGATTCTCCGTCTGTGTTTTGTTTTGTTCATAAATATATGAATATCTTCCTATAGAAAATTCTCATTATCTGAACATATGAATATCTGTATGAGATTGAGTTTTCTGTTCATATATTTTGAACAAAACTATATATGTGTGCACATCGTTTCTTCCTTTTATTTTCGGTGATATATTGTGGATTTAGTTTTTTTTAATTCCTGTTGAGTGGTTATGATTTGGTCCTATAAAAAAAAGTGTGCTTCAAAAGCCTTATAATACACTTTATAATTGTATGAAACAAAATAACTTATAGGGTTGAGAAATCGAAGGAACGAACGAGAAACGAAATGCAAAATTGAATTGGGTCCTCTTAAAATGAGTGATTCAGTCCTTGAAAATAATCCCATTACGTAGATCTCGAAAAAATGATGAAAATGGACACCAAGAACGCGCAAAACGGACGTCGGACGGCGAAGTTACGGAGGAGAGAAGGTACCGGGTCGACGGACCCGACCCGCGCCTGAAACCGGGTCCGGTTCGACCTGGCTGGAGGTTGAAGACAACCTCTAGACCCTCTAAACGGCGTCATTTTGACGCATTTAAAAAACAAAAGGATTGGGCCAAATTTGGCCCAACCCAAAAAAAAAAAAAACTAGTCAAAGGTGGACTGGGTGGGCGGTTCGGGTGAATAGTCCGACCCGATCCGCCAACCAAAAAAAAAAAAGGGGTCAGAAATGCCATGTGGCGCGTGTGGCCACGTGGCATACCCGTTTGACACGTGGCAGACATAAACCGATAGTAGACGGCCCGTGGAATCTAAAAAGATGGCGCGTGACACATTTAGAAAACCCTGTGGCGGCGCGTGCTTGCGAGAGTGGGATTCGATGCAGTTTTTCGAATTTTTCTAGAATTTCCCCTTTCTCCTCCTTCTAGGGGCGCGTTTGGGCTCTGATTCAGACGTGGTTTGTTTCTAAAAATCCCAAAATTCAAGATCTTCATGTTGATGTGTATTCAAAATTTTTTTGAATATATTTGAATCTGTTTTAGAGGCATTTAGTGCTATCTTGAATGATTTTTTATGAGTTTAAAAATCCTGAAATATTTTTAATAAGATAAATATGAATTTGAGGAGTTCAAAAAGCACTAAACCACCTTTTGTAGTGGATTTGAGAAAGTGAAAATTATTTGATGTTATCTCTAAATAATGATTCAAGCATAAATTCCTTAGAGTAATGTGAGCCTCTAATTAGTGATAGATGGAAGAGGGGTTTGCTCATTTAAAATTGAGCCTTGAAACATAACTTAGAAGGAGAAGATCTGAGCCTTGAAACATAACCTAGAAGGAGAAGATCCTAAAGAGAGTTTTCAAGAGGAAAATGATTCAAACTAAGGTTCATTAGAACCTGAAATTGAATAAGACGTGTGACCGAAAAGAAATTCGGAAGATAAACTTAAAAATAAACCTGAATCTCATGAATCTTAAGAAGGTGAATGTCAAGATTCATATATGAGAAAACCTCACAGAGGTAAAAGTAAGGATTTGATACTAAAAGAGAAAGTATCAAATCATAGTGAAAGGGAATCTCAAAAGGAGAAGCTCCCTAATGCCAGATTCAGGCAAGTGATGAACCTCAGAAGGTAAAGCCCATTTCATGATTGAAAATGAGCTTTGAGCCCAGTCCAACCACCAACATTAGAAATCATAAAAGACTTAAGAGCAAATATGTAATGTTTCTAGAATGAAACAATTCAAATTGCATAAGACATTTGAAACATCTTCTCAATGTGATAGAGAAACTTTGGAAGATGATTAAAACAACATGGGACATAAAATTCTTCCAGCCTTAGAAGATAGTGGTTATTGTGAACCTTGTCAAATTAGGTTTTAGAAATAAATAATATTCTCCCCTTGAAGATTTATTTGGCTGAAGATTAAGAGCAAAGAAATGAGATTAATATGAAACTAAAGAAAACTATTGAATTGTCCCAAATTCCTTGATAATAAGACATTATCAACATAATAATGCTCTAAGGGACATGAAGAAGTAAATGTCCAACACTCTTTTGTGAGTGGAAGCTCTTGGAAAATAAGTCTTCTAAGAGAATCATAAGCTCCATCTAAGTGGGAGCTAGTTTCATATGCTCTATCTAAGTGGGAGTTTTCAAGAATTGAGTTTTTTTTAAAGTCAAAATTGAGCATTTTATGTGAAGTACTTGTATGAAATTCTTGATAGATGATAGTGGCATGGTTGGAATCTGTGTGATGGGAGGTACAAACGTATTCTCTTGATCATAGACCCAATGTTGTTATTACCTTTCTAGTCAAGAATAATATAAGTACATGACATTGTATATTCAATGTGCTATAAAAAGACATTCTTGGTTCATATCAATTGCGAATAACTTGTAGGTGGGATGATTTAAGTAACTAAGCCAAGGACGGCTGCCAAGAACAAAATGTTAATCAATAAGCTAAATGGGGACAATTGTGATATCTGACATTGAAAGGTTTCATATAAATAAAAGATGTTGAAAAGCCATTGATTTTGGTCAAATGGCACTAAAACTGAGGATTTACTCAGCAAATAAGAGGTTATGAGACCGACATGGCTATGATAAGGGAAATTTCATAACATTAATTGCCCTGCGTATGCTATACTTGACAAATGCATGTGCAAATGTGAAAGAAATCCAACAGCAATGCCATGTGAATTGCATTCAAAGAATATCTCTTGAGGTACTTCGATCACCTCTTAAGAGACAATATCTACATGAGATGACCAACTTAACAAGAAAACTGAGAGAAACTGAATATGTATTGTTTAACGAACAAGTTCAGTTTGTTCATCAAGACGCTCCTTTTCTAGGTGGGAGCTCATGAAAGTCAGTATGACCCATAATAATAATAATAATAATAATAATAAAACATTATTACTTTCAATGATGTATTGAAGTACTTGAGGCTTGGAAATGAATGTCTAGAGGTTTGTGAGTCCTCTGGACAAGCTTACCCCATAGGGGAGGCCAAGTCCTCCCACTCTACACCCAATATTTGTTAGATATGAATAGTTTTGATGATGTCAAATATAGATGTTAAATATGAGCAAAAAGTTTGTATAATATACTTATCTTCCACATTGACTAACTACCATATTTAATGTTGTATATCTTGTAGATTAGTAATAGACATCATTGTGGGTTGATATTATAATGCCTCATAAATGGAGAATAATCATCAAGAAGAAAATCAAGAGGCAAGGAATTGAAGAAAGAAGAAAGAAAGATGAAGATTGAAGATATTCATCAAGAAGATTGAAGTTGGATTATGAAGAGTGATCATCAAGAGGAAAAACAAGAAGAAAGAGATTAAAGAAAGAAAAACTTGCAAGATCACATGAGAATATCAAGATTCAAGCTCCTAGAAGTGATACCGGAGGTTTCTATGATCATACGGAAGTTGGAATGGGTCAATACGAAGCTAAAATGATGTATACGGAAGCTATGGTACCTTTGGGGATGATTACCCGAGTAATCATTCGAGTAATATGGTATTGTCTGATTTTGGAGGTGTTTACTCGAGGCCTTACTCGAGTAATCTGCCGGGTTATTTGATGAATCACTCGAGGCGGAATTTGAAGTAATGGGCACTCTGTTTTTCGCGCGGCAGAATAGAGGTTCAGTATTTTGATGATATCTCTCCACGAACATGTCGGATCGAACTGAAACCGGTGGCATATGAAACTAGACTTCCAACACGAACGTTTGACACCAAGATCACATTCAAAGGAGTTCAGATGATGGAGATATGATCTGTTGAAGTTGACTCATGAATCACCGTCATATTCCAGGATAGCTTCGGTATTTTGGACATAACTCTCAAAATACATATCGGATTGAGACGAAAATGGTGCCATATGAAAGAAGACTCAAAGAGCTTTCCATGGATATATAATTTGTCACATTTGAAGCTATATCCTAAGAGCTATGACTTCTGGAATTTTCTGCTCGTGATTTCAGGATTGTCTAAGAACAGTAGATACTCTTTGGATCATAACTTTCTGTACATAACGAGTTTGGAGCTGATATTTGTTGTATTGGAATGTAGATAATGAGGGCTTTCCGATGATATATAATTTGCCATGTTTCGAGTCAAAATCAAGAATTTACTTGAAGGCACCACTCGAGTAACTAGTTGATAACAAAAGACTTTACTCGAGTAGGTACTCGAGTAATCAGATAGAAAACTCCCAGTTGCTCTCGGCCTGCCAACGTTACTCGAGTAAGTACTCGAGTAACCATGTAGGTCACTTGCAGTTGCTCTCGGCATTTTGTACCACTGCCAATGTTACTCGAGGAGCTACTCGAGTAACTCACTGTGGTAAGCAAAAACCTGAAGTTCATCAAAGTTTTCCCGATGATACTCGAGTATGTACTCGAGTAAAATTTAATGAATACTCGAGTAGCTACTCGAGTAAAGCACTGTGCTAGCAAAACTTGAAGAATTATTTAGACGAAAACTTCAAGTCACTACTGGAGTAAAGCACAAAAACTTCAAGTCACTATTGGAGTAAAGCACGAAAACTTCAAGTCACTACTGGAGTAAAGCACTGTTTAGACGAGAACTTCAAGTCACTACTGGAGTAAAGCACTGTGTATGCAGAGTTATTTAGAAGAGAACTTCAAGTCACTACCCGAGTAAGCTATGCAGAAAATGGAAGGCCACTCGAGTAGTCACTCGAGTAACATGTGAAGAAACTTGATGTTTACTCGAGTAAGCACTCGAGTAATGCTTCCCAGGAAAACAGAACAACGTCCCGAAAATTCTGGAAATCAATGGAATGATCATATAACTCATTCTTATTGCTTCTAATCACTCTAACACTTCATTGTATTAGTGTTTAATGCATTTTTCCAGTAAAACAATGAAGAGATGATGAGAAGAGATAAAAGTTGAGTTTACAGAGCGGAGCGGCCAACGTTCCAACGGCTAGTTTTCAAAATCGAAGAACGGTCAAACAAAGCTGCGTCACTCTAACGGACATGTTGAAATGCTCAAACGGTCATCAATCCTCATCAGCTATAAATAGAGGATCATCCAAAACAGAAGTAAGACTTAGAATATACATCGTCCAAATGCCAACATCCTGACATCAATACTCATCGCACATACTCTCTGTTTCTCTAGCTTCTATATGATTTACCTTTGAGAGAGATATTATTTGTATTGTACTTCAGTGTTCATCTTATTCACTTCTAAGAGAGAAGATTGATTGTAATCTTTCATCATCAAAGTTGTATCCTTACGGTGTGTAGGGGGAGCAACTTGGTTGTAATCTTATGGTATGTAAGGGGGAGTAATCTCAGTGAGAGAATTGTAAAGGCTTCACAAGTGCCCGGATCAAACTTGTGAGATTGTAGTAGTTCTCAAGTACCCGGTTAAACTTGAGGAAGATAGTGTATTGAAAATCTCAGGAGGAGCCTGGGGACTGGACGTAGGTCACCGTGGATTGGGCTGAACCAGGATAAATCACAGTTTGCATATTCTCTTCCCTAAACTCTTATACTTCCAGTATATATCATTTAAATATCTAACTGTGATTTATGATTCATTACTTTCATATTTATTGCTTCCTCTAAGATGCGAAAAGATTTCCAAAGTTCTAAAGTTTTTACCTTACACCCAATTCAACCCCCCTCTTGGGTGTCAGCCGGTTCTAACAATATTGAGGAAGGGTAAGAGATTTCAGGAAAGAGATAGAAGGACGACCCTAAGTTCAAAGAAGGGTAAGAATTTCTCCCAGCAGAAGGCTAACCTAAGTGAGGTTAATGCTTTCCCTGCTAAAGAAAATTCCATTTTGCAGAGTATTGTTCCAAATAAGAGGAACGCAAAAAGGACACAAGCTCCATAAATCATGATGATAGGGATTGAAATTCTTTACAGAACGTTCTCTATTGTCACATCTAAGCCAGAAGCTTAGCGTTGGTGGCGACATGAGGGTTGAAGTAAAAGGTATAAGCACCTACAAGTCGACTTTATGTAGTAGAATGACATTAATTCTCTGTGATGTGCTTAATGCACTGGTTCAAATGAGATTGAGTTGTTGTCTCATGCCGTCAAGATCAAGGGTTCAACTAATTTAAACTTTCATGATTTTGTGGCACATATATAATTCTGATTCAGTTTTCCTCTGAGATTTCTTTAAGTTGAGCATTGTTGGTAAATCTTTATGCTTAGTTGCTTTACCGCTTTTTTTGTGATTCAAGTATTGACTTGATTATGTGTCTTGCTATACAAGGACATGGGAATTACAACCAAAATTAGCTTAATGAGGATTGCTAAGTTTAGTTTCCAATGTTCAATTGTCATTGTGATAGTCTAGCAAGTAAAGCAACACGAAAAGATTTATAGTAAAGGAAAAATGACCATATTTCCATTGCAATTATTCCACTATGATAAATTGGTACTGAGTATGAGGGCAAGGCACAAAGCTGAACATCAGTAAAGTTTACTGAAAAGTGTAATAAAGCATTATGAGACAATGTTATGATGGTTCAAGCTAACCCACCAAATGTGAGTGGGAGAGTATTAAGGTTCACTTTTGGTGGATTAGTACACATATTTGTTTTCATCAAGTGTGTGTGGTATTGAACTTAACCATGTGCCCTCTAAAGTGGTCACTTCTACACTCTACACTCTATGAATTATGATCAAGTGCGAATTGGATTTGATTTTCCACAGATCAGAAAGAGTGCACACCATAAGGGTCAATTGCGCATTCCCATTGTGATTGATAGTGGGAGCTCATAAGAGTAATGTCTTCTTCTTTTTTAAGTAAAAAGATGGAATTGTGACTGACTTCATTTTTTCATAAGTGAAAAGATGGAATTGTAAGATAAAAGAACTGAAAGCTACCACATTTATTATGCATTAGTTTCTAAATAAGGGTGAAAATAATAACCATGTGTCTCTTTACAAGACACATAGCAAGACAGTACAGAACCAGCCAACGATTCTTAATCGTCCTTGTAAGTGGGAGTTTAGAAGGGTAAATAAAGAGACCTAAACAAGAGAAGCAGGAAGCTCCAAATAAGAAGCAGTAATTGAGAAAGGAATTCATGGCTGCTCTAGAAGATAGAGTCATGTTCTATATAAGATTCCTGCAAAGGCAAAATGGAAGAAAGCAATGAAAGTGATGATTCATTGAAAAAGAGTCATGGTTAAGAATTAGAAACTACAAGACTCATTTGATTGCAAAGGGGTGAGCATAATAGGAAGACTTTCATCTTACCTGTTGTGCATTTTTATTCAGACTTATTCTGGCAACAATTTACTGTTAAGATTTAGTAATACATCAAGAGGATGTAAAATCTATACCTTTAAGTGGTGATATGGATGATGAAATCTATTTGCAATGACAATCATATTAGGAGATTCTTGAGCAATTTCTATATGAGTTAATGCAAACCCATAGATACCCCAGTGGTTTCAGTAATGATTTTTGAGTCTTGATTTTGTCCCTGAACTAAATCAACATAGAAAATGGAAAAAGGTTTCCATGTAAACGTTGTTGGTAGTCTTATGTATGCAGTAATGTGTACAAGACCAGATATCTATTTTGTGATAAGACTTGTATGTTAGTACTAGTCTAACCATTGTGAGAGACATGGAATGTCTTCACAAAAGGTCTTAAGATACTTTTTTAGGGCATATAATGATCATGCGTATATTAATGTACTATGTCAGTATATGTGCTATATGGTTGATGATGTTTGGGAACACATCTATGATTTGAAAGTGAGAATTTAAATCTAGTGTTAATGTATTTTGAAAACACTGCAGCCATTGCCTAAGTAAAAAACCCTAAGTATCATATCAAGACTAAACATGAAGATGTGATTCTTGTTAGAAATACTGTAGCACATAAAGTTGTTGTTGAACAACACTTTCCTATGGCAAGTCCCCTAGCTAAGCATGTGGCCAAGGAAATACATGAAGAGCATAATGAGTCCTTTGGTATGCATATGAAATGAAGTATAAATACTTCATTATAGTTTTACATGTGTATGCAAGAGTATACAATGTCTAGTATGTCGTACAGGTTGATGAGGTCGGCTTTCTCACACAAGCGACTACCTTTGACACTCTGAAGGAGTGTGTGAAGATGAGACATATGTGTTCACCAGTAAAGCAATGAGAAAGCTTATATGGTAGAGAAGAAACACAAAACTAAATGTCGCCTCGACTTAGTAGTACATTTAGTCAGGATGAGATCTGTAATTATAAATATGGATCGAATCATGGAAACCCACGTCCATGATACCTGTAGACAGACAACAAATTCTTCAGATTGACGTCATGTGAGTAAAGCTGAAGAATTTTGGTTTAAATACTGTGTGTGTCTAAACTTTAGTCTGTACGGTGTTAATAATAAGATTAAAATGACATACGCTCTTATAATAAAGAGTAACACTGTAGCATGCGATTCATACCTCATGTGCTAGAGAACTGCAAACGGGAAGCAAGTGAAAAGATCCCTGTTTCATTGTTGTGTGAGTCCCGGAAAGGTTTACCCTTTCATGATGTCCTCTGACTTTGACAATATTATGGAGATATGTTTTGACGTATGCTACTTTAGCAATTTTTCCTATGATCATGATCGATACGATCTAAAGGCATTATGTTAAGAAAGCGGTTGATTCATATTGAAATCATATATAGGCGAAAGAAAGATTACTTGGAATATACACACTTATGCTTGTGTCTGAGACCGGTCCCTTATAATGATACTTGAGTAATTTCATAAGTGTGGATACTATGCATATGAGCAAGGCCATCTGAGTTTTATCTTGACTCAAGAGGGATTAGATTGGCTATGGAGAAAGTGTATACGAGTTAAAATCTAGGACATCGGAGGCATTATATTAAATACGACCAAGCTGCACTACAGGGTTGTCTTGTGTTGGTCTCTATGAAAGGGATTCCTAATACAAGACAGCCAAATGGAGACGTCATGCCCACGCGGTTACGGCAGAGCACCTAGTATGAAAGAAGGATGGAAGAGAAAGAGATATGACCCATAACATTTGATCCACCAAGTGTGAGTGGGAGATGTTGGAATAGGTCTGGTCCACCCTTGGTGGATCAGGCCCAAAGCCCAATTCAGTTGGGGCTATTATAAAATTATGAAAAAGTTTGGGTTTGAATAAGGAGTTTTATCCTTATGATTTGAAATTCAAATCAGTAACTTCCTGTACGTTAAATATGGGAATAATAGATTGTGATAGTCAGTGGTTTTCAATATGAGAAAAACTTCCAGAAAACTTCTCTTATGGTTCCTCCCCATCCGTATGGTGAATCTGCCGTATAACGTGATCAGAGTCTGAATTGGTGCTCCGATCTCGTGTGGGTACTCAGTGAGTCAATCGGATTCCAGGTACGCCCGAAATCCTACAAAAATCCATGTGACTCGCTAAAAACACCTTAAGTTTATCAAATAAATTCAGATTCTTGTCAAATCAAACAGAAATTGAGACTATATATGAGACAGAAAAATTAGAAGAAAAATCGCTCATCTCCAGAAATAACAGCTAGGGTTAGAATTTTAGAGGGGAATAGGATTTGAGGATTAAGGCTTTTAATGAGATGCAAATGGAGTAGTGAAACATACCAAAACCAGCGATGAGGCAGGAAGCTGTGACCACCGATTCTAAACGACAAACATCTTCAATCTCTCCATGACAACCATGTTTGTCTCCTCTGACTCTCTGTATGTGAGACGATGGAGTTCTCTGTCACTCACTTCCAGTCAGTTCCTTTGAGACGGGCTTTTTTTTCCTCTTTTCTCCCTCTTTTTTCCCTTTTTTTGGACCAAAAGCTCATTGCGGTAATCATTTGCAAATCACAATACCTGAAATTGAATCTTCACGTCAGGTGTCATGCATTACTTTCGCTTCCAAACATATAGTATTGAGCATTTCAGTCAACAGTATTGAGAATCGAACCGAGAGGTAGCAGAATCGGTAAGTTCATGTGCGCATGCACACGCACCCATACATAGATAGTAGATGGTAGAGAAGAAAAGAAATGGGTTTTTATTCACATTACTGGCACCCCAAAATAATCCACTTACATACAATATAACACAATATTTTCATGTTGATGCATGAATCTAACAAATGGCTAATAAGAATTGTAGATAAAAATCTCAAAACAGAGAGGTCTTGTAGAGTAGAACGAGCCAGAGCTTTGTTCATCTTTCACATACCAGTCACCGCTGAAAACAACTGATCAAGTACTCTCTCACATACGGTTGAAATGAAAGAGTATTTATACAAGACCGGAAAGAACAACTAACCTATGTAAGTTTCCAAAAGGTCCGGAAGAAGATGGACTCGGGATACTTGCACCCACTAAACACACTATCAGAAGGTGGGCCAAGAAAAGGAACGTGGCAAAATGGTATCTGTCAATGAGCTCACTAGATCAATATCTGACGGCGAAGAATTAATTCTTGTAGAGATGAGAGAGGATGGTATGGTGATGTAGGATATCAAGTGACTTGCTTTAAACGCCATGAAATATTGCAAATGAAGCTGAATAGGAATACCTCTAGCCATTATCCACACAATCAGAACGTGGGCGGGCACATGCAACGTGGCAATTTTGTAACTGTCATGTATTTCCTGAGAAGAATAAAGGAGGGTCAGGAAGTAACACATGTTGATGAGAGAGATTGGAAAAAGCTGACGTGGCTTCATAGGAGACAAGCTTTAAACCTTACTATTATATATATATAGATTTTGTTCAAGTTGCTCTTAGTTTGCTAAAACAATTTAATTTTTCTTGCAAGTTTTGGGGTCTAGGTGGCTCCCTTGATCAAATTCTGTATGTGAATGTGTGTTAATATCAAACTATTGAAGACATTGTATGCCCACGTTATAATTATTTATTGGCAGGCTTTGTTGATGCTCCTCATATGGTCGTGAGATCTCAAATGAACTTCAAGAGACTCTCACTAACTGACATTAAGATTGATATTAAGAGGGTCCCTATGAAGAAGGATCTCCTCCAAGCTATGGAGGGTGCTGGTGGGTACAAATAATCTATGAATAAATCTTTAGTGCATATTATAGGAAAGGAATTCCTCATGGTACTCTCTTTTTTGTGTATCTCTCTTAATAGACGTTAAGAACAAGTGGGAAATAGCTCGTGGGGCAGAAACTGATTGTTCAAAAGAGAAGGGCATCACTAAATGATTTTGACAGGTTCAAGTTGATGTTGGCGAAGATCAAGGTTAGTTTTAAGAAACATACTTCCATACACAATGCTATTACAATTCTATTTTGAAACCTCTTGGGTCAATAGATCTGGATGTAGTATTACAATTATATTTTGAAACCTCACGGATCATATTGATACTTGTTAGCTTGCTGAAGCGGTCCAAGATATGTACGCATATTAAGATTCTCTACAATTTGTGCAGAGAGCAGCTGTTGTGAGGCAAGAACTCGCCAAGCTGAAGAAAAGCGCTTAGTATGATTGCTTCATATGAAACATTCAAATTTTTTTCATGAATTTTGTCTTTGAGATTTATAAAGTCGAGGCAAAGTTAGTCTTTGTTTTTGCTTTTTCCGAGTTAGTAGATGTAGCCAATACTTATAAGCCTGCAGTAGCTTTGCGTTTTATTTGTTTGTTCAGGTTTAATATTTCATTTTAAGACCTATTGAATACTGTTGAATTAGTACAAATAGAGTGGATGGTGCTATGATAGGTCAGTCTCTTCAATTACAATAATTGAAAATTAGCTGAAAGGATCATTTCAGATCATAGAAAGCAAATCCTTAACAATGAAACCAAGGAGAAATCAAATAAAAAAGATAATGGAGATCAGATAATGAGCTTGAAGTGGGTTTATTATTTGAGAGGGATGTCCACAACATGGTTCACAGGCTACGTGTATTAGAGCTACTAACCACCTTCATTGTTCTTTATCTATCTTCTGCTCGTCATTAATGAAGACGCATAAATAGGTTTTGTTTTTTAGATGTGAGAATGTGTTTTGTAATTGTGATATTATCTCTGCCCTATCTCTCACTGACCCTGCAATTTGGGGAACAAAAAACATCAGGCTCATGATGGATAAAGAGGGATTTGAGGCGTGATTTGGTAATGTTCCAATTTGTCTACTATTTGTATATAAAATAATTTCCTTCTGTTTTGAATCCCAAACAATTCGATTTGGGTGCTTACATAAAAGATTTAAGGTCATTTCTTTATTTGCTCACCATTTAAGTATCAAGTATCCCTCCGTAGCCTTTGCAGTGGCTTCATCAGTATTAAGTATCAAATAAAAGGCCTCTTCGGGCTAAAAGAATCAATTTAAACACCCTCAAATTGTCTCTGCCATATAAAAACATCACTTAGCGGTTACCATCTTAAAGTATTGCAAAAACTTGTTCCAAACAGTAGCATGAAACTTTCATCTCACTCCATTCTATTCCGTTAAAAATCAAACATGGGATGGTGTAGAAGGGATTTCCATACAAAGGCCGCCTTAAGAAAGGTAAGAAGAGATGAGAACGTGTTTTATAGTTGTAATTTACTCCTCTTGTCTTTAAAGATATATTTACTTATTTTGATTAGATTGAGAAAGTTAATTAAGTTAGTTAATATAACATATTTTCTAAAATACTTTAGTCATCTTTTTTAATTCCTTCATTTATTATTATTGAAGGAGCATTAATAGGGTAAATCAAGAAATTAGGAAAATAGTGACATGTGAAACTAAGTCTCATATTTAAGGTTAAGATCAACTCTCTAAATATGTCTTATATTAAAGATCGAAAGGGGTATATATTTATGACAGTGCAAACTGGGGGACAAACATTAGGCCTTAAGCACTGTCTGATACTCTAATTTTTTAAAAGTCTTAACTAGATCATTATTTAGGGTACCATGGTAATAAAGATGACATTTTAGAAAGTTTGAAAGCCAATTTCAAAATACCAACCAGGATAAAAAGAAAAATAAAACTCAATACTTATCTATTATGAAGGTTAAATAGAGAATAAAGGTTGGTCAAGTTGTTAAAAGGGTTGACTCATAAATCTAAATCCTACCGATGTGAGGACTTTAATGGTAGGCGATCAGTAAGTACCTATAAGTGATCTTTGTGCCTTAAAGTACACCACCCTAATTTTGTTGAGCCTTTGGGATCAGCCTATGCATTGTCTGATGCGCATGTTTTGGTTAAGGATCAGAGGGAGTACTTCTTTTTTTATGACTTATGTTGCGCATGTTTTGGTTAGGAAAAATAGGAGGATGAAACGTATCCCTTTTGCCTTGCCAATTAAGCATTGTCTTATACTCTAATTTTTTAAAAACCTTAAATAGATCATTAGTTAGGGTACCATGGTAATAAAGATAACATTTTAGAAAGTTTGAAAGCCTATTTCAAAATACCAACCATGATAAAAAGAAAATAAAAATCAGTACCTATATATTATCAAAGTTAAATAGAAAATAATAGTTGGTTCAGTCGTTAAAAGGGTTGGCTCATAAATTCAAATCCTACCGATATGAGAATTTTGATGGTAGGTGATTAGTAAGTACCTGGAAGAGCTCTTTGTGCCTTAAAGTATACTCTAGTTTTGTTAAGCCTTTAAGATTAAACTCATCTAAACTTTAAAAAAAAAAAGCTATAGTTACTAAGCTGCACAACACACTACAATGATATTTTTTTTTAAAAAAAAAAGAAGGTCCAAATAAATATTCACTATAAGCCAATAGAGTATTCCAAGCATAACATTCTAATCCAAATATTTCCAAACTCAATCATATTCCAACTTATAATTGATACGGCCATCATTCAACATTCTAGTTCCATTCAAAAACTCTCATTTTCCCAAACATGTTCAAAATGCAGTTCTTAGGGAAAGACACCCAAATCAAAGTACACTTCTCAACAAAGTACAATTCATTCAGATAGTTTCAAAAAGTATGAAATGATAGAAATCCGTCTTAGTCAATGGTATTCATGGTTAAAAAAAAGTCAATGGTGTGCTTAAATAAAATGAAATAGATTAAATGTCAAATGACTAAAAGGGCTCCGGGTGCCAATATTACAATAGCTAAACAAATGTAAATAGAAACGAGACTATATTGAATGCAAGTTTTAGGCCTTAGACACCTTCCCCTTTGAACCGAACCGCCTACAGATCTTACACTTGGAGAATGTTATACCATAGGGTGAGACATAATTGCCTCAATAACTAATACAACCTCAGGTATTTAATATAAAAGTTAGTTGATTAATTTAGGTTGATTAATGAAATTAGTTATGTTAGTTATTTGTAACAAATAAGGTTTATTTTCCTAAAATACAATCTTTCATCATGACTACCCTTGTGTAGAAACCAATTAATGGATGAAATCAATAGGGATTATTTAGGGAAAAAAATTAGAAGTTTAGGAGACAAAGTGAATTGGAATCTCATATTTATGACCAAATCTAACTCCCATGTAGCTTTTATGTTAAGTATTAAGGTTAAGGGGCAGTAATTCAATTCAATATACATACATGTGTGTGCTGATGGGGTGTTATGTGGGACAACGATATAAACCATATAATATGCATACATTTAGCTTTTCAACACAAACTCGAATAACACAACCATGTTAGATCTCACATGTTTTGATGATAACAAAGAATGGGTGTGAAAAGGATTTGATAAACAAACAAGTTTAAACAAAGTAATGACAGAGAAAATCATCACTTGAAGTAAGCACAGGAGTAATGAAGAAAGGCCAAGAGAGAAAGCTGAGTGTAATATCCCAATTTTTGATTAAGGGATAATCATGATTATTATGGATAATTATGGGTTTAATTGGGATTATTATGTGTTTTATGGCTATTTTAATTAATGTCATAATTATGGAAAAATTGGAATAATGGAATTATTGGCCATGAGTTGGTAATTAAGGGAGAAATTAATTACTAACTAAGAGAAATGAGATGTGTGATTAAAATGGCTAATGGAGGGATTAGATAAGTTAATGTGTGACTTATTTGGTGAGAGCCAATGGTAGGGTGACATGTGGCGAAGAGAATAGGTGTGTATAAAAGTCAAATGGGATAAGAAATTATTTTCTCTCTCCTCTCCTCTCTCTTGTTCGGCTGACATGGGAGTATGGGGGAAACATAATCATCATTTCATCTCTCACACTCTTCCCTCCATCTCTCTCTCTCTCTCTCTCGTCAGTTTTGTGCCCAAAGGAAGGAAGAAAAGATTGATCTTTGGGTAAGTAAATGATCTCCATTGCTCAAGTTCCCTTCTTAAATGTTGATCCTTGAATCATGGGCTTTATTTTGGTGTGTATAGTGTGGCCGTTTGGTGCTGATTTGTGCTACACGAAAATTTGGAAAGTGGTGAATCAAAGAGTGTCTTTGGAAAAGTGAAAGAGGTAAGGGAACTCAATCTATCTATCTATGTTTCATACCATTTGAAGTAGTTTATAAATTCTGGAAATTTTGGCTTGAATCCGAAAATTGGATGCCACTGTTCATTTGGTATGTTTTTGGCATGAGAATGGTGTTTTGGAATGAGGTTAGGATAGATTGATTGATTGGAGGTTGAAATGTTAAGTTTAGTAATTTTGGGAAAATTGATGATTTGTGTTGATTCAACCCAAAACATGATAATGGAGTTGGATTTTGATCGTTTTAATGATTCCATTGAATTCCTTGGGTGTTTTTGTGGGGGAGTAGCTTTGGGTTGGTATTTGGGTTCATTTGGATCACTTGGAAAAATTTTCTGGAAATGCTGTCATACCTTCTCGTTTTCTGGTTTCTGATAATCGTGCTTGAGGTGAGAGTGTGTGTGCTCGAGTGAAGGAAGAACATCACTCGATTGAGGATTTTGTGCTTGAGGTGATTTCCGTGCTTGTGCTCGAGTGAGAATTTTGTGCTTGAGGTGATTTCCGTACTTGTGCTCGAGTGAGGATTTTGTGCTCGAGTGATCCTTTTCTGTGAAAGTTCTTGTGCTCTCGGGCATGTGCTTTCTGTCTTCACTTCCTTGTGCTTGAGGTGACTTCCGTGCTTGTGCTTGAGTGAGGATTTTGTGCTTGAGGTGATTTCCATATTTGTGCTCGAGTGAGGATTTTGTGCTCGAGTGATCCTTTTCTGTGAAAGTTCTTGTGCTATCAGGCATGTGCTTTCTGTCTTCACTTCCTTGTGCTTGAGGTGATTTTCGTGCTTGTGCTCGAGTGAGGATTTTGTGCTTGAGGTGATTTCCATATTTGTGCTCGAGTGATCCTTTTCTGTGAAAGTTCTTGTGCTCTCGGGCATGTGCTTTCTGTCTTCACTTCCTTGTGCTTGAGGTGATTTCCGTACTCGTGCTCGAGTGAGGATTTTGTGCTTGAGGTGATGTCCGTACTTGTGCTCGAGTGAGACCATTTTCACTCGAGGTGAAGCAGTGAAAAATGAGGTTTTGTGCTTCCAAAAAGGGATCTTTGGGATAGTTCTTCCAACCCTTTAGGAGTTTTGTTAGGAGTATTTAGTGACTCTAAAAGAGCAAGAATGATAACCAATTAAGCATTATAAAGTGAATTAAGTCTTGGAATAGAGAATAACTCTTCGTCCCTAATTGTGAAAATAGGGTTTGATATTTGCCTTTATCGGGAGAGACCGGAGCTAGGACACGCCTGGAAGAACTCAAGTAGTGACTTTTCTCTCATATCTTGTATGATGTTTTGGTATGCATATCTTATCATTGAAC
This sequence comes from Inga leiocalycina, assembly GCA_963242795.1. Taxonomy (NCBI): domain Eukaryota; kingdom Viridiplantae; phylum Streptophyta; class Magnoliopsida; order Fabales; family Fabaceae; genus Inga; species Inga leiocalycina. The sequence continues at coordinate 36,870,823 of OY725331.1, forward strand.
TTGTGAATTGTGTGCCATGGTCCGTTACGGCGCGAGCAGGTCAGCGTGAGTCGTATAGAGAGTGACAGTGGTCATCTCTAGGTCGGCCGTTGGACTGCAGTCGTAATCGACATGGATCTTTGTGAATCCGACCCGTGGGGGCGGCGTTTGTGAAACCAGCCGTGGGCTGCGTGTGTGTATCTTGCCTATGTGGCTTGCGATCATGATATGCTTTATATGGATCCCAGCTGTGGTGAATTATACTGTGTTGATTGTTGTGATGCAATACAACGTGAGCAATTCAGCGTGAGCAATCGTCAGGGATGACATGTGTCATACTAACCATTGCCGTTGTAACTGCCGTTGTAGTTGCTTGTGTGGATAGTGATTTGATTACATGCATTATTATTGTACATTATATGATTGACTTGTTACTACGGGGATTCTTTAGAATCTCACTCTCCCAAAATTAACCCTTTTAGACAGGGCTGAAGGTTCAAAAGGCAAGCGGGCGACGAAGAGTAGTTAAAGCTCCTGTTTAGGAGTATCTTTTGGAGTGGATGGTTATCATTGTATATTTTGGAATTGTATATTGTAGACTTTGTGTAATCCCCAAGAAAAAGGGTAGGAATTGTAGGCTTCGTGCCTTGTGTAAATCCCTTTTTATTTTTGAATGGAACCCGAGTGAGTCGGGAATATATTTTGCACTCTGATATTTGTAAATGAAATCAACTTGTACAGGCCATATTGTATTAAAATGGGAATATGAGACCATTGTAATTGAGTTTAGAAAAGTTTTTGCAAATCCGATTTTGGGCAAAAGATTTCTTTAATAAGTCCCAAAATCTATTACGGTCTCTAATTCCACATTAATTACATTTTTACGAACTAATCTCGGCCTTAAGCGTGAAGGGGGTTACATTTGTGGTATCAGAGTTGTAGTTCCTGGCAAGGTGAGGATTTGCTAGGATAGCTCCTTAGTTGACCTTAATCCTTTGGGTTTAGGTTAGCGTAATGATTGATAAGTACTTGTTGTGTATACACATGGATATCTCTGCTAAGTTGTAGATATATCTAAGTCTTATGGATTATGTGTATACCTTTGCTTTGAAACTGATATGGTGAATCATTGTAGAGTAAAGGACAACATGGTTCGCCCTAGAGTCAGGCAAGGGGATCCAGAGGAGGAGGAATTGAATGGCAATCCTCCTGACCCAATGCGAGAGATGATGGATCTCGTACGTGAATAAAGAGATATGATCCGTGAGCTGAGAGAAGAGCTCCGGGAGGAAAGGGCCATGCGAAATAAGGAAAGGGCCCAGTCGACTCGTGAGGAGGCTCAAGCAGAGACTCATCATGAGGAGACAGCTGAGGGGTCCAATCGGTCCCATGAATCTCCACCTCACACGGTACCTAATCAAGAGTCTCAAGGGGTGCTGGCTCGTAAGGAAAGGGACTTGCAATACTGGGTCTCTGAATTTTGCAAGCATCTACCTCCAGTGTTCAGGGGGAGGTTTGAGCCCCAAGTTGCTGAGGATTGGTTGAATCGTCTGGAGAAGATCTTTGAAGTCCTCAAGTGCTCTACGGAGGTTAAGGCGAAGCTAGCTGTGTATAAGCTAGAGGGGGATGCCGACCGGTGGTGGCGGAATATCGCCATGACACTTCGAAGCCGGAATGTGCCATTGACTTGGGGTTGTTCCAAGAGAGGTTTAATGAGAAATACTTTCCCAAGTCGGTGAGGTTAGAGAAAGAATCTGAGTTTTTGGCTATCAGACAAGGAGATACAGAGAGTTTTGATGAGTATCTTTCCCCTTTCGTCTGGCTATCTCGGTACTCTACACATCTTTGAGAAAAGGATGATGAGGAGTGGAGCTCTGATATGCTTATCAGGGGCTTGACGCGAGAACTGAAAAAGAGATTAGCCACTCACCTGTTTACTGACTTCAACAAGGCGGTGGAGCAGTGTAGGATTGTTGAGAACAATCTGAGGGATTGGTACCCAGCTAAGGGTAAAGACAATCGTAGTGAGCCTAGCAAGGCTAACACTTCCCAGAAGCGGAAGGGACAATGATCCTCATATGGGGGTGGTAACAAGAAGCCCTATCAATCTGGGGGTCGTAGTGACCAGAGACCTCCAGCGGGACCAGTGTGCAATCAGTGCAGAAAGTACCATCCAGGAAGAACTTGTGCTGGAGAGGTGATTTGCTTCAACTGCAAGCAAGTGGGTCACATCTCTACTAAGTGCCCAAGACTGCCAACAGAGCAAAGGCCCAGGAATCAGGGTCGAGTGTTCGCCATGACTCATGAGGAGGCCCGGAAGTCGCCTGAATTGATCCAAGGTAAAATTCTTCTCGGTGATAATGAATTAGATACTTTGTTTGATTCTGGTGCAAGTCACTCTTTTATTGCTTATGATTGTGTAAAGCGCCTGGGATTGCATGTGCATAGACTACCATTTGATTTGGTTGTGTCGACGCCGATGGGTGTCAAGGCTGTGACGGCCGAAGCCTGCTTAAATTGTGTAATAGTTGTTGAGGGTTGGGAGTCTACAGTTGATTTGATCTGTTTGCCACTCCAACAACTAGAAGTTATTTTTGGTTTTGATTGGTTAAGAGCAAATGATGTGCTGCTTGATTGTGGTAATAAAAGGATCACTTTCCGTAGTGCACAGCGGGATAGCAATGTAAATGCCAGTTTGAACTTGCTTTCAACAGCTAAAGCTGAGAGATATCTTGAGAAGGGATGTCAAGGGTATATGGTGTTTTTCTCCGTTCAGGGAGAGTCAGGTGAAGCTATAGAGAATATACCTGTGGTAAATGAATTCCCTGAGGTATTTCCAGAGGATCTTAGCGGATTGCCTCCGGAAAGGGAAGTAGAATTTCCAATTGAGATTATGCCTGGAGTTGGTTCGATATCGAAAGCCCCATATCGTATGGCCCCGAATGAAATGGCAGAGTTGAAGAAGCAAATTGAAGAATTGCTTGAGAAAGGATTCATCCGACCCAGTGTATCGCCGTGGGGAGCCCCGGTGTTATTTGTGAAAAAGAAAGATGGAAGCTTGAGGCTTTGTATCGATTATCGAGAACTTAACAAGGTAACTGTTAAGAATAAGTACCCTCTCCCAAGAATTGATGACCTGTTAGATCAATTAGCTGGCTCGTGTGTATTCTCCAAAATTGATCTAAGGTCGGGATATCATCAGTTGCGTGTGAAGGCAGCGGACATTCCGAAGACTGCTTTTAGAACAAGATATGGGCACTATGAGTTCCTTGTGATGCCCTTCGGTTTGACGAATGCACCGGTGGTATTTATGGATTATATGAATCACATCTTCCGACAGTATCTTGACCAGTTTGTGGTTGTGTTTATTGACGACATCTTGATCTATTCCAAGTGTAGGGAGGATCATGAGCAACACTTGAGAATTGTGTTGAGAATTTTACGAGAAAAGCAACTCTATGCCAAGCTGAGCAAATGTGAGTTTTGGCTTACGGAAGTGAAGTTCCTTGGCCATGTGATCTCTCGAGACGGGGTATCAGTGGATCCCAGTAAGGTGGAAGCAGTACTTGAATGGAAAAGGCCAGAAACTGTTTCTGAGATTCGCAGTTTTCTGGGTCTTGCTGGTTATTACCGGAGGTTCATCCAGAACTTTTCGCGTATTGCATTGCCGATGACCAAGCTCACGAGGAAGGATCAACCGTTTTTGTGGGATGAACGTTGTGAGCGGAGTTTCACTGAGCTGAAGGAGAGATTGACTACGGCACCAGTGTTGATTATACCTGATCCCAGTGAGGCTTACGTCGTGTACAGTGATGCGAGTAAGTAGGGGTTAGGGTGTGTCCTGATGCAGCAGGGACGTGTGGTGGCCTATGCCTCTCGACAGCTGAAACCGCATGAGATGAACTACCCCACTCATGATCTGGAGCTTGCGGCAATTGTGTTTGCATTGAAAATTTGGCGTCATTACCTGTATGGTGTGATAGTGGAACTGTACTGCGACCACAAAAGTCTCAAATATCTGTATGATCAGAAAGAGTTGAACATGAGACAGCGTCGGTGGATGGAGTAGCTGAAAGACTATAACCTAGAGATTAAATATCATCCGGGTAAGGCTAATGTTGTCGCGGATGCTTTGAGTCGGAAGGCGGTGCTAGTGGCAACAATGATGATCCAGGAATGGAAACTGATAGAGGATTTTCGGGATTTGAATCTCTCGAAGGAAATCTTGTGTGCCAGTTATGGTGTAGTCCAAGGGGAGAATAACCTGAGGACTGAAATTGAAGAGGCTCAAATGCATGATGAGCTAGCCCAGTCGATCCGAGCTAGGATTGAGTGAGGGGAGACTCGAGACTATGACTTGTCACCAAGTGGATTGGTGCGCTATCAGAAGAGAATCTATGTACCACTGAAGGCGGAGTTGAGATTGAGAATTCTTGATGAGGCTCATAAGAGTCAGTATACTCTTCACCCCGGTATGACCAAGATGTATCACAATTTGAAATCTATGTATTGGTGGCCAGGGTTGAAGAGTGATGTGACGAAGTATGTGGCGCGGTGTCTTACCTGTCAAAAGGTGAAGATTGAACACCAGAGACCACCAGGTTTGCTCCAGAGTCCAGAAATTCCAGAATGGAAATGGGAGAGTGTGACCATGGATCTAGTGGTGGGTCTGCCCAAGATCAAGAATTACGATGCGATCTGGGTGATTGTTGACCGACTCACAAAGTCTGCGCACTTCATACCTATCAACGCTGGCTATTCTCCTGATAGGCTGGCTGAGATTTATATCAAGGAGATTGTGAGACTCCATGGTACACCGAAGAATATTATCTCTGATCGAGATCCTCGGTTTACTTCGAGATTCTGGAAGGCTCTGCACGAAGCTATGGGTACTCAATTGAGGTTTAGCACGGCCTACTATCCTCAGATAGACGGACAGTCAGAGAGGACTATCCAGACTCTAGAAGATATGCTGAGAGCATGTGTCCTTGACTTCAAAGGAAAGTGGGACTACTATCTTCCATTGGCTGAGTTTGCTTATAATAACAGTTATCATGCAAGCATTCAAATGGCTCCGTATGAAGCACTATATGGGAGGAAGTGCCAGTCACCGTTGTGCTGGTCAGAGTTGTCTGAGAGGAAGTTGTATGGGCCGGATCTTGTTGACCAAACCGCTGAGCAGATCCGAGTTATCAAGAAGAGGCTCCTTACAGCACAGAGTCGTCAGAAGAGCTATGCTGATAAGAGGAGAAGACCTCTTGAGTTTGAAATGGGGGATCATGTTTTCTTGAGAGTGTCTCCGGTCACAGGCATCGGGAGAGCGATCAAGCGGAAGAAGCTGAGTCCGAGATACATTGGTCCATTCGAGATTCTGGCAAGGATCGGGCCGGTGGCATATTGGATAGCACTACCCCCGAGTTTGAGTAGACTACATGATGTATTCCATGTCTCACAGCTCAAGAAGTACCAACCGGACCCTGAGCATATCATTGAGTATGAAGAAGTGGAATTGCAAGATAACTTCACTTATGCGGTAGAGCCAGAGCGAATCATTGAACGAGAAGAGCGGCGGCTCAGGCATCGAAGCTTACCGTTTGTGAAGGTGATCTGGAAGGGAATGTCTCCAAGGGAAGCAACTTGGGAGGCGGAAGCAGACATGAAGAGACGATTTCCTGAGTTTATGTCTAAGGATGTGTAACAAATTTCGAGGGCGAAATTTATTGAACGGGGGGAGAATTGTAATATCCCAATTTTTTATTAAGGGATAATCATGATTATTATGGGTTTAATTGGGATTATTATGTGTTTTATGGCTATTTTAATTAATATGTCATAATTATGGAAAAATTGGAATAATGGAATTATTGGCCATGAGTTGGTAATTAAGGGAGAAATTAATTACTAACTAAGAGAAATGAGATGTGTGATTAAAATGGCTAATGGAGGGATTAGATAAGTTAATGTGTGACTTATTTGGTGAGAGCCAATGGTAGGGTGACATGTGGCGAAGAGAGTAGGTGTGTATAAAAGTCAAATGGGATAAGAAATTATTTTCTCTCTCCTCTCCTCTCTCTTGTTCGGCTGACATGGGAGTATGGGGGAAACATAATCATCATTTCATCTCTCACACTCTTCCCTCCATCTCTCTCTCTCTCTCGTCAGTTTTGTGCCCAAAGAAAGGAAGAAAAGATTGATCTTTGGGTAAGTAAATGATCTCCATTGCTCAAGTTCCCTTCTTAAATGTTGATCCTTGAATCATGGGCTTTATTTTGGTGTGTATAGCGTGGCCGTTTGGTGCTGATTTGTGCTACACGAAAATTTGGAAAGTGGTGAACCAAAGAGTGTCTTTGGAAAAGTGAAAGAGGTAAGGGAACTCAATCTATCTATCTATGTTTCATACCATTTGAAGTAGTTTATAAATTCTGGAAATTTTGGCTTGATTCCGAAAATTGGATGCCACTGTTCATTTGGTATGTTTTTGGCATGAGAATGGTGTTTTGGAATGAGGTTAGGAAAGATTGATTGATTGGAGGTTGAAATGTTAAGTTTAGTAATTTTGGGAAAATTGATGATATGTGTTGATTCAACCCAAAACATGATAATGGAGTTGGATTTTGATCGTTTTAATGATTCCATTGAATTCCTTGGGTGTTTTTGTGTGGGAGTAGCTTTGGGTTGGTATTTGGGTTCATTTGGATCACTTGGAAAAATTTTCTGGAAATGCTGTCATACCTTCTCGTTTTCTGGTTTCTGATAATCGTGCTTGAGGTGAGAGTGTGTGTGCTCGAGTGAAGGAAGAACATCACTCGAGTGAGGATTTTGTGCTTGAGGTGATTTCCGTGCTTGTGCTCGAGTGAGGATTTTGTGCTTGAGGTGATTTCCGTGCTTGTGCTCGAGTGAGGATTTTGTGCTTGAGGTGATTTCCATATTTGTGCTCGAGTGAGGATTTTGTGCTCGAGTGATCCTTTTCTGTGAAAGTTCTTGTGCTCTCGGGCATGTGCTTTCTGTCTTCACTTCCTTGTGCTTGAGGTGATTTCCGTACTCGTGCTCGAGTGAGGATTTTGTGCTTGAGGTGATGTCCGTACTTGTGCTCGAGTGAGACCATTTTCACTCGAGGTGAAGCAGTGAAAAATGAGGTTTTGTGCTTCCAAAAAGGGATCTTTGGGATAGTTCTTCCAACCCTTTAGGAGTTTTGTTAGGAGTATTTAGTGACTCTAAAAGAGCAAGAATGATAACCAATTAAGCATTATAAAGTGAATTAAGTCTTGGAATAGAGAATAACTCTTCGTCCCTAATTGTGAAAATAGGGTTTGATATTTGCCTTTATCGGGAGAGACCGGAGCTAGGACACGCCTGGAAGAACTCAAGTAGTGACTTTTCTCTCATATCTTGTATGATGTTTTGGTATGCATATCTTATCATTGAACTTGTGAATTGTGTGCCATGGTCCGTTACGGCGCGAGCAGGTCAGCGTGAGTCGTATAGAGAGTGACAGTGGTCATCTCTAGGTCGGCCGTTGGACTGCAGTCGTAATCGACATGGATCTTTGTGAATCCGACCCGTGGGGGCGGCGTTTGTGAAACCAGCCGTGGGCTGCGTGTGTGTATCTTGCCTATGTGGCTTGCGATCATGATATGCTTTATATGGATCCCAGCTGTGGTGAATTATACTGTGTTGATTGTTGTGATGCAATACAACGTGAGCAATTCAGCGTGAGCAATCGTCAGGGATGACATGTGTCATACTAACCATTGCCGTTGTAACTGCCGTTGTAGTTGCTTGTGTGGATAGTGATTTGATTACATGCATTATTATTGTACATTATATGATTGACTTGTTACTACGGGGATTCTTTAGAATCTCACTCTCCCAAAATTAACCCTTTTAGACAGGGCTGAAGGTTCAAAAGGCAAGCGGGCGACGAAGAGTAGTTAAAGCTCCTGTTTAGGAGTATCTTTTGGAGTGGATGGTTATCATTGTATATTTTGGAATTGTATATTGTAGACTTTGTGTAATCCCCAAGAAAAAGGGTAGGAATTGTAGGCTTCGTGCCTTGTGTAAATCCCTTTTTATTTTTGAATGGAACCCGAGTGAGTCGGGAATATATTTTGCACTCTGATATTTGTAAATGAAATCAACTTGTACAGGCCATATTGTATTAAAATGGGAATATGAGACCATTGTAATTGAGTTTAGAAAAGTTTTTGCAAATCCGATTTTGGGCAAAAGATTTCTTTAATAAGTCCCAAAATCTATTACGGTCTCTAATTCCACATTAATTACATTTTTACGAACTAATCTCGGGCTTAAGTGTGAAGGGGGTTACACTGAGAAACTTCATCACTGGTAGAATTTCTAAAAGGCTACTCGAGTAAGAACTCGAGTAATGAGACAAAAACTTGACGTAACCAGAGCATAGAATCTCAAGTAACTCACGGCCAGATACATCACTCGAGGAACGACTCGAGTGATATGTAGTGAAAAGAAGAGTTACTCGAGTCAACACTCGAGTAACCTGCCACAAGGAAATGAGTTGCTCTCGACCATGTAATCCTGCCAACGTTACTCGAATAAGCACTTGAGTAATAAGGGAAATCACTTCCAGTTGCTCTTGGCCTGCCAACGTTACTCGAGTCAGTACTCGACTCCCCTGCTTCAAGAAATATGTTGCTCTCGGCATTTCAATCCTGCCAATGTTACTCGAGGAGCCACTCGAGTAAATCACTGTGGTAAACAAAATTTGAAGGTAACATTGATTAATCTGAAATGTTATTATCACACTTCACTCGAGGCACCACTCAAGTATGCAGGTATGAAAATGTTCTATGTCAAAGCCTTGAACGAGATTACTCGAGTAAGTAATCGAGTGATCTGCAGAGTTATTTACAATGCAGTTGAAGTATCCACCCGAGTAAGCTATGCAGAAAATAGATGTTCACTCGAGGCGGTACACGAGTAAATAGGTATTTCCAAGGTTTGTAAATTTGTTTACCCCATGCCCTACCCGAGTAATGTTATGTTCATTTATTGACTTGCTCTCTATCAATATTTTACGAAGATACTCGAGTAATCACTCGAGTAAACTTAATGAACACTTCAGGGACCACTCGAGTATCTAAGTCCAAAAATTCAGAAATCATTCCAACGTTCATTAATTTGTTTCCTATATGATTAACCCTTCATTGTATTAGTAGTCTTAGCATATTCGTAGATAAACAATGAAGAGATCTTACCAAATAAGGAAAGTCAAATGCAATGTTCAAATCTACCTACCGCCACCTACCGCAAACGGATATTTTTCAAAATCTGGAAAAGTCAACAGTGGCTGCGCACACTCTAATGGGCGAGAAGAAAATGTTCCAACGGTCATTATCAACACATCTATATATATGGGAACATCTAAACAGAGATTACAATGAGAACACACACGAACGCATTATCAAGTTCACGCTCAATACTCTGTTTTTACACATACTTGTAATTCTGCGCTGCAGTGATTCTTATTCACTCTGTAAGAGAGATATTTCATTCAAACTCAATATTTGTAATTGAGGTAGCTTAAGGTTGTGGAACCTTGAGTTGAGATTCGATTACAACTTGTAAGGGGGAGCGAGTGTCCAGGCGAAGGAACTTGCTTGTACTGAGGTGTCAAGAACCCACTGAATCTTGGAAATTATAGTGAAACTCTCAGAGATGCTCTGAGGACTAGATGTAGGTTAAAGTGGTTGTGGCCAAACCAGTATAACTCCTGGTGTACACTTCAGTGATATTTCTCCTTACTCTTTACTGCTTTATATTCACCATCAAGTTTTATATTTGCAATGAAATTTTTAGTATCACCCAATTCACCCCCCTCTTGGGTGAAACGCTTGCTCTAACATTTGGTATTAGAGAGTAGGTCTTCTTGTTAAGGTATAACAACCTAAGAAGAATCCAATGGCAAGCATGGGTGAAGGAATTCTTTCCGACAGAGCATCCATCACTAGACCTCCAAGTTTCAGTGGCGAACACTTTTCTTTCTGGAAAGCAAAGTTCAGAGTATTCGTGATGGCTACCGAATATGGGCTATGGGATGTGATTGAGAGTGTAAACTATCAACCTACAAAGACTGTAGATTCTCAGAAAATTCCCAAGACGCCAGCGGAATATGATGAGAATGACAAGAGACTTATCACTCTCAATAGCAAGGCAATTCTGATGATACAAAGTGCTTTGAGACAAAGTGAATACTTCAGAATTTGCACACTTCCAATAGCAAAGGAAATGTGGGAAGCTCTGGAAATAGCTCATGAAGGAACTTCGGGAATAAAGGAGAATCGGATGAACACCTTGGTCACTGAATTCGATATACTTCGAATGAAATTAGGTGAGTCAATATCTGAATTTGAACTTAGATATACTCATCTTGTTAATCAACTTGCAGCACTTGGGAAAGTCTATGATCAACATACCCAAGTACGAAAGATTTTGAATATTCTCTCTAAAGAGTGGGAGGCCAAAGTCACTGCGATAGAAGAAGCAAAAGGAGAATCAATGAGATCAGTTGCTTCTCTATTTGGAAGTCTTTCTGAATATGAAAGTAAACTAAAGTTCAAACGGGAACTAGATGACATCGGTGACAAGAAGAAGAGAGGCCTAGCATTAAAAGCAAAAGAAGAAAATCAAGATGAGGATGAGGAGTTTGACGATGATGAAATAGGCCTAATCATAAAATGATTCATAAAGTTTTACAAGAAAGGTCAAGGATTCAAACACTTTCAGAAAGGAGGAACTAGCAGCAAAGATCATATCATCTGCTACGAATGTGGAAAGCTAGGACATATCAAATCAGAATGTCCAGAGCTGAACCAAAAGAGCAAAAAAAAGAGAAAAGGCAAATTCTTCAACAAAAAGAAGGCCTTTGTATATGCTATATGGGGTGATAGTTTATCTGACGAAGAAAGTAATGAAGAAGAAGTAGCCAATATATGTCTTGTTGCTCAAGAAGAAACAAAAGAAGAGGTAAATGATTCTGATCCTACCTATGATGAATTACTTTCTGAATATAATGCTTTACATTCTGAATTCATCAAAATAGTTAAAGAATTAGTTGTTTTCAAAAAGAAAAATAGAGTTCTTGAAATTGAACTTAAAGAAAGTTCAGAAAAGGATTGTGAAAATTGTTCTTCTTTGAAAAAGAAAAACACTGATCTCACAAAAACTTTTGAAAAATTTACTAAAGGAAGTGAGATGTTAAGTGTGATTTTAAAAGCTCAACGATTCGTACTGATCTGGTATTGGATATGATCCAAAATCAGATAGAAGGAAAGGTAGAAAGAAAGCAGGAGGTAAGTCATATTTGAATTATTTTCAGCATTCTGTGCATACATCAAATCCGTTTGCATTTTGTAATTACTGTAATAGAAATGGTCATTATACCTCTTCATGCATTCATAAGAAGAAAGGAACAATAGGAACCCACAAATGGGTACCTAAAGGATCATATGTTTCAAAAACTTCTTGTACTAACCCAAAAGGACCTAAAAAGAAGTGGGTACCTAAGACTTAATCGTATTTAATTGCTGATATGTCTCAAAGCATCCAAAACTAACAAGTGGTACATAGACAGTGGATGCTCTAGACATATGACCGGTGATTTCGAAAGTTTTACCAAATTGCAACCTAAAGAAGGTGGAAAGGTAAAATTTGGAGAAAATCAAACTGGAAGAATAGCAGGAATTGGTGAAATAAAAAATGACAAAGGCATACAAGTCAAAGACGTATACTATGTCGAAGGATTGTGCCATAACTTGCTGAGTATGAGTCAAAGTGCAGACAAAAACAACTGGGTAATATTTGACTCAGAGGAATGTCTAATTGTCAACAAGAAAGACTTACTACTTGATAAGAAGAATATCAAGGCTAAGCTCAGAGCAAAAAGGGAAGGTAACTGCTATACTCTACATATTAGTAGAAATGAATTTGAAAATTGTTTTCTGAGTGATACCGATGAAAGTTGGGTATGGCATAAGAGATTGGCTCATGTCAACATGCATCAACTAGGCAAACTACTCAAAAAGGATTTAGTTCTTGGATTACCCAAAGTAAATTTCAAAAACGATTTGATTTGTGACGCATGTCAAAAGGGTAAACAAACTAAATCATCTTTCAAATTGAAAAATGAGATTTCAACAAATAGACCACTACAATTATTGCATATGGATTTGGTTGGCCCAGCAAGAGTAAAGAGTCTTGGTGGCAACTTATATTCATTGGTCATTGTTGATGACTTCTCCAGATTTACATGGGTTACTTTTCTATCATCAAAGGATAAAACCTTTGAAGAATTTATTGTCTTTGCCAAAAAAGTGTAAAATGAGAAAGGTATGCCCATTGCAGGTATTAAGACAGATCATGGTGGAGAATTTGAAAATCAAGCCTTTGAAGAATATTATGATATTAATGGCATTGATCACAATTTCTTTGCTCCAAGGACACCTCAACAAAATGGAGTCGTGGAGCGTAAGAATAGAGTGCTCACTGAAATGGCTAGAGCAATGTTAAATGAAAAGAACGTGTCTCAAGTTTTCTGGGCTGATGCTATGAGCACATCATGCTATATTTCAAATAGAGCCTATATTAGAACAAAACTCGGAAAGACACCATACGAGCTGTACAAAGGAAGGAAGCCAAATATTGCTTATCTATACATCTTTGGTTGTAAGTGTTTCATTCATAATAATGGTAAAGATAACTTAGGAAAATTTGATTCTAAAATTGATAAAGGAATTTTCCTATGATATTCTAACCGAAGTAAAGCATATAGAGTTTTCAATAAAAGAACATGTGTTGTTGAAGAATCAATTCATATTGTATTTGATAAATTTGAATCCCCTGACAAAACCATTGATGAAGAGCAGGAAGTTGTTTTAAATCAAGAAAATGGTCAATTTATTTCTAAATCTCTTATTCCAGAAGTTGATGAAACCAAGGAAGAAGAGCAGTCACTAGGACAACCTAGAGCCTGGAAATACAATAAAAGTCATCCCTTAGATCAAGTCATAGGAGATGTGAATAAAGGGATCAAAACTAGAAATAGAATTTTCAATAAAGTAAGTTTTTCTGCATTCATTTCTGAGATTGAACCCTCTAACATTGATGAAGCTCTATCAGACAATGATTGGGTTATAGCAATGCAAGAAAAACTAAATCAATTTGAAAGAAATCAAGTTTGGGATTTGGTACCTCGACCCAAGGATCATCTGATCATTGGCACTAAATGGGTATTCAAGAACAAACTCGATGAATCAGCAATTATTGTTAGAAACAAGGCAAGATTGGTGGCCAAAGGCTATAATCAGGAAGAAGGAATTGATTATGAGGAAACGTATGCTCCAGTGGCTAGATTGGAAGCTATATGCGTACTCTTAGCCTTTGCATGTATCAAAGGATTCAAACTCTATCAAATAGATGTAAAGAGTGCATTTCTAAATGGCTACATTATGGAAGAAGTATACGTAGAGCAACCTCCAGGTTTTGAAGATGTAACCCAACCTGACCATGTTTTCAAACTCAAAAAGGCTTTATATGGTTTAAAACAAGCTCCTAGAGTATGGTACGAAAGGCTCAATAAATTTCTTATTGATCAAGGTTTTGTACGAGGAAAAGTTGATACAACACTTTTTACAAAACGAAAATATGATGATATTTTAATTGTTCAAATATATGTTGATGACATTGTTTTCGGTGCTACTAATGAATCTCTGTGTAAGGAATTTTCTGAGATAATGCAGGGAGAGTTTGAGATGTCAATGATGGGAGAATTGAATTTCTTTTTCGGTTTGCAAATCAAACAAAGAAAGAATGGAATCTTCATATCTCAAACAAAGTACTTGAGAGAGCTATTGAAGAAGTATGGAATGGATGAAGCAAATGGAACAGGCACACCTATGAGCTCAACTATGTTGCTTGATGCTGATGTCAAAGGGAAAGACTACAACATCACAAAATACAGAGGAATGATTGGATCATTACTCAATCTCACGGCAAGCAAACCAGACATCCAATTCAGTGTTGGTATATGTGCAAGATATCAATCAGCACCAAAGGAATCATATGCTGAAACTGTCAAACGAATCTTTAGATACCTTGCTGACACACTAGAATTGGGTCTGTAGTATCCTAAAGGAAGAAGTGAATATCTTGTTGCATATTCAGATTCTGATCATGGAGGATACAAGACAAACAGAAAGAGCACCAGTGGACAAGGTCAATTTCTTAGAGGATCTCTTGTATCATGGTTCAGCAAGAAACAAAATACAGTATCTCTTTGGTCAACGGAAGCTGAATATGTTGCAGTTTCAAGTTGTTGTGCACAAGTGATATGTCTAAAACAACGACTACAAGATCTTGGTATTTATCTCAAAGAAATACCAATCTATTGTGACAATACTAGTACGATAAGCTTGGCAAAGAATCCAGTTCAACATTTTAGAACCAAGCATATCGATGTTAGACACTACTTCATCAGAGATCATGCCCAAAAGAAAGATGTGAAAGATCAATTTCTATACATTAGAAGAGAATTGGGAATGGTAAATCCCAATGAATTGTAAGTTATTTCGGTTTTTCATAATGTTAGATAATGTTATTTGATAATGTTTTGATGATTACTAACTTAAGCATCGGAGTATGTAGAAACTTGTTTTACAGGAAGATTGAAACTCTGTTTTGAGAAATAAAAACAGAGGTTAACAGAGGACATCATCACTGGAGTGCCAACTTCAAGTAATGTCTGACAGTGCCGCATTAGCCGAGAGACGACTTGAAGTAAATGGGCATATTACTCGAGTAGGCACTCAAGTAATGGACTTCAAAAACTGGCAGTAAAGTATCAAGTCACATGAAATTTAAATCAAACGGCTCATTTGGTGAGAAATGAATAGTCAAGAGGAGAAAAGACAGATTACTCGAGGGAAGCCTCGAGTAAACTTGAAGTTTACTCGAGTAAGGCCTCGAGTGACTGTAGGTCCAGATCACAAATTCGACGAGAATCAATTCAAATCTATTCTAAAATGGCTATCAAATGATCGAGGGAACATACATGAATAATTACAATATTATTCATGCCAGGTACGCTATTTAAATGAATTATTTTAGAATTTTCTATATGATCACTCGAGTAGGGGCTCGAGTCAACTTGATAATCACCTGAGTAGGGCCACGAGTAATGTCGGGTTCTAGTCTTTAACAATCACAAACTCAGTCATTTCCATAAAATCTCCTTGAGTGAATCACCCAGTCCTCTCACAAAAAGTTTTCACAATCCTTCCTTGCTTGATTTCCGTCAAAACCCATCAAATCTTAGCTCCAAAAACTTCCTATTTTGTTCAGAATCTCTCTGCCCTAACTCGCGACTTCTCACTCTGGTTTTTCTAAGATTTCTATTTTCTCTAAATCAAGATGGCTAGAACCAAGAATCTTACTCCTACAGACTCTTCTGAATCTCGACAACCCTCTGACCCCCTTTCTTCTCCACCTAGAAAGAGACGAAAGCTCACTCCAAGATCAAAATCCAAAATCCAACTGAAACCTCAACCTAAACCAAAGGAGAAAGGTGTTGTGATCAATGAGCCAGTGGTCACAAGGGCTCAATCAAAGAAAAGCACCTCAACTGGGAGAGGTAAAAGCACTAAATCACCTTCTCCTTCACCTTTTGATTCTTCCACTCCCTCTTTTACTCCGAAATCTTCCAAAAAGCCAAAGTACGATGTGAAAGTTGCCAAAGTTATGGCTGGGATGTTAGGATCGGTAGACAAAGCAGAAGAATTTTAAAAATTTTCACCGATCCTAATCGAGGATCTATCAATGGCGTTTAAACCAAGTTGGAAGGATTCATACCTTTTTAAGGATTCAGAGTTTTCACGATCTTTAGGAGCCAACACGTCAGGTCTGCTCCCTTTACCGGTATCCACACGAATGCTCTCCAACAGAGACTGCGTGCTAGCGCCTCTAATGTCTCATAAGGTTTCACTTGCGGCTCTCAATTCTCATGTACCTATGAATATATCTGCTCTATCAAGTTTATAACCTATGAGGGCTATTTTCAAATTTTAAAATTAATCATCATTAATTTCGAAATTAATTAACAATTAATTATCTTGATGAGCTAATTAAATAAATTCATTTTAAATTAAATCTGTCTAACATTTTTAATTTAACCTATTTATTTAATCCAAATAAAGAGCCATTAGATTTAATTTATCTTCATAAATTAAATCTGAGATACTATATCTCTATCATGTTAGTTATTAAATTTAATATATCTTAATAACTTAAATTTAAAACTAACACAATATAATAATATCATACAATATATATATACATATATATATAAGATATATATATTTCAAAAATATATATATCTATATAATATTATTAAATATAATAATATCATATAATATATATATACATATATATATAAGATATATATTTCGAAAATATATATATCTATATAATATTATTAATGAATTTTATATTATATATATATAAATATAAAATTCGTCCACCCTAAATTAAACATTATCTCATGTTGGGCCATTCTTGTGTGCGACCCTGTAGGCCCATATGAAGTTGGCAGTAGGCCAATAACTATACTAACCCAAAAGTCGAAAGCAGCCTCTAGCAAGACATTACGACTACCCAATTCATATGAGGATCGTTATCACGATGCAACCTGTCATACAACTATGTCACGTCCCTTTTGTCACACGATATATCAATCAAGGATAAGGCATGGATAATGTCATCTTCTTATTCCTGACCATTACTTTCTTGATTCCTGAGTAACTTGATAACAGAGACAGAAACTCCTTTCATCATAGTATAGCCATACATTTCTCAGACTCACTCATCGAGGGGCCCAGCAATATCTCTCTACTAATGTGAGGGACAAATTCTATCTTGATCATTCATATTCCTCTGCATGAAAAACCACCAAGCCCGATCATAGCCTTTATCATCACCCGGTCAAAAGTGACTTTTGACTAGTTCAAAGCTTAGCAACTCTCATGTAGGAATCCATGATGACCTCAGGCTTAAGGGCATTGTGACGTGGTTATACATGAGAAAAGCTTATGACTTGATCCATGTGGCATTGTGAAGTAGTCAAAAGTGACTTTTGACTAGTTCAAAGCTTAGCAACTCTCATGTAGGAATCCATGATGACCAAAGGTCAAAGGGCATTGTGACGTGGTTATACATGAGAAAAGCTTATGACTTGATCTATGTAGCTTTCTTATAGTGGGTCAGTCCAGCACCTTGTACTCTTACAAGTGCCTAAGACTTTGAATCGTATCTCCATATCTTATCAAAGTCATACCGATCTTGTTTTATCTCTACTCCCGCATAGATGACCGACCAGGGACATTTTAGGACAATCTTTATGAATTATCCAAGGATACAATTATCACGGTTAACATGAAAATAATATGCTGACAGAATGGAGAAATTTCATTAAAATAATAATGTTCAAAGTATAATGATTGGCCCTTAGGGCACAATTTCCAACATGGGATCCTTAAAGAATTAGAGAAAACTGGAGCAAAGAAGAGCCAATCCTCCAAAAAGCCAGAATTGCCAGAAGCAGAAATCACTAAACCTCCAAAAGGATTCAATGTCAACAAATTGGAGGAATCTCAGAAGTACCTGACACAGTTCTCAAGAAGGAAGGTATGCAAAACTCACAGTATGGATCTCAAGATTCTTCAGGAGGTATTGAAGTATGACCTAAGTCCCTTCCTTGAACCCTTTATGCCTTGGTTGTCAATTAAACTTCCTTTTTGCACTAAAATAGTTACTCATTTCTACTGCAACCTAGAAATCCTAGATGAACCTAATAGGACATCTGCAGAGGAATAAATGGCCACAATAGTTAGAGGCCAGAAAATCCTTATCTCACCTTCTAGGATCAATATTTGGTTAGGAATAGAAAATCCCCCTGATGACATCTATTCCAAGCTTGAACCTAACCAGATTTTCACTGTCCTTAGACCTGGTGAGCTAGTGGGTCCTCTTAACTTTAAATCGAGTGACATGTGTGACCATCACAAGGTTCTTTGGTATATTTACTCTAGATCCCTTCTGAACAAAGCCAATAACTACACCCATTTCTCTGACCGAGACTATAAGTGGTTTGCTTCTCTACTTCTGAAGGAACAAAAGGAATGGGAGAATACATCTTCTCTGAGATGCAGAGGTACAGAATAGAAGGGAAAGCAACTACTCTTATGCCATATCCTCAGATCATTTCTCTTAACCTAAAGAAAAACATGATATGGTATTTGGAAAATAAGGAGCCCATTGAGAGGATTACTCCAATTAGAAGAAACCAGATTGGGAAGCTTAACGTTGAGATTCCCCTCAAGAGCCCTATGGAGTCTAGCCCCAGGAAGAAGAAGAAGACTGAGACTGAGACAAGCAGAATGGATGATACTCAGTCCTCTGCTCCAGCTGCCACTACTTCTTCACCTTCATTCCTCAATGCCTCACTGCAGACCTTCATGCAAAACATGTTGAAGAGCTTTCACATCGACATCTCGAACACAAATGCTGAGCTGGTAACTCATATGAATTACAAGATGGCTGAATTGGTTGAGAGGATGGACAAGAGGCACGAGGAGATGTTAGCAAAGCAGCGTGCCCAGGTTGAGACTCTGAGGTTGATTCTGGCTAGATTGGACTCTATGGGTCCTGGACCTTCTGCTGGTCCATCATCTATTCCTGAGGCATTCTCACCTCCAGAGAACATCCCCTCAGAGCATCATCATATTGAGGTTGATCCAACTGTCCCTGAGACCTCCTTTCCTAAACCTCCAGAGTTTATACCCTTTGAACCTAGACCCTCTGCACTCAAAATCCCCATTATTCTTCCTAGAGATATTCTATGCTCAGTGGATGATCCTAAAACCAATGAGATTATCCACATCACCATTGAGGATTCACCACCCAGAGTTCAGCCTGAACCCACATCTACACCTATTCCTTCCCCTACTCATACAGAAGAGATCTCTCCCTCATCCTTTGGTCATCATTCTGTAGGTGCCACAGGAGAGGTTGAGATTAACTCTTTTGTTGTATATCAGTCACCTCCAATCCCTCCAAGTGATGACATTCATATTCCTCTACTCAACCTTCCTGAACCAGAATCTTCCAACTCCTCTTTTGATTCTTCTAGTTCAGATGGTTAACATAGCTCCATGGTCATTCCTGTCAAGCCTATATCTGCAGCCAAGCCTTCCAGTTCTCCACTTGATTGATGAAGACAAAAAGGGGGAGAAGAGCTTGAGTGATTTTGTGGTTGACTGAGCTTCTTTTATTTCCGGTATATGGGTGTACATGTGATTTAGGGAGCTTTTCATATTTTGTAATGCAATTCTAGTTCAATTTCAATTCAAGTTCATTTAAGTTTTAAGTTATATTACATTGTGGGACTAATGAGTTTATTATGTATACAAGGTGAATATGTTATGTTTTTAAAAATTTCCAAAACACTTTGAATTGACGCTTAACAAGTTATTTCAAAAAGGATTTCAAAGTTACAATTGATTTTAAGTAGTGTTTATTTGAAAACTCAATTTCAAAAACTTTGTTCAAAATCACCAAGTTTTGTCATCATCAAAAAGGGGGAGAATGTTAGATCTCACATGTTTTGATGATAACAAAGAATTGGTGTGAAAAAGATTTGATAAACAAACAAGTTTGAACAAAGTAATGACAGAGCAAATCATCACTTGAAGTAAACACTGGAGTAACAAAGAAAAGCCAAGGGAGAAAGCTGAGAAACTTCATTACTGGCAGAATTTCTAAAAGGCTACTTGAGTAAGAACTAGAGTAATGAGACAGAAACTTGAAGTAACCAGAGCACAGAACCTCAAGTAACTCACGGCCAGATACATCACTCGAGGAACGACTCAAGTGATATGTAGTGAAAAGAAGAGTTACTCGAGTCAACACTCGAGTAACCTGCCACAAGGAAATGAGTTGCTCTCGGCCATGTAATCCTGCCAACGTTACTCGAATAAGCACTCGAGTAATCAAGGAAATCACTTCTAGTTGCTCTCTGCCTGCCAACGTTACTGGAGTCAGTACTCGAGTCCCCTGTTTCAAGAAATATGTTGCTCTCGGCATTTCAATCCTGCCAATGTTACTCGAGAAGCCACTCGAGTAAATCACTGTGGTAAACAAAACTTGAAGGTAACACTCGATTAATCTGAAATGTTATTATCACACTTCACTCAAGGCACCACTCAAGTATGCAGGTATGAAAATGTTCTATGTCAAAGGCTTGAACGAGATTACTCGAGTAAGTAATTGAGTGATCTGCAGAGTTATTTACAATGCACTTGAAGTATCCACCGGAGTAAGCTATGCAGAAAATAGATGTTCACTCGAGGCGGTACACGAGTAAATAGGTATTTCCAAGGTTTGTAAATTTGTTTACTCCATGCACTACCCGAGTAATGTGATGTTCATTTATTGACTTGCTCTCTATCAATATTTTCACGAAGATACTCGAGTAATCACGTGAGTAAACTTAATGAACACTCAAGGGACCACTCTAGTATCCAAGTCCAGAAATTCAAAAATCATTCCAACGTTCATTAATTTGTTTCCTATATGATTAACCCTTCATTGTATTAGTATTCTTAGCATATACACAGATAAACAATGAAGAGATTTTACCAAATAAGGAAAGTCAAATGCAACGTTCAAATGCTACCTACTGCCACCTACCGCAAACGGACATTAGAAAAGTTAACAGTGGTTGCGCACACTCTAACGGGCGAGAGGAAAATGTTCCAACGGTCATTATCAACACATCTATATATATGGGAACATCCAAACAGAGATTACAATGAGAACACACACGAACGCATTATCAAGTTCACGCTCAATACTCTGTTTTTACAAATACTTGTAATTCTGTGCTTCAGTGATTCTTATTCACTCTGTAAGAGAGATATTTCATTCAAACTCAATATTTGTAATTGAGGTAGCTTAAGGTTATGGAACCTTGAGTTGGGATTGGATTACAACTTTAAGTGGGAGTGAGTGTCCAGCCGAAGGAACTTGCTTGTATCGAGGTGCCAAGAACCCACTGAATCTTAGAAATTATAGTGAAACTCTCACAGATGCTCTGAGGACTGGACGTAGGTCAAAGTGGTTGTGGCCGAACCAGTATAACTCCCGGTGTACACTTCGGTGATATTTCTCCTTACTCTTTATTGCTTTATATTCACTGTCAAGTTTTATATTTGCAACTAAATTTTTAGTATCACCCAATTCACCCCCCTCTTGGGTGAAACGCTTGCTCTAACAAACCACTCCTATTAGCCTTCCTTTATTGGGTGAATCGGTTCATTCTCTTACCAACTCAACTCAAGAGGTGTCATTTATAGGGATGGAAGGCAAAGTCAGGCCAGGCTTTTGTCTAAATAGGTAAAGCCTGTCTTGTAACAAGTCAATCTGAGCTTGACTTGAATCTTGTTAAATAAGCCTGATTACAAGTTTCATTCTCCAAATAGGGCATAGCTAAACTTTAATGAATGAACAAAACCCATTAGAAAAAAGAAAATTTTCATCACTTCTGCGAATAAAACGAAAAAAGAAACCCAAAATGTTGAATCGGTGTTTGAGAAACTCAAACAAAAGGGAAAAACCTGTTTCCACCCCTAATCATTTGTCATAGGTAGATCATAACTTCTAATTAGACCACTAAGCTCCATATGGTCACTGAGAATAATCCATATACATTTGTAATCTCGTTTTATCACCCTCAGCCCAAGCCAATACAATAGCAATAATGAATCAATAATGGTATCACAAAATAGCTCAATATACGTAATTCAAACTTCATAGATTTTCATAAACATGCCATAAATTTCCATTTCATAAACATAATATCAAAAGACATACATTTGATAAAACCATTATATGGAAAATCATAGTTTTTTATGGGAATCATATGGCAAAATAACTCAAACACTATACAAGCTCACATGAGAAATTAAACGTGATTATCTTTTACCAAAACTTACTCGATACACCGTAACTTGTGGAATCCCTGTGCAGAATTCACAATCACAGTTAATCTGTATTATTCATACAAGAAACTATCAAAATATATATCGTTCAAATAGGCCAATTATACCTTCTGGAAAACAAAGAAGGCCAACTATACCAACATATGAACATTTTCCATGGGCCAACAGTACGAACATATGAACTTAGAATACCTAATTATCACGTTTTTTTTTATAACTAAAGAAGAGGAGAATTTCTCACTTATGAACCAAATTCATTCATTACTTATCTCTATTGATCCATTTGAAATATTAATTAACAGCTAAAACCTCCAATTGACCAAAAACCTCAATTTGCCTTGGGTTTGACGGTTTGACCCCAACATATCTATACGAGAATTCAAGCTTAATCAACAAACAAAACTGATTAATACAATTAAAGTACTAAACAGAGTAAAGAGAGCTTTTAATACTATAAAGGAAGGCAACAATAAATGCTTAGTTATTTCTCACTTAATTCTTGCACCATCCAAATTAAATGAAGTAGTCTTTATAGTTTTTCAAAAGTTCTAGCTGTTAACAGTACGTAAAATAAAGAGGTACGTTGGTCTGAATAAGTGCTTTTCACCTGCTACATTTATGGAAGAGACTGAGGCAAAACAACCACTGTAGAGGCCACTTAACATTTTAAATGCACTGGTTAACTAGTTAATCACAAGGGTGCAACAAAAGCAAGTTTGAGTGATTGAATAAAACATTTTTCAAAGTAAGTAAAACATGAATTATGCAAACTTCCTTCTTTAAAACCCTTTGAAAAACAAATTTTCATACATGGTGCAAACCTCACCAGTTATTACTTGAGTTTTGAAGCAAGGGAGATGGAAAAAGTCAAGCACCAAACGTCTGGAACAACACCCTTTTTATTGCTCTCACGAAAATCCTTCATCTCCTCTTCTATTAAGACCTGACTCAGAGCCAGGAATTTAAAATTCGTGCCACTATTAGATTTTTTTAGATATAAATATATATCAGGTTTAACTTTCCACCAAAACACCTTATTAAGCCAATTTGAGAGGATGTTTTAAAATATTATATACCTTTAATTCTTCCTCTAATTAATCAATGCGAGACTGTTGTATTCTAATATGCATCGGCAGATAGGGTTGGTGCTGCTTTGCACGATAAAGTCCCAAACCCCACATGCTACTCATGTTCTATTTAGTCTTACCCAACATTTGGACGGAGAGAAAATTATGGGTGAAAGAATCTGAGGGAAAACTCTAAAAAATAGTAAATTTTTTTTTTACTATTTTTAGAATTTTTCTTTCCAAATATTCCCTCCCTTCTATTTTTGCCTTGCTTTTCTTTCTATCCAAACATAGCCTTTATAGAGTGAGTTTTAGGCTCAATATATTCACAATTGTGCTTCCCAACATCGGTTGTTAAGTGTAATCATCTCCCTTGACATATAGAACATTCTATTGCCAGGTTTTCAGAGTCGAACCAAACCAAACGGTCTGATCAGTTGGACCGTTAGCGATTCACAACACTGGCCCAGAGTTTGTCTTTAGGCCATTCCAGCAGTTAAGCTGCTTTGGGCCATTATTTACTCGTTATTGGGCCGGAATCCACTACTAAGCAGGAACCTAGACCAGTTTTATAAAATCCGGATGGACCAATAAAAAAATATTTGAAAATTGAAAAACATGCATAAAATATTTAGATGTGTTTTTCTACTCAATTTTTTTTAACATCCCAAATTTTATTCACTAAAATTCCTTATATTAAAGGGAATAAAATGGTGAATTAAAGAGCACATGAAATGACAAAACAAGATAATTAGTGGTCACACACATGATTAAGTTGGAACACAAATTGTAAAAATTTGGATTTGTTGCTAGTGTGTTTTCCTGAGTGGAAGTGAGATTTTCATGTGTTTTTGAATAACCAAATGATGTCCAATGAATGTGAAATTTGTTAGAATAAAAGTAGACATATCAAGCTTTAATTTGGTAGGTCATATAAGTCATTTGAACCTGTGCACTAAAGTAATTTATTTTTGAAGTTAGCCAAATGAAACTGGCAAGTTTCTGTGGTAGTGTCCAATAAATGGCAATTATGGAATGATATGAATCTAGTTGGCTAAAAGCAATATTTTTCTTTAAAAATAGACTTAATAAGGGTCACATGGGCTTTAAAACCACTGCAATTGGATATCTATAAATAAAGTTTTGATTTTCAAAGTTTGATGAAAATTCTATCAGCTTTTTATCATGGTGTGAAATTAAAAAGGTAAAGCCAAAAAATGTATGGGCAAAATAGTCATTTGGCTAAATAAAATCAAAAGCCCATATTTTCCCCTTGTTTCATGATGTGGGACGTCCAACAAGGAGAAGCATGAGGAAACTAAACACTTGGTCTCAATTAAGCAAAAGATAAAGTAGTTTGATCCAAGTAAAATAAGTTGAAAAGTGAAAAAGTAAGCAAGCATGTGTTAAATAAATTACAAATAAAGTAGTATTTTGTAAGGGGGTGGATGATGATATTTTAAGGACTTATTTATATCTTCCAAAGGGCCAAATTTACATAGAAGGAGAGAGCAAAGACAAGTATTGGTGGCCAAGTGAAAAGGGTGAAGAAAAGTCAAAAGTTAAAACGTGTTTATTAGCAATTTAATAATATTTACTAAGGAGGTGTAAGAGATAAATTTTTTAAAGCTTCTTATCCTCTCCCAAAGGCCATAAGCTATATCCAACACAAACCAAGGAGGGAGGGAGAGAGAGAGAGCTTGGAGAAAATAAGAAATAAAAGGGAGTTCAAGAGAAAATAAGAAGCAAACAAGGTATGGTGATGGTGATTTTTGTTTGTTCTTGTCTTCTAGTTCATGTAAGACCTCTCCTAATCTCTATGCCTTCATGAATCACTCATGTAGCAAGAAGAAAATCAAGAGGAAATGAGAAGGAGGAGCCACGGTTTTTGGTTCTACAGAGAGAGACAAAGGTAATTTCAAGAACCTTGTAGCTTGTTGATTTGTGCTTGTTGTGGTTGTTGTTGTTGGTTTGATGGCTTGTCTTGACTTGTTTTGATGATTGGGATGCACAAACCCTAAGGAGAGGTGTTGCCCAAATTTCCATTAATCATGTTTAATAGGTGTTTAAGTGGTTAACAAGTAATTAAAGATGAAAGGAAGGTGTTTAATGGAATGGAATCAAGAAACTTCAATTTTCCCAATTTATTGTGCTTTTCGTCCAGCAGCTATTTCACTATGTTTGGGCTGGATTTTGGTGTTTTTGATGATTCTGTTGGGTTTAGAAAGGGAAATTGTTTAGGATACATGTGAATTATGAAGTACAAAAGCCCTAGAATGTGAAATGACAAAACTACCCCTGAAACCCTAAGTTATGGGCTGCTAAGGGCATTTTTGTCTTTTTGTAGTAAATTTGGCAATTCTGAGGTCAAAAATGGATTCTACACACAAAATTGTGTAGGAATAGCCCGAGTCTTGTATTTTTGGTATCATAGCAAGCGGTTCTGGTAATAGAATAGTATACCAATATGGTCTTGATTATACAATAATAGGACATATGCACAAAAATAGGGTATTTTTGTGAACCAGCCCCGAAGAAACAATGACTACCTAAAGGACAACTAGTATCATAATATTGGTTTAAGGGTGGTATAAGGATGTTATAGACACCGAGGGAGCGGGTCCTAGTAAGTCCAAAGTGTGGACCTCATCTTAGAATAGAATCACCAGTAGGCTCATCAGTGGGGGACATTGATCAGCCATAGACAGATAAAGATAGAGTCAGATCTGGTTGTAAATCATGAGTTATGGGAGGACATCCAGAGTATATATATATATGGGTCGTATGAAAGCATGACACGGTGTCTGGATGCTCAAAGTACGTGTCTGGATGCATGTACCGACACTGATATGCAATCCATACAC
Source organism: Inga leiocalycina (assembly GCA_963242795.1). Taxonomy (NCBI): domain Eukaryota; kingdom Viridiplantae; phylum Streptophyta; class Magnoliopsida; order Fabales; family Fabaceae; genus Inga; species Inga leiocalycina. The sequence continues at coordinate 36,896,815 of OY725331.1, forward strand.
AGTATTTTGAGGCCCGAATGCTGTAGAGTCACGGTTGAAGCACCAGATCAGAGATGACAAATTGAAGATGTCAAAGGACAGATTGAATGAAGGACAGATCCAAGTTGAAGATGAAGTAACTCTTCAGCTTGAAGATTGGGTGGACGCCGAGAGAGGGAACGGAGGGAACGAAGCTTAGACTAGAAGAGCAAAGACGGAGATCGCTGGAGGACGAAGACGAAGAAGAAGCTCTTCGGTTTGAGTTGAAGAGGATGATGCAGGGTGGAGAGAGAGAGAAAAGAATAAAGTAGGTGGGGAGGAGATGGACATAATTATTACTATATAACAGTAATAATAAGCTCGTTTGAAAGAGGGAAAAGCCCCAATGTTGAGCTTCTTCTATAAGCTTTTTTTTCTTCTCAGAAGCTCAATAAGCAATTGAGCTATCCAAATAGTCAAAAAAAACATTTTTCAGCCACCTATTGGGCTTAAGATACACAAACGCCCGATTGACCCCCTCCAATTTGGGTTCCAAACACTCACTAAGATTAATGCCTTTCACTAATAAAACTCCATTTTAGTTGGCATTGTAAAGTAGTCTCCCAAACAAATAAAAAACCACCAAACAATCATGTTTGGTTTTTAAAAATAAACAAAGCTAACAGACATGTATTCAGGTTTTTAAATCAACTTAATTGACCAACCAAAAAGTATGTGAACATTAATTATTAATCTTACCTAAGTCATTACGCACAATAAATTTTTAAGAGCTGTAGATGTTAAAGCATTAGCTTTGTATGACCTGCTCTCAGATTAAAGGAAAAATATTATTGATATAGTTTTATATTTATGATTTTTTTATTGTTAATTAATAAATTATTTATTATTAAGTAATGATAACATGAATATGTGCGATATAATCTCATTCTATTTAGAGTCATCATGAAACGTTAATTTCTCTCACTCTTCCGTTGTAGAAAAGTTATAGTATTCAGAAATGCATCTAATAGTCTAATATGATACAATATGGTTTATTTTTCTGAAAAATATCATTGTATTAAAAAATAAATTTATAAAAATTAAATTGTAACGTAACATATTATTCATTTGAATTTTAAATTTTAAAAGAATATTCGATAACCACTTAACCACGTTTTATTTCATAGAAATCATGCTACGTCAAGTAATAATTATTATAATTTTAGTTGAGGTTAGTCAGAATATTTGTGGGGATCTTTAATTCCGAAAGAAAACATGTTTCCACATTATCACTTCTAAACAAGTCAATTAGTATATAAAATAAAATTAAAATAATGAATGACCCGTAAATGTACAGTGAAAGTAATTCTTATTTATTAGATGTGTAGTGATATTGATTTTGCGGCCAGTTGTTAAAAAAAAAAAAAAGATATTCATTTTGGATGTTGGACGGCAAAGAATTTATTAATAAAATATATATTTTGAATATTTGAATTTTATACTAAGTTACAATGTGACCTTTTACTTTGTCAAATTCAAGAGTCTTAAAAATTAAAATGCAGTTAAAAAGATCAAAGTAGAGTTGATCTAACGATGTAAGACCCCTACTAGATTTTTCTTGTTCTTGAGTTTGAATCTCAGAGCAGAGACTTATATTGAGTGGGCTAGCCATGAACTTCGGACCGAATATAATATTGAATATAATATATAAAAAAAAAAAAGTAATTAAAAAGGTCTCTCCCTCATTAGTTTATCGAAAATTAAATACCTAAAAAGAATATAAATTAATTTATATATATTAGTTTTAACGACCTTATCATGGAAACAAAAAAAAAAAGTTTAAAATGTGGATTCTTTGGATATTTTCACATCTGAGTTTTCTATTTGTGATAGAAAAAATTGAGAATTGAAAATGTGGATGAATTTAATGAAATTATCAACGTAATATTATATGGTAATAATTAAAACGGAATATTCAAAACAGGGGGCGCTAACCAGAACAAATAAAAGCAAAATGGTACAATAAAAAAAAAAAACGTGAAATGTTCGTAATTAAATTTCTGGGTCGTGACATGGCCTTGAAGGATTAGGCTTTAACTATGGTCCATAATATCTGGACGGTTCAAAAACGTTATATTTGATATTCAAAATCTGCGCCTAACTGACAATCAAAGTCAATTAATATTTTTACCAATTCAATTAAATTCGCTTTACATTTGTTGTCCCTAAACCTTTGTTGAACGGCATTTCTAAACCTAAATAATAACTTGACCATATTATGTTCACACGCCATAAAAAGGCCAAGTCTTCTTCTCTATGTGAAGAATCAGTCAAAGGATGCAGATAAGTTAGGGCAAAATTAAGCATGAGATTCAGAGATCTTCATCTCAAGCTCAAGGTACGCCTTCTTCTTGTAAGTTTTTTTTTTTTTTGTGAGATAGAGTTTAATATGTTGGAATTTTTATGTACGTTAAAAGAAACTTTCTGGATGAAGAAGGGTTTGTTCAATTCGGGAGTGTCCTCAAACACGACTCTGAACCATATTTTTTGTGGATGTTTTTCAACGTAATATAATATATATACAGGCATTAAGGCTAAAGCGATTAGTGTGGGGTTTTAATGGAGGCAAGAGAAGGAGGAAGATAAAGAAGAAGCCAGCATGGATGAACCCAGCAGTGTCACATGGATGTCACGTGATCGATCGGGGAATACTCGGAGGATACTGTTCCGATGACTATGAAGAGTGTGATTCAGTTGTGGTACAGAGAGAACAGACGGAAAACACAGAGCTTTGGTATTTCGGAATATTTGATGCTCTAATTGGAGATGGCGTCACCAAGTATATGCAATCACATTTATTTCAGAAGCAGCTTGAAGAGGTAAGTAACAAGAATCCTTTAAATTAAGACCTTTATTTGCTTTATTATATTCAATCAATCTGGTCTTTGTTTATAATTTATAAAATTCAAGTTGATTCGATTATAAGAATTTGACTCATAATTGAAATGTTAACCTGAGAGATCTTAATAGTTTGTATATAAATAGCTGAGACTTTAAGTATCTTGGTTTGTTAATTCTTTATTGCTCAATTAATCATTTAAATTTTTGGAAAATTTCATTCTAGATTATTGGATTGAATTATTAGATGAGGGGAACTAAGTTATAGTAGCATATAATCTGCCGGGAACGTCGGCGAATGAATGTAACTGTGTTTTCAAATCTGGTATATCATTTAGAGATATGGGTAGATAATGTGGCAGAGTAAGGATTTGGGATATCTGTTGAGTAAATAATGGCAAAAAATCTTTGAGGGGAATATATAAAACAAAAAACAAATAGGTAAAAAGATATAACTACAGATCTTAAATCCCAAAACCAGATTTCTCGTTTCGATGGACCATTATATTTTCTCTCTATTTAAATTTTAAATTTTTGGTTCTTTGCGTTGGCCTATTTTTTCATACATACATACCACTATCCCAAACATTATGTGTACATATATAGTGAAATGTTTACCTGATTGGTGTAAACATATGACGACAGAACAAGTCATGCATATGTGTAAATTGAGCTTAAATGGCTATTTTTCCCCCCTTTTCTGACTCTACTTGATTGACTTGATTGCACAGTCGCATATGAGTAGAAAATGCAAGGAGACATTGAAGAGAGCATACTCAAGTTCCACAGCTAAGATATTGAGATCAGAGGATGATGAGAGGGCGAGTCGCCGAGTTGGCTCAGCATCCGCACTGGTCATCAATGGCGTAAAGCTTGTGACTGCCCAAATTGGAAATTGCAAGGCTGTTGTGTGTAGAGATGGAATTGCTTATCACACAGACCCCACCCCTCAACAACACTTAGACAAATTACCCCATTGGACTCACAAACTCTTTCGTGGTATATATATAAATTCACTGTTTCTAAATAATATCTAATCTTGCCTCATCAAACACTAAAACTAAAAACTGTATAAGCAGCACGTGTTCAAAGCAAACACTTTCATTGTGAATTAAAGAATTCGGAATGAATCAAATTTTCTAAAGTAGGATTCGAGCCAATGGCCAGTCAGTTAGCAGGCGGCTGCTAGAGCTAGCTACTAAGGAACAACAGCAAGTTAGATCTCATAGAGTTCAATTCCTGTTTTCAACCCATGACCAATATGAGCTTGAAGTTCCTTCATAACTCGCGGAACTTCTTGGTAGTGGCTCTGTTCCTTGCCTCATTTCATAGGAAACCTAAGTAGCACATGTTTTGTGGTGTTTATTTTATCATATATGGCATGTGAATGTGAATCATCAGGCACAGGTGGAAGGCAGTCTAGAAGATCAGAACTTGTGGTCAAAGCTGAAAGGATTGATTCTGATACTGAATTTTTGATCTTAGCCACCAATGGCATATGGAACGTAAGTCGTAATGATGCTTGATATATAATAGAAACATTTGTTAGGAAAATGAGACAGATTTATCCTCAAAAAAGTGTTTTCGATATATTTGATTTTGACGATTAGAATGATAATGACGATGACAAATATTTTAATATTGTTGTATGTGTGCAGGTGATGAAGAGTCAAGAGGCAGTGAATCTCATAAGGCACATAGAGAATCCCAACGAAGCTGCTAAATGCTTGGCTAATGAAGCTTTGAATAGAATGAGCAAAATCAACATCTCTTGCATTATTATTCGATTCGACTAATTAAAAAACTTGCCTATATATTTTTTTAAATGTGCAATGCTTTGTGATGTATTGTGGCTACAATTTTCTTCACAAAAAGAAAAATAATTTAAGGCCATCTAGTGTAGTCAATGAAATTTTTTGTTTTCAAATTAAGTGTTATGTCTTTTATATATGATTGTAATGATTGACTTTAAAAGTAAATATAAACATATCTTTTGCCAATGTTTTCAAGACCGGACCGAACGGTCTGACCGGTTCAGCCGTCGATTAGAGTAGGAACCGGTTTGGTTACTGGTTAAGAGTTGTTTTGTATGTCGAGCCGTTTTGGACCGGAAAAAAGCTGCTTTTAGGCTAAAAGTTGGAACAGCTATACAAGAACCGAACAGTCTGATCTTTCCACTTCTTTGTTTTCCTTAATGAATCCCCAACGACAAGAATGATGATGAAAAAGAAAAAGAAAAGGCGATGGGGATAAAGATAATGAAGAAGGGGAGTGATGATGAACCAAACAAATAAAACATACCTTTCATAATTTCTTTTGCATATTCCATATTATTCCGGAGGTTGCGAGGACTTATGGTGCTGCATAGAGAATGAATCACAAGGTTGAGTATCACCGTCCAGTGAGAAGAAAGAAGGAAGGAAGTTTGGTTTAGTCTATCACGCCAAATCTGCAATTATCACGTGGGGGGCAATCAATTCACCTGCTAAAAGTCTTTTCACCTTTCCCCTAAATTTTGTTCATTTTATTAATATACTTTTTATTGAATAAATTTAAAAGCAATTCATGTCTCTGGCAAATTGCAACAATTTCGATATGAATCATTATTTTATTAACTTTTTCTTAAAACTTTTAGTAAAGACTAATTATTATAATATATATATATATATATAATATTTTTAAATTTAATTATTACGTCACCGGTCAGGCTCAACAGCTCAACCATTCTAACTGGTTGAACCTTGACTCACTGACCTTTCCGGCTCAACGTCCGGTCCGGCTTTTAAAACATTGATTTTTGCTCGAAATAGTCAACATTAATTCATAAAGCAAAATCATACAACCGAGTCTTAAATAGTAGCAAAAGAAATAAATAGAAACAATCCAAAACAAAGTTTAAAAAAAAAATCCTATCAGCCATTATCATCTATTACAAAAGAAGCATCTTTCTCCGGTTGATTTGAAGGTCTCAGAGACACGACCCTTTCAATGTAACTTTAGCAACCCAGGCAGCTATTAAGCTTGCTTCTCTGAAAATCCATAAGATAGAGTGGTTTCTGATAAGTTTCTTTTGTTCAAGGAGATTCTCAATCAATATATTGCACTTCCATTTAGGAGATGAACATTTAACATTAACACAATTAGCGAAAATTCGATTGTCTAGTTTGAACACCACATCATCTAATTAATTCTTAAACACATAGTTAAAAGCTTTCGCCAGAGCCATGTATTTCACCATAAGTAGAAACTTTGCACTAAACAACTTATTCCTGCCATGTAATATCCATCCATTAACATCTCTAATCACTGAAGCAACCATAGCCATGTCGATGTCTTCTTTAAAAGCAGCATCAAAGTTAATCTTAATCACTGATGAACCCATGTCGTGAGAGTTCTCAAAATAATACTAGGTTTGAAAATGTAGAGTAGTAACTCAACCTAGGTCGTTCTTGTGAGGAGATTAATTTCTAAGTTTCTAAGTAGTAAAGTGACAAAAAAAAACTTAAAGTTGTGAGAAATCATTTTAAGAATTTGACTTTAAAACTATGAAGTAATCTAAACTAAAACAATATTTTTGTATTTTTCGGATTTTAAAACAAAGAAGCAAACAAATTGAAAGTAACAACAACAACAAAGTAAATTTAATAAAGTAGAATAATAATGAAATGGGATTCCCTTGAGTTGAGGTTTTAGACTTCCTTGCTTGTTAATGATATGAATTCCATAATATAAGCCAAGAGGATGGAACTAAGCTACCACTAGCTCCATACTTGCAATAATCATTTAATTCATTCAACCGGAGCAATTAAATGAATGCCACCAATTAATTGTGACTCAAGGAGATGAATAATCAACTTCCAATTCTAACTTGTAATTATTGGAAGCAATCATTGTACTTTGAACATTATTAATTTAATGAAATTTCTCTATTATGTTATCATATTATTTGCATGTTAACTGTGATAATTGTATCCTTGGATAATTCATAAAGATTGTCCTAAAATGTCCCTGGTCGGTCATCTGTGTGGGAGCAGAGATGAAACAAGATCAATATAACTTTGATAAGATATGAAGATACGAATCAAAGTCTTAGGCACTTGTAAGAGTACAAGGTGCTGGACCGACCCACTATGAGAAAGCTACATGGATCAAGTCATAAGTTTTTCTCATGTATAACCATGTCACAATGCCCTTTGACCTGAGGTCATCATGGATTCCTACATGAGAGTTGCTAAGCTTTGAACTAGTCAAAAGTCACCTTTGACCGGGTGATGATAAAGGCTACAATCAAGTTTGGTGGTTTTTCATGCAGAGGAATATAAATGATCAAGATGGAATTTGTCCCTCGCATTAGTAGAGAGATATTATTGGGCCCCTCGTAAGTCTGAGAAATGTATGGCCATACTGCAATGGAAAGGAGTTTCCATTTCTATTGTCAGACTACTCAGGAATCGGGAAAGTAATAGTCAGGAATAAGAGGATGACATTATCCATGCCTCATCCTTGACCGATATATCGTGTGACAAAAGGGACGTGACATGGTTGTATGACAGGTTGCATCGTGTTAACGATCCTCATATGAATTGGGTAGTCGTGATGTCTTGCTAGAGGCCGCTTGCAACTTGTGGGTTAATATAGTTATTGGCCCACTGCCAACTTCATATGGGCCTACAGGGTTGCACACAAGAATGACCCAACACGAGATAATGTTTAATTATGGTGGACGAATTATATGTATATATATATATCTATATATGTAATATATAAAAAAATTCGTTAATAATATTATATATATATATGTATTTTCGAAATACATATTATATATATATGTATATATATATTATATGATATTATTATATTGTGTTAGTTTTAAATTTAATTTATTAAGATAAATTAAATTTAATAACTAACATGATAGAGGTATGGTATCTCAAATTTAATTTATGAAGATAACTTAAACCTAATGGCTCTTTATTTGGATTAAATAAATAGGTTAAATTAAAACTATTGGACAGATTTAATTTAAACTGAATTTATTTAATTAGCTCATCAAGATAATTAATAGTTAATTAATTTCAAAATTAATGATGATTAATTTTGAAATTTAAAAATAGCCCTCATAGTGTAACATCCCTCTTTTTATGACTTAAGAGTTAGTTACATGAAAGATATATATTAGTACTTAAGTGATATTTAATATATATATATATATATATATATAACACTAAAAAGAGTTATTATTTTGATATTTTGGAGTTGTTGACATAATAATTAAGTAATAATATAATAACCAACTAATTAATTTAAAAGCTTGGGATTAGTTTATAAAACTATTTAGGTATTATTTATAGTTAATCAATGTTTCTATAGAGAAACTTTTAGAAATAAAAGTGTCAAAAATTCATTTTTTCTAATATGACTAAAATAAATGAAGATACAAATCCTTTTATTTAACAGCCCAATTTGTGAGAAGCCCAAATTGTAAAAGAAAGCCCTACTGTTCTCTTTAAATTCCTTTTTCTTTCTTTCCACCATTGAACACACTCCCCAAATCTCTCTGCCGCCGCACAGCTCCAACGATTCACAGTCAAGCAGGTACCTTTTTTTTTCTCATCTCTTTGATTCGGCACCCCCTCCTTCCCTCTTATCACAGCAGTTACCTCCATCTCTCTTTCATTCTTAAGCTTCCTATTTGTCTTCTTCTATGAGTCTTGTCATTTCACATTTTCTCTCTCACACATTCAACAACCTATATCATGTCCCTACTCCTTCTGTTCCTTTACTGTAGGTGTATACTTTATTCACTCTCTCTCATGGTCTTGTCAACTTGGATGGGTATATTTATCTTAACCTATCAACCATCCTTCCATATTCATATTTTTCGTGTGGGTGTTGTGTGGAAAAAAAAAACAATTATTTTTTTTTTACTTTCATCAAAACATTAATTGAACATATATATATATATATATACAAGCACTGCCATTCGACACCCTCTTTCTGATTAATCTTTCTTCCTTGTGTCTATGGGTTTCGATGATTATCCCATTATCCTTTAAATATGTGTGTAGTCAGTTATATTATGTGGTTTCGGTCAAGCTCCATTTTTATTTTTTTTTTATTTTTTTACCTTACCGCCACACTAGCTCTCTTTATATATATAATATAATATATCCTTCCCTCACTTTTTCAATGAAAAGTATTGCGTATTCATGCTTAAATCTCATGGCTATGTGTACATATGATTTTTTGTTTTTATATTCCCAGCTAGTATTATATTTTAAAATGAGACATTTTGAATTTTGCAATTAAATGTGTGTGTATGCGCACAGTAAGTTGATCTTTAGGGAGTAGTTTTAGAGTAGCCTTATAATAGTTTCAAAATAATTATAGAGTAGCTTTTGGGCAATTTATTGATAAATATTTATGATTATAATCTTGTAGACTCTCATTGAGAGCTTTGGAGTAACACGTGTGTGATTACCTGGATGTTAGGGAGTAACAGGTAACTCTGAATATTCTTCCATATACTTGTGAATAGTGTATGATTTTTGAATGACTATTTTTTTTAAGAAAAATGGACTGAATTATATGTATATGTGTTTGCATTATAAATTCTCAAATAAGTAGTGTTACAAGTAAATTTCTATATAACTCATTATATTCATATAATTAATAATTTAATGATAATTAATGTATTATTGGATTATTATTTCATTTTTTAGCATGTTTGAATATGTGGTTATATTTGATATGAATGAAAGCATGAATTATTGTACTTTATCTTTTAATGATATTTTATTTATCACTGTCATGGCGGTTGCATCTGTGATGGGTTGGAGTGAGGAGGAATTTGTATGTTGAGATCTTTTACCACGTGGTATGCCATCACTCGGTGCACAGTGGATGGTACTTGTAACACCCCGATTTTCGATTAAGGACTAATGGCATTGAGATTGATTATAAAATTGTGTAATTGAATATTTTGGGAGAAATATGATGTGAATTTGGTGTATATGTGTGTGGTATTAGAGATTAAGGGATGAGATATTGCCAAGTGGCATTATTGTAGACCATAGGAGGAGGCATATGAGACAAAAACCATTTTCTCTCTCTCCTCTCTCTCCTATGCGTTTTTGGAGGCATGTGAAGGGGGTGGGGGCAGATTTTTTTCTGCACTTCATCATCATATTCACCTCTCTTCCTTCTCTCTCTCACGTTCTCTCTCTTCTCTCTATTGGGCAGCCATTTTTGGCCAAAGAAGAAGAAGGGAAAGCTTGCATTTAAGGTAAGATCTTGACCTCTAATGCCAAAACTCCCTTCATTAAAGTTGATCCTTGAGTTAAGAGCTACATTTCTATGGTTGTAGTTTGTTCATTGGTTGTGGTTTGTGGCCACACAAAATTTTGGGAGGAGGTGAATCAAGAACTCCCTTTGAGAAAGTTGATAAGGTGAGTGAGACCTATCTATCTATCTATGTTTCATACCATTTGAAATAGTTTGAAATTTCTGGAATTATTGCCCTAATTTCGAAAATGAGGGCCATTGAGAGTTTGGTATGTGTATGGTATGGAATTTGTATGTTGGGAATGCATTTGGATAGATAGAATTGTTTGGGTTGAAATTGTTAAGTTTGGAGATTTTGGAAGTTTAGTGTTTCATGTACCCAAAACCCAAAGTATGATAATGGAATAGGATTTTGGTGATTTTGACATTCCCATTGGATTCCTTGAGTGATTTTGTGTGGGAATAAGCTTGGTTGTTGATTTTGGATTCATTTGAGTCACTTGGGAAAAGTTGGAAAGTTGTCTTGTTTAAGCTCTGTTTTTCGCTGTCAGTTTGGACGAGCGTTTTGAGTGACCAAATGATTTCAGAAAATTGTGAAACTTTCCAGTCTTAAATTTCACATCCCAAGCTTCAAAATGGACATATAGTTTGTGTCATTTCGTTTAGTATTCTGTGAGATATGGTTGTCCAAATTTTGGGATTGAAACAGAACTCTGTTTTGGGGGCAGTGATGAGTGTTGTGTAATTCTGGAATTGTGTAGTGATTTCCAGTGAAGGGCTATATTTTTCCTTGAAAGAGGACTCATATACCTTTCATTTGGGTGTGGAATCACTCCGTTTCAATTTTTCTAGAATTAGTTATGGTTTTTCGAAGTTCAGCCCAGAGTCAGGAAATTTCTGGGCCGCGGCCCAAGAGTGGCTGGACCGCGGCCCAAGACTTTCTGGCCTTATCTGGGCCGCGGCCCAAGAGTGGTGGGCCGCATCCCAAGGCCTTCTGACCATATTTGGGCCGCGGCCCAAGGAATGGTGGGCCGGGGCCCACCCCTGTGTTCCAGCACTTTGTGATTTTGAAAAGTGACCTTCAACCTTTTGTTTCCCAATCTTTTGGGGCTTTGATTAGAGGCATTTGGGGCCTCTTAAGGGTCAATTATGATAGCCAAATCTAAGTATTATGAAAGTGAGAATTTGGAAAAGAGAATGACCATATGTTCTTGATTTGGTTATAGGGTTGGGTATTCACCCTGATTATGATTTGATATCCGCTTGGATCGTGAGTAGCCGACGCTGGAGCATACGTGGAAAGAATAATGTAGGGAACTTACCTCTCCTGCATGTATTGATAATTGTATTTGTGTATTGATGCATGTTATTGCTTTGCGTGATTATGTGAGACATATATGAATGATTGTAGCTCTGTTTCTAGTTATGCTATGGCCATGAGTATGTTGTTGAAACATTGAGCATGCGGATATATCATGATGTGAACATGAGTTATTGTGATGCAAGCATGTCATGCATTAAATACTTATCTTGCATGCATATTGGTATGTGTTTCCTACTGAGATTCCCCAGAATCTCACCCTCCCCTATCAACATTTTAGACAGGGAAGGTAGATTGAGGATGAAGCAAGCATCCAAGGATGAAGAAGACTCGTTTCTGGGTGAGAGCTTAGTAGTTGGTTATCAATACGTAATTGGGATTATGTATTTGTTTATATGGATCAATACTGGAGTATGTATTCGAGTAGGTTGTGTAATCCCTATTGGTTGAATTGTATGGGCTAATGTGCCCTATGAGAATTGAGCGAAGATATGATCCCGGAATTGTCGGGAATTTATATTGCGTACTCTGATAATTGTATAAATGTAATTTATCTTCGCATAGTAATTATATTCGGAGTGTAAATATGAGACCGTGTTTTAGAATGATTTCGGAATGTATTTGTGAAAACCCCGTCTGGTTGATGGGTTTATAAATGTTGTTTTGACTTATTGGTCTCTATTTCACGTTAATCGTGTAATCCGGATATTAATTACGGCAGGGGGTTACAGTACTTGTCAGGGCCCCTTCTTCTATGTTTTCCTTTGGCCGGGATTTCATTGGAGCTATGGGACATGTGACACCTCCTTAGTTGTATTCTTTTAAGGAGGGGAGCCATAGTCCAGACTTAAGCTCTACATCTTTGGCCGGGTGTATCTTAAGAACTGGTGAGCTTGGGACAATCCAGTCAAATGGATAGGTTTCTGTTGGACTATGTGTTAGCCTATGGCTCCAGTCAGCGGAATAAGGATGGACGGTGATATAAGGGAGGTTGCATCCTACATATTGCATATGGCATAGTTGTATGTTACATGTTGTGATGAAAATATAGATTGATTAAACTTGTTTTTGGTCTTGTATGAGAATTATGGTATATATGAATATATATATATGTAATCAGTTCCTTTTTATCATATGTGATTTGCTTGTGTACGGTAGAAACTTTTAGTAGTTACTGAGACGTTGAATCTCATCCTATTATATTAACAATTTCAGGTGATTGTTCTAGTAGGGAGCAAGGGAAGGCACCTATGGAGTGAGCCTTGGAGGCTCTTTTGTGCTCCTAGAGCTCATGTTATGTCATTTTTTATTGCCATGACCCTAAGACTTCCGCATTTTATTTTGTTTTGTTAAAATATTTTGAGGATTTGATTTAACATTGAGACTTGGGCTTTATTTAAACTGATTTGTATTTTAATGGTTTGGATGTTGAACATCCTTATTGACGATGTTTGAAATACTTTAGTTAAGTATTTGGCTGCTGTGATTTGAGGTGTTTCATTTTTGGTATCAGAGCCAAAACGTTCCATGGCTATTTTGTTAATTTTATAACTATTTTTCTTTAAACTTTTTAGAGGTCGTGGCAATTTAAATATCATAACATGTGCACTTCCCTTTGTTTAGGTTTAGAATTCATTTGGTAACTTGTTTTCCTACCTAATGTCCTTGTAGTGTTCTTCATAGGAGGGGAGGATGGTGAATACTCGAAAGACTAATTCAACTCCTGTTCCTCGCCAAAATGGTCCTCCTCCTCAGGATAATAGTGCTATCTTGTTGGAGTTACGGGATTTAGTCCTAGATGTGAGAGAGAAAGTGAATAGGCATGAAGAAGAACTAGCAGCAAGAAGAGGCCAAAGCGGTGATCATGATGAGGAGAAGAGTCCCATTAATGAAGATACTTCCACTGGTCAGCATTCTAGAGGTGGCAGCCATTCATGTACTGAATCAAGAGGCGGTAGCAGTTCCCATTCTCAGTACCACGTCCTATCTATTACTGAAGTTTGGGACAAATTCAGGAAGTTTGCTCCTCCAATGTTTGAGGGGAAGCTAGATCCAGTTGAAGCACTAGAGTGGTTGAAGCGTTTGGAAAAGATTTTCAAGGTCATTGAGATCAGTTCTCAACAGAAAGTGCTAGTTGCCGAGCAATTGATGCAGAAAGCTGCTCAAGAATGGTGGGAGAGCACAAAAATTGATGATGATGTGGAGATAACTTGGGAAGAGTTTAGGGAAAAGTTTGAGAAGAATTATTTCCCCACTTCCATTAGAGTGGCGAAAGAGACTGAATTCCTTACATTCAAGCAAGAGGATTTGCATGAAGAAGAATTTATGGCTCGCTTTTTAGAGTTGTCTAAGTTTTGCAAGTATTCGCAAAACAACTCTAAATGGATGTGTGATCGACTAGTGGAAAAAGCTAGGCCGGATTTGAAAACGGCTTTGTCACCATTCCTTGATGAGATAAAGGATTTTGAAAAGATGTGTGACAAGCTTCGCACCATTGCTAGGAGCAAGCGAGAAGAAGAAGCTGAGAGAATAAAGGGATTCCAAGCTAGATCTACACCTTCCATGAGACCTACGGGGGGAATCACTAAGAAGCATAGCCATAGCTTCAGTGGTATGAAGAAGCGGTTTGGCCAGCCATCAAGGAATCATTCTGGTGGACCTTCAAGGAGTCATTTCAGTGGACCACAGAGGAGTCATTGTAGTGGAGGACAGAACTCTTATAGGGGCTCCACAGCTCCTGTTGCTAGCACGGCCAATAGTCAAAAGTGTGCCAAGTGTGGAAGGGTGCACCAGGGCAATTGTCTGATATGCTACAAGTGTGGGAAGCCAGGCCATGTCTTCAGGTTCTGTGAGGAAGGCTCACGAGGAGCCAATGATGCTAGAGCTGTAGTTCCAGGCAGAGTGTTTGCACTATCACACCAGGAGGCTAGTGCTTCACCAAATCTGATTAAAGGTATTCTCAAACTTCAAAGCCTTGAGATTGAAGCTTTATTTGATTCTGGTGCTACACACTCTTTTATATCTTATGCTTGCGTGCATCGATTAAATTTACATATAAGTGAATTGCCTTTTGACATGATTGTTTCTACACCGGCGGGAGCCTCGGTGAGAACTTCTAAAGCTTGCTTGAATTGTACAATTGAGTTCGATGGTAGGACATCAACTATTGATCTTATTTGTCTACCCATAAAGGGTATTGATCTGATAGTGGGGATGGATTGGTTGTCGGCGAATGACACCATCCTTGGTTGTAAGAGGAAGACCATCTCCCTCCTTGTTGACCCTATAAGTCCTAGTAGACCACAATTGTTATCTGCAGTACAAGTTGAAAAGTCTAATCGTAAGGGTTGTCCAGCGTACATGGTGTTCTTCTCCATTCAAGTAGAAGTGGAAGAAGGGGTAGAAGACATTAAAGTGGTAAATGAATTTCCGGAAGTATTTCCAAAGGAGATGACGGGTTTACCCCCAGAGAGAGAAGTGGAGTTCTCTATTGATCTTGCACCTGGGACGGGGCCTATCTCTAAAGCTCCTTATCGAATGTCTCCATCAGAACTAGCAGAATTGAAAAATCAAATTGAGGAGTTAATGGAAAAGGGTTTCATCAGGCCCAGTGTATCTCCTTGGGGATCGCCTGTGCTCTTTGTGAAGAAGAAAGATGGGAGTTTGAGGTTATGCATTGACTATCGCCAATTGAATAAGGCAACCATAAAGAACAAATATCCTTTGCCCAGGATCAATGATCTACTTGACCAGTTGACTGGAGCATCCATATTTTCCAAGATTGATCTGAGATCAGGCTACCACCAGTTAAGAGTCAGAGCTGAAGATATTCCAAAAACTGCATTCAGAACCAGATATGGTCACTATGAATTTCTTGTTATGCCATTTGGGCTAACCAATGCTCCAGCTGTCTTTATGGATTACATGAACAGAATATTCAGACCATATTTGGATAAGTTTGTAGTGGTATTCATTGATGACATCCTTATCTACTCTAAGGATGAGGAAGAGCATAAAGAGCATCTCAGAGTTGTGTTACAGATACTAAGAGAACATAAGCTCTATGCGAAGTTGTCTAAATGTGAATTTTGGTTAAAGGAAGTAAATTTCCTAGGCCATGTTGTATCAGCTGAAGGAGTGTCAGTAGACCCCAGTAAGATTGATGCAGTATTGAATTGGGAAAGGCCGCGGAGTGTTACCGAGATCAGAAGTTTTCTGGGATTGGCAGGCTATTACAGGAGATTTATTAAAGGCTTTTCACAGATAGCCATGCCCTTGACTAAGTTAACTAGGAAGGACCAACCATATGTATGGAACGAGAAGTGTGAAGCAGCCTTTCAGGATTTGAAGACTAAGTTGACTACGGCGCCGGTACTTGTGATTCCAGATCCTACTCAAACTTTCACTTTGTACACTGATGCATCTAAGAAGGGTCTTGGGTGTGTGCTAATGCAAAATGGCAGGGCAGTTGCTTATGCTTCCCGACAGTTGAGGCCACATGAAGAGAACTATCCCACTCATGACTTGGAGTTAGCAGCAGTAGTATTTGCTTTGAAGATTTGGAGACACCATCTCTATGGTTCACAATTTGAGGTCTTTAGTGACCATAAGAGTCTGAAGTACCTGTTTGACCAAAAGGAACTTAACATGCGACAGAGAAGGTGGATGGAGTTTCTCAAGGATTACGACTATGAGTTGAAGTACCATCCAGGAAAGGCAAATATTGTAGCGGATGCCCTAAGCAGAAAGTCAATCCATGTAGCCCAGTTGATGGTCAGGGAACATAAATTGCTAGAGGATGTGTAGAGTGCTTCTATTGACATAATGTCAGGATTGGTTGCTACCATGGAAGCGTTAACCATTGAAAGTATAACCTGGAAAGAAATTAAATTCACTCAACTTGAGGATGAGTATCTATTGGGTGTCATGGAAGATATTGAAGAGGGAAGAGAGTCAGAATTCAAGTTGGGTGAGGATGGGATATTAAGATATAAAGGAAGAGTTTGTCTTTCCGATGATGGAGAATTAAGGAAGCTCATGCTTGAGGAAGCTCACAGGAGTAAATACACTATTCACCCTGGAGCAACTAAGATGTATCATGATCTCAAGCGGAATTGGTGGTGGCGAGGCATGAAGAAAGATTTACTGAGTTTGTTTCTCGTTGTCTGACATGTCAAAAAGTTAAAATTGAACACAGTAAGCCTCCGGGATTGTTGCAGAATTTGGAGATCCCAGAATGGAAGTGGGACAGCATCTCTATGGATTTTATCGTGGGACTTCCTCCAACTACTTCTGGATGTAATGCCATTTGGGTAATTGTTGATAGATTGACTAAGTCAGCTCATTTTCTGGCTATCGCGGCAGAGTACTCTCTTGAGAGACTAGCGAAGATCTATATGAAGGAGATTGTCAGATTGCATGGGGTACCGAAGAGCATCGTATCAGATCGTGACCCACGATTTACCTCACGGTTTTGGAGAGCATTACAGGATGCTATGGGGACTCGTCTGAGGTTTAGTACCGCCTATCATCCCCAAACTGATGGGCAGACTGAGAGGACTATACAGACTCTAGAAGACATGTTACGGGCATGCGCAGTTGAACTGGCAGGAAGTTGGAACGATCACCTTCATCTGGCAGAGTTTGCATATAACAACAGCTATCACTCAAGCATCGAGATGGCACCGTATGAGGCATTGTACGGAAGGAAGTGTAGATCTCCTATTTGTTGGACAGAATTGAATGAGCGAAGTTTAATAGGTCCGGATCTGGTGGATGAAACTACTCAGAAGATTAAGATAATTCAGCAGAAACTTCTCACCGCCCAGAGCAGACAGAAGAGTTATGCCGATAGAAGAAGGTGACCGTTGGAGTTCATGGCGGGCGAACATGTATTTCTGAGAGTCACACCGATGACGGGCATTGGTAGAGCGATTCGAGCAAAGAAACTTTCACCTCGTTTCATGGGTCCCTATGAGATTTTGGAGAGAGTGGGGCCAGTGGCTTATAGAATTGCATTACCTCCACAGCTTGCAAACATTCATGACATCTTCCATGTGTCACAATTGAAGAAGTACCAACCAGATCCTTCCCATGTTATTGAAGTGGAGGAGATAGAACTCAGAGATAATATGACATATAAAGCTGAGCCAGAGTGGATTGTGGATGTGATGGATAAGCAATTAAGAAACAAGACCATCAGACTTGTAAAGGTTGTATGGAGAGGTATAGCTCCTGGTGATGCCACGTGGGAGACAGAGGAAAAGATGAGGCAGGAGTACCCTCATTTATTTATCTAGGTATGTCTTTTAGCTCGTGTTTTGAATTTTGGGGACAAAATTCTTTTTAGGAGGGGAGAATTGTAACATCCCTCTTTTTATGACTTAAGAGTTAGTTACATGAAAGATATATATTAGTATTTAAGTGATATTTAATATATATATATATAACACTAAAAAGAGTTATTATTTTGATATTTTGGAGTTGTTGACATAATAATTAAGTAATAATATAATAACCAACTAATTAATTTAAAAGCTTGGGATTAGTTTATAAAACTATTTAGGTATTATTTATAGTTAATCAATGTTTCTATAGAGAAACTTTTAGAAATAAAAGTGTCAAAAATTCATTTTTTCTAATATGACTAAAATAAATGAAGATACAAATCCTTTTATTTAACAGCCCAATTTGTGAGAAGCCCAAATTGTAAAAGAAAGCCCTACTGTTCTCTTTAAATTCCTTTTTCTTTCTTTCCACCATTGAACACACTCCCCAAATCTCTCTGCCGCCGCACAGCTCCAACGATTCACAGTCAAGCAGGTACCTTTTTTTTTCTCATCTCTTTGATTCGGCACCCCCTCCTTCCCTCTTATCACAGCAGTTACCTCCATCTCTCTTTCATTCTTAAGCTTCCTATTTGTCTTCTTCTATGAGTCTTGTCATTTCACATTTTCTCTCTCACACATTCAACAACCTATATCATGTCCCTACTCCTTCTGTTCCTTTACTGTAGGTGTATACTTTATTCACTCTCTCTCATGGTCTTGTCAACTTGGATGGGTATATTTATCTTAACCTATCAACCATCCTTCCATATTCATATTTTTCGTGTGGGTGTTGTGTGGAAAGAAAAAACAATTATTTTTTTTTTACTTTCATCAAAACATTAATTGAACATATATATATATATATATACAAGCACTGCCATTCGACACCCTCTTTCTGATTAATCTTTCTTCCTTGTGTCTATGGGTTTCGATGATTATCCCATTATCCTTTAAATATGTGTGTAGTCAGTTATATTATGTGGTTTCGGTCAAGCTCCATTTTTATTTTTTTTTTATTTTTTTACCTTACCGCCACACTAGCTCTCTTTATATATATAATATAATATATCCTTCCCTCACTTTTTCAATGAAAAGTATTGCGTATTCATGCTTAAATCTCATGGCTATGTGTACATATGATTTTTTGTTTTTATATTCCCAGCTAGTATTATATTTTAAAATGAGACATTTTGAATTTTGCAATTAAATGTGTGTGTATGCGCACAGTAAGTTGATCTTTAGGGAGTAGTTTTAGAGTAGCCTTATAATAGTTTCAAAATAATTATAGAGTAGCTTTTGGGCAATTTATTGATAAATATTTATGATTATAATCTTGTAGACTCTCATTGAGAGCTTTGGAGTAACACGTGTGTGATTACCTGGATGTTAGGGAGTAACAGGTAACTCTGAATATTCTTCCATATACTTGTGAATAGTGTATGATTTTTGAATGACTATTTTTTTTAAGAAAAATGGACTGAATTATATGTATATGTGTTTGCATTATAAATTCTCAAATAAGTAGTGTTACAAGTAAATTTCTATATAACTCATTATATTCATATAATTAATAATTTAATGATAATTAATGTATTATTGGATTATTATTTCATTTTTTAGCATGTTTGAATATGTGGTTATATTTGATATGAATGAAAGCATGAATTATTGTACTTTATCTTTTAATGATATTTTATTTATCACTGTCATGGCGGTTGCATCTGTGATGGGTTGGAGTGAGGAGGAATTTGTATGTTGAGATCTTTTACCACGTGGTATGCCATCACTCGGTGCACAGTGGATGGTACTTGTCAGGGCCCCTTCTTCCATGTTTTCCTTTGGCCGGGATTTCATTGGAGCTGTGGGACATGTGACACCTCCTTAGTTGTATTCTTTTAAGGAGGGGAGCCATAGTCCAGACTTAAGCTCTACATCTTTGGCCGGGTGTATCTTAAGAACTGGTGAGCTTGGGACAATCCAGTCAAATGGATAGGTTTCTGTTGGACTATGTGTTAGCCTATGGCTCTAGTCAGCGGAATAAGGATGGACGGTGATATAAGGGAGGTTGCATCCTACATATTGCATATTGCATAGTTGTATGTTACATGTTGTGATGAAAATATAGATTGATTAAACTTGTTTTTGGTCTTGTATGAGAATTATGGTATATATGAATATATATATATATATATATATGTAATCAGTTCCTTTTTATCATATGTGATTTGCTTGTGTACGGTAGAAACTTTTAGTAGTTACTGAGACGTTGAATCTCATCCTATTATATTAACAATTTCAGGTGATTGTTCTAGTAGGGAGCAAGGGAAGGCACCTATGGAGTGAGCCTTGGAGGCTCTTTTGTGCTCCTAGAGCTCATGTTATGTCGTTTTTTATTGCCATGACCCTAAGACTTCCGCATTTTATTTTGTTTTGTTGAAATATTTTGAGGATTTGATTTAACATTGAGACTTGGGCTTTATTTAAACTGATTTGTATTTTAATGGTTTGGATGTTAAACATCCTTGTTGACGATATTTGAATTACTATGATTAAGTATTCGGCTATTTGATTGAGGTGTTACACATAGGTTATAAACTTGATAGAGCAGATATACTCAAATACACATGAGAATTGAGAGCCGCAGTGAAACCCTAGGAGACATTAGAGGCGCTAGCACGCAGTCTCAGTTGGAGAGCATTCGTGTGGATACCGATAGAGGGAGTGGACCTGACATGTTGGCTCCTAGAGATAGTGAAAACCCTGAATCATAAAAGGTATGAATTCTTCCAACTTGGTTTAAACGCCGTTGATAAATCCTCGATTAGGATCGGTAAAATTTTTAAAATTCTTTTGTTGTGCCTGCCTTTCCTGACAGTAATTACCATTACAATAGTTCAAAACATTCAGTTTAGTCATATACAATCCACTTAACTAAGTTGGAATAAACAACTCAACTTACTCCTAATTTGAATCATACAAAGATTAATTAATCAACTCCTAGCTCAACCACAAAGTTTATTCACTTGGCATAACAATCTAGATCACAACCATATACTTAACCAAGCCATACAATTATGAAATAGAAAGAGAGCTTAAGGAATTCCATTGAAGTTTAGAAGCTCAAACCATTACCCAACTCAAGGAAATCACTAAGACTTAGCTACTCATGGAGGAAGATGAAGATGAAGCTTGAAAGAAGGATGAGCAATTAGCCATGGAGGATAAAGGAAAAGTACTAAACAGTTCTCTAATTAGAGCACCGAACAGCTCCTTCATTTCCTTTTGTCCAGACGTGCTTTCTTCCATTCCCATTTCGGTCAGCTCTCCTTTTCTTTCTTTTCCATTCAGCTGTCATTCCTCTCTCTTTATTTTCACCGCTTCCTCCCTTTTATACAGCCGCCAAACCGTTATTATTTCCTTCGATGCTGCCCTCCATCCGTTTTTTATGTGGTCCCCCTTCTGTTATACATTTCAGTGATGTTTCACTTTTTCTCATAGATTCCACACGGTCCATCTCATCTTTTCTTTTCTTTGAATCATTTTGGCCCACCTCTCAAATTGGTCCAGCTCATCTATTCAATGCTTTATTTAATCCAATCCACCTCCTCCTTTAGTAAACTCGATCAGCCCTCTCTTTAGTGCATTGCTCTTTTTTACTTCATTTTGGTCCAACTATTCTTTTAACTCCCATTCGATTCAACAACTTTAGTCCAGCTCTTTCTTGGTCAATTATTTTAGCTAGCTAGCTCTTCAATTTATCTATTCGGTCTCCTCTCTCCAATTTCTTCACAGCTATCATTCTCCTTTGGTCAACTCCTCTTTTTAATCAATTCATTTCCTCCTCTCATTGTCTACTCGGAGTGGTTCCTCCCTTTAATATTTTGGTCCAGCTGTGCTTTCCACCTCTTCAACAATTTTAGTTCCCTTGTCTTTAATTCATTTCGGCTTTATCTTCCTTTCCCTTTCTCTATTTGGTCCAGCTCCTTTTCTTTTATTCTTCAATTCCCCTTTTCCATACCATCCTCCTCTCTATTCATTTGGGCCCTCTTTTCATTTTTCACAGCTGCAATTCTTTAGCTCTCCCATCTTCAGGCCTTTTTAATCTTAGCTACCACTTTCACTTTTTTTAATTCATTTCAATTATCTCTAGGTTAAATCAGTTATCTCATCTCATCACCTACAAAATTAAATTCACAAAGATAATATCTTTTACTCACAATTAAAGAATAATGAGAATAACAAATATTAATTAAAAATATAACAATTTAACCACTATAATTCCCAAATTATTCTTTCACTAAAATCTTACATTAATACTTGATTATGCCCAAAATATTCAATTAAGTCCCACAAAAGCCTAAGATTAATTAATAAAAATATATAAATATTGAGCTCTATCAATTCCCCCACACTTAAGCTTTTGTACTCCTGAGCAAAACATTAACTCAACATAGGCAAAGAGGGATGAAATTTTAAACAGCAACAAGAACCTGGTGGAGTTGCGTGGAAGAAAGTATGGAAGTTATCAGTCCTGGAGAAAGTGAAATTTTTCTTATGGAAAGTCTTTCATAAATGACTACCCACAAACTCACTCAGAGAAAAGAGATGTCTAATAGATAGTGGGGATTGTCCTTTTGAGTGTTTTGCATGTTCTTCATGACTGTGAGATAGCAAGAGAGGTGTGGACTGAGATTATTAATCCTAACCATCTTTTCAGTTTCTTTCAATCTGAGTTGCATGTTTGGCTACGGAAGTGCATGACTCAAAATATTTGCAATACTCAGTTTGTGAGATGGCTGTGGGTCCGGGTGTTTAGTCTGGTTACATGGCTACTATGGAAGAATCGCTACAAAGGGGCAATGTAGGGAGTTCATTATTGGGCACGAGATATTGTTCATACAAGAATTGCTCAACTACTAGAAGGTGTTGTGCAACACCAGCTTATGCACCAGACCTTTAAGTTTTATGAGGAGGTAGAGAATGGATGGATATCGCCCCAGTGGGATTTGTTCATTTAGACACCAATGGTTCAGTTAATTTACTGAAACAGGCGGCATGTGGGGGTCTTATCAGAGATGTAAATGGTAGTTGGGTCACGGTTTTCAGCGTAAACTGGGTTTCTTTCCTTCAATAGCACTTTACATTTTTGAATGGTGGTAACAGGTCTAACTCTTCCCAATCCTTTTAGGTTTTTGTTTGAGCTTCTCACTACCATTTAAAAGACTCAAATGATAACCAACATGATGTGTTTAGTCTCCCTAACTTCTTGGATATTGTTATACACTTCCAATGACTTGCTATCATGGCTCTAATTTTGTGATTGGGTATCTAGGGCCATGAGAGGTCAACGAAGAAGAAATGGAAGGATTTCCAAGAAGCTATATTGGTTGGATTAAGGGTACAAGAGGAGGACTCAAGACTAGAGGTAGGGAACTTTACTAACTTGCATAACTTGATATGTGTGCTTGTGTACTGATGTGTTCTTTACTTTGAAGAATTGTATGAAGTATATTTGAATGAGTGAAGCTTTGTTTGTACTTATGCTATGACCATGAGTGTATTGTAAAGCATTGAGCATGCATATTTCATTATGTTGGCATGAGTTTATGTAAGCAAGCATGTCATGCGTAAAGCATTTCTTGTATACATTTGTTAGCAATGTTTTCTACTAAGATTCTCTCGAATCTCACTCCCCTAACCAACCATACAGGTGTGATAAAGTAAAGAAAAGTTCATGAAGATATGTAAGAAAGAAGGGTGTTGGCAAATTGAAGAATTTACATGATAGCTTATCATGTATAAATTATTGCATGTTTTCATTGTTGTATAACCATGCCATGAATGATGAATGTATGTTCTAAAAGCTAAATAAATGAGTTAAATTTGTTAGATCCCAAGTTTTGATGATAATAAAAGGTAATTGTATGCAAAGTATGGTTTTATAAGTCTAAAGAATGATTACAAAGTTACCAAATTCATATGGCAAAGTTTTGTAATGTCTGCTGTCAGATTTAACTGATGCACTCGAGCAACAGAGCTAGCACTCGAGCATGAAGCTCTTTTGCACTCAAGCAGATGCAAGTGTTAGACAGAAAGTGTTTGACCGAGAGCAATTACTGTCATTCTTACTGATGCACTCGAGCATTGTAACCAACACTTGAGCATGAAGCTGGTTTGCACTCGAGCACTAGTGAGTAAGGGACTACAAGTGTTTGGCCGAGAGTCATGAAGAACAGAAAAGCACAAACATGCCAGAGTGAGAGTTCATATGCCCGAGTGACATATCAACACTCGCGAGTGAGAAATCTAACTCTCTCAAATCTTAATGCAAGTACTGATGACAAAAGTATATTACATGAGAATATTCTTCTCACTCGAGTAGGAGTATGTATGCTCGAGTGAGGGCCCACATCACCTACGAGTGCAAAATCACACTCTTGCTAAAATGGTATGAGAGTGTTGTCCAGAGACACAACTCTTAGTGTAATTTACAAGGACACTCGAGTAGAAGGAGTTGTGCTCGAGTGAGCCCCACATCACTCTCAAGTGAGAAAATGCACTCTCTGAAATCATGTTGAAGTGCAAGTGTAAAACTGAAGCAAAAGGAGAAAATATGCTAGTTCACTCGAGTGAGCCCTCTTCATGCTCAAGTGATACTCTGCCTGAAGACAAAATGCACCAGTCTTACAGCATTCAATCCGAATATGGTTTAATGATATTTATTTATCTTATTATCATTTATTATTATTATTTAACATCATTTTGAATGTATTATAAGTGTGATATAGGAAGTTGAACGTTTGAAATAAACAGATGCAGAGGAAGTCAAACAACGACAGACAACATCATTACAAGCACGTACCTACCGCGTTCAAAGATTTCAAACGTAAGCATGCCATTTCACAGTAACATGCCCCGCTCCATAATGATTATTATTCAAACGGGAAAAATCAAACGTCTATAAATACAGAGTTACAGAGATCATCAAGAAAAAATGAAGCACAAGAATTCACATAAGCAAATTCATAAGTCTCTGTTATTCATATTTTTCTCTGTATTCATATCGTTCTTTAGTATTTATCATACTTGCTCTGTAAGAGAGTCTATATACACCTTAAATTCTATTTTCATTTGATCTCAAGGTATTGGGACCTTGAGAGGGTAGATATCCTTACGAGAGAAGTAGTTAAGAGAATTCCTAGTAAAACTTTCCACTCAAAAGACTTACAAGATACAAGCAGTAGAGAACGTTGCTGCTCGTAAGACTTACAGTGGTGTAAGCAGGAGAGAACGTTGCTACTCATAAGACTTGTATATGTAAGCAAGTGAGAAAGGTCATAGGTTGTTTTTCTGCACGTAAGACTTGTCGTAAGGGGGAAAGAAATTTCTTAGTTTTAGAATATTTCTGCTCGTAGTGCATTCGAGGACGATTTGTGTTTTGTGGCATTCTGAGTGCCCATTGAATCTTGGAAGCATAGTGAAAATCTCAATAGGTCTTGATCTCTAAGGACTAGACGTAGGCCTAGTTTTTAGGCTGAACCAGTATAACTCTCTGTGTACTAATCTTCTCAACTCTACTCTATCTACAACTACTTTAACATCACCACATCAAACGAAAAATTTATCACATCACCTAATTCACCCCCTCTTAGGTGAAGTCTGCCTCTTTCAAAATTAAGTAGAGAAATGAGTAGCAAATCAATTTGATTTTTTTTGAACAAAGATAAGAATCGATGAGTAACAATGAATTTGTGAACCATTAAAAGTCGCTTCCGCAAGAGTTTGAAATATTTTGAAAAACCCACTCAACTAGAGGTTTGAATCCTGTCTTGAGATTGGGAATTTGAAATGATTTTATGAAAGTGGTTCGGACTTATTATGTATAAGCTCATCTGACCGATTACGAGAATAAGGTGTTATATTCGGCATGATGACGAAAAAACCTTTTCGAAAACCTAGCTCCTACCACACTACTCCTTAACAATTTCCAATATGCAGTAATGGTTGGAAGCATCACTTCACTTCCACTCTATTTAAACTCCCTTTTCCCATTTTGTTTGTTACTTTTCTTTATTGACCTCTTCCTTCTCTCCTTCGACAAGGTTAGAATACACTAGAAGGCTTGTTCGATTCACCCACATCCTCCTCCTCCTCTATGGCTTTCACCTCCTCTTCCTCCGTCTCCTCAATAGTAGACTCTACTTCAGATGTTGTCTCACCTCGAGCCCTCTACAAGAGGCTCACCACTTATGCTCATAATCTATACAGGAGGTTGAAATTCATCCTTCAATAGAATGGGGTTGAAAATGACATCATGGCTCATCTTTTTCCTCTATAGTTGATGAGGATGAGGAGGAGGTGGGGGAGGATGAGTAAATTGGTGGTAGTGATGATGAGTACTAGTTTCTTCTGTTTTTTATTTTTTTATTTTGAAAAAAGTAATAAATTGGGTACTAGTAGGTGGTAGCCCATAAACAATTTTTTTAAAAAAATGCACACAATACTTCTTGGTTATTAACAAACCATTGTAAAGTAGTTCTTCCATTTTATTTTTTAAATGATAATTATTCTTAGCAATTATTACACAAGCAACATTGGATAAAGACAAAATACTAGATTCGATCTCATATAGTAAGTGATGAGCAACCTAGGTCAATTTTTCAATAGTTTAGCTATGCAATGATCTAATTGAATTGAGGCAAAACAAATTAAAACAATTACAAGATGTGATGATGAACTAATAACTTCAATATTCACCAAACAAATCTCTAGTAACTATAAGGCAATTCCCTACCAGATTGCACTACATCTTAGCAAACTCTGTAACACCCTTAATTCCATGACTTTCAGATAAGTTTAATTGCATAGTGAAGTGAACTACTAAGCCATGATTCAATCTTGGGATGAACATACCTCTGTAAACATTTATAAATTCCAACTTCAAAACAAGGTTCGAATATGGAACTGAATGGGTTTTTCAAAAAAAATTTAAAAATTTTTAAAATAGTTTCATATGGTTCACCACTTCATTAAAACTCATCAATTGTAATACCTCGAATTTTGAGACTTGAGGTTAGAGAATAAGCCTGAGATTAGTGGATTGCTAAGCTCCAGTTTAGCAAGATCCCAAATTGTGATTAAGGGTAAATGACTTCAAAAGTGGATGTCGTTAGTGATAAAGAACCCTTTTAGAGAATATGATGTGATTTGGCACTCGAATGTGATTCGAGTGTGTTGTGAGCAGCACCGAAACCCTGTATTTGAGTTCAATTGTGGATTAACATCCAAATTGACTTAGAATAGAGGGAAGAATTGAATGTGAATTGTGTTGACATGTTGAGATTGTTGTGAAAACATGTCAATGTGATGTGAATTTGATTGATTTGGTGTTTCCAATGGATTCCTTGTGAAAATTTATGTGGGAATGATGTTTTGTATGAAAATGGAACCAATAGAAGCAAAGATGCAAAATCTGAAATTCTGTCCAGTGAAACTCTATTATGGGCAGTCAGTTTGTGTGAACGTTTTGAATGAACAAATAGTGTCTAAAAATTCTGAAACTTTCCAGTCTTATAGTTCACATCTCAAGCTTCAAAATAGATAAATAATATGTGCCATTTCGTTTTGTGAACTAGGAGATATGACTGTCCAAAGTTTGGGATGGAAACTGAACTCTGTTTTGGGGCAGTGATGAGTTTTATGTAATTCTGAAATTGTGTGGTGATTTTTAGTAATGGCCAATATTTTTCATATAAATAGGACTTAAATATCTTTCATTTGGATTTGGAATCACCTCATTTTGAGTTTTCTAAAATTAGTTATGATTTTTCAAAGTTTGGGCAGAAAATCTGAAAATGGGAATTATGACATCACCAAAATAAAAGATGACATCAGCATGGAAATTAAAAAATTTTCTCATCATCTTCAGCTCTCATTTTTGTGCTGAACCAGAAGCCAAGAATGAGAGAAAGTTTGAGAGCTTTTAGAGAGAGAAAGAGAAGAGAATTCTCACAAGGTAGGTCGATTTCTTCAGTGAATTCGTACCTAACGTGTATAATCCTTCTTTTAAGTTATTCCTCTTTGCGAATTAAACTCTTGAAGCAAGGAATTTCATTGTTTAAAGAGGCTAGGGTTCAGCCATAAGAAGGATAAGCCAGAAGGAGCTTAAGGTAACCTCCAGAACTTTAATCTTTGATTGTTCTGGCTGCTGTGGTTGATTTAATCGGTGAAATTTCACCGGATTGTCTTTGTTTGTAAATTTAGAAAATGGGTTGGCCTAGGTGTTATGCTGCCCAAATTGATACTAAATGGTAGTTCTAACCTAATGTAATGGTTAATAAAGTGGTTAGGAGTAGAAAGAAACACGTTTACGGAGCCGAAACCGAAAAACCCCAATTTTCCCCGGAGTACTTGTATATTTCGGTTATGGCTATAAGTGGGTCTTAGAGTTGGATTTCCAATGATTTGATGGTTCAATTAAGTTCAGGAGCAAAAATTAGGTGGGGTTACAGTTGGTCACTTTTTCGGAAAAGGCCGAAAAAGCATAATTACGAAAACGCCCCTGAAACCCTTAAAGTGGGCTGCCAACTGTAAATTTGTAAATTGACAATGAATTTGATAATTTCAAGTCTGGAAATGGATTCCTTGGGCGAAAATATGTCATAATAGCCCATGTCAAAATTTCAAGAAAAGTACAGCCGGACCGGATACGGCGGGGCTGGGCCGGGTCCCCGGGGGTATTTTAGTAATTTTTCAATATAGTTTCATATAACCCCTAGAAACACTATGGAAGTATCTAAATAGTACATTTGACATTGTAGGATCGAATGTGAAGCCCCGAGTTGTTGGCACATAAATCGAGGAGAAAAGACTGGAGGTAGGGAACTTATCTCTCCTGCATGCTCTGATAACTGTATTAATATGTTGATGCATGTTATTACTTTGCTTGATTATGTGGAACATATATGAATGATTTGAAGCTATGTTTCAATATATGCTATGGCCATATGTGTATCGTTTGAAGCATTGAGCTTATAGATTTGTTATTGTATGTGTGCATGAGTTATGTGATGCAAGCTTGTCATGCATTAAACACTTATCTTTCCTGCATATTGATAATGTTTCCCTACTGAGATTCTCTTGAATCTCACCCTCCCCTACCAACAATTTAGATAGGGCAAGTGGCTCGAGGAGGGAGCGGCTAGGACTCCTTCGAGATGAGAGTTGGTAGTTGGTTATCAATGAGTTGTAAAGACTGTATATGATTCGGTTGAATATAGGGTTATGAATTTGAGATGAGACTGTGTAATCCCTATTTGAAGAATTGTAATGGGCAATTGTGCCCTGTGTATCTTTAGCGAAGGTATGTACCCGGGATTGCTGGGATGATTATGTTATGTACTATAATATTTATATGAATGTGATTTATCTTCACGTAGTAATTGTATTTGAAATGTGAATATGAGACCAATTTAATTAGATTTTAAAAGGTATTTGTTAAAACCCTATCTCAAGGATGGGATTTTAAATGAGTTTTATTATTATTGGTCTCTATTTTATTTCAATCGCGTATTTCGAGTATAATTACGGAGGGGGTTACATCAATGGTCAATTTCTTTTATGAATATTCGAGCGTCTCTTTGCTTATAATTCTTATATCGTTCGTTAGCTAACGAGCCCTTGGCATATGAATGCCTTATCCTATTTCATTTACCATATTAGATGCAACTATCAATTTACTAAGCGTTTGTGTGACTTTCATCGCTATTACTACTACTTGTACTATAGTTATGTTCTTATATGTATATACATCACATATAACATACAAAAACAAATAACCAACAAAATCCTAGTTCTTTAACCGTATTCTTTATCCATCCATGATTACCTTCTTTCCCTTCTAGCCGCTTTCCCTTGTTGTATGTTAGTTATTGGAAAAGGGTGAGATTCACGAGAATCTCAGTAGTAGCAACAATCACTCATAGGATATGTAAATTCACAAAGCATGTTAAACAATTATTAAATACACATACTCATCATAACAACAAGAACAAACATCAATATGCAGCAATAATATCAATCACAGGACCCGATGTGTAATATCTAGTGCAATGACCCAATTTGAGATTAAGGGTTAATGACTTCGAAAGTGATTGTAATTAGTGTAATTAAACGCTTTTGGAAAAATGTATGTGAATTTGATATAAATGTACTTGGTGATAGTTTAGTAAGCATAGTGAAAATCAGGGTCAAAATGGTAAAATTGAAAATTTACTGACTAATTGGTTAGTTACTAAAGAGGAAACTCATTGGTGATTAAGAATCTATGATTGAGATTTATTGTGTATGGGTCGAAATCATGTGCTTTAAGCCTATGTGAGCTCATAGAGGAAGTGAGCAAGATTATGCCAAGTGGCATTTTTTGGACCAAAGGACTATGTCCATTAGTCAAACATTCACTTTTCTCTTCTCTCTCCCCTATTGGTTTTGAGTATGGGCTAAGGAAGACAAACTCCATTCTTGATCATCATTATCATCTCTCTCCTCACCTCCATTTCTAGCTACGTCAAGGAAGAAAGAGAAAGATAAAACTTGAATTTTAGGTAAGTAATAGTTCTCATATGCTCAAACACTCTTCATTAATCTTGTTCACAGTGTTAAGAGCTTCGTCTTGATGGTTTCAGAATTTTGAAATGTGGTGATTTGGGTGTTAGAACAAATTTGAAAGTAGGAGAATCAAGGTTTTGACTTTAGCAAATTGAAGAGTTGAGCATTTGGATCATTTTGATATATTTATTATTATTTATTTTGATTTTTGGTTAAGTTTTGTTAAATTTTGGTTTTTTGCCCTGATTTCATAAGAATTGGAAATGAATGAGTTTGATATGGTAATATGTAGGAATTGGTGTTGGGATGTGTTATAATGTCATTAGTTTTGGTTGGAATTTGAATGGGGAAAAGATTAGTCTTTGGTTTTAGGTGTAATGTATTGATTTAGGACTCGAGTGAAGGTGTAAGTTCAGGTTAAGGGTTACTCTTAACTAAGCACCGTTGGCCAATTTCCAAGAGTGTAATTTGACACTCGCAGGTGCTGTGTTTTCACTCGAGTGACATTGGTGGTACTCGAGTGAGCTTTTTCCTCTGAGTTTGCTATGCTCTCAGGTGAACACTTCCTATTTTCACTTTCTAGGACTTGAGTGAATTTGGGGTCATCACTCAAGTGCAAATATTCTTGCTCGAGTGCAGTGAGCACTTTCTGGCCGTTGATGTTGCTCTCTGTCAAACACTCGCGAGTGAGAGCTTCTCACTCAAGTGCAAGTCCCTCATCACTCGAGTGAAGATATCTTCACTCGAGTGAGTCAGCAAAAAAACAGTGTTTTGCTTCCAAAAAAGGGGTCTTCAGGGTAGTTTCTCCTAACCCTTTTGGCATATGTTTAGGCTACTAATAACCACCTAAAGAGTTCAAATGATAACCAACTTAGAGTATTATGGAAATAAGTATTTGGAAAAGAGAATGATTGGTTGTCCTTGATTTAGTTTATAGGATTTGACCTCTGCCATACTAGTGAACCCACTATGCCGAGAAACGTCAGGAAAGAACAAGGTAGTGACTCTTTCTCTTATACTGTATGTAAAGCATTATATATATGTCTATCATGCATTGTGTTGTTGTTGCTGCTTTGTGATACCTTATGACGCCTTGTAAAGCTTTATGATGCTGTTGTATAGTGTATACCGTAAAAGCGGGCATAGTGATTACAGCAAAAGCTGGCATAGTGTTTACCACGAAAGCGGGCATAGTGATCACAGTGAAAGCTGTTGCATTGTGAATACAGCTGGGAGTATTGTCGTATGTGGTGTGAGCCATGCACCATTGTGTTGCTACTTAACACGATCATATATGCTATGTGTTTAAACATTGTATGAGTGATTTATTACTACTGGGATTCTTTTGAATCTCATTCTTTCCTTTGACTAACCATCAGACAGGGCAAGTGGCTGCAAGGAGAAGCGGGCAACCAGAAGTGGTTAGGACCTTATAGAGATGTTTTACATTTTGGACTGTTGGATATCTGCTTCGGACAGGATTACTGTATATTCTGTTTGAGATGTAAATAATATTGTGAATATGGTTGTGTAATCCCCTATTTAAGAAGCTTTAAATCCTTTAGTACATAAATGAAACCCGGGGGTTGTCAGGGATTTTTTGCTGTACACTCTGATATGTATAAATGTGACATAACTGCACAGGGTAGTTATTTTCAAAACATGAATTTGAAAACAAGACAAGGCAAAAGGTTTTGAAAGAATTTGTGAAAACCCTCCTGTAAGGAAGGGATTGTAAATGACTTTTGATGATTATTGGTCTCTATTTCACTTGAATTTCAAAATTTAAATATAATTATGGTTATAATTACGGTTTTTAAGGCAGGGAGTTGCATCTAGAATTTTGGCCATAGAAGCTTGAGAATAAGTCTAAATCAAGTAGACTACTAAGCCCAGTTTAGTAAGAGTCCCATGAATGATCGAGAAATAAAATGATTTTCAAGCACTATGTGATTCAGCTTTCTGGATAAAGAATGATTCTCCAGATTATACAAGGGCTCAATGTGTGTAAGTACTCGAGTAAAATGTGTCGGGGTAGATTGTAACTCCCCAAATTGTGTATAAGGGCTCTTTGTCTCCAAAGTGAATGTAATTAATGTAGCCAAATGATTTTGAGGAATACAATGTGAATTATGACCTGAATCAGCAGCAGTTACTGCCCAAACCCGGTATTTAAGTTCAATTATTGTAGCAAAGTCTAAATTGACTTAAAAATGAAGGGAAGGGTGTATAGAAGGGTTAAACAATGTGTTACGTGGTAATCTAATTGAAATTCCCATTGTCAAGGGTAAAACGGGAAGAAAGAAATTTATCGGCCAATTAGTCAGCAACTGAAGAGGAAATTCATTATTAGCTAAAAGATCAAGAGGTGTGACTACATGACTATGGAATTAGATTGAATAATCACATGGTTGCATGCATTTGGAAGAAGCCCTAGGATGCTGACACTTGGCACCATGGGCACCATTAGATTGAAGTCAAAGTTTCAACTCACTTTCGCTTCCTCTCTCTTCTCAAGTTGATTAAGGGCTTGGAGGGAGTAGGAAAAGTTAATCATTCATCATCTTACACTCTCTATCTTTAGCTCTCTTGGTTAACCAAACAAGGAGGAGGAAAGTGAAAGAATTCAAGCTTGAAGGTGAGTCCTTTTCCTTGAGTTTTAACCTAGTAGATGACCTCTAGTACTAAAAACCTATTCTCTAATCTTGATCATCTTGATGAGAGCTTGATCCCTAAGGTTTTAGATTTTCAAGAGGAGGTGTTTTGTGAGTTCAAGGAAAACTAGAGGTTGAGGAATTAAAGGACAAGTTAGTGGAAGTGAAAGAGGTGATCAAAAGCAACCTTTTGACATATATATTGTGGTCATTGGTTGGGAAGTTTGATTTCTGGATTTTTCCCCTATTTTTCATGTAATTAGGGTTTTAAAGGGTTCTTGTTGCTTTGATTGTTGAAATGGTTTCTTGTGTTGTGTTTTGGATAATGGAATTGATTTGGGGACTTGCATGTGAAGTTGACAATTTTGAGATTTTGTGTTGAATTGTTGCCTAAATTAAAACATGTGGGAAGGAATGCGAATTTGGTGGTTTTGATATTTCCATTGGATTCTATGTGAAAAACTATGTGGGGAGTAGCTGTAATACCCCGAATTTTGAGATTTGAGGCTAGAGAATAAGCCTGAGATTAGTGGATTGCTAAGCCCCGGTTTAGCAAGATCCCAAATTGTGATCAAAGGTTAATGACTCTAAAAAGTGGATATCATTAGTGATAAATGAACCCTTTTGGAGATCATGGTGTGATTTGGCACCCGATGTGATTCGTATGTGTTCTGAGCAACGCCGAAACCCTGTATTTGAGTTCAATTATGGATTAACATCTAAATTGAATGAAAATAAGGGGAAGGGCGTATATATGGTGTGAATGAATGAGAAAATGATTTGATGGTGATTCCAAGTGGATTGCCATAATCAGGGGCAAAACGGTAAAGTTACCGACCGATTGGTCAGTTACCGAAGAGGAAACTCATTGGTAACTTCAAGATCAATGGTTAGGATTGATTTGTGTGATAGATCAAAGGGGTGGAATCCCATGTGCTTGTGTGCATGTGAGCTCATAGGAGATGTGGTGAGATGTTGACAAGTGGCAAGATGTGAGCCCTTGGATCTTGGTCAACATTTCAAACTCTTCCCTCTCTCTTTCATAGTCGGCTAACACATGAGAAAAAGGGGAAAAAACTGATCTCACTTCATCATCTTCATCTTCATATCTCTCTCCCTCTTGTTCTCCATTTTCGCCCAAAGTGAAGGAGGAAAGAGAAAGAATCAAGGTGAGATTTAGCTTGTTTCTTGTCCTCTAATGCTCTAATCACCTTCTATAAAGTTGTTCATAGTGATGAGAGCTTCATCTCTATGGTTTTAGATTCTTGATTGAAGGTGTTTGATGGCTTGAGGAAATTTGGAAAGATGAAGAATCAAAGAAGTGGTTTGGGAAAGAGGAAGAGGTGAGTATTTGAAGCCTTTTGATCTAAGTTTTGTGATTTATGGTTGAGTATTGTGAATTTCGAATTTTGCCCTGATTTTCATGTGATTTTTGATTGGATGAATTGGATTGTGTTTGATGATGAAAATGGTGTCATATTATGTTTTGGCATCATTGAAATTGGTTTTGAATTTGAAATGGAAAGAGATTGTAATGTAGAGTTGGTATTGTGAATTGTGTGACATGTTGCAATTCATTGTGAAACATGTCAATATAATGTGAATTTGGTTGATTTGGTATTTCCAATGGATTCCTTGTGAAATTTTGTGTGAGAATGATGTTTGATATGAAAATTGGACCATTGGAAGCCAATCGTGCAAATTTGGGAATTCTGTCAATTGGAAGTTCTGTCTGGGCAGTCTGTTTGTGTTGCCATTTTGAATGGGCAAATGATGTTAGAAAATTCTGAAACTTTCCAGTCTTAAAGCTCACCTCCCAAGCTTCAAAATGGACATATGATATGTGTCATTTCGTTTTGTGAACTGGGAGTTTGAACTGTCCAAAGTTTGGGGACGAAACTGGACCCTGTTTTGGTGCAATGTTGGATTTTGTGTAAATCTGGATTTTTGTGGTGATTTCTGGTAATGAGCCATATTTTTCCTATGAAGAGGACTTAAAAATATTTAATTTGGCTTTGGTATCACCTCATTTCGATTTTTTTGGAATTAGTTATGAATTTTTGAAGTTGCCTTGGCTGCAGCAGAAAATCCTGGCTGCAGCGCAAAAGTTTCTGTGAGCGTTTTGGCCGCAGCCAGAAATTCTTGGCTGCAGCCAGAAACCTTCTGTGCGTGTTTTGGCTGCAGCCAGAGGGTCTTGGCTGCAGCCAACCCCCATTTTTCAGGATTTTGAGATTTTGAAAGGTGATTTCCAACCTAGTACGTCCCAATCCTTTAAGCTTTCGTTGAGCTTATTTTAGCCACCTAAAGGGTGTGAATGGTAACCAACTTTAAGTGATATAAAAGTAAGGGTTTGGAATTGAGATTGACCCTATATCCTTGATTTGGTTTATAGGGTTCAGTATTCGTTTGGATGACGAGTAAGCGGAGCTGGAGCATACGTGGAAAGAAAAGAGTAGGGAACTTACCTCTCTTGCATGTTTTGATGTTGTGTTTGTGTATTGATGCATGTATTGCTTTGCTGGATTTTGTGAAACATGTATGAATGATTGTAGCTCTGTTTCTAGTTATGCTATGGCCATGAGTATGTTGTTGAAACATTGAGCACGCAGATATGTCATTGTGTGAACATGAGTTTTGTATTGCAAGCATGTCATGCATTAAACACATATCATACATGCATATAGGTATCTGTTTCCTACTGAGATTCTCTCGAATCTCACCCTCCCCTACCAACATTTTAGACAGGGTAGGTGGATCGATGATGGAGGCAAGCAACCAAAGGCGACGAGGACTACTTCGGGTTATAGATTTTGGTAGTTGGTTATCATAGTTGGGATGTATATTTGGATATTGTATTTGTATATTGGATGAGTATTAAGTATGTATGTATGGAGTTGAGATTTGTGTAATCCCCGTTTGTGGAAGTTGTAATGGGCGAATGTGCCCTATGAATTTTATGTAAAGGTATGAACCCGAAAGTTGCCGGGATGATATTGTTGTATACTCGGATATTTGTTTAAATGTGGTATTCCGCGTGATGTAATTGTATTCGAAATTGAATATGAGACCAGGTTAATTAGATTTGAAAGTGATTTGTGAAAACCCTATCGTGAAGATGGGAATTTAAATAAATTTTGTTCTTATTGGTCTCTATTTCATTTTAATTGAGTATTTCGGATATAATTACGGCAGGGGGTTACATTTTGGTATCAGAGCTGCAGTTCCTGGTAAAGATGGATTTTGCTAGGATATTTCCCTTAGGCCAAGCTAGGGAATGAGTGATGAGTTATGATTGCCTAAGGAATAGGCAATGATTTGTGATTTTGGTTGTTTGTGGTATACACATTTATATCTCTGGTGTTGTGGATATCTGAGATTTGTGGATTATGTGTATACATTATTTGGTTGTCCTGAATATGTGTGTTGAAGGGCCATGTGTATACATTAATTGTGTTGTGGATGTGGTGAATCAGTGTGGTTCACCTGAGAATCTGAGGTGTAAACTCAGAGGTGGAAGAAAATGATTTCCCAGGAATGTGATATTGAGCTTCTCGGTGTTATGTCTAACCTAGATATTGGGTGAGAAACCCTAGGTGGTATGATGTTACATGTAGTGATGTCATACTGAGCTTGTATGTGTAAAGGCCTTAAGACCTAGGGGACCGATGTGCCTTGGGCTGGCAGAGATATCTAGATTTGTATAGGAGTTGTGATGCTCCGTGGAATTGAGGGAAGTGATTTCCCAATTCAACTAAGGTTGGGGTTTTGATAGATGAGCTGTGATCCAAGGATCAGACTCCATAGCTGGGCTGATTCATAGGAATTGCATTTGACCTGGATGGTCTGTGGTGCCAGAGCATGGTACTAGAATTGAATTGAAATATGTATCAGGTACCCCGAGATTGCTAGTTGTAAATCTAGCAGAGGGAAAAGTTACCTATGGAGGATTCGGATCGGAGAGTGCTACCTACGGGGAGTTTTGATGGAAGAGGGCTACCTACGGTGAGATCTGATCGGAGAGGGCTACCTACGGTGAGATCTGATCTGAAAGGGCTACCTATGGAGGATGCTGACCGAAGGGGCTGACCAGTCAGGTGACTGAGTGAAGCATCGGGTACAGTACCGTAGTATGGAGCCACCATGACGATGAACCCTAGAGTAGAGCCACCGTGACGATGAACCCTAGTGTGCAGCCACCTTGATAACGAACCGTCGAGAGCAATCGCCATGACGTTGAATCGTAGAGTAGAGCTCTGGGAACTTTGGGAGTATGGGATCTCAACGATGTGTTGGTATGGCTCTGAATGATTCGAATTGAATTGAGCCAAGGTCTGGCACAGATTATGTGTGTGGACAGGGGTAGTAGGAGATTCCTATGGGACTCCTATTGAGTCACCCTGACATTATGAAGGCACAGATGAGGATAAAGACCTCAGAGTGTGCAGCGGAAGCGTAGTGAATGTGATGTTTGAGAATTGTGTTAAGCAGAAGCTCGAATTTGCAGAAAGTGCAATGCGTTAGTGATGGCTTCGGGAGGTAAAACTTCAGGGTCAAGTTGTATTGTGAAAAGGGGCCTTGAAGGATCCCAGTACGTGAAAAGAATTCGTAATGTTGAAGGTGAAGTTGTTAATATGCCTGATTCCAGCTTGTTACGATTGTGTACGGTGAGTCCATCTCCCCGGTTGGGCCGGATCGGTTTGGTCTGGTGGGCTGTGCCTGGTAGGCATAGGCTCAGGATGTGACTGATATTTGTGAGTCTTTCACCTGCGGCCCATTGGGTGATTCTGGTGGGAGGACCGTGCCTTCGGGGCGGTAGTTTACGGGGGCAAGGCTATTTGTGAAGGCCGACGGGCCAATTGCGAAAGCCGAATAGCTCTATGAGTTATAAGGCTATGTGTATACACTGCCACACCAATAGTTCCTGAGTAGCTAGCAACAGTTCAGGTAAAGACTGTGTGTCTTCCCGACGGAGAAAGGGGATAAGGGTGGAGTGTAATGTGGAAGCCGAAAGGCTATGTGTGAGCACCGCTACGCCAATAGTCCCTGAGTAGCTAACAACGGTTCGGGTTAGACTGTGTGTCTTCCTGGCGGAGAAAGGGGATGAGGGTAGGGTGTGATTGTGGATCTTATATGTATGCATCGCTACGCCAATAGTCCCTGAGTAGCTAACAACGGTTCGGGTAAAGACTGTGTGTTTTCCCGGCGGAGAAAGGGGATGAGGGTAGGGTGTGATTGTGAATCTACTATTATGAGCCTGAATGGCTATGTGTATGCATTGCCACGTCGATAGTCCCTGAGTAGCTAACAACGGTTCGGGTAAAGACTGTGTGTCTTCCTGGCGGAGAAAGGGGATGAGAGTGGAGTGTGATTATGAATCTGTGACAATTGTGGATAAGCTGGGACTGAGGTATAGTTGTGTAGTAGAGCAGAGCTAATTCAGCTGATAGCTAATTCGACTACATGATCGGGGGTTCTCTATTCTGAGGGCACTACCCCGGCATGGCCAACCTGGCTAGCCACCACGTTGGTTGCACCGGTGTTGACCCCAGGCCGAAAGGCGGTGCGTAAAATTAGAATTTGCGATGTGTGTTGTTGTAAATGTGAATTGTGATGTGAATACCGGAAGGGAAATTTGTATTTGTGAGACAGTGGGAAGTTGTTGTATTTGTGCAAGCGGCGGAAGCTGAGGTATTCTTGCAATGTGATATGTGTGCAAGTGGCAAAAGCTATGTATTATTGTGTATACAGCCGTGGGTGCTGTCGTCTTGTGACAATCGTCACGCATCAATGTGAATCTATCATGGACATTGTGTAATACCCAAAAGTCCCGGATGGGTGAGGGTAACGCCGTGAAACTTGATACGGTAATGTGATAATGTGATTGAGGCCCAAAAGTCCTGGATGGGTGAGGGTATTGCCGTGAAACTTGATACGGCAATGTGATTGTTGTGAATATCCAAAAGAATCCTGGTCACCATTAGTGAAGTTACTGGTGGGTGTACGGGTGAGGGTAAAGCTGTGAAAGTGGATATGGCAGAAGCTGAATGTTTGTGTATACAGCTGAGGCTGTCGTTTGATGTATTGAGGTTGTGATGGTTACTCCCGGAAGGGGTAACCAGATTGAGTTGAGCAGTGTGGTGGCCTATGCCGCCCAACTGCCGAGATCTTATGATATGGCTCATGATTAGAGCCTCCGACCTTATGGTTATGTGATGATGGTTTTGTGGCAATCGTGTGTGGAGGCGATTGTATTTGTTTGACTCCATGTGGTGATTATGTTTGTGCGGCAATCGTGAAATGGGCCGATTGCAATTTATGGCAACTGAGTTGCATTCATTGTTTGAGATTCTAGTGAGAATCGGATTTGTGGATTATCGGTTGTGTGTGGGTGATCTATAGGAGACCATCCAATGTGACATGAATTGTGAAACGGAAGCCATCGTGAAGGGGCATCCGAGTTTATGGATTAAGTGGTTCGACAAATTTCGAGGACGAAATTTATTGAACGGGGGGAGAAATGTAATACCCCGAATTTTGAGATTTGAGGCTAGAGAATAAGCCTGAGATTAGTGGATTGCTAAGCCCCGGTTTAGCAAGATCCCAAATTGTGATCAAAGGTTAATGACTCTAAAAAGTGGATATCATTAGTGATAAATGAACCCATTTGGAGATCATGGTGTGATTTGGCACCCGATGTGATTCGTATGTGTTCTGAGCAACGCCGAAACCCTGTATTTGAGTTCAATTATGGATTAACATCTAAATTGAATGAAAATAAGGGGAAGGGCGTATATATGGTGTGAATGAATGAGAAAATGATTTGATGGTGATTCCAAGTGGATTGCCATAATCAGGGGCAAAACGGTAAAGTTACCGACCGATTGGTCAGTTACCGAAGAGGAAACTCATTGGTAACTTCAAGATCAATGGTTAGGATTGATTTGTGTGATAGATCAAAGGGGTGGAATCCCATGTGCTTGTGTGCATGTGAGCTCATAGGAGATGTGGTGAGATGTTGACAAGTGGCAAGATGTGAGCCCTTGGATCTTGGTCAACATTTCAAACTCTTCCCTCTCTCTTTCATAGTCGGCTAACACATGAGAAAAAGGGGAAAAAACTGATCTCACTTCATCATCTTCATCTTCATATCTCTCTCCCTCTTGTTCTCCATTTTCGCCCAAAGTGAAGGAGGAAAGAGAAAGAATCAAGGTGAGATTTAGCTTGTTTCTTGTCCTCTAATGCTCTAATCACCTTCTATAAAGTTGTTCATAGTGATGAGAGCTTCATCTCTATGGTTTTAGATTCTTGATTGAAGGTGTTTGATGGCTTGAGGAAATTTGGAAAGATGAAGAATCAAAGAAGTGGTTTGGGAAAGAGGAAGAGGTGAGTATTTGAAGCCTTTTGATCTAAGTTTTGTGATTTATGGTTGAGTATTGTGAATTTCGAATTTTGCCCTGATTTTCATGTGATTTTTGATTGGATGAATTGGATTGTGTTTGATGATGAAAATGGTGTCATATTATGTTTTGGCATCATTGAAATTGGTTTTGAATTTGAAATGGAAAGAGATTGTAATGTAGAGTTGGTATTGTGAATTGTGTGACATGTTGCAATTCATTGTGAAACATGTCAATATAATGTGAATTTGGTTGATTTGGTATTTCCAATGGATTCCTTGTGAAATTTTGTGTGAGAATGATGTTTGATATGAAAATTGGACCATTGGAAGCCAATCGTGCAAATTTGGGAATTCTGTCAATTGGAAGTTCTGTCTGGGCAGTCTGTTTGTGTTGCCATTTTGAATGGGCAAATGATGTTAGAAAATTCTGAAACTTTCCAGTCTTAAAGCTC
This sequence comes from Inga leiocalycina, assembly GCA_963242795.1. Lineage (NCBI taxonomy): Eukaryota > Viridiplantae > Streptophyta > Magnoliopsida > Fabales > Fabaceae > Inga > Inga leiocalycina. Next base: position 36,937,716 of record OY725331.1, read on the forward strand.
ACCTCCCAAGCTTCAAAATGGACATATGATATGTGTCATTTCGTTTTGTGAACTGGGAGTTTGAACTGTCCAAAGTTTGGGGACGAAACTGGACCCTGTTTTGGTGCAATGTTGGATTTTGTGTAAATCTGGATTTTTGTGGTGATTTCTGGTAATGAGCCATATTTTTCCTATGAAGAGGACTTAAAAATATTTAATTTGGCTTTGGTATCACCTCATTTCGATTTTTTTGGAATTAGTTATGAATTTTTGAAGTTGCCTTGGCTGCAGCAGAAAATCCTGGCTGCAGCGCAAAAGTTTCTGTGAGCGTTTTGGCCGCAGCCAGAAATTCTTGGCTGCAGCCAGAAACCTTCTGTGCGTGTTTTGGCTGCAGCCAGAGGGTCTTGGCTGCAGCCAACCCCCATTTTTCAGGATTTTGAGATTTTGAAAGGTGATTTCCAACCTAGTACGTCCCAATCCTTTAAGCTTTCGTTGAGCTTATTTTAGCCACCTAAAGGGTGTGAATGGTAACCAACTTTAAGTGATATAAAAGTAAGGGTTTGGAATTGAGATTGACCCTATATCCTTGATTTGGTTTATAGGGTTCAGTATTCGTTTGGATGACGAGTAAGCGGAGCTGGAGCATACGTGGAAAGAAAAGAGTAGGGAACTTACCTCTCTTGCATGTTTTGATGTTGTGTTTGTGTATTGATGCATGTATTGCTTTGCTGGATTTTGTGAAACATGTATGAATGATTGTAGCTCTGTTTCTAGTTATGCTATGGCCATGAGTATGTTGTTGAAACATTGAGCACGCAGATATGTCATTGTGTGAACATGAGTTTTGTATTGCAAGCATGTCATGCATTAAACACATATCATACATGCATATAGGTATCTGTTTCCTACTGAGATTCTCTCGAATCTCACCCTCCCCTACCAACATTTTAGACAGGGTAGGTGGATCGATGATGGAGGCAAGCAACCAAAGGCGACGAGGACTACTTCGGGTTATAGATTTTGGTAGTTGGTTATCATAGTTGGGATGTATATTTGGATATTGTATTTGTATATTGGATGAGTATTAAGTATGTATGTATGGAGTTGAGATTTGTGTAATCCCCGTTTGTGGAAGTTGTAATGGGCGAATGTGCCCTATGAATTTTATGTAAAGGTATGAACCCGAAAGTTGCCGGGATGATATTGTTGTATACTCGGATATTTGTTTAAATGTGGTATTCCGCGTGATGTAATTGTATTTGAAATTGAATATGAGACCAGGTTAATTAGATTTGAAAGTGATTTGTGAAAACCCTATCGTGAAGATGGGAATTTAAATAAATTTTGTTCTTATTGGTCTCTATTTCATTTTAATTGAGTATTTCGGATATAATTACGGCAGGGGGTTACATTTTGGTATCAGAGCTGCAGTTCCTGGTAAAGATGGATTTTGCTAGGATATTTCCCTTAGGCCAAGCTAGGGAATGAGTGATGAGTTATGATTGCCTAAGGAATAGGCAATGATTTGTGATTTTGGTTGTTTGTGGTATACACATTTATATCTCTGGTGTTGTGGATATCTGAGATTTGTGGATTATGTGTATACATTATTTGGTTGTCCTGAATATGTGTGTTGAAGGGCCATGTGTATACATTAATTGTGTTGTGGATGTGGTGAATCAGTGTGGTTCACCTGAGAATCTGAGGTGTAAACTCAGAGGTGGAAGAAAATGATTTCCCAGGAATGTGATATTGAGCTTCTCGGTGTTATGTCTAACCTAGATATTGGGTGAGAAACCCTAGGTGGTATGATGTTACATGTAGTGATGTCATACTGAGCTTGTATTCCGCTGGCGTATTCCGCTGGCGTCTTTGGAATTTTCTGAGAATCTACAACCTTTGTAGGTTGATAATTTCCACTCTCAATTACATCCCATAGTCCATATTCAGTAGCCATCACGAACACTCTGAATTTAGCTTTCCAGAAAGAAAAGTGTTCTCCATTGAAACCAGGGGGTCTTGTGATGGATGCTCCGTCGGGAAGAATTCCTTCACCCATGCTTGCCATTGGATCCTTCTTAGGCTGTTAAACCTTAACAAGAAGACCTAGGCTCTGATACCAAATGTTAGATCAAACGTTTCACCCAAGAGGGGGGGTGAATTGGGTGATACTGAAATTTCTTTCGAAAATATAAAATTCAAACAAAATAATTAAAACAGTAATGAGTAAGGAGAAATATCACCGAAGTGTACACCGGGAGTTATACTGGTTCGGCCACAACCACTTTGACCTACGTCCAGTCCTCAGAGCTTCTCTGAGAGTTTCACTATAGCTTCCAAGATTCAGTGGGTTCTTGGCACCTCAGTACAAGCAAGTTCCTTACACCTGGACACTCGCTCCCCCTTACAGGTTGTAATCCAATCCCAACTCAAGGTTCCACAACCTTAAGTTATCTCAATAACAAATATTGAGTTTGAATGAAATATCTCTCTCACAGAGTAAATAATAATCACTGAAGCATATGAATACAATTTCAATGTGAAAACAGAGTAATGAACTTGATGATTCGTTCGTATGGATGCTTAGTTGTTCTTCTCTGTTTGAAGGTTCCCAAATATATAGTTACATTGGTAATGATTGCTGGAACATATTTCTTCATGTCCGTTGGAGCGTGCGCAGCAATAATTGACTTTTCTAGCTTTTTGAAAAACATGCGTTGCGTTAGGTGATGGTCTGTGACATTTGAGCATTCCTTTTGACTTTCCTTATTTGGCAAGATCTCTTCACTGTTTTCCTGTTGAAAAACTTTATGCACTAATATAATAAAAGGTTAATCAAATAGAAAACAGAATAATGACCGTTGGAATGATTTCAGACTTTCTGGGTTAGCTTACTCGAGTAGCTCCTCGAGTAACTATTGAAGTTTACTCGAGTAGCTCCTCGAGTAACATCGGGAAATCATTTATCAACTGCAAGTTAATGAACAAGTATAAGATTACTCGGGTAGTGCATGGAGTAAACTAATTTTCAAACCATTGGAATAGTTATTTACTCGGGTAGTACTCGAGTAATGCACTCAGAACTTTATGACTTACTCGGGTAACACCTCGAGTAATCCTTTGAAAAACTTTTGATTACTCGATGCTCTACTCCAATAATATTGGCAGGATTAAAATGCCGAGAGCACTTACCTCATTACTCGAGTACCTACTCGAGTAACAAACTCATTTTTGCATAGGTTACTCGGGTAGCACCTCGAGTAACTGAGACATTTGAACATAACTTACCCGGGTAATGACTTGAAGTTTCCTTTGAAAATATTTGAGCATACTGGGGTACTTACTCGAGGAATCCACAATGAAAAACTTGTATACTAGAGTAAATACTCGAGGAGGATGATATAAGAAGAAATCAAGTTAATTTGGTACAAACCTCAAGTTTTCATTTACCTTAGACCATTACTCGAGTAGCTCCTCGAGTAACATTGGCAGTGGTACAAAGTGCCGAGAGCTACACATTTTCAAATACACAGTTACTCGAGTAGCGCCTCGAGTATCACTGAAAACTTGAAGGCTGACTGGAAGTTTCTGACCTAGTTACTCGAGTAGCTCCTCGAGTAACATTAGCAGTGGTACAAAATGCCGAGAGCACCATATTTTGGGAAACAAAGGTACTCGAGTAGCTCCTCGAGTATCATGTACAAAACTTGATGGGAACTGGAAGTTTTACCTGGTTACTCGAGTATCTCCTCGAGTATCATTGGCAGGCCGAGAGCAACCTTGAAATTTTACCTGGTTACTCGAGTAGTGCCTCGAGTAATGGTGGCAGGTTACTGGAAGTTCTCCTCTGTTACTTCAAGTTTTGGGTCATTACTCGAGTAGTGCCTCGAGTAATGCCTTGAAAAAATGCCCTTCTGATCAAGTTCCTTAGCATTTTCTCTTGGCCAATCTTCACTACTTCCATGCGTTCCTCAAGTAAACCTTATTCCTGTCATTACTTAGTTCAACCTTGAATATTAAACATTTCCTTTTCAAACCATTCTTTTGTTATCATCAAAACATGAGATCTAACACATGTGAGCTCATAGGAGATGTGGTGAGATGTTGACAAGTGGCAAGATGTGAGCCCTTGGATCTTGGTCAACATTTCAAACTCTTCCCTCTCTCTTTCATAGTCGGCTAACACATGAGAAAAAGGGGAAAAAACTGATCTCACTTCATCATCTTCATCTTCATATCTCTCTCCCTCTTGTTCTCCATTTTCGCCCAAAGTGAAGGAGGAAAGAGAAAGAATCAAGGTGAGATTTAGCTTGTTTCTTGTCCTCTAATGCTCTAATCACCTTCTATAAATTTGTTCATAGTGATGAGAGCTTCATCTCTATGGTTTTAGATTCTTGATTGAAGGTGTTTGATGGCTTGAGGAAATTTGGAAAGATGAAGAATCAAAGAAGTGGTTTGGGAAAGAGGAAGAGGTGAGTATTTGAAGCCTTTTGATCTAAGTTTTGTGATTTATGGTTGAGTATTGTGAATTTCGAATTTTGCCCTGATTTTCATGTGATTTTTGATTGGATGAATTGGATTGTGTTTGATGATGAAAATGGTGTCATATTATGTTTTGGCATCATTGAAATTGGTTTTGAATTTGAAATGGAAAGAGATTGTAATGTAGAGTTGGTATTGTGAATTGTGTGACATGTTGCAATTCATTGTGAAACATGTCAATATAATGTGAATTTGGTTGATTTGGTATTTCCAATGGATTCCTTGTGAAATTTTGTGTGAGAATGATGTTTGATATGAAAATTGAACCATTGGAAGCCAATTGTGCAAATTTGGGAATTCTGTCAATTGGAAGTTCTGTCTGGGCAGTCTGTTTGTGTTGCCATTTTGAATGGGCAAATGATGTTAGAAAATTCTGAAACTTTCCAGTCTTAAAGCTCACCTCCCAAGCTTCAAAATGGACATATGATATGTGTCATTTCGTTTTGTGAACTGGGAGTTTGAACTGTCCAAAGTTTGGGGACGAAACTGGACCCTGTTTTGGTGCAATGTTGGATTTTGTGTAAATCTGGATTTGTGTGGTGATTTCTGGTAATGAGCCATATTTTTCCTATGAAGAGGACTTAAAAATATTTAATTTGGCTTTGGTATCACCTCATTTCGATTTTTTTGGAATTAGTTATGAATTTTTGAAGTTGCCTTGGCTGCAGCAGAAAATCCTGGCTGCAGCGCAAAAGTTTCTGTGAGCGTTTTGGCCGCAGCCAGAAATTCTTGGCTGCAGCCAGAAACCTTCTGTGCGTGTTTTGGCTGCAGCCAGAGGGTCTTGGCTGCAGCCAACCCCCATTTTTCAGGATTTTGAGATTTTGAAAGGTGATTTCCAACCTAGTACGTCCCAATCCTTTAAGCTTTCGTTGAGCTTATTTTAGCCACCTAAAGGGTGTGAATGGTAACCAACTTTAAGTGATATAAAAGTAAGGGTTTGGAATTGAGATTGACCCTATATCCTTGATTTGGTTTATAGGGTTCAGTATTCGTTTGGATGACGAGTAAGCGGAGCTGGAGCATACGTGGAAAGAAAAGAGTAGGGAACTTACCTCTCTTGCATGTTTTGATGTTGTGTTTGTGTATTGATGCATGTATTGCTTTGCTGGATTTTGTGAAACATGTATGAATGATTGTAGCTCTGTTTCTAGTTATGCTATGGCCATGAGTATGTTGTTGAAACATTGAGCACGCAGATATGTCATTGTGTGAACATGAGTTTTGTATTGCAAGCATGTCATGCATTAAACACATATCATACATGCATATAGGTATCTGTTTCCTACTGAGATTCTCTCGAATCTCACCCTCCCCTACCAACATTTTAGACAGGGTAGGTGGATCGATGATGGAGGCAAGCAACCAAAGGCGACGAGGACTACTTCGGGTTATAGATTTTGGTAGTTGGTTATCATAGTTGGGATGTATATTTGGATATTGTATTTGTATATTGGATGAGTATTAAGTATGTATGTATGGAGTTGAGATTTGTGTAATCCCCGTTTGTGGAAGTTGTAATGGGCGAATGTGCCCTATGAATTTTATGTAAAGGTATGAACCCGAAAGTTGCCGGGATGATATTGTTGTATACTCGGATATTTGTTTAAATGTGGTATTCCGCGTGATGTAATTGTATTCGAAATTGAATATGAGACCAGGTTAATTAGATTTGAAAGTGATTTGTGAAAACCCTATCGTGAAGATGGGAATTTAAATAAATTTTGTTCTTATTGGTCTCTATTTCATTTTAATTGAGTATTTCGGATATAATTACGGCAGGGGGTTACAGTAGCCCTGGTTGTGAATTCTGACCTTTGGAAACATTTGTTGAAAATTTAGAAATGTTGTTAAGTGAAAATTCTGTATAGGGGAGCTACTTTACATGGTGTTTTGAAATAGCACATGATGTCAAAAAGTTGTGAAACTTTCCGGTTTTGTAGTAGACATTGAAAGCTTTAAAATGATATAAAGTTTGTCATTTTGATATGTGTGCGTAAAGTTTTGGCCATTTGAAATCAGCTAGGAAATAAGCCAATTATTGGCCGCGGCCAATCTGACTAGTTCTTGGCCCCAGCCAAAAGCCTTCGGGCCTATTCTTGGCCACGGCCTAAACATGTCCGTCTTATTCTTAGCTGCGGCCAACCACCAAAACTCTGCATTTTGAACTTCTAAAAGATGGTCTTTGGTCTAGTTCTCCCCAACCCTTTAGGCTTTTGTTTGAGCTTCTCATAGCTACCTAAAGGTCTCAAATGATAACCAACCCTAAGTGTTTTAGAGTTAAGAATTGGAATAGGGAATAACTCATCGTCCTCGATTATGATTTATAAGATTTGACATCTGCGCTGCGTGTGATAAATCAATGCCTGAGCACGAGCGGAAAGAGCAAGGTAGTGACTCTTTCTCTTATACCATGTATAATGCATTATATGTTTGTGCTTATTATTGAATTGTGATGAATGTAGATGCTGCTATGAATACATCTTTGAAAGCTATCGTTATTGTTCATACAGCTGTGAAAGCTGTCGTTATTGTACATACAGCTGTTAGAGTTGTCATTATTGTGAATATAGCTGTGATAGAAGTTTTTAAAAGCCCACTTTATCACAGGACCAAATCCTATGTTGTAGTTGGGACCGTTAATAGGTTTTGAATTATCTATTGGTCTAATGACATGTTTTTGAACTATAATCATGGCTATTAAGGTAAGGGTTACATTTTTGGTATCAGAACTGAAGTTCCGGCTAAGGGTAGGTTTGCTATGATAGTTGCCATAGTTTCTTGTCTTAGTAATGGTAGTTCACCTATGACTGTTTGTTGTATACACATGAATGTTTCTGCTATTTGTTGGTATATAAGTTTTAAGAAATATGTGTATACATTCAATGTGATACTGATATTGTGAATCATTTGTTGAGTGAAAAAAACTATGGTTCAACCTAAAGTTAGACGGGTGGAACTGGAGGTGGAAGAGGTGGAGGAGATAATGACAATCCACCTGATCCCATACGACAAATAATAGGTATGTTAATGGAGTAGCAAGACATGATAAATGAATTAAGGGATGAGCTCCAAGAGGTGAAAGAAAAGCTTAATAAAGATAGAGTCTAGTTGACATGAGAAGAGATAACTCATGAAAAAACAGTTGAAGGGTCTATTCGACCTCAGGATTCCCCGTTGCAAATTGAGACAAATTAGGAATTACGTGAGGTGTCGGTCCAAAATGAGAGAGATCTATAGTTATGGGTCTCCAAATTATGTAAGCACCTACCTCTAATGTTTAGGGGAAGGTTTGATCCTCAAGCAACTGAGGATTGGCTGATTCAACTAGATAAGATTTCTGAAGTGCTAGATTGCCTAACCGAAGTGAAGGCATGATTGGCAATCTACAAGCTTAAGAGGGATGTTGACAGGTGGTCGTGGAATATTACCATGACATTGCAAATCCTAAATGAACCTTTGACCTGGGAGCTATTCTAGGAAAATTTTAATGATAAGTGTAATACCCCGAATTCTGAGACTTGAGGCTAGAGAATAAGCCTGAGATTAGTGGACTACTAAGCCCTGGTTTAGCAAGATCCTAAATTGTGATCAAGGGTTAATAACTCCAAAAGTGGATGTCATTAGTGATTAATGAACCCTTTTGGAGATTATGGTGTGATTTAGCACCCGATGTGATTCGTATGTGTTGTGGGCAGCGCCGAAACCCTGTATTTAAGTTCAATTATGGATTAACATCTAAATTGACTTAAAATAGAGGGGAGGGCGCATTGTGAAAGAAAATGAATGAGAAAATGTATTTGATGGTGATTCAAGAGGAATTGCCATAATCAGGGGCAAAACGGCAAAGTTACCGACCAGTTGATCGGTTACCGAAGAGGAAACTCATTGGTAACTTCAAGATCAATGGTTAGGATTGATTTGTGTATTAGATCAAGGGGCGGAATCATGTGTATGTGTGGGCATGTGAGCTCATGGAGGATGTGTCAAGATGGTGACACTTGGCACTTTGTGAGCCCTTGGATGAGGTCAAAGTGTCAAACCTCACTTTCCCTCTCTCCTCTCTTTATGTGGATGGTTTTGGCTCCCAAAAAAACTAATCCTCACTTCATCATCTTCATCTTCATCTCTCTCTCTCTCTCTTGTTCTCCATGGCGCCATGCTTCAAGGTGGAAAGAGAAAAGAAAAAGGTAAGATTTGCCTTATTTCTTGTCGTCTATTGCTAAAACACCCTTCTATAATGTTCTTCATAGTTATGAGAGCTTCATCTCTATGGTTTTAGATTCTTGATTGGTGGTGTTTGATGGCTTGAGGAAATTTGGAAAGATGGAGAATCAAAGAATTGGTTTGGGAAAGAGGAAGAGGTGAGCATTTGAAGCCTTTTGATCTAAGTTTTGTGATTTGTGGATGAGTTTAGTGAATTTCGAATTTTGCCCTGATTTTCTTGTGATTTTGGATAGGATGAATTGGGATGTGTTTTATGTTGAAAATGGTGCCATGTTGTGGTATTTGGCCATTGGAATTGGTTTGAGAACTTGGAATGAAAAGAATGACAATGTGTGATTGTGTTGTGGTTTTGTGATGACATGTTATGATTATTGGTAAAACATGTCAATGTGATGTGAATTTGGTTGATTTGGTATTTCCAATGGATTCCTTGTGAAATTTTGTGTGAGAATGATGTTTGATATGAAAATTGGACCATTGGAAGCCAATTGTGCAAATTTGGGAATTCTGTCTTTTGGAAGTTCTGTCTGGGCAGTCTTGTTGTGTGGACGTTTTGACTGGGCAAATGAAGTCAAAAAATTATGAAACTTTCCAGTCTTAAATTTCACATCCCAAGCTTCAAAATGGACATAAATTTTGTGTCATTTCGCTTTCTGAGCTGGGAGTTTGAACTGTCCAAAGTTTGGCATCAAAACTGGACCCTGTTTTGGTACAATGTTAGGTTTTTGGTAAATCTGGACTTTTGTGGTGATTTCAAGTATATGCCAATATTTTTCCTGTGTAGAGGACTTGAATAGCTTTCATTTGGATTTGGGATTACCTCATTTCGATTTTTTTGGAATTAGTTATGATTTTTGGAAGTTCAGCCAAGAAACTGGGTTTTCTGGGCCGCGGCCCGTGGATTCTGGGCTGCAGCCCAAATGTTTCTGAGCGTTTCTGGGCAGTTTTGGGCCGCGGCCCACCCCCAAAAATCAGTATTTTACACTTTTAAAGGTGATTCTTGGTATAGCCTTTCCCAAGCCTTTAGGCATATGTTTAGGCTTTGATTAGCCACCTAAAGGTGTTAAATGATAACCAACATTAAGTGTTTGAGAGTTAAGGAATTGGAAAAGGGATTAACCCTATGTCCTTGCTTTGGTTATAGGGTTGATATTCGCCCTGATCGTGAGAAGCCGAAGCTGGAGCTTATGTGGAAAGAGTGTAGGGAACATATCTCTTCTGCTTGTATTTGATATATGTGTTAGTGTGTTGGTGCATGTCTTAGCTTTGCATAATTATGTGTAATTTGAAGCTATGTTTCAATTTATGCTATGGCCATAGGTATATTGTTCGAAGCATTGAGCTTGCAAATTGTCATTATGTTATCATGAGTTGTGTGATGCAAGCATGTCATGCATTAAACATCTATCATACATGCATATTGATATTGTTTACCTACTGAGATTCTCTCGAATCTCACCCTCCCCTACTAACCTTTCAGACAGGATAGTAGATTGAGGATGGAGCATGGAACCAAGGGCGATGAGGTTCTTGGTTCCATGCTCTTGGTTCTTGGTTCTTGTTTACCTACCGAAGGAAGTCCTCATCGCCCTTGGTTCCATGCTCCATCCTCAATCTACTACCCTGTCTAAAAGGTTAGTAGGGGAGGGTGAGATTCGATAGAATCTCAGTAGGTAAACAATATCAATATGCATATACGATAAATGTTTAATGCATGACATGCTTGCATCACACAACTCATGATAACACAATGGCAATTTGCAAGCTCAATGCTTCGAACAATATACCTATGGCCATAGCATAAATTGAAACATAGCTTCAAATTACACATAATTATGCAAAGCTAAGACATGCACCAACACACTAACACATATATCAAATACAAGCAGAAGATATATGTTCCCTACACTCTTTCCACGTATGCTCCAGCTTCGCTTACTCGCGATCAAAATGAATACCGAACCATGATCAAGGCGAATATCAACCCTATAATCAAAGCAAGGACATAGGGTTATTCTTTATTCCAAAACCTTAACTCTCAAACACTTAAGTTGGTTATCATTGACGACCTTTAGGTGGCTAATCAAAGCCCAAACACATGCCTAAAGGCTTGGGAAAGGCTATACCAAGAACCACCTTTAAAAGTGTAAAATACTGATTTTTGGGGGTGGGCCGCGGCCCACAATCCACTGGCTGTGGCCCAAAACTGTCCAAAGATGCTCAGAAACATTTGGGCTGTGGCCCAGAATCCACGGGCGGCGGCCCAAAACTGCCCAGAAACGCTCAGAAACATTTGGGCTGTGGCCCAGAATCTGCTGGCCGCGGCCAAGAAAATCCAGTTTCTTGGCTGAACTTCCAAAAATCATAACTAATTCCAAAAAAATAGAAATGAGGTGATCCCAAAGCTAAATGAAAGCTATTCAAGTTCTCTACACAGGCAAAATATTGGACTTTACTAGAAATCACCACAAAAATACAGAATTCCCCAAAACTCAAGACTGTCCCAAAACAGAATCCATTTTCGACCTCAAACTTTGGACAGCTATAACTCCCAGTTCCCAAAACAAAATGGCACAAATTATATGTCCATTTTGAAGCTTGGGAGGTGATCTTTAAGAATGGAAAGTCTCATAATTTTCTGACTTCATTTGCCCAGTCAAAACATCCACACAAGCAGACTGTCCAGAACAAAACTTCAAAAGACAGAATTCCAAATTTGCACAATTGGCTTCCAATGGTCCAATTTTCATATCAAACATCATTCTCACACAAAATTTCACAAGGAATCCATTGGAAACACTAAAAAAACAAAATTCACATTACTTTGACATGTTTTAACCATAGTCACAACATGTCTTCACTCAACCATAACACAATTCACAACATTGTAACTCTTCATTCCAAGTTCTCAAATCAATTCCAATGGCCATATCACACAACAAAATACCAATTTCACCACAATACACAAGGCAATTCCTCAAATCAAAAATCACATGAAAATCAGGGCAAAATTCAAAATTTCCAAAGCTTAACCAATGATCACAAAACTTAAGTCAAAATGCTTCAAATACTCACCTCTTCCTCTTTCCCAAACCAATTCCTTGATTCTTCATCTTTCCAATTTTTCTCAAGCAACAAAACACCTCCTCTCACAAATCTAAAACCATAGAGATGAAGCTCTCATCACTATGAACAACTTTATAGAAGATGAATTGAGCATTAGAGGACAAGAAGCCAACCAAAATCTCACCTTTTGATTTCTCTTTCTTCCCTTAAGCATGGCGCCATGGAGAATGAAGGAGAGAGAGATGAGATGATGAAATGAAGATGATGTTCAGTTTTTTGGGATGCCACAACCGACTAAAAAGTGAGAGGGAGAGAGGAAAAATAAGTTTGACACTTTGACTAATCTAAGGGCCCAAAACTTGCCAAGTGTCAACATTTCAACACACCTCCCATGAGCTCACATGAGTGCACCACATGGGATTCCACCCTTTGATCTATTACACAATCAATCTCAACCATTGATCTTTGAGTTACCAAGGAGCTTCCTCTTCGGTAACCGATCAATTGGTCGGTAACTTTACTGTTTTGCCCCTGATTATGGCAATTCCTCTTGAATCACCACCAAATTCTTTTCTCATTCATTTACACCATCCATACGCCCTTCCCCTTATTTTTATTCAATTTAGATGTTAATCCATAATTGAACTCAAATACAGGGTCTGGGTGCTACTCACAACGCATACGAATCACATCGGGTGCCAACTCACACCATAATCTCCAAAAGGGTTCATTTATCACTAATGACATCCACTTTTAAAGTTATTAACCCTTAATCACAATTTGGGATCATGCTAAATCGGGGCTTAGCAATCCACTAATCTTAGGCTTATTTTCTAACCTCAAGTCTTAGAATTCGGGGTATTACAGTGTGCCCAGATCTCGCGCTATAAACCCTTTCTTCTCTTGTCACCATTTCTCTGTGAGCTCTGTCGCTGGTTGTTCTGAACTCCTCCATCTCTCCCTGTTCCTCTTTTACTCCACTCTCCTTCATCATTACCGCTGTCGTTGCTATGTTCCTCACCGCTGTTCTTTGATATCATCACTTTCTTCCGCTGCCACCTCTGTTCTTAGCAGTGACCATTCTCCTATGCCGTGACTTCCCTTTACCACTGTGACTTTGCGTAAAAGCTTTCTTTTTGGACTTCAATCAGGTTAGTGTTCTGTTAACTAAAGCTCTCAACTTTCAGCTTGTATTTGCTATTCTCAACAATATTAACTCTGACATTATATAGTGGTTAGACACGACTATGTAATCGATGAATTTATTACTATATATATTTTTCTTGTTTTGGACCAAAAGTAAATAAGGTTCTCTTTGACTTGAGATGATTGGCTTGGAGTAATACCATTCTAAGTTTAATTTCGTTTTAATCTATTGTGATTGTTTGATTAGCAGTGTTTAGTGTGATTGTTTGATTCTAAGTTCTATTTTTTTACTGCTTTTAAATGGTGCATTTTAAAATTCGTTGAAATCTCTAAAAGTCTATGGTGGTTGTTTTCTTGTATATCCTTTTGTTGTTGGATATAGGGCGGTACAAGTGTTGAAATATATATGGATCATAGTTGGATAAAAAATAAACGAACAAGTGTTGAATTTGATAATAGGGTGAGGGGGTTTTTAGACTTTGCTAGAAGAAATGTCGATGATGGTAGTGGGAAGTTTTATTGCCCTTGTGTAGTATGTTTGAATGAGAAGCGACTAAGTGCTGCAGATATATATACATATTTAATTTGTGAATGATTTTGTAAGAGTTATACAGTATGGGTATGGCATGGTGAATAATTTGAAATGCCAAGTTCATTTGAACAGGGGGAGTAGGCTTTGATGATAATGACACAATACGGATGATCAGATAGAGGATAGAGGATATTATTCGTGATATAGGAGAAGAGGATTTTGAGCAATCACATGCATATGGTAATATGTATAGTGATGCTAAGACACTGCTATACCCGGGGTGTCAAAAATACCAATTGTTGAAATAAGTATTAAAATTGGTAAGCTTGAAAGCACGACATGGATAGAGTGACAAGAGATTTTCAGAAACGCTTGAGGCTTTTAAGGACATGCTTCCAAATGATAATGTGTTGCCTTCTCGATACTATGATGCTAAGAAAATACTGTGTCCACTAGGGATGAAGTATAAAAAGATCCATGCATGCCCTAATGATTATATATCATATAGAAAAGAGTATGAAGAGGAACAATAGTGTCCGATATATGAAACCTCGAGGTACAAATCAAATAACGCCCTTACAAAAGTGTTGTGGTATCTTCCAGTCATACCAAGGTTCAAGTGCTTGTTTGTTAATGAAAATGATGCAAAGAATTTGAGATGGCATGAAGATGAGAGGATATCCGATGGAAAGCTTCGACATCTGGCTGATTTTTCTCAATGGTAGAAAATCGATCAATTATTTCCTACCTTCAGTGAAGAACCTAGGAACCTTAGGCTTAGGCTTAGCATGGATGGCATGAATCCTTTTGGTAGCCTGAGCAGTATACATAGTTCATGGCCTATTCTATTGGTAATTTACAACTTATCTCCTTTGTTATGCATGAAACGAAAGTACATCATGTGGTCTATGTTGATTTCGCGACCAAAACAACTTGAAATTGACATAGATGTTTACTTAGAACCCTTGATTAAGGACTTGAAAGAGTTGTAGGATGAAGTTATTAATTTTTTTGAAGCTAACAAGAAGGAGGTTTTTAAAATGAGAGCCATAATCTTTTGTACTATAAATGACTTCCCTGCGTATGGAAACTTTATAGGATATAGTGTTAAAGGCCATAAAGCATGTCCAATTTGTGAAGAAGGAACATGCTACCATCAACTTCAACATGGAAGAAAGATAGTTTATCTTGGCCATAAGAGATTTCTTAGACGAGGCCACCCATATCGTAGATTAAAGAAAGCTTTTTTTGGTGGACAAGAGTTTAAAGATGCTCCGAAGGCATTGACTAGGGAGCAAGTTTATGAAAAGGTGAAAAATATGAACGTTATCTTTGGATAGACTACAAAGAATAGTAATGAAAAAAATAAATGGAAAAAGAGGTTTGTCTTTTTCAATCTTCCATATTGGCCCAATCTTGACGTTAGACATTGTATTGATTTCATGCATGTGGAGAAAAACGTAGATGATAGTATTGTTGGGAAACTGCTTAACATATAAGGTAGTTTTAAGGATGGGGTGAAGACAAGATTAGATTTGCAAGAATGGGGATATGAGAAGACTTGCCTCTAAAGTCATATGGTAAGAGAACATTTTGTCCTCCAACTGCTCATACTTTGTCTAAGGTTGAGAAAAGAAGCTTTTGTGAGTGTTTACATGGCATGAAACTTCCTTCAAGGTATTCTTCAAATTTAAGGAAGCTTGTGTCAATGAAAGATTTGAATAATGTTGATGAAGTTCAAGATTACATTAATGCTCATAAAGAAATTGTCCAAAAAAGAAATAGTCGAATGACCGAACAAAGGTTAATTAAGGAGCATAAGAAAACTTTTACACATTGGTTCAAACAAAAGGTTGATGGAGAAGAATGTGTTTCTGATACAATTAAATGGTTAGCACGTGGTCCTGAGGTTGATGTCATCACTTGGACTTCATTTATGATCAATGGTTATACATTTTACATGAAATCCCTTGATGATAGGAGCACCGTCCAGAACAGTGGGGTTATGTTAGTGGCTAAATCTATGCACTTCTCTAGTTATAAAGATAAGAACCCTAGATTAGCAGCAATTCCTTATTATGGAGTTATTGAAGAGATTTGGGTAGTTGATTATGTTAAAATTAAATTTCCCATTTTCAAATGCAAGTGGGTTGATGTTAACAATGGTGTGATGATTGATCAGTTGGGATTTACATTGGTTGATCTGATTAGTAGAAGTTTTGGAGATGAACCTTTTATTATGGCATATCAAGTGAAACAAGTGTTCTATGTTACCGATCAAGCAAATAAAATGTGGTCTGTAGCTCTCCAAGCAAAAAAGGTCATTGACATTAATCAGGAAAGTTGTTCAATGAATGCTCTTCTTGAGACTCCTTCTTGTTCTAGGGGTCAACCAGAATTGAACGAAGAAGATGAAGCAAACAATGAACACGGCACAAGAAACGATCATCATGAAGGGATATAGGAGGATATGCCTTTATAAAACTACTTTGAAGGTTAGTTAGCTAAAATAATTATCATCATGTATATTGTTGTTGCATTGGTATATATAAAACTAGTTTTTTTTTGTCGACACAGGAAAATGAAGCAAATGAGGTGTCTTAGCTGGGACTGAGGCAACGTGAACTGGTATGCTCTTAGAGGCAACGTGAACTCGTATGCTCATAGAGGCAACATGAACTGGTATGCTGTGAATCAATGTTTTTACAAACTTGTACTGTTTTATTATTTAGAAACTAGAAGAATAATTGTTTTTTGCATGCATATTTAAATTCATATAGGATGAAGGCATGTGAGGGCCTACTCAAATGCAAGGAGCGAGCTTAGTTTGTCTGAGTTTGAGTTAAAGGGTCTCTTGCCTATTGTTGATACTTTTTTTCCAAGGCCTATTGTTGATGCTAATTCATCTGATTCAGATGGTTCTAATTTTTAATTTCTATATATGCTACTACATTTATATCAACAGATATGGGTGAATCTATGTCTACTTGCATTTTCGATTGTCATGTATGTGATTTGTATAAGATGTTTGTTAAAATGTGTAAAAGAAGAATTTATTTGGATGTTGTTGAAATTGCTACTTGCTAAGTGGAATGTAAAATAGGGTAAATAGCTTGCTGGGTAAATCTTTTAAAAGGAACAAATTTAAAAAAAACTTTTAAGACCGGTTCTATTTAAAACCGATCTTAAAAGTAACTTTTAAGACTGGTTCTTAATAAAACCAGTCTCAAAAGTTACTTTTAAGACCGGCTTTCAACAGAACCGGTCTTAAAATGAGAACTTTTAAGACCGGTTGTCTATAAAACCGGTCTAAAAAGTTATCTAAAAAGTTGCAAATTTTAGACTGGTTTCTTCAATAAACGATCTAAAAATGATTATTTTAAGACCAGTTTTGTAAATAATCAGTCTTAAATTTTTTTAAGACCAGTTCTATAACCGGTCTAAAAAATAGCAACTTTTAAGACCGGCTGTATCAAAACCGGATCCAAAACCGGTCTTAAAATTGATTTTTCCACTACTGAATGTAATAGAAGAAGTTGAATGTACCATAGACTTAGATAGTGTTGTGTAATCCTCGGTATGGAAATTGAAATGAATGAATATGTCCTGTAAACCCTTGTAGTGAATGATTATAACTCGAGTATCTATCAAAAAATTTTGTTAGACACTCTGTTATTGATAAATGAAATAGAATCAAACGGGCCAAATAGATTAGACAAATGAATTTGAGACCTTATGAAACAGGTTTTGAAATTTTTTTGAAAAACTACTTTATCACAAAACTGTAAAATCCCTATTTTGTCTGGGCCCAACTCAAAAATAATAAAAAAAAGAAAAAAGAAAAATCTTCCTTAATCCTGACACATCTAAATCAATATGTAAATGATATTGATGGTGATTGGATTATTTGAAATTTGAAAAATGATCATCATTAATGGTGATTGTCTTGACCTTAGGGTTTTTGTAGTAAATAAAAACAAATTTCAAAATAATTCATCTCATTGATGTGAAGTCATTGTGGAGGAAAAAATAGAAATTAAAAAAATAAAAAAAATATCTCTCATTCATAGGTTTAAATTAGGAAATTGCTTGTGGACAAAATATTAAAATATAAATAAAAAAAATTAAAAATAAAAAAATCTTTCAGTTATGTTGATAGGTTTAAATTAGGAAATTACTTGTTGGAAAAATTACAAAAAAATAAAAAATAAATAAAAATAAAACTCCATTAATGATGAATGGGTCAAGTTAGAAAGAACATTTATGAAGAAAACCTTACCTTGTGACTATAAATAGGGGAGCAATGGTTAAAGCAAGACACAAGAATCTTGGGGAGAGCAAGGAGGCAAAGTAGAGTTAATATGAATTCTTATTTCATTGCTCAAACATAATTCTGAGGGAGAAGGGAAGTTCACCTACTGTTTTTCATTTACTGGCCTTACATTAGTGGGTATGTGGCTGAGTTTGCATGCTCCGTTTCTTTTATTTCTAATGATATATATCATCTTATGTGAGTACTACACGTGATTGACCTACCTTCACCATGCTTTCTTGATTTTGTTCTCATCTTTATGCCTACCTCATTTAGAGTAATGTGCTCACATATGTGTGAATTGTATGACTTTTGATGTATGCTAGGGTTGTTAAATATAATGAATCAGGTGGCTTATAAGGGTAAGGATGAATGGTATGTGTTGGCCACTTTCGTAGTCTGGGTATTATTCTTGGTATAGATGTTCTAATAATATGTTGACATTTCACCTTCTTGTGTGTATTGTAACCCCCTCCGTAATTATATCCGAAATACGTGATTAAAATGAAATAGAGACCAATAATAATCAAATAACATTACTAACCCATCACATGATGGGGTTTTCAAAAATACCTTTTAAAATCTAATTTGCTTCGTCTCATATTCACATTTCGAATACAATTACTACGCGAAGATAAATCACATTCATATAAATATCAAAGTGCACAATATAATCATCCCGGCAATCCCGGGTACATACCTTCGCTAAAGATACATAGGGCACAATTGCCCATTACAATTCCTCAAATGGGGATTACAAAATCTCATCTCAAATTCATAACCATATATTCAACCGAATCATATACAATCTTCACAACTCATTGGTAACCAACTACCAATTCTCATCTCGAAGGAGTCCTAGCCGCTCCCTCCACGAGCCACTTGCCCTGTCTAAATTTTTGGTAGGGGAGGGTGAGATTCGAGAGAATCTCAGTAGGAAACAGATACCATAATGCATGCATGATAGATGCTATGTGTATGACATGTTAGCTTTATCTAGATGCGTGCCCCATAATGACATTTCTGCATGCTCAATGTTTCATGTAACAAAACTATGGCCACAGCAAAATAGAAACAGTGCTTCATTTATACAAATATGCTCTACACAATCAAGTAAAGCAATCATATACATCACTACACAAGCAAAGATATCAACTACATGTAAGTAAGGTAAGTCCCCTACGTCCAGTCTTTTCTCCTCGATTTGCGTGCCAGTAACTCGAGGCTTCACATTTGATCCTA
Source organism: Inga leiocalycina (assembly GCA_963242795.1). Taxonomy (NCBI): domain Eukaryota; kingdom Viridiplantae; phylum Streptophyta; class Magnoliopsida; order Fabales; family Fabaceae; genus Inga; species Inga leiocalycina. Next base: position 36,956,759 of record OY725331.1, read on the forward strand.
CAATGTCAAATGTACTATTTATACACTTCCATAGTGTTTCTGGGGGTTATATGAGGCTATATTGAAAATTTACTAAAATACCCCCGGGGACCCCGCCCAGCCTCACCGAACCTGGTCTGGCTGTACTTTTCTCGAAATTCTATCCTGGGCTATCCTGACATATTTTCACCCAAGGAATCCATTTATGGATTTGGAATTATCAAATTCAATGTCAAATTACAACATTACCCTTGGCAGCCCCACTTTAAGGCTTTTAGGGGCGTTTTCGTAATTATACTTTTTCGGCCTTTTTCAAAAAAGTGACCAACTGTAACCCCACCTAATTTTCGCTCCTGAACTCAATGGAATCATCAAATCATTGAAAATCCATATCTAACCCCTCCAAACTAGGCTTGGCCGAAATTCTCAATTCCCCAAGAAAAATTGGGGTTTTTCAGTTTCAGCTCCGTAAATGCGTTCGTTTCTACTCCTAACCACTTTATTAACTATTCCATTAGGTTACAACTACCATTTAGTACAAATTTTGGCAGCATAACAGCCCCCCACAACCCATTTTCCATCTTTACACACAAAGACAATCCGGCGAAATTTCACCGATTAAATTGTCTATAACAGCCAAAATAGTCAATATTCAAGAGTTTGGAAGTTACCTCAAGCTCCCACTAGCTTTTCCTTCTTATGGCTGAAAACCCTAACTTCAAAACACCAAGATTTGTGCTTCAAACACCTTACATAACATAGAAGAGAAGCTTAGGAACAAGGTTATACGCATTAGGTACGAATTCACCGAAGAAATCGACCTACCTTGTGATATTTCTCCTTCCTTCTCTCTATTTTCTCCAAGCTCTGTCTCACATTTTTGTTTCTAAAATGGATTTAGGAAATGGCTTATGAAGATGGAGGAATTGCTTTTAATTCCATGCTGATGTCATATTTTAGTTTGATGATGTCATAATTCCCATTTTCGGATTTTCTGGCAGATTTTCGGCCCAAGCTTTGAAAAATCATAACTAATTCTAGAAAAATGGAAATGAGGTGATCACAAAGCCAAATGAAAGATATTTAAGTCTTTTGTATAGGCAAAATATGGGTGATTACCCAAAATCACCACAAAATTCCAGAATTACATAAAACGCATCACTGCCCCAAAACAGAGTTCAGTTTCCATCCCAAACTTTGGATAGTCATATCTCTTAGTTCACAAAATGAAATGGCACAAATTATTTGTCCATTTTGAAGCTTGGGATGTGAAATTTAAGACTGGAAAGTTTCAGAATTTTTAGACACCATTTGGTCATTCAAAACATTCACACAAATTGACTTCCCAGAATAGAGTTTCACTCGATAGAATTTCAGATTTTGCATCTTTACTTCCAATGGTCCCATTTTCATACCAAACATCATTCCCACATAAATTTTCTTTTTCTCTATCTATCGTGTGATCCAGTTAACAGGTGAAGGTTGGGTAGAACTTAGGCCCACAGGTTGGTATGCTCTCCACACACACTGAACACATACACTATTATCCTCACACATTTTGGGCCCTATACCCGGGTCTGAGTTCCTTAGGTTAGCGGAAGTTTGTAGCAGTCTCCCTATAGGGTTTTTATAACCCCTAGGTTACTGTGAAGACTTCATCCTAGCTGTTACTCATCTAGTGAGGTTGATCCCTGTGGGGTTTTCAAAACCCCCTAAAGGTGAATTTCGTCAGATGGGGTCTTCATCTTTAATATGGGGCTAGTTAGAAGACCTTTATCTGTAAGAATTAGAACCACCTTAAAACTATGGCATATAGTAGTAGAAATTATTGACTATCTCAATTAATTAGTACCTGCCTTTCTTAGGTTAGACATCCCCTAACATAGGGTTATTCCTAAAATAGGACACTGGAGGGGATTTATTTATTGTTAATAATATTATTTGTCATTCATGCATAATCAAGGATACCCCTAGGATCAAGCAGCTAATTGTCACTTCACCTGAGTATGTATCTAGCATTACACCTCATATAGATATATCACAAGGAAGGTGTATGATTAGATAGCTAACCTTAGTCTAAGGGTTTTTTACCCTAAAATTCCATGAGCTCATTACATCTATCATGTTAGAAAATATCTCAATGAGAGATAACCGTTTTAGGGCTCATGAGGCCTTATTACATCATTTATAGGCCTTTTAGCTTTATTTGATATGGCCCTTGGACATAATCATCATTTTTAAAACCTTTAACCACATGATGGCCTGGGCTATTCACAGGTTAATTGGCACTTCATTCTCCCTATGAGGTAATGGATCTCTTGAGAAGGTCGAGTTCTTTTTCTTAATGTCTACCACCCAGATCAAAACTTGAAGTACAAGTCATCACTCTTTTATGTCTCATAAGGCATCCTTATATCATTCATTGGCATGTATCTTCATTTGATATGGGCCTTGGACATAATCATCATTTTTAAAACCCATAGCCTCGTGATGGTCTGGGCCATTCGCAAGTTAATGGGCACTTTATTCTCGCTATGAGGTAATAGATCTCTTGAGGAGTTGGAGTTCCTTTTCTCAATGTCTATCACCCATATCAAAACTCAAAGTACAAATCATTAGTCTTTTATGTCTCATGAGGCATCCTTGTATCATTCATTGGCATTTAGCTTCATTTGATATGGGCCTTGGATATAATCATCTTTTTTAAAACCCTTAGCCGCATGATAGCCTGGGCCATTCGCAGTTTAATGGGCACTTCATTCTCCCTATGAGGTAATGGATCTTTTGAGGAGGTAGAGTTCTTTTTCTTAGCGTCCATCACTTATATCAAAATTGGAAGTACATGTCATTACTCTTTTATGTCTCATGAGGCATTCTTGCATCATTCATTAGCATTTAGCTTCATTTGATATAGGCCTTAGACAAAATAAGCATGATTAAATAAGGAGGCAAAATGAGGGAAAATAAGCATGTAAATAAAAAAAACAGTAATACAGTCATATCTTTAGTTAATAATGCTTGCATAGAATATCTTTCCTTAAAAATGACTTCATTTACCTCCTTGTCCATGTCATCCCTTCACATAAATGATTGTTCCTAATTCCATATGTGGGGCTAAAACTTTTGTCTCTCTTTTCACTTTCTGAGAGTATTATTCTTGATTGAAGGAAACTATTAAGGGTCTAAAAACTTGTTTTGTACAAGTTACTTGTATCAGAGTGATATCATACTATGGAGAAGTTTAGTTTTGAAAATGACTCGACCCCACCTTGATGAGGCTAGTTTTAAATTGTTTAACTTGGAAGCAAAGTGATGATGGTTACACATTTCATGTGAGGATTTAAGCCTGTTGATATGATTCATTTTCATGTGTGTACCACTTATCCTTTACCCAATCTATAACTTGGCATGTATCTTGTTTAAGGTCAGATTTGATGTTCATTTGCTTGATATAGAGATTACGGAGGCACTCATTTTTCATCAAAAAAACCAAATAACCACCCTTACTTGATAGCCATTTAATCCTGTGTGATATTTCTTTCCTATCCCTTAGTATGCAGAAACCACCAATATGTTCCTTACCTCTTATTCAAGTTTCTTTTTGCTTTCTAAGAGGACTCACTTTTCCTAATTAGAGGAGCATGTGTACACTCTGAAAATTATTAAGGCTTTGAGGTGAATCTTGTTGAAAAATGAATAGTTGAAAGAAAAAGAGAAAAAAGAAATGAAAAAAACTTCCTAAGTTGAAAACCCGTAAGGTCAGGTTAGACAAAAGTTAGAGTTGTAAAAAAAGAAAAGGTAAAAAACTCGCTAAGTTGAAAACCCGAAAGGGCATCTTAGGCAAACGTTAGAGTAAAAAAAAGGAAATAGAAAAAAACAAATGAAAGATGGGTAAATACTAAGGGAAACATGGAAAGAGCCTCCTTCAATTTGTTTTAAGGTCTTTAGAGTGTACACTTGCCTATTTGGTTCTTACTGCTCTTAGTTATCATGAGTATCTACTTTGATCCTTAGATATCATTCATCTTCTATTTACCTTTTATTCAAGGTACTTTTATTTCTAAGAGCACCCTATCTTCTTGGTTAGGGGAGTATGTGTACATTCCTATAAGTTTTGAGGCTTTCAAGGTAATCTTGTTGCAAGGCTGGTCTCTTTTGAATATTTTAAAAAAAGAAGAAAGAAAAGAAATGAAATGAAGCTCACTAAGTTGAAAACACGTAAAGGCAACTTAGGTAAAACTTAGAGCCAACAAAAAAGAAAAGGCAAAAAGCTCGCTAACTTAAAAACCTGAAAGGGCAGCTTAGGCAAATGTTAGAGCAACAAAAAAGAAAAGAAAATAGAAAAAAAATGAAAAGAAAGATGGGCAAGTACCAAGGGAAACATGAAAAGAGCTTTCTTCAGTTCTTCTTTTACTTTAAGGCCTTTAGAATGTACACTTACTTGACTCTATGTTTGGTTCTTATTTCCCTTAGTTATCATAAGTACCTACTTCGGTTCTTAGATATCCTTTATCTTCTACTCAAGTTACTTTTGTTTCTAAGAGCACCCTATCTTCTTGGTTAGGGGAGTACGTGTACATTCCTATAATTTTTGAGGCCGTTAGGGTAATCTAGTTATGAGGTTGCTCTCTTTGGATATTTTAAAATTTGAAAAGTGGCTAAAAATAATGAAAATCAAAGAAATAATTGAAAAAATAAATGGAAAAAAGAACAAGCAAAAAGCTCGCTAAGTTGAAAACCCAAAAGGGTTGCTTAGGCAAAAGTTAGAGTAAAAAAATGAAGAAGAAAAGGAAAAAAACAAGAAGGAAAAAGTCAAAAGAAATAAATAAATACAAGAATTGGATATTCTTCATCTTCTCTTTACCCTTTGTTTGTTCCCCATGCCCATATAAAAAGTCCTTATGATCTATGTTAGTATATGGCTCTTTTAGTAATAGAGAACTTAGATTATTGCAAATCTTATGGAATAGGAATTGGATAATTTGGATATAGAGAGCAACAACTAACCCTTAAAACACTGAGTGATGAGAGTAAACACTATATCTGGTGAGGAAATCATTGGGGCGTTGCGTTCTTGTTAAAACTTTTACCTTGATACTAGCTAACTTGAGGTGGGTGAGATGATATATCTCTTGATCCTTTATTCTTATGACTTGAACATTATCTTCTACATTTTAATTCCTAAGATTTCATGACTGGATGTTAACACCTTGCTAGGTTTCTTGAGTAATGTATAGAGGTTTTTCTTGAAGCATTTGGTTCTGAGGAATTCTTCCATTCTAATACTTTTCTACTCCTTCTTTGTCATGTGAGCCTTTCCCAAATTTATCACTTCACATTTGGGATAGTACTTTCCTTCTATTTGTCTCTCAATAAAGGGAACTAAGTTAGATTTTGGGGCTTCTTCTCATTTCTGTTGCCCCCATCCCTTTCTCAGGACAATATTGACATTGTTAAATGAAGTTTTACAAAAAAATTTTGACTATGCAAGCATTAAAGATGAAGGTAGACAAAAAAAAGATTCGTGTGCTGCATATGTTAAGATAGACTAAGGGAAGAAAGTTGAATATTTAAAATATGGCTTATTGCTCAAAAGTTCTTTTTTTTATCAAGAAACTTATTGCTCAACCCTATCTTCTTTTTTGGTTAAAAAGGATTTATAAATAGGAATGCCTTTCAAGAAACTTATGCTTGGTGCAATGCCCACCCCCTTCCAGATATCCACATAAGGACCCGTGATGGGGTGGTGGCTAACCCTTCCAGACACCACGCAGGGCCGTAATGGTGGCAGGTATTGTCCCCTCCTCTAGGGTTTTATTCCAACCCAATTATTTCCCTTTTAGTTTCCTTAATTAACTGAAATTAGCTTGAATTAATTGGTAAATAATTAATCTTGTGCTTTATTGAAAAAATTATGAATTTACCACTACATTTTTTAATTTAATTCCATTTCTTCCTTTCTTTGGCCAAAATTCACCATTTTATTTCATTGAGTATTTCCAAAAATTACAATGCATTTTGGGGAATAAAATTTGGGGTGTTACAATTCTCACCTACTTAAATAAATTTCGTCCCCGAAATTTGCTACACTTATATAACCATAACCTTTTAGGGTGATTTTTCACATATTTTGAATTGAAGCTTACAGTGAGTAGAAGAAGTTTCCTAAAGGACTTATAGGACAATAATGGTGATTCGGGGTCGGAATTGGCTTCGGTATTCAGGAAATGTCATTATTCCTACTCCTTCTATCTTCTTTCTATTTGGTGTGAATTTTGTTAGTTTTTCCCTCCTCTCTCCATGGCTGGCCAAAATATCACATAAAGGGGAGGGAATGGTTGAGATTTGATCTTGCAATGTGATCTCAACTTAGCTTGCCATGTGTCATAAGATTATAGCCTTAGGTTGCCATGTGTCCAAAAACAATTGGTCTTCTTTTTCTATCTCATAGGTGACACCTTTTTCTGGTAGGGGAAGGGAAGACTAATGAATTCCCCTAACTCCCAGGTTCGGTGCTCAAAAAACTTAATTGGGGGATAGGACTGGGGACCGGTGAATTCCCTTTACTTCAGAGCCACAGTCAACATTTTGGAATGCCAACCAAAAAGGCAAAAAGGACACCACATGATATAGGGACAAGTGTCACCTTTTAATTGTGCCAACCAAAAAGTATGGATAGTGTTTATCATAATGATATGTCATTGTTGACAAGTGTCATCTTCTTATTCATCCAACACAAAAGTTAAATCATCATTACTCATCATGACTTACTTTATTAAGGCTACTTAAATAAAGTTACTTTATCGGTGCTCACTCGAGACTTTACTCAGGATTGCGACACATATATTGAGGCCTGCCAAATGATGCCATGTTAGAGTATATGTGTGTGGGCCCTACATAGCGCCACATACTGGTGTCTAATTCGAAAACGCATGGTACATATGTCTACCTTGAAAACGCCATGTGCACACCTACACTAGCCTATTTTGCCCAACTAATCCGTCCCTTACCTCATGACATACTGGTGGTGTCTTCTACAACCTCAATGGCACCGTATATTTGTCCTATGCACATCTGCACTAACACTCTGATCATATTACCTATGCGTACTGGGCCATCTACCCAATAGGGCTAGATCACATAGTCCCCTAGTCTTTCTATCTCTACATTCTTGGGACTCGTCCTGAATTAGGCTTTGTCATCTGCCTGATATAGGCATATCCTCAAGTCTCTAGGCCTAAAAGTTGGGATATTACAATTCTCCCACGTTTATTAAATTTTGTCCTCAAAATTTGCTACCAGTCCAATTCTTAATAATACTTCAAAAAGACCATTGTAGCTAGGGTTTCATTTCTTTACTTTTACAATCTATTAACACCTCAAATTCTAGAGGTCTATCAACATTTCAAATTTTAGAGAACACTCCAAATTCTTAATACCTCAAATTCTTAAGGACACCTCAACTCTGGAGGTTTTCTCATTCTATTCTATTTTTATTTCTATCCTATTCTAATAGACCTTGCCCATCTATCATGCCTCTAAGCTTCTTCAATTCATGTTCTTAGACTTCTTTTCTCCTGTTTAGCACTATAGCTAGCAAGTACTATCTACTTTACAAGTTCAAATTTCTAAGCACTTCTATCAGTTTCTGTTCCTATTTTACCATGACCGCTAACCGCACCGTTTTTCAATTCAAAGCATCAACGATGATAATCGCTTCTCTGCTTGTTCATTCATCTATGTTGTCTCATTATACTTTTCTGATTTTCAAATATTCAAAATTCTTGTGGTCACAGTACATTTTCGCAATCGCACTATACAAAATAGTGTTATTCTATTTTCAAAGAAAATAATCGTTGCCAGCTCAATTCACAAGTGCAGTAATTCAATTAGTGAGGTTTCACATGTTAAGAGGCACACAACACCATCCTGTCCCGTTTCACCAAGAATTTTTCCAATCCTTTCTTTCTCTCTCATTCTAGTGCAGACCATACTGGTCGCTTCACTGCAAACATTACGAGTCGCAATTCTTTGCAGACCATGCAGGTTGCCTTATTTATTCTTTACAAACCACACACAATTCACATTCTAGGATCAGGAATATTCAATACTGGTGCAAGTTTCAACCTGTCCTATAGCTCTATGAAATCTTCTCATAGACATCATCCCACTTAAGAAATTCTTTCTATAATTCTTTCTTTCAATTTTTTTCTTTCAAGTGAGTAGCAAAGTTATTCAAGAAAAATTCTAAATTTATCTGGCAAGACCCAGCAAACTGAGTATTTCTGTAAGAATTTCTAGCCTCTTTCAGTTCTGTACTTCTCCCACTATTCTGGGTTCCTCTGAGGATCCCTTCTTTTGAGACAACATGTTCAACAATAAGCACTACAAACTGGTCAAAATTCTGTTGAAAAATTCAATTCTTGAAAAATTCTGTTCACAAGTTCAGTTCATACAACTCACGAAAATAGCAGGTGCATTGGTCAATTCAAAGTTCAATTTTTGAAGATACATAGGAACCAAACAACAATTCTAGAAGGTCATTCATTCTAACTCATTATAGCTCCAACCCTTGCTACTTAAGCAATTCATACACATATGTAATGTTTATGAAGCACATAAAATAAACCATCATTCTCTAGCATTAATATTCATTAATATGACCTTACCAGTCAAGTTTAGCATTCATATTTATTTATAAGACCTAACCGGTCAAGTTTAGCATTCACAGGACACACAGTTGTTAGATCCCATATGTTTTGATGATAACAAAGATTGGGTCAATGATATAAAATGATTTGATAAGCACTGGAGTAATAAACAAATTTTGTGAAGGCTTACTCGAGTAGCCACTCGAGTAAGGGAAGCTGTTACTCGAGTAAGCACTCGAGTAATCAAGGAGAATTTCATCTAGTAAAGCACTACCAAAATTTGAACAAAGTTACTCGAGGGACCACTTGAGTAATCTGTAAAGTTATATAGACCATTACTCGAGTAGCCACTCGAGTAACCTCATTTACAAAGGCATCACTCGAGTAAATAGGTGAAAAAAAACTTCCAGTAGCTCATGGCCAAGAAATGCAACAATTTACTCAAGTAGCCACTCGAGTAACCATGTAAGAAAAAGACATTACTCGAAAGACCACTCGAGTAATCTGTAGAGTTATTTAAAGCATTACTCAAAGGGTCACTCGAGTAATTAGTAATCAAAGTCTCGGCCAAGAATTTGATGCAATTACTCGAGGGAGTAATCGAGTAATTTGTCGGGTTATTTGAAATTACTCGAGGGCTCACTCGAATAACATGTGAAGAAAAAGGAAGGCCACTCGAGTAACCAGATTACTAGAGTCAGCACCCGAGACATGACCACTAAAGTAGCCACTCGAGTAAGGTATTTCCAAGATTTGTGAAATATCTCACTCCATGTCTTACCCGAGTAATATCTTATGAAAAATGTTGAATTAAGCACTGCCATATTTTTTATAGGTTTACTCGAGGGACTACTCAAGTAACAAACTTGATCACTCGAGTAGCCACTCGAGTAAGGCAATCCAAAAATTATGTTTTTGATCGAATTTTTATTAAATTGTTTTCTATATGATTAACTCTTCATTTCATTAGTATCCTAAGTACATTTGCAGAGAAATAATGAAGAGATCATGCAAGAAGTGAAAGGTCAAATAAAAGTCTGAGCGTTCACCTATCGCCACCTACTACAAACATATAGTTTTCAAATTCAAAGAATAGTCAGCCGTTGCTGCGCGACTCTAACGGACATGTTTAAATTGCTTCCAATGGATACTACAACTCATCTATATATATGGAGTATTCAATGAGAAGAAAACAAGACACAAGAACTGAGAATACACTGATCAACACACACTTAGTGCTTTGTTTTCTTATAATCATTCATTGTACTTCAGTGATTATATATTTGTTCTATGAGAGAGTTTTTCATTACAAACTCAATATTTGTTATTGAGACAACTTAAGGTAGTGGAACCTTGAGTTGGGGATTTGATTACAACGTGTAAGGGGGAACGAGTGTCCAGGTGAAGGAACTTGCTATGTACGAAGTGCCAAGAACCCACTGAATCTTGGAGAATATAGCAAAACTCTCAAAGACACTTTGAGGACTGGACGTAGGCCAAAGTGGTTGTGGCCGAACCAGTATAACTCCCAGTGTACACTTCGGTGATATTTCTCTTTGCTCTCAACTGCTTTAAATACTCAGTTAATTTTCTTATACGCAACAAAATTTCTGGTATCACCCAATTCACCCCCCCTCTTGGGTGAAACGCTTGCACTAACATTTGGTATCAGAGCGTAGGTCTTCTTATTAAGGTTTAACAGCCTAAGAGGATCCAATGGCAAGCATGCGTGAAAGCATTCTTCCCGACGGATCTTTTATCACAAGACCTCCGGGTTTCAATGGTGAACACTTCTCATTCTGGAAAGTAAAGTTCAGAGTCTTCGTAATGGCTACTGAATATGGACTATGGGATATGATTGAGAGTGGAAACTACAAACCTGAAAAGATTGTAGATTCACAAAGAGTTCCTAAGACACTAGCAGAATATGATGACAATGACAAGAAACTCATTACACTCAACAACAAAGCAATTCTAATGATTCAAAGTACCTTCAGTCAAAATGAGTACTTCAGAATCTGCACACTCCCAACAGCTAAAGAATTGTGGGAAGCCTTGAAAAGAGCTCACGAAGGAACTTCAGGAATAAAATAAAATTGGATCATTACTCTGGTTACTGAGTTTAATTTACTTTGAATGAAATCAGGTGAGTTGATAGCTGAATTTGAACTTAGATATACTCACCTTGCTAATCAACGTGCAGCACTTGGAAAAGTCTATGATCAACATAACCAAGTACGAATGATTTTAAATATTCTTTCTAAAGACTGGGAGGTAAAAGTCACTGCAATTAAGGAAGCAAAAGGTGAATCAATGGGATTAGTTGCCTCTCTATTCTGGAGCCTTTCTGAATATGAAAGCAAATTAAAGTTCAAATGAGAACTACATGATATTGGTGACAAGAAGAAAAGAGGTCTAGCATTTAAAGCAAAAGAAGAAGAACAAGATGAAGATGAAGAGCTTGACAATGAAGAAATGGGCCTAACCATAAAATGATTCAAAAAGTTTTAGAAGAAAGGCCAAGGATTCAAAAACTTTCAGAAAGGAGGAACAAGAAATAAAGAACACATCATCTGCTATGAATGTGGAAAGCCAGGACATTTCAAATCAGAATGTCAAGAACTAATTCAGAAGAATAAAGAAAAGAGAAAAGGCAAATTCTACAACAAGAAGAAAGCCTTTGTATCTGCTGTAATACCCCAAATTTTGAGACTCGAGGCTAGAGAATAAGCCTGAGATTAATGGATTGCTAAGCCCCAGTTTAGCAAGATCCCAAATTGTGATTAAGGGTTAATGAGTCCAAAAGTGGATGTGGTTAGTGATAAATAACCCTTTTGGAGAATATGATGTGATTTGGCACTCGAATATGATTCATGTGTGTTGTGAGCAGTGCCAAAATCCTGTATTTGAGTTCAATTGTGGATTAACATCCAAATTGACTTAGAATAGAGGGAAGAATTGAATGGGGTATTGTGTTGGAAATGGTGTCATAGTGTGTTTTGATGTCATTGAAATTGGTTTGGAACTTTGGAATGGAAATGTTGCAATGTTAGGTTTCGAAATGTGAATTGTGTTGACATGTTGAGATTGTTGTGAAAACATGTCAATGTGATGTGAATTTGATTGATTTGGTGTTTCCAATGGATTCCTTGTGAAAATTTATGTGGGAATGATGTTTGGTATGAAAATGGAACCAATGGAAGCAAAGATGCAAAATCTAAAATTCTGTCCAGTGAAACTCTATTCTGGGCAGTCCGTTTGTGTGAACGTTTTGAATGACCAAATGGTGTCTAAAAATTCTGAAACTTTCCACTCTTATAGTTCACATCTCAAGCTTCAAAATGGACATATAATTTGCGCCATTTCGTTTTTTGAACTAGGAGATATAACTGTCCAAAGTTTGGGATGGAAACTGAACTCTGTTTTGGGGCAGTGATGAGTTTTATGTAATTCTGGAATTGTGTGGTGATTTTTATTAATGGGAAATATTTTTCCTATGAATAGGACTTAAATACCTTTCATTTGGATTTGGAATCACCTCTTTTCTATTTTTCTAGAATTAGTTATGATTTTTCAAAGTTTGGGCAGAAAATCTGCCAGAAAATCCGAAAATGTCAATTTTGGAATTATGACATCATCATAAGGGAATAATGACATAAGCATAATATAACATATCATCTTCTTCCTCCAAGCTTCAAAACCTTCAGTTTATTCATCTGAACAAGAGGAAAAACGTTTGAGATTTCTAGAGATAGAAAGGAGAAGAGAACTCGCAAGGTATGCCGATTTCTCCGATGATCTAGCTCCTAACGCGTATAACTCCGATCCTAAGCTACTCCTTTATGTTCTTTAAGGTTTGGAAGCTCTTTATTTGGTGTTAAAACAGCTAGGGTTTCAGCCAAGATAAGGGAAAAGCCAGAGGGAGCTTGAGGTAACTTCCAAACTCTTGTGTATTGACTATTCTAGCTGCTGTGGGCAATTTAATCGGTGAAATTTCGCCGGATTGCCATTGGTTTTAATTTTTGGAAATGGGTATGTGAGGCTGTTATGCTGCCCAAATTGGTACTAAATGGTAGTTGTAACCTAATAGAATAGTCAATAAAGTGGTTAGGAGCCGAAACCGAAAAACCCCAATTTTCCCCTTAAAACCTATATATTTCAGCCAGCATTGTAAATGGGTCTTAGAGTTGGATTTTCAATGATTTGATGATTCCATTGGATTCAGTGGGCGAAAATAGGTGGGGTTACAGTTGGGCACTTTTTCGGAAAAGGCCGAAAAAGCATAATTACGAAAACGCCCTTGAAACCCTTAAAGTGGGGCTGCCAAGGGTAAATTTGTAAATTGAAATTGAATTTGATAATTCCGAGTCCGGAAATGGATTCCTTGGGCGAAAGTATGTCAGAATAGCCCATGTCAAAATTTCAAGAAAAGTACAACCGGACCGAGTACGGCGGGGCCGGGTCGGGTCCCCGGGGGTATTTTAGTAAATTTTCAATATAGCCTCATATACCCCCTAGAAACACTATGGAAGTGTCTAAATAGTACATTTGACATTGTAGGATAAAATGTGAAGCCCCGAGTTGCTGGCACGCAAATCGATGATAAAAGACTGGAGGTAGGGGACTTACCTTACTTGCATGTATTTGATATCTTTGCTTGTGTAGTGATGTATGTGATTGCTTTACTTGATTGTGTAGAGCATATTTGAATAAATGAAGCTCTGTTTCTGTTTTGCAGTGGCCATAGTTTTGTTACATGAAACATTGAGCATACAGAAATGTCATTATGTGGCATGCATCTAGATAAAGCTAACATGTCATACACATAGCATCTATCATGCATGCATTATGGTATCTGTTTCCTACTGAGATTCTCTCAAATCTCACCCTCCCCTACCAACAATTTAGACAAGGCAAGTGGCTCGTGGAGGGAGCAGCTAGGACTCTTTCGAGATGAGATTGTGTAATCCCCATTTGAAGAATTGTAATGGGCAATTTTGCCCTGTGTATCTTTAGCGAAGGTATGTACCCGGGATTGTTGGGATGATTAAGTTGTGCATTCTGATATTTATATGAATGTGATTTATCTTCGTGTAGTAATTGTATTCGAAATGTGAATATGAGACCAAGTTTATAAATGATTTCAAAGAGTATTCTTGAAAACCCCGTCATGTGATGGGTTAGTAAATGTTATTTGATTATTATTGGTCTCTATTTCATTTTAATCGCGTATTTCGGATATAATTACGGAGGGGGTTACATCTGCCATATGGGGAGATAGTTCTTCTGATGAAGAAAGCAATGAAGCAGAAGTAGCCAATATCTGTCTTGTTGCTTAAGAGGAAACAGAAGAAGAGGTAACTGATTCTAATCCTATCTATGGTGAATTACTTTCTGAATATAATGCTTTACATTCTGAATTCATTAAAGTAGTTAAAGAACTAGTTATTTTCAAAAATAAAAACAAAGCTCTTGAAGTTGAACTTAAAGAGAATTTTGAAAAGGATTGTGAAAACTGTACTTCTTTGAAAAAGAAAAACAACGATCTTACTAAGTCTCTTGAAAAATTCACTAAAGGAAGTGAAATGCTAAATGTAATTTTAAAAGCTCAACGATTTGTGAATGATCGATATGGAATTGGATATGATCCAAAATCAGACAAAAGGAAAGGAAGAAAGAAAGCTAGATGTAAATCATACTTGAATTATTTTCAGCATTTTGTGCATACATCAAATCCTTTTACACATTGTAATTATTGTAATAGAAATGATCATTATACTTCATCATGCATTCATAGGAAGAAAGGAAATATAGGAACCTACAAATGGGTACCTAAAGGTTCATATGTTCCGAAAAAATTTTGTACTAACCCAAAAGGACCCAAAAAGATGTGGGTACCTAAGACTTAATCATATTTGATTGTAGATATGTCTTAAAGCATCCAAAAACAACAAGTAGTACATAGATAGTAGATGCTCTAGACATATGACCGGTGATTTCGAAATTTTTACCACATTGCAACCTAAGGAAGATGGAAAGGTAAAATTTGGAGGAAATCAATGCAGAAAAATAGTAGGAATTGGTGAAATCAAAATTGACAAAGGAATACAAGTCAAAGATGTATATTACGTTGAAGGCTTGTGTCATAATTTGCTTAGAGTAAGTCAAAATGCAGATAAAGACAACTGGATGATATTTGATTCAGAGGAATGTCTTATTGTCAACAAGAAAGACTTACCACTTGATAAGAAAAATATCAATGTAAAGCTCAGAGCAAAAAGGGAAGGTAACTGCTATACACTTGATATCAATAGAAATAACTTTGAAAATTGTTTTCTAAGTAATGCTGATGAAAGCTGGTTATGGCATAAGAGACTAACTCATGTCAACATGCACCAACTAGGCAAACTACTCAAAAAGGATTTAGTTCTTGGATTACCCAAAGTAAGTTTGAAAAATGATTTGATTTGTGACACATGTCAAAAGGGTAAACAAACTAAATCATCTTTCAAATCAAAAAATGAAATTACGACAAACCGACCACTTTAATTGATACATATGGATTTAGTTGGTCCAGCAAGAGTTAAAAACCATGGGGCAACTTAAATTCATTGGTCATCGTTGATGATTTCTTTAGATTTACATGGAATATTTTTCTGTCATCAAAGGATGAAACCTTTGCAGAATTAATTATTTTTGCCAAGAAAGTGAAAAATGAGAAAGGTATGTCCATTACAGGTATCAGGACATATCATGGTGGAGAATTTGAAAATCAAGCCTTTGAAGAATATTGTGATACTAATGGCATTGATCACAATTTCTCTGCTCCAAGGACACCACAACAAAATGGAGTTATGGAACGTAAGAATAGAGTGCTCACTGAAATGGCTAGAGCAATGCTGAATGAAAAGAACGTGTCTCAAGTTTTCTGGGCCGATGTAATGAGCACAGAATGCTATATTTCAAATAGAGCTTACATTAGAATAAAACTTGGAAAGACACCATATGAGCTATACAAAGGAAGGAAGCCGAATCTTGCTCATTTACACATCTTCGGTTGTAAGTGTTTCATTCATAACAATAGTAAAGATAACTTAGGAAAATTTGATTCTAGAATAGATGAAGGAATTTTCCTCGGCTATTCTAACCAAAGTAAAGCATATAGAATTTTCAATAAAAGAACATATGTTGTTGAAGAATCAATTCACGTTGTATTTGATGAATTTGAATCCTCTGAAAAAATCATTGATAATGAGCAGGAAGTTGTTTTAAATCAAGAAAATGGTCAATCTATTTCTAAATCTCTTATTCCAGAAGTTGATCAAACCATGGAAGAAGATCAGTCACTAGGACAACCTAAAGCCTGGAAATACAATATGAGTCATCCTCTAGATCAAGTCATAGGAGATGTGAATGAAGGAGTCAAAAATAGAAATAGAATTTTCAATGAAGTGAGTTTTTCTATATTCATTTATGAGATTGAACCTTCTAATATTGACGAAGCCCTATCAGACAATGATTGGGTTATAGCAATGCAAGAAGAACTAAACCAATTTGAAAGAAATCGAGTTTGGGATTTGGTTCCCCGACCTAAGGATCATCCGATCATTGGCACTAAATGGGTATTCAAGAACAAACTTGATGAATCCGCAATAATTTTTAGAAACAAGGCAAGATTGGTGGCTAAAGGCTATAATCAGGACGAAGGAATTGATTATGAGGAAACGTATGCTCCAGTGGCTAGATTGGAAGCTATACGAGTACTCTTAGCCTTTACATGCATCAAAGGATTAAAACTCTATCAAACAGATGTAAAGAGTGCATTTCTAAATGGCTACATCATGTAAGAAGTATATGTAGAGCAACCTCTAGGTTTTGAAGATGTAACCAAACCTGACCATGTTTTTAAACTCAGAAAGGCTTTATATGGTTTAGAACAAGCTCCTAGAGCATGATGCAACAGGCTCAGTAAATTTCTTATTGATCAAGGTTTTGTATGAGGAAAAGTTGATACAACACTTTTTACAAAATGAAAACGTGATGATATATTAATTGTGCAAATATATGTTGATAATATAGTTTTTGGTGCTACTAACGAAACTATGTGCAAAGAATTTTCTAAGATAATGCAGGGGAAGTTCGAGATATCAATGATGGGAGAATTGAAATTCTTTCTCGGTTTGCAAATCAATCAAAGAAAGAATGGAATTTTCATATCTCAAACGAAATATTTGAAAGAGCTATTGAAGAAGTATGGATTGGATGAAGTAAATGGAACGGACACACCCATGAGCTCAACCATATTGCTTGATGCGGATGTCAAGGGAAAAGATGACAATGTCACAAAATATAGAGGAATGATTGGATCACTACTCTATTTACTACAAGTAAGCCTAACATTCAATTCATTGTGGGTATGTGTGCAAGATATCAATCAGCACCAAAAGAGTCACATGCTGAAACCCTCAAACAAATCTTCTGATATCTAACTGACATGCCATAATTAGGTCTCTGGTATCCCAAAGGAAGAAGTGAATATCTAGTTGCATACTCAAACTCTGATCATGGAGGATACAAGACGGACAGAAAGAGTACAAGTGGACAAGGCTAGTTTCTTGGAGGCTCACTTGTATCATGATTTAACAAGAAACAAACTACAATGTATCTTTCATCAACGGAAGCTGAGTGTAACCCCCTGCCTTAATTACCGTAATTAATATTCGATAATGCATAATTAAAAGGGTTTTTTTTTAGACTGTCGGATAGTTCAAACGTATCAAATTACCTACCAAGCAGTAGGACCTTACAAAATTTTCAAAACTCCTTTCCTATCCGGGTCTCGTTTTCAATTACCGATTATAATCATCTGTGCAGTTAACTTACATTCATAAATATCAGAGTTCGTAATTTAAACCCCCGGCAACCCCCGGGTTCATCTATATGTATATATGGAGTTTCTAATTCCAAGTAGGGAATTACAAACCAAATATTCACACTATTTACATTTCAAAATGTAATACAGTAATCCCTATCCAAAATGATTAACCAACAAAACATACTAATGTCCCTACGAAACTCTACCCGCTCCGGGTCACACGCTTTTCCTTGGAGCCAGTCGCCCTGTCTGAAAGGTTAGTTCAAAGGAAAGAATGAGATTCAAAAGAATCCCAGTAGTAACTAAGCAATTATACCACATACAAGCACATAGCATGTAAGCAATCAATGCACCGCAGCAGCAACACATATCACACTCCACCCTCATCCCCTTTCTCCGCCGGGAAGACACACAGTCTTCACCCGAACCGTTGTTAGCTACTCAGGGACTATTGGCGTGGCAGTGCATACATATAGCCTTATAGCTCATAAGCTATTCGGCTTCACAAATGGCCCGTCGGCCTCACAAATAGCCTTTCGGCTCACAAATCAGCCTTTCGGCTCACAAATCAGCCTTTCGGCTCACAAATCAGCCTTTCGGCTCACATATCGCATATATCACACCTCATCCTCATCCCCTTTCTCCGCCGGGAAGACACACAGTCTTCACCCGAACCGTTGTTAGCTACTCAGGGACTATTGGACTGACGGTGCTACCACATATCCGCATCAGTCGAAATATCCGAATTCATCACAAATCACTGATCATACACACATACAATGCATTATAAATGGTACGAAAGAAAAGTCACTACCTGATCCCTTCCTGATGTCTCTGGGCACAGTAGGCTCACGAGGATAGCAGATGTCAAATCCTATAATCAGAATAGGGACATTTGGTTAATTTCCTTTTCCAAGTTATTACTTTAATAACACTCTAAGTTGGTATTCATTTGGACTCTTTAGATGGCCATTAAGTGCCTATTCATATGCCTAAAGGGTTGGGATAACTATCCCCAAAGATCCTTCTTTGGAAAGCTAAACACTAATTTCTGGGTCCCCTCACTCGAGCACAAGGGGCTGTGCTCGAGCATGACTCTCGCTCTCACTCGAGCACACATGCGAGTGACCTCCCGCGAGTGCTTTCCCGAGAGCAAACTTCACTACATTTTCACACTCTCACTCGAGCACAAGTGCCTGTGCTCGAGCACTGACCCTCAGTGCTCGCAAGCACAAGGCAGCGAGTGTCTGCCCGAGAGCACCCCAACTCCCAGGCAATAGATTCACTCGAGCACAAGTCCCAGTGCTCGAGTGATCCCCCAATGCTCGCGAGTGCCAGGCGCACTCTTGGCAATCACTCACGAGTGATACCCTGAGACACTCTCCCACAGCACCAAAAAGGCACCCTCACTCGAGCACAACATGCTCACTCGAGCATGTTCATCTTGTGCTCGAGTGAGACCATTCTCACTCGAGAAATCACACCAGAAACCAGAACGCAGCAACTGGTATACTTTTCCAAACTTCACCAAATGAACTCCAATGGTCCTTAAACTTGTGTCAAAGCTCATTATCACTTATTTCAATACAAGGAATCCATTGGTAACCAAAAACAACCCAAATTCAACCTAATCAACACATTCTCTCTCTAAATCATCAAACCACTCAAAACCTCCTTCTAACAACTTCCCTTATTCAACTTCCAATCAAATTCTAATCACTCCCAAGTGTCAAAACTGACCAAATGAACAGTGACACTCTCACCAAAGTCTACCCTTCACTTAACATCATAATTAGGTCTAATTTCCAGAATTCTCATTGGTTAAGCAAACATCTTGACATATATATCAAAATGCATTACAAACCTACCTCTTCAACTTGCTGAATTCAGAACTTG
Source organism: Inga leiocalycina (assembly GCA_963242795.1). NCBI lineage: Eukaryota > Viridiplantae > Streptophyta > Magnoliopsida > Fabales > Fabaceae > Inga > Inga leiocalycina. Next base: position 36,976,160 of record OY725331.1, read on the forward strand.
GATTCCTCAACTTTCAATTTCCCTCAATTTGCCACACACCACCAATCACAAGTCTGAAAACATGGAAAGAAAACTCTTGATCACTTGTACAATATTAATAAGAAGTGTTTAAGCTTGTGAAGTCATTTACCTTCACAAAATTCAAACCCTTGCTTTCTCTTTCTTGCTTGGTTCGCCGGAAATGGAGGAAAGGGAGAGAGAAAATGGGTTGATGAAGATGATCATTCTTTCCTCACACACCCCCATAAACCGACTAGGGAGGGAGAGAGAAGAATGTTTGAATATCTTGACTCATCCAATGGCTCTTACTTAGCCACTTGGCATCATCTCCTTTCTTCCACAATAATTTCACATATTCTCACATACACAAGATCCCACCCTTAGATCTTTCAATCTCAACCATTGATATTGATTACTAAGGGGTTTTCTCATTAATAGCTAATCAGACGGTTGGTAAATTTACCGTTTTACCCCTGATTAGTACAATACTCATTAAATCATCACTAATGGTCTTTATATCATAACACACAACATATACTTCAAATATGCTTAATTGACATTAATTACATCATTTGAAGTTATTATCCCTTAATTAAAATCCAGGATGTTACACTGAGTATGTTGCAGTATCAAGTTGTTGTGCACAAGTAATATGGCTAAAGCAACAACTCTAGGATCTTGGTATTTATTTGAAAGAAACACCAATATACTGTGCCAACACTAGCACGATAAGCTTGGCAAAGAATCCTGTTCAACATTCTAGAACCAAGCATATTGATGTTACACATCACTTTTTTAGAAATCATGTCCAAAAGAAAGATGTTAAAGTAATATTCATTCCAACTCATCTTCAACTAGCTGATATCTTCACAAAACCTCTTGCAAAAGATCAATTTTTATATATTATACGAGAATTAGGAATGGTAAATCCCAATGAATTGTAAATTATTTAGTGTTTGCAAAATGTTAGATGACATTATTTATTGATGTTTTGATGATTACTAACTTAAGCATCATAGTTTCCAGAAATTTTTTTTGCAGGATCATAATAATCTGCTTTGGAGTATGAATAGCAAAGGTTAACAGAGGAACACATTACTGGAGTGAAAACTTCAGGTAATGAACATTACTGGAGTGACAACTTCAGGTAATGAGCATTACTGGAGTGACAACTTCAAGTAATAAGCATTACTAAAGTGACAACTTGAAGTAATGGATGTATTACTTGAGTAGCCACTCGAGTAATGACCTTGGAAATGTGCCAGTGAAGCATTAATTTCAAATAAAACGGCACAACGGTTCGAAATGAACAGTCAGAAGGTAAAGAGACAGCTTACCTGAGGGAGGCCTTGAGTAAACCTAGGTCCAAATTTCAAATCAATTGAGTTTCAATTCAAATATGTTCTAAAGTGTCATCAAATGATCGAGGGAATATACATGGATAATTACAATATTATTCATGCCAAGTACGCTCTCAAATTTGTTGTATTTTAAACTTCTTTTGTATGATCACTCAAGTAGCTACCCAAGTGATAGTGATGATCACTCGAGTAAGCCCTCGAGTGATATGGGGTTCTAGGTTATTTCAACTCGATACTCGGTCATTTCAACTCGATACTTGGTCATTTCTCATAAAATCTCCTCGAGTGATTCTCCTAGTGCTCTCACAAAAACTTTTCAAAATCTTTTTCTCTTCCCATAACAGACAAAACCCAGTGATTTACACCTTCAAAAACCTCTTAGATTGCACTGTATTATCTGCCCTATTTTCTTCGACGCTCGTCTCTATTTTTCAGAAATCTTTGATTTTCTTAAATCACAATGGTAAGGACTAAATCTCTCAATCTTAGCACTCCTTCTGAGTCTTTTGAACCATATCAACCTTCTGATTCACATTCCTCTCCTCCTACCAAGAAGAGGAAAATTTCTCCCAAACCAAAATCCAAGACCAAGTCCCAAGCTAAGCATAAGGTGAAAGGGGTTGTGATTAAGGAGCCCATTGCCACAAGAGCTTAATCCAAGAAGAGTTCACCCCCTGGAAAAGGAAAAACAACAAAAGAACCGTCTCTTCCTTCCTTTGATTCATCTGACATACCCACCTTTTCTCCTAAGCCTCTAAAAAAGCCCAAGGTTGATGAGAAGTTTACCAAAGTCATTGTAGGCATGATTGAGGAAGCTTTCCAATCTAAGGAAGCAAAGAAAGGGAAATCTTCAAGACAAATAGAAGAGAGGGATGAAGAAATCACATTTCCTCCAAAGGGATTCAACGTGAGCAAGCTTGAGGAATTTCAAAAGTACTTGAGTCATTTTGCAAGAAGAAATATGTGCAAGATGACTACATTGACTACAAGGTGCTTCAAGAGGTATTGAAATTCGATCTGAGTCCCTACCTTGATTCCTACATGCCCTGGCTATCTATCAAACTCCCATTGTGGAAGATGAAATGACTTCTAAGGTTAAAGGACAGAGAATTCTAATCTCACCTTCCAGAATCAATACCTGGTTAGGAATAGAAAATCCTCTTGATGATGATTACCCTAAATTTGATTCAAACCAGATATTCTCTATACTCAGACCTGGTGAGATAGTGGGACCTCTCTACTTCAATCCGAATATGAGTGATTTTCATAGAGTCCTATGGTATATCTACTCTAGAGCTACGGTGAACAAATCTAGTAACTTCACTCATTTCATTGAGAGAGACTTCAGGAAATTCGCCTCATTGATTCTCAAAGAGCAAAAGGACTTGGGAGAGTATATCTTCAATGAGATCAAGAGGTATAGATATAAAGGAAAATCTACTACTCCAATGCCTTATCCTCAACTTATTTCCTTGTTTCTCAAGAAGAACAAGATTTGGTATTTGGAGAGTATGGAGCCGGTTTAGAGGTTAGCACCAGTGGGAAGGAATCAAATTGGAAAGTTGAATATTGAGATTCCTTTGAAGACACCTCTAGAAGCAAGTGCCAAGAAAAAGAATACTGACATAGCAACAAGCCGAATGGATGACACACAGTCTTCTGCTCCAGCCAACACATCTTCTCTATCCTTCTTTAGTGCCGCAATGCAAACGTTCATGGAGAATATTCTGAAGATTTTTCATGTAGACATTGCGAATACCGATGCGGAGTTGGTTACATATATGAATGAGAAGATGGGACAACTTGTGGAGAGGATGGATAGGAGGCATGAAGAGTTGCTAGCTGAACAACGTGCCCAGGGTGAGCTTCTGAGATCCATTCTTGCCAGACTTGATGCTATGGCATCTAGACCCTCTACTCCTGGTCCTTCTGGTATTCCTGAGCCCATACTTGTCCCTGAACCTGGACCCTTTATACCTACTGAGCATAGACCCTCTGAGAGTGGACCTAGCAATGTGTTGTTCTCTATGCCTGACCCTGACACATCCGAGCCTATCCACATCACTACTAATGATCCACCTCAGCCTGTTTAGCCAAAGCCTATACCTGCACCCATTGCATCACCTACAAGCACTGAGGAAGTGCTTGAGTCTTCACCGATTGCTACAGAGGAAGTAGAAACTACTTCTCTGGTTCCTTACCCTTCATCTCCGGTGAATCCTCCAGAGGATCTTCAGACACCGCCAGTAAACCTTCCTGAACCTGAATCATCATCTTCAGATTCTTTAAGTTCAGAAGGTTCATATGAGTCATTGGCATTTCCTGTCACTTCTATCTCAGTAGCCAAGTCACCTACTCCTCCTCATGATTGATTCCACCTTTGTGATGAAGACAAAAAGGGGGAGAAGAGCCTGAGTGATTTTTTGATGAATGGCTGAGTTGATTGGGATTTGGGTGTATGGGCCTTAGGGTGCTTTTAATGTTTTTAAGTTTTTAAGTTTTATTTTAAGTTTGATTATGTTCTTCATTTTGCAATTTTTTCCTTTATGACATTTCATTTAAATTATATTGCATTTTGGGACTAATGTGTTTTCGATTGTGTATGTAAGGTAAACAAGTAAATATAAGAACAAACACTTTGAAAAGATCTTTAATAAGCTATTTCAAAAGAGTTTTCAAGGTTAATTGAACAAAAGATTTCATATGGAAAAGTATTTGAGAAGCACATGTTTGAAAACTCAATTTCAAAAACTTTGTTCAAAATCACCAAGTTTTTTCATCATCAAAAATGGGGAGAATGTCAGATCCCATATGTTTTGATGATAACAAAGATTGGATCAATGATATAAAAGGATTTGATGACAAACAAATAAATTTGAACAAAGTGGCAAAGTATTACTAAAAGTAAGCATTGGAGTAATAAACAAATTTTGTGAAGGCTTACTCGAGTAGCCACTCAAGTAAGGGTAGCTGTTACTCAATTAAGCACTCGAGTAATCAAGGAGAATTTCATCTAGTAAAGCACTGCCAAAATTTGAACAAAGTTACTCGAGGGACCACTCGAGTAATCTGCAAAGTTATATAGACCATTACTCGAGTAGCTACTCGAGTAACCTCATTTGCAAAGGCATCACTTGAGTAACCACTCGAATAACCATATGAAAAAAAAACTTCCAGTAGCTCTCGGCCAAGAAATGCAACAATTTACTCGAGTAGCCACTCGAGTAACCATATGAGAAAAAGACATTACTCGAAAGACCACTCGAGTAATCTGCAGAGTTATTTGAAGCATTACTCAAGGGGTCACTCGAGTTATCACTAAGCAAAGTCTCGGCCAAGAATTTGATGCAATTACTCGAGGGAGTAAACGAGTAATCTGCCAGGTTATTTGAAATTTACTCAAGGGCTCACTCGAATAACATGTGAAGAAAAAGGAAAGCCACTCGAGTAACCAGATTACCAGAGTCAGCACCCGAGTAACTTGTGAAGAAAAGACATGGCCACTCGAGTAGACACTAGAGTAATCAGGTATTTCCAAGGTTTGTGAAGTATCTTACTCCATGTCTTATCCGAGTAATATCTTATGAAAAATGTTGAATTAAGCACTGCCATATTTTTGATAGGTTTACCCGAGGGACCACTCAAGTAACAAACTTGATCACTCGAGTAGCCAATCTAGAAAGGCAGTCCAGAAATTATGTTTTTGATAGAATGTTTATTAAATTGTTTTCTATATGATTAACTCTTCATTGCATTAGTATCCTAAGTACATTTGTAGCGAAACAATGAAGAGATCATGCAAGAAGTGAAAAGTCAAATAAAAGAACGAACGTTCACCTACCGCTACCTACCGCAAAAGGATAGCTTTCAAATTTGAAGAATAGTCAACCGTTACTACACGACTCTAACGGACATGTTTGAATTGCTTCCAACGGACACTACAAATTATCTATATATATGGAGCATTCAAAGAGAAGAAAACAAGACACAAGAACTGAGAATACACTGATCAACACACACTTAGTGATTTGCTTTCTTATACTCATTCATTATACTTCAGTGATTATATATTTTCTCTATGAGAGAGTTTTTCATTACAAACTCAATATTTGTTATTGAGACAACTTAAGGTAGTGGAACCTTGAGTTGGGGATTTGATTACAACGTGTAAGGGGAAGCTACTCAGGGACTGTTGGCGTAGCGGTGCTCACACATAGCCTTTCGGCTTCCACATCACACTCCACCCTCATCCCCTTTCTCCACCGGGAAGACACACAGTCTTTACTAGAACTGTTGTTAGCTACTCAGGAACTGTTGGCGTGGTAGTGCATACACATAAGATCAGCAATCACACTCCACCCCCATCCCCTTTCTCCGCCGGGAAGACACACAGTCTTTACCCGAACCGTTGTTAGCTACTCAGGGACTGCTGGCATGGTAGTGCATACACATAGCCTTATAGCTCATACAGCTATCCGGCTTCCACAACTGGCCCGTCGTCCTTCACAAATAGCCTGTCCCCCGTATCACCACTGCCCCGAAGGCACGGTCCTCCCACTGGAATCACCCAATGGGCCGCAGGTGAAAGACTCACAAATATCAGCCACATCCTGAGCCTATGCCTACCAGGCGCAGCCCACCAGACCAAATCGATCCGGCCCAACCGGGGAAATGGACTCATAGTACACAATCGTAACAAGCTGGAACCAGGTATATTAACAACTTCGCCTTCAACATTTCGAATTCTTTTCACGTATTGGGATCCTTCAAGACCCCTTCTCACAAAATAATCTGGACTTCAGAGTTGTACTCTTCGAAGCCATCACTAATACATTGCACTTTCTGCAAACTTGAGCTTCTACTCAGCGCAGTATTCAAACACATCACATTCACCATGCTTTCGCTGCACACTCTGAGGTCTTTCTCCTCATCTGTGCTTTAACAATGTCAAGTTGATTTAACAGGAGTCCCATAGGAATCTCCCACTACAACTGACAACATTCACAACATATATTCATCTGTGTCAAACCTTGGCCCGATTCAACTTAAATCATCCAGAGCCATATGACTTCTTATCTCCAGAATAACCATTCACTGTGGGATTCGTTGTAATATACCATCATTGAGAGGCAACACTGCCGCAGTGTTAATCTATGATTCAATATCATGGCGGCTGCACTCTATGGTTCGTGATCAAGGCGGCTGCATGCTAGGGTTGTCATCACGGTGGCTCCACACTACGGTACAATACTCTCTGTAGGTAGCCCTTTGCGATCAGATTTCCTCATAAGTAGCCCTTTCCTATCAGAACTCTCCACAGGTAGCCGTTTCTAATTTGAATCCTTCGTAGATAACTCTTTCCAGTTGGTTGTCTCAAAATGAAGGTATCATTTTAACGAGAACTCAGAAGCCATTTACACATCCCATTCTTTGTTTCAACCTTGAGACCATATCTCTTAACTATTCATGGTTCTATCAAAACCATCCACAGGTCATTTTGAATTCCTAAGAATCAGCCCAGCTATGGAGTCTGATCCTTGGATCACAACTCATCTATCCAAACCTCAACCTTAGTTGAACCGGGAAATCACTTCCCTCATTTCCACAGAGCATCACAACTCCTATACAAATCTAGATATCTCTGCCAGCCTAAGGCACACCGGTCCCCTGGGTCTTAAGGCCTTTACACACAAGCTCAATATGATATCACTACATGTAACATCATACCACCTTGGGTTACTTACCCAACATCTAGGCTAGTTATGATACCTAGAACTTCAATATCAAATACCTCGGAAACCATTTTCCTCGGTTTTCAAATCAGATGATAAGTCTGATTACCTCCACCTCTAGGTTTACACCTCAATTTCTCGGGCGAATCATACTGACTCACCATATCCATAACACAAATAATGTATACACAGTCCATAAATCACATATATCCACAGCCAGCAAGGACCTTAATGTGTATACCACAAACAAACAATGTCATTCTCTATGACTTAAGGCAGCAACTATAGCCATTATCCTAGCAAATTCCCATGTTTGCCAGGAACTGCAGCTCTGATACCAAAAATGTAACCCCCTGCTGTAATTATATCCGAAATACATGATTAAAGTGAAATAGAGACCAATAATAAACAAATAACATTTACTAACCTATCACATGATGAGGTTTTCACAATTACCTTTCGAAATCATTTATAAACTTGGTCTCATAATCACTTTTCGAATACAATTACTACGCGGAATATCACATTCATAACAAATCAGAGTACACAAAAATAATCCCGGCAATCCCGGGTTCCATACATTAACTCAAAGCCTTATAGGGCATATTCGCCCCTACAAGCCCTCATATGGGGATTACAAAATCCTCTTAAATACATCTACAAATATCATATCCAAACACATTCCAACCCATACATATCGAAAACTGAATCCAAATAACCAAATACAATTATCCAAATATACATCCCAACTAAGATAACCAACTACCAACTTCAATCCCGAAGGAGTCTTCATCGCCCTTAGCTGCTCGCTATATCCTTGATCTACTACCCTGTCTGAAAGGTTAGTAGGGGAGGGTGAGATTCGAGAGAATCTCAGTAGGAAAATAGTATCAATATGCATGTACGATAAATGTTTAATGCATGACATGCTTGCATCACATAACACATGCTAACACAATGACAATTTGTAAGCTCAATGCTTCGAACAATATACTAATGGCCATAGCACAAATTAAAACATAGCTTCAAATAACATATAATCATGCAAAGCTAAGACATGTACCAACACACTAACACATATATCAAATACATACAGGAGAGATATGTTCCCTACCCTCTTTCCACATAAGCTCCAGCTCCGGTTGCTCACAATCGGGCGAACACCAAATCCTATAACCAAACAAGGACATAGGGTTAATCCCTTTTCCAATTCCTTAACTCTCAAACACTTAATGTTGGTTATCATTCACGACCTTTAGGTGGCTAATCAAAGCCCAAACATATGCCTAAAGGCTTGGGGGAACACTTGACCAAAGATCACCTTTTAAAAGTCCAATATGTTGATTTTTGGGGGTTGGCCACGGCCCACAAATCCACTGGCCACGGCCAAAAATTGCCCAGAAACATTTGGGCCGCGGCCCAGAATCCGCTGGCCGTGGCCAAGAAAATCCAGTTTCTTGGCTGAACTTCCAAAAATCATAACTAATTCCATAAAAATCGAAATGAGGTGATCCCAAAGCCAAATGAAATTTATTCAAGTCCTCTACACAGGAAAAATATTGGCCAATACTGAAAATCACAACATAAATACAGAATTCCCCAAAACTCAAGACTGTCCCAAAACAGTGTTCATTTTCGACCTCAAACTTTGGACAGCCACAACTCACAGAAGACAAAATGAAATGGCACAAATTATGTGTCCATTTTGAAGCTTGGGATGTGAAATTTAAGACTAGAAAGTTTCATAATTTTCTGACATCATTTGCCCAGTCAAAACGTCCACACGAACAGACTTTCCAAAACAGACTTCCAATTGACAGATTTTCAAGTTTTACACAATTGGCTTCCAATGGTCCCATTTTCCCATCAAACACCATTCCCACACAAATTTTCACAAGGAAACCATTGGAATCACCAAAACAACCAAATTCACATCACATTGACATGTTTTACCAATAATCATAACATGTCATCACAAAACCAGAACACAATCACACATTGCCATTCTTTTCATTCCAAGTTCTCAAACCAATTCCAATGGCTCTATAACACATCAAGACACCAATTGCCACTCAAAACACAAGGCAATTCATACATTTCGAAAATCACACAAAATCAGGGAAAATATTATAATTCTCAAAACTCCACCAAAAACCACAATCAATAGATCAAAATGGAGCAAACACTCACCTCTTCCTCTTTCCCAAACAAATTCCTTGATTCTTCATCTTTCCAAATTTCCTCAAGCCATCAAACACCTCCAATCAAGAATCTAAAACCATAGAGATGAAGCTCTCATCACTATGAACAACATTAAAGAAGGGTATTTGAGCATTAGAGGACATTATCTCACCTAAACATTGAACTCTTCCTTTCTCTTTCTTCCTTGTGCTTGGCATCCATGGAGGACGAAGAGAGAGATGAGAGATGAAGATGAAGAGATGAAGTGAATGCAGATTTTGGAGAGCCCAAAAACGTCCAAATAGAGAGGAGAGGTGTAACACCCTGCTTTTAAACACGTAATTATAACTCGATATTAGGTAATTAAATTAGATTAGAGACCGTCGTATAGTTTAAAACTCATTTAAACTTCCCTCTAGTAGTAGGGACTTTACGAAATTTCAAAACTTCATTTCTTTTCCGGTCTCAAGTTCAATTTATCGAATATAATTACCTGTGCAGTTTATATACATTTACGAATAACAGAGTGTATAACCAAAATCCCGGCAACCCCCGGGTTCAACTACATACCTAGAATTCCAAATCCTGATTAGGGATTACAACCAAGTATTTCAAACTATACACATCTCCAAAACATAATACAGTAATCCCTATCCAAAATGAATAAACCAACAAAACTATACTAATGTCCCTAAGAAACTCTAACCACTTCGGGTCACGCGCTTTTCGTTGGAGCCAGTCGCCCTGTCTGAAAGGTTAGTTTAAAGGAAAGAATGAGATTCTAAAGAATCCCAGTAGTAACTAAGCAATTATACCACACACAAGCACATAGCATGTAAGCAAATCATCATACAGCAGCAGCAGCAGCACAAATCACACTCCACCCTCATCCCCTTTCTCCGCCGGGAAGGCACACTGCCTAACCCGAACCGTTGATAGCTACTCAGGGACTATTGGCGTGGCAGTGCATACATATAGCCTTATAGCACATAGCTATCCGGCTTCACAAACGGCTCGTCAGCCTCACAACCGACCTTTCGGCCCACAACCGACCTTTCGGCCCACAATCAGCCTCTCGGCTTTCATGTCACATAATCACACCTCATCCTCATCCCCTTTCTCCGCCGGGAAGGCACACTGCCTAACCCGAACCGTTGATAGCTACTCAGGGACTATTGGCGTGGCAGTGCATACATATAGCCTTATAGCACATAGCTATCCGGCTTCACAAACGGCTCGTCAGCCTCACAACCGACCTTTCGGCCCACAACCGACCTTTCGGCCCACAATCAGCCTCTCGGCTTTCATGTCACATAATCACACCTCATCCTCATCCCCTTTCTCCGCCGGGAAGGCACACTGCCTAACCCGAACCGTTATTAGCTACTCAGGGACTATTGGACTGACGGTGCTCACATATATCCACATAAGTCGCAGGACACGAGCTTATCACAAATCAATGATAATACACACATACAATGCATCACATATGGTACGAAAGAAAAGTCACTACCTGATCCCTTCCTGTTGTCTCTGGGCACAGTAGGCTCACGAGGATAGCAGATATCAAATCCTATAATCAAAATAGGGACATTTGGTTAATTTCCTTTTCCAAGTTCTTACTTCCATAACACTTTAAGTTGGTATTCATTTGGACTCTTTAGATGGCTATTAAATGCCTAAACATATGCCTAAAGGGTTAAGAGAAACTACCCCCAAAGATCCCTCTTTGAAAAGCTAATCATTGATTTTTGGGTCCTCTTACTCGAGCACAGAAGGCCGTGCTCGAGCATGACTCTCGCTCTCACTCGAGCACACATGCGAGTGACCTCCCGCGAGTGCTTGCCCGAGAGCAAACTCCTCTACAATTCCACACTCTCACTCGAGCACAAGGGGCTGTGCTCGAGCAGAGACCCCGAGCACACTCGAGCACCACAGAAGTGAAGCCTGCGAGTGACAACCCGAGAGCATCTCTCAACATCTTCTTCCACCTTCACTCGAGCACAAATGCCTGTGCTCGAGCACTGACCTTCAGTGCTCGCGAGCACAAGGCAGCGAGTGTCTGCCCGAGAGCACCCCAACTCCCAGGCTACATATTCACTCGAGCACAACCACCCGTGCTCGAGTGATCCCCCAATGCTCGCGAGTGCCAGGCGCACTCTTGGCAATCACTCACGAGTGATACCCTGAGACACTCACCCACAGCACCAAAAAGGCACCCTCACTCGAGCACAAACATGCTCACTCGAGCATGTTCATCTTGTGCTCGAGTGAGACCCTTCTCACCCGAGAAATCCTGACAGAAACCAGATCGCAGCAACTGGTAACCTTTTCCAAAACTCACCAATTACACTCCAATGGTTCTAAAACTTGTGTTAGAGCTCATTTTCACTTATTTCCACACATAGAACCCATTGATAACCAAAAGCAACCCAAATTCAACCCATTCTCTCTCTAAATCATCAAACCACTCAAAACCTCCTTCTAACAACTTCCCTTATTCAACTTCAATTCAAATTCTAATCACTCCCAAGTGTCAAAACTGACCAAATGAACAGTGACACTCTCCCCAAAATCTACCCTTCAATTAACAACATAATTAGGTCAAATTTCCAGAATTTTCATTGATCATGAAAACATCCTAACATATATACCACAATTCCTCAAAAGCCTACCTCTTTCACTTGCTGATTTCAGAACTTGGATTCCTCCACTTTCAAAATCCCTCACTTTGCCACACACCACCAATCACAAGTCTGAAAACATGGAAGTAGAGCTCTTAACCTTTTGAACAATATCAATAAATAGTGTTTGAGCTTATAAGGTCATTTACCTATCTTAATTTCAGACTCTTCCTTTCTCTTTCTTGCCAAGCTCGCCGGAAATGGAGGAAAATGGAGAGAGAAATGAGTTGGTGAGATATGATCATTTGCTTCTCTTTTCCCCATGCATACCAACGAGTTGAAGGAAGAGAGGGAGGAGAGGAATATTTGACTTAATCCAATGGTCCTTCTCTTGCCACTTGTCACCATCCTATTACTCCCACCATGATTTCACATAAACTCTTCCACACTTGATCCCACCCCTTGATCTTTCAATATCAACCATTGATCTTGATTACTAAGGGGTTTTATCATCCGTAGCTAACCAGACGGTTGGTAAATTTACCGTTTTACCCCTGATTAGTACTATACTCATTAAATCATCACTAATGATCTTTATATCATAACACACAACATATACTTCAAGTATGCTTAATTGACATTAATTACATCATTTGAAGTTACTAATCCTTGATTAAATCCAGGATGTTACAATTCTCCCCCCGAAAATTTAATTTCGTCCTCGAAATTGCTATACAACTTGAGCCATAAACTCCGGATATCTTCTCCACAGATCTTCCTCCGCTTCCCAAGTTGCTTTTCTCGGAGTCATTCCCTTCCAGATTACTTTCACATATGGAATGCTCCTATGTCTGAGTCGTCGTTCCTCTCGGTCAATGACCTGCTCTGGCTCCACTGCATATGAGAAATTATCTTGTAACTCCACTTCTTCATATTCAACTACGTGAGATGGATCTGGTTGGTACTTCTTTAATTGAGAGACGTGGAATACATCATGGAGCCTGCTCAAGCTTGGGGGTAAAGCTACTCGATACGCAACAGGCCCAATCCTCTCAAGGATCTCAAAAGGACCTATGTATCTAGGGCTTAGCTTCTTCCTCTTGATCGCTCGCCCAACACCGGTGACAGGAGATACCCTTAAGAAGATATGATCTCCAACCTCAAACTCTAGAGGCCGTCTTCTCTTGTCAGCGTAGCTTTTCTGTCGACTCTGCGCTGCAAGTAACCTCTTACGAATAATCTGAATCTGTGATGAGGTTTGATCAACCAAATCTGGTCCGTAAAGCTTCCTTTCAGATAGCTCGTTCCAGCACACGGGCGATTGACACCGTCTTCCATACAACGCTTCATACGGGGCCATCTGAATGCTCGCATGATAGCTATTGTTGTAGGCGAACTCAGCCAGTGGAAGAAAACGATCCCAACTTCCCTTAAAGTCGAGAACACAGGCCCGCAACATATCTTCCAGCGTCTGAATTGTTCTCTCTGACTGTCCATCCGTCTGTGGATGATAAGCCGTGCTGAACCTTAATTGAGTTCCCAAGGCTCTATGCAACGCTTTCCAGAATCTTGAAGTAAACCGAGGATCTCGATCAGAAATGATATTCTTTGGTGTACCATGGAGTTTCACAATCTCACTGATATAAATCTCTGCTAGTTTATCAGGAGAATAACCAGCATTAATCGGTATGATGTGCGCCGACTTCGTTAACCTATCCACAATTACCCAGATCGCATCATAATTCCTGATCTTGGGCAACCCCGTCACAAGGTCCATGGTCACACTTTCCCATTTCCATTCCGGAATCTCAGGACTCTGGAGTAAACCAGGTGGTCTTTGGTGCTCAATTTTCACTTTCTGACAAGTGAGACATCTCGCCACATATTTGGTCACATCACTCTTCAAACCCGGCCACCAGTACACAGATTTCAGGTTATGGTACATCTTGGTTATACCAAGATGAAGAGTGTACCAGCTCTTATGCGCCTCATCCAAAATCTTTTGCCTTAACTCCGCCTTAAGTGGCACGCAAACTCTCTTTTGATAACGAACCAATCCACGAGGCGACAAATCATAACCTGGGACTTCTCCCCGTTCAATCCGAGTCAGATTGCGCTGTATCCAGTCATCTTGCCTCTGAGCTTCCTCAATTTCAGCTCTTAGATCACTTTCCTCCTGGGAAACAGTGTAATTGGCACAGATGATCTGGTTCGTCAAATTCAAATCACGAAAATCTTCAATCAATCTCTTCTCTCGTATCATCATAGCTGCAACGAGTACAGTCTTCCGACTAAGAGCATCAGCGACTACATTGGCTTTACCCGGATGATATTTAATCTCCAGATCGTAGTCCTTAAGCAATTCCATCCAACGGCGCTGTCTCATATTCAGTTCTTTCTGATCATAAAGATACTTGAGACTCTTGTGGTCGCAGTACAGTTCCACAGTCACACCATACAGGTAATGACACCAAATCTTCAAAGCAAACACAATGGCCGCAAGCTCCAGATCATAAGTGGGATAATTCAATTCATGAGGTCTGAGCTGTCGAGAGGCGTAGGCCACCACACGTCCCTGCTGCATAAGGACACACCCTAATCCCTGCCCACTGGCATCAGAGTACACAACATATGTCACACTGGGATCGGGTAAAATCAACACAGCTGCCGACGTCAACCTCTCCTTCAGCTCCACAAAACAGTTTTCACATTTATCGTCCCACACAAACGGCTGATCCTTTCTCGTGAGCTTGGTCATTGGTAACGCAATTCGGAAGAAATTCTGGATGAATCTCCGATAGTATCCGGCAAGACCCAGAAAACTGCGTACCTCTGCCACAGATTCTGGCCTTTTCCAGTCTAGTACTGCTTCCACTTTACTGGGATCCACAGAGACCCCTTCTTGCGAGATAACATGGCCTAGGAATCTCACTTCCAATAGCCAAAATTCGCATTTACTCAACTTCGCGTATAGCTTCTTCTCATACAAAATGTTCAATACAATTCTCAAATGATGCTCATGCTCTTCCATACTCTTGGAATATATCAGAATGTCATCGATAAACACAACAACAAACTGATCCAGATATTGCCGAAAGATACGGTTCATGTAATCCATGAAAACCGCAGGCGCATTGGTTAGCCCAAATGGCATCACCAGAAACTCATAATGACCATACCGGGTCCTGAAAGCAGTCTTTGGAACGTCTTCTGCTTTTACTCGCAGCTGATGATACCATGACCTTAGATCAATCTTTGAGAATATACACGATCCAGATAATTGATCTAAAAGGTCATCGATTCGGGGAAGTGGGTACTTGTTCTTGATGGTAACCTTGTTCAACTCCCTATAATCGATACACAACCGAAGGCTTCCATCTTTCTTCTTTACAAACAACACTGGAGCTCCCCAAGGCGATACACTGGGTCTAATGAACCCTTTCTCAAGCAAATCTTCTATTTGTTTCTTTAGTTCCGCCATCTCGTTTGGGGCCATACGATATGGGGCTTTTGAAATAGAACCAGCTCCAGGCACAATATCAATCGGGAACTGGACTTCCCTCTCGGGAGGCAATCCGCTAAGGTCATCCAGAAACACCTCAGGGAATTCATTTACCACGGGTATATTACTCAACATTTCACCAGTTTCCCCCTGAACGGAGAAGAATACCATATACCCTTGGCAACCCTTTTCAATATATTTTTCAGCTTTAGCCGTAGAAAGGAAATTCATACTAGCACCTACAGCTTCAGCCCTCTGAGAAACAGGATATACTATCCTCTTGTTCCCGCAATCAAGCAATACGTTATTTGCCGTTAACCAATTAAGACCCAAAATGACTTCCAATTGATAAAGCGGCAGACAAATCAGGTCTATAACAGACTGATGCCCTTCCATAGTTATGACACAATTCAGACAAACTTCTGTGGTCAAGGCTTTAATACCCATTGGATTGGACACTACTAATTCAAATGGTAACTCATGCACATGCAATCCTAGGCGCTTCACGCAATCATAGGCGATGAATGAGTGACTTGCACCTGAGTCGAATAAAACTTGCATCAAATAACCATTTACAGAAACTTTACCTTGAATCAACTCAGGAGATCTACGGGCCTCCTCGTGGGTCATAGCGAACACTCGGCCCGGTGCCTGTGGCCTCGGTTCCGCTCTCGGTTGCCGACAATCTTTAGCAAGATGTCCTGGCCGTTTGCAATTGAAACAAACCATCTCTCCCTGACAATTCTGGCCATAATGTGATTTGTTGCAACGACGACATTTCCACTCGGTCACAAATCTCTGAGACTCACGACCTTTAGACTGATAGGGCTTCTTATCACCGCCCTGATACGAAGAAGATCCTTGGCCTTTCCGCTTTTGAGAAACATTACCCTTACTGGGTTCACTGCGGTGGCCAGTAGTTCTGGTAGGATGCACTTCTCTTAGATTATTCTCCGTGATTCGACATTGCTCCACCGCCTTATTGAACTTCTTGAATCGGTGTGTAACCAGCCGCTTCCGCAACTCTCGCCTCAAACCTCGTATAGCATATCCGAGCTCCATTCCCCGTCATCCTTGTACCGGAGGTAGGAGGAATACCGGGACAAGCGAATGAATCGGGATAAATAATCATCGAAGCTCTCCGTGTCCCCTTGCCTGATGTTGAGGAATTCTGTCTCCTTCTCAAGCCGGACTGATTTCGGGAAGTACTTCTCATTGAACTCTTGTAGGAACAATTCCCAAGTCAGTGGCGCATTTCTGCTCTTCAGTGTTAGGGCGATATTCCGCCACCAACGATCCGCATCACCTTCGAGCTTGTAGACCGCCAACCGTGGCTTTATCTCCTCTGGACAACAAAGCACCTCAAATATCTTCTCCAGCCTATTCAGCCAATCCTCGGCTGCTTGAGGGTCAAACCTCCCTCTGAACACCGGAGGCAGGTGTTTGCAGAATCTTGTGACCCAAAACTGCAGGTCTCTTTCTTCTCGGAGCGGCATTCCATGAGACTCTTGATTCAAAGCAACATGAGGCGGGGATTCCTGAGGTCGTGCTGACCCCTCAGCAGTATCCTCATGTCAAGTTCCTTCTTGAGTTTCCTCCGGAATGGACTGAACCGGAACTTCTTTATTCTTTGCCTTCTCCGCTCTGAGCTCGTCCCTTAGCCCAGTGATCATGTCCCGCTGATCTTTGATTAGACCCATTAATTCTTGCATCGGATCCGGTGGATTTTCATTATCAACCTCCACCACAGGGTCTACACGCGGAACTTTGGGGCGTCCTCTGGTTTTCTTCATTCTACAAGCAACTTACCCTATTAATTCAACAGAGACAGTATGCACATATAGTCACCAAACTCATATATAATCCATATCAATAAACATACATGTGCATACACAACAATCATTCACAAACAATCTTCTATCCCTAAACCAACTAAGGGATCTATCCTAGCAACCTCTACCCTTGCCAGAAACTACAACTCTGATACCAAAATGTAACACCCTGCTTTTAAACACGTAATTATAACTCGATATTAGGTAATTAAATTAGATTAGAGACCGTCGTATAGTTTAAAACTCATTTAAACTTCCCTCTAGTAGTAGGGACTTTACGAAATTTCAAAACTTCATTTCTTTTCCGGTCTCAAGTTCAATTTATCGAATATAATTACCTGTGCAGTTTATATACATTTACGAATAACAGAGTGTATAACCAAAATCCCGGCAACCCCCGGGTTCAACTACATACCTAGAATTCCAAATCCTGATTAGGGATTACAACCAAGTATTTCAAACTATACACATCTCCAAAACATAATACAGTAATCCCTATCCAAAATGAATAAACCAACAAAACTATACTAATGTCCCTAAGAAACTCTAACCACTTCGGGTCACGCGCTTTTCGTTGGAGCCAGTCGCCCTGTCTGAAAGGTTAGTTTAAAGGAAAGAATGAGATTCTAAAGAATCCCAGTAGTAACTAAGCAATTATACCACACACAAGCACATAGCATGTAAGCAAATCATCATACAGCAGCAGCAGCAGCACAAATCACACTCCACCCTCATCCCCTTTCTCCGCCGGGAAGGCACACTGCCTAACCCGAACCGTTGATAGCTACTCAGGGACTATTGGCGTGGCAGTGCATACATATAGCCTTATAGCACATAGCTATCCGGCTTCACAAACGGCTCGTCAGCCTCACAACCGACCTTTCGGCCCACAACCGACCTTTCGGCCCACAATCAGCCTCTCGGCTTTCATGTCACATAATCACACCTCATCCTCATCCCCTTTCTCCGCCGGGAAGGCACACTGCCTAACCCGAACCGTTATTAGCTACTCAGGGACTATTGGACTGACGGTGCTCACATATATCCACATAAGTCGCAGGACACGAGCTTATCACAAATCAATGATAATACACACATACAATGCATCACATATGGTACGAAAGAAAAGTCACTACCTGATCCCTTCCTGTTGTCTCTGGGCACAGTAGGCTCACGAGGATAGCAGATATCAAATCCTATAATCAAAATAGGGACATTTGGTTAATTTCCTTTTCCAAGTTCTTACTTCCATAACACTTTAAGTTGGTATTCATTTGGACTCTTTAGATGGCTATTAAATGCCTAAACATATGCCTAAAGGGTTAAGAGAAACTACCCCCAAAGATCCCTCTTTGAAAAGCTAATCATTGATTTTTGGGTCCTCTTACTCGAGCACAGAAGGCCGTGCTCGAGCATGACTCTCGCTCTCACTCGAGCACACATGCGAGTGACCTCCCGCGAGTGCTTGCCCGAGAGCAAACTCCTCTACAATTCCACACTCTCACTCGAGCACAAGGGGCTGTGCTCGAGCAGAGACCCCGAGCACACTCGAGCACCACAGAAGTGAAGCCTGCGAGTGACAACCCGAGAGCATCTCTCAACATCTTCTTCCACCTTCACTCGAGCACAAATGCCTGTGCTCGAGCACTGACCTTCAGTGCTCGCGAGCACAAGGCAGCGAGTGTCTGCCCGAGAGCACCCCAACTCCCAGGCTACATATTCACTCGAGCACAACCACCCGTGCTCGAGTGATCCCCCAATGCTCGCGAGTGCCAGGCGCACTCTTGGCAATCACTCACGAGTGATACCCTGAGACACTCACCCGCAGCACCAAAAAGGCACCCTCACTCGAGCACAAACATGCTCACTCGAGCATGTTCATCTTGTGCTCGAGTGAGACCCTTCTCACCCGAGAAATCCTGACAGAAACCAGATCGCAGCAACTGGTAACCTTTTCCAAAACTCACCAATTACACTCCAATGGTTCTAAAACTTGTGTTAGAGCTCATTTTCACTTATTTCCACACATAGAACCCATTGATAACCAAAAGCAACCCAAATTCAACCCATTCAACACATTCTCTCTCTAAATCATCAAACCACTCAAAACCTCCTTCTAACAACTTCCCTTATTCAACTTCAATTCAAATTCTAATCACTCCCAAGTGTCAAAACTGACCAAATGAACAGTGACACTCTCCCCAAAATCTACCCTTCAATTAACAACATAATTAGGTCAAATTTCCAGAATTTTCATTGATCATGAAAACATCCTAACATATATACCACAATTCCTCAAAAGCCTACCTCTTTCACTTGCTGATTTCAGAACTTGGATTCCTCCACTTTCAAAATCCCTCACTTTGCCACACACCACCAATCACAAGTCTGAAAACATGGAAGTAGAGCTCTTAACCTTTTGAACAATATCAATAAATAGTGTTTGAGCTTATAAGGTCATTTACCTATCTTAATTTCAGACTCTTCCTTTCTCTTTCTTGCCAAGCTCGCCGGAAATGGAGGAAAATGGAGAGAGAAATGAGTTGGTGAGATATGATCATTTGCTTCTCTTTTCCCCATGCATACCAACGAGTTGAAGGAAGAGAGGGAGGAGAGGAATATTTGACTTAATCCAATGGTCCTTCTCTTGCCACTTGTCACCATCCTATTACTCCCACCATGATTTCACATAAACTCTTCCACACTTGATCCCACCCCTTGATCTTTCAATATCAACCATTGATCTTGATTACTAAGGGGTTTTATCATCCGTAGCTAACCAGACGGTTGGTAAATTTACCGTTTTACCCCTGATTAGTACTATACTCATTAAATCATCACTAATGATCTTTATATCATAACACACAACATATACTTCAAGTATGCTTAATTGACATTAATTACATCATTTGAAGTTACTAATCCTTGATTAAATCCAGGATGTTACAAGAGGAGAGAGGGAATGTGTTGACAATTTGACCAAGATCCAAGGGTCCAAAACTTGCCAAGTGTCAACATCTTGACAAGCCTCACATGAGCTCACATAAGCTCACTCACATGTGATTCCACCCCTTGATCTCTTGCACAAATCAATCCTAACCATTGATCTTGAAGTTACTAATGAGTTTCCTCTTCGTTAACTAACCAATTGGTCTGTAACTTTACCGTTTTGCCCCTGATTATGGCAATTCCTCTTGAATCCCCACCAAATACATCTTCTCATTCATTTTCTTTCACAATGCGCCCTCCCCTCTATTTTAAGTCAATTTAGAGGTTAATCCATAATTGAACTCAAATACAGGGTTTCGGTACTGATTATAACACATTCAAATCACATTCGAATCTCAAATCACATCATATTGTCCAAAAGGGTTATTTATCACTAACCACATCCACTTTTGGAGTCATTATCTCTTAATCACAATGTAGGATCTTGCTAAACTGGGGCTTAGCAATCCACTAATCTCAGGCTTATTCTCTAGCCTCAAGTCTCAGAATTCGGGGTATTACAAGTTCTCTTGACTTTTTCTATCGAGCCTATTCTACCTTCATTCTCTTTTTTGTCTTTCTTTCAACAAACAACACTGAAGCACCCTATAGCGATTCACTAGGCCACATAAACCCTTTTCTCATTCTACTATCTACTATGGGGTCATTCTGTATGGACTTTTTGATATCAGTCCCACTCTAGGAAATATTGCAAATTATGCTTCCCTAACCAAGAGTATTCTATTTATACCTTTCAACGCATTGTCTGCCGTCCACAAATTGACTCCTAGTATAGCCTGAAGTTAGTGAAATGGCAGGCAGATTCATTATTTCTCTTAGTTCATCAAAGAACTATTTCCTCATTTATTCCTTCTACTTTCATTCATTCTTTCTAAGGGAATATTCTATGATTAAAATCTTTCCCTATGCTAGATTAGTAGCTAGCAACCTTCTGGAACCTCATTCTCATCTGTACCATATTCTAGTACTTTAATTCATTCAAGTCAATTCAAATGCCTAAAAAATCAATTCAACTATTATTTGATTCTCAAGTTACAATTTAGTTGGTAGCAACCCTTTGGATGCCTATCCAACTTCTAGGTTTAACAACCTAATTCTGGAACCTCAACCATACCCAATAAGCATGCTAAGATCACCATGATTTATACCTTCTATTCTATTCTCATAACATTCAACCAATATCCTCAAATATTCCCCAAAGTATTGCTGATAGTTCAACATTACTCATAAGGTTCACAAGATAGTGCAACCTTACTCATAATTCAACCTAAACCCTATTTCAACTTAAATAGGATTCAAGCCTATTTTCAACCTTCACCGTATTCATTCTAACATTCTCATGGCATCCATAAGGATCACCATCTTTTATACCTCAAAGCACTCAAGCCTTTATTCAAGAACTTTCAAATTCCTCAAGTACTTCCCATGGGGTCACCCATCCCAGCATTTCTCTCACCTTTAGCATGATTAATCGCCACCGAGGGCATGAGTGCTAGTACTGTAACCCCCACTATAATTATATCCGAAATACATGATTAAAGTGAAATAGAGACCAATAATAATCAAAGCTTAATTTCAAACCCATCTACCAGACAGGGTTTTCACAAAATACATTTAGAAATACAATTACCCTAGTCTCATATTCACATTTCGAATACAATTACCAAATGAAGATTAATCACATTTATATAAATATCAGAGTGCACAACATATTAGTCCTGACAATCCCGGGTTCATACCTTTACGAAAGGTAATACAAATTCCCTTATCGGGGATTAAACAAATCTATCTTGAATACATAATTGAATCTTTATCCACATATACACATCCCAACTATGATAACCAACTACCAAAATCTCATCCCGGATGTGACCTCGCCACCCTGGGTGCCAGCTCCATCCTCAATCTACTACCTTGTTTGAAAGGTTAGTAAGGGAGGGTGAGATTCTAGAGAATCTCAGTAGGAAAACAATACCAATATGCATGTACAATAAATGTTTAATGCATGACATGCTTGCATAACTCATGCACACACACAATGACAAATCTGTAAGCTCAATGCTTCGAACAACATACTTATGGCCATAGCATAAATTAAAACATAGCTTCAATCATTCATATATGTTCACATAATCAAGCAAACAATAACATGCATCATCACACTAAAACAGATATCAAATACATGCAGGAGAGGTAAGTTCCCTACCCTTATTCTTTACACGTATGCTCCAGCATCGACTACTTGCGATCCGAGCGAATATCCAGCCCTATAACCAAATCAAGGACATAGGGTCAATCTCTAATCCAAATCCTTGCCTTCATATCACTTAAAGTTGGTTATCATTTGAGTCCCTTAAGTTTCAAATAATAAGCTCAACAAAAGC
This sequence comes from Inga leiocalycina, assembly GCA_963242795.1. NCBI lineage: Eukaryota > Viridiplantae > Streptophyta > Magnoliopsida > Fabales > Fabaceae > Inga > Inga leiocalycina. The sequence continues at coordinate 36,998,785 of OY725331.1, forward strand.
TTGAAATGATTGGGAAGTACTAGGTTGGAAATCACCTTTCAAAATCTCAAAGTGCTGAAAACAGGGTTTTGGCTGCAGCCAAGAATCCTCTGGCTGCAGCCAAAAATAGCACAGAAGGTTTTTGGCTGCAGCCAAAACGCACAGGAAAAGTTTTGCACTGCAGCCAAGATTTTCTGCTACATACAAGGCAACTTCAAAAATTCATAATTAATTTCAGAAAAATTGAAACGAGGTGATCCCAAAGCCTATTATTGAAAGCTCTTTAAGTTCTCTTTAAAGGAAAAATATAAGCCATTACCAAAAATCACCACACAATTCCAGAATTATACAAAATCCAACATTACTCCAAAACATATTCCAGTTTCGACCTCAAAGTTTAGACAACCATAACTCCCAGCTCATAAATTATATGTCCATTTTGAAGCTTGGGGTGTAAAATTTAGGACTAGAAAGTTTCATAATTTTTAGACACCATTATCCCAGTCAAAACATCCACACAAGCAGACTGTCTAGAATAGAGTTTCAAAAGATAGAATTCCAAATTTTGCACACTTGCTTCCAATGGTCTAATTTTCATACCAAACATCATTCCCACACAAATTTTCACAAGGAATCTATTGAAAACACCACATTAATCAAATTTACATCATATTGACATGTTTTCACAACAATCTTAACATGCCAACACAATTCACATTTCAAAACCTAACATTGTAAACTTTTCCATTTCCAATGCCAAACCAATTCCAATGACCAAATTACACAACAAGTCATCATTTTCAACACAAATCAACATTCAATTCTCCTAATTACTTGCCACAAGAAAATACCACAAAAATCAGGGAAAAATTCCAAAATTCTCAAAACTCAACCACAAGTCACAAAACTTAGATCAAAATGCTTCAAATACTCTCCTCTTCCTTTTTCCCAAACCAATTCCTTGATTCTTCATTTTTCTAATTTTCCTCAAGCTCCGAGACACCTCCTTTCACAAATCTAAAACCATAGCAAAGAAGCTCTCATCACAATGAACAATATTAAAGAAGAGTGTTTAAGCTAAAGAGGACCATAAACCAACCAAAACTTACCTTGTTCTTTTTTCTTTCTTCCCCCAAGCTAGCGAAAATGGAGAAATAGAGAGAGAGAGAGAGTGGAGAGGATGAAGAAGAGGATCAGTTTTAGGAAAAAGAAGGCCCTTTGACCAATCAAAAAGAGAAGAGAGGATAGAGTAATAAGGGTTGAATCTTTGATCCAAATCACAGGACTCTCAACTTGACACTCGGCAAAATCTTACCAAATCTCCCATGAGATCACATAAGCACACACACATATGTTTCACCCTTGATCTCTTGCACAAATCAATCCTAATCGTTGATCTTGAAGTTACCAATGAGTTTTCTTTTTGGAAACTGACTAATTGGCCAATAACTTTACCGTTTTGCCCCTGATTACAGCAATTCTCCTTAATTCACCACAAAACTCATCTTATCTTTCCATTTAGCCATACTATGAGCCCTCCCTCTATATTAAGTAAATTTAGATGTTAATCCATAATTGAACTTAAATACAGGGTTTCGGCACTGCTCATAACTTATACGAATCACAGTTCACATCATAATTAAACTTAAATACAAGGTTTAGGCACTGCTAAACCGGGGCTTAGTAGTCCACATATTTCAGGCTTCTTCTCTAGCCTCAATCTCAAAATTTGGGGTATTACAAGTACAATGCAATCTGCTATTAGGTATCAGTAGCCCATACATACCTCAATCCCAGTATGACATGTCACTCTCCCCAGAGATGTTAGGTACTTCCACACGAGGAAATATAAATAGTATCAGCTTCTAGGTACAACTCCCCTATGTATTCCTGTAACATAAGGTGGGGTTCAAAATCACATTCTAACACAATATCATAAACCATAGGCTCATGTCATACATTTGCCTACCCTTGTCCTCACTTATCATGCACAATATCAATTTGAAGTAATACTATTAGTGTTCTCTTACCCCTATTACATGCATCGATACCACTATCAAGTACATTGGACAACTGATACCACCAAATAGGTATTGGCATACCCTCTATGTCTACTGATACCACTGCTCTCTTATACCACCTTAACACCACTAATACCATCATAATACTACTATTACAAGTACTGGTGTCATTACTACTTGCACTAGTACCACCAATACTACTGACTAGGTACTGGAACCGTCTTTATGTGTATTGATACCACTGCTCTCTGATACCATTAGTACCATTACTTAGGTACCATCAATTGCAGTGGTTCAAAGTCTCATTAAGTCAACTTTAGTGGAAAAATATTAACCACGGCCAAATACAGGCTAAATTTCCTAGAATCATCAAACAACACAACTGGTCCAAAAAACATTACAAATTCAATGCCTAACTACAAAAATTCATATCTTACCATCTATAGACCCAAATGACACATATTATATATCAAATTAAAGCTTTGGATGTATACTTCAAATCTTAAAAGTTTCATGGCCATTGGATAAGATTTGATCATTGAAAAACTTATCACACACTGACTGCCTCCAAAAAAAGAAATCTGGCAGCATTTGAACATAACTTCTAAAATCATCCTAATTCATTATTTAACCATAAACACATAATTAAACCATGATGAAACCTTAAAAATACCCCTTGGCTGAAATATGAATAGTACCCCACCCCCATGAAAGCTCATTCAAACGACAAACCAATCGGTTCAAAATAAAGCTTAGGCTTATCTCTTTACTTTTATATAATCGGTTCGGTATTTTAGCGGCATACTGGCTAACTACATGACACAAAACACCTCAGATGAGAAATCTAAAACTATAGAATTGAAGCTTACAGTAAGTAGAAGAAGTTTCCTGAAAGACTTATTAGACAATAATGGCGATTCGAGGTTGGAATCAGCTCCAGTATTCAAGAAATGTCACTATTCCTCTTACTTCTCTCTTCTTTCTATTTTGTGTGAAATTTTTCAGATTTTCCCTTCTCTTTCCTTGTCCTATTTTCCCTTCTCTTTCAGATTTTGTGTGAATTAGGTCATGTGATAAATTTTTCGGTTGATGTGGTGATATAGTTATAGCTGTAGATAGAGTAGAGTTGAGAAAATAAGCACACAGAGAGTTATATTGGTTCGGCCCAAAACCTAGGCCTACGTCTAGTCCTCAGAGATCAAGACCTACTAAGATTTTCACTATTCTTCCAAGATTCAGTGATCTCTCGGAACGTCGCAAGACAACAACCGTCCTTGTAAGGACTACGAGTAGAAATACTAGAAATTTCTCTCCCCCAGACTGAGTCATAATCGGTTCTTTAAAAACTACTCCCTTTGGTTTCTTTTACGGAGGTTGATCCTTCTTAGCCATTTGAGGCTTAGGGTGAGGTTTCTTGGCTAGAGTTCTCTTTTTGGTTTTGGGTTTAGGAGGAGGTGTAGGAGTAAAAGACAGAGAAAATGTAGGAGATGAGGATACGGCCACTAGAGTCTCTGAGACACTAGCAGCTGAATGAGTGGGTGAAGGTGAATGGGAAACAACAGGAATCTTAGTTCTAGCCATTTGAAAAATGAAATGGAAACAATAGGAATCACAAATTTGTTGAGGATTGAGTGAGAAAGTTTCAGAGAGTTAGGGCACAAAATGAGAAACTTTGAGGATAAATCTCACCTTATAAAGAAGATTGAGGAGTTGTTATAGTGATTTGAAGTAAAATGAGACATTTAATCGATGGGTAACGGTTGGAGGTGAAGAGAGACGCCCTTCGAGTGACACAACGCTTCGAGTGAGAGGAGGAAGTATGACGGTTTGAGCTATCGCATAACTTATATAAGTTCCAATACTCGAGTGACAACCCTAGTGCTTAAGTATTATTCATACTGTGCTCGAATGTGATCATATTGTGCTCGAGTTATATTCAGACAAATTTGATAAAACATGTAAAAGTGTACCTAATTTAAATATATCTTATTATATTTTTCATCTTTGTACTCAAATCCTCCAAAATCAATTGAGTAACCATGCTTTAAATAAGTATTTGTATAAACTCCTTCCTTCTGATCAAATTCTCTTGCTTCACTTCAGGTACATTCATACCATGCTCGAGTGAAGATCTTGCCTCACCCGAGTGAGACCTGTCACTCTTGGTATACTTGAGTGAGTTTCAAGAGTTCTTATATACTCTATTAATCCCTGTTTTTAATAGCCTGAGGTAGAGTATATGCTATAGTTGTGTACTCAAGCATTTTTCATTGACTTTGAGTGAGAATGAGCTTAGCACTCGAGTGACACTTCCAGTGCTCGAGTGACAGACATGCAAAAACAATTTCTACAAACTTTGATGCCTAAGTCAGTATGGTTATCATCAAAAACTCATTAAACATAATAATTAACAAGAAAATCTTACAACTCATTGGGATTAACCATTCCCAATTCTCTTCAAATATATAAGAATTGATCTTTAGCTATTGGCTTTGTGAATATGTCAGTGAGTTGAAGATGTGTCGGTATGAACTCTACTTTGACATCCTTCTTTTGTACGTGATCTCGAATGAAATGATGTTGGATATCTATGTGTTTGGTTCTTGAATATTGCACAGGATTCTTGGCCAAGCTAATGGTGCTAGTGTTGTCACAACAACTTGCTACAACTATATATTCAGCTTCAGTAGAGCATAATGACACTGTGTTCTGCTTCTTGCTGAACCACGATACCAGAGAGCCTTTAAGGAATTGACATTAACCACTAGTACTTTTCCTGTCAGTTTTATATCCTCTATGATCTAAATCTGAATAGGCCATCAAATATTCATTTCCTCTTTTTGGATACCATAAGCCAAGTTCTGCAGTGTCTCCTAGGTATTTGAAGATTCTTTTCACAGTCTCTGCATGTGATACCTTAGGAGCAGATTGATACCTTGTGCATATTCCAACATTGAACTGAATATCCGGCCTGCTTGCTGTAAGATAGAGTAATGAACCAATCATTCCTCTATATTTAGTGATGTTGTAACTGGGACCCTTTACATCAGCATCCAACAATGTTGTAGAACTCATTGGAGTATCAACTCCATTAGCATTATCCAATCCATACTTCTTCAACAACTCCTTCAAATATTTTGTTTGAGATACAAATATCCCATTATTCTTTTGCTTAATTTGAAGTCCAAGAAAGAAATTTAATTCTCCCATCATGGACATCTCAAACTCTCCCTACATAATCTTGGAAAATTCTTGACACATAGATTCATTAGTAGCACTAAAAATAATATCATCAACATAAATTTGAACAATTAGGATATCATCTTTGTTATGTTTGATGAAAAGAGTTGTAACCACTTTTCCTCTGACAAAGTTTTGATCAAGAAGAAACTTACTTAGTCTTTCATACCAAGCTCTAGGTGCTTGTTTCAAGCTATATAAAGCTTTCTTAAGTTTGAAAACATGATCAGGCTTTGTTTCATCTTCAAAACCAGGAGGTTGTTCTACATATACTTCCTCCATAATATAACCATTTAGAAAAGCACTTTTCACATCCATTTGATAAAGTTTAAAACCTTTAATGCAAGCAAAGGCTAAGAGTACTCGTATTGCTTCCAATCTTGCCACTGGAGCATATGTTTCATCATAATCAATACCTTCTTCTTGATTATAGCCTTTGGCTACCAATCTTGCTTTGTTTCTGACAATGATTGTTAATTTATCAAGTTTGTTTTTGAAAACCCATTTGGTTCCTACAACTGAGTGATCTTTAAGTCGAGGTACCAAATTCCAAACTTGATTTCTTCAGAATTAATTTAATTCTTCTTGCATAGCAATCACCCAATCATTGTCAGATAAAGCTTCTTCCATATTAGAAGCTTCAATTTAAGAAATAAAAGTAGAAAAAGTTACCTCATTGAGAATTCTATTTATGGTTTTGACACCTTTGTGAATATCTCCAATTACTTGATCAATTGGATGATCTTTAATATGTCTCCATGCTTTTGGTTGAGCATGATCATTGATATCTTCTATATTTTGAAAATCATTTGTTTCAAGATCACTCTATTTTGAAATAGTTTTGTTTTTCTTTATCAAATCCATTTCTTCTTAATCAAAATGCTTTATCTAAGAGTGGAGTTCATCAAACACAACATGAATGGATTCTTCAACTGTACATGTTCTTTTATTAAAAACTCTATATGCTTTACTTCTATTATAATATCCTAGAAATAAACCTTCATCAGACTTTAAATCAAATTTACCCAAGTTTTCTTTACCATTGTTGTGAATGAAGCACTTGCATCTGAAGATGTGTAGATGAGCAAGATTTGGCTTTCTTCCTTTGTAGAGTTCATATGGTGTCTTTCCAAGTGACTTATGAATATATGCTTGATTTGAAATGTAGCATGCGGTACTCATTGCATCTGCCCAGAACACTTGTGACATTTCTTTTTCATTAATTATTGCTCTTGCCATTTCTATGAGGACTCTGTTCTTCCTTTCTACTACCCCATTTTGCTGGGGTGTTCTAGGTGCAGAGAAGTTGTGATCTATTCCCTCGTTGTTGCAGTAGTCCTCAAAGAGTTGATTATCAAATTCTCCTCCATGGTCTGTCCTAATAGAAACAATAGAAATACCTTTCTTATTTTGGACCTTCTTAGCAAACATAATAAATTTTACAAATGTTTCATCTTTTGAAGCGATAAATATAGTCCATGTAAATCTTGTAAAATCATCAACAATTACTAAAGTATATAGATTTCGTCCAAAACTTTTTACTCTTGCTAGACCTATCAAATCCATATGAAGTAATTGTAAAGGTTTGGAAGTAGAAATCTCATACTTTGTTTTGAATGAAGATTTAGTTTGTTTACCTTTTTGACAAGCTTAACAAATCATGTTATCTTTGAATTTTAGTTTAGGAAGACCAACAACTAAATCTTTTCTAATCAGTTTGTCAAGTTGGTCCATATTAACATGAGCCAGACGCTTATGCCATAACCAACTTTCCTCTGATCTACTAAGAAAACAATTTTACAATGAATTTGAATTTAAATCAATAGTATAACAGTTACCGTCCCTTTGAGCTTAGATCTTTGCCTTGATGGATTCTTTATTAAGCGGTAGATCTTTCTTCTTTACTATCAACCATTCTTTTGAATCAAATATCACCCAGTTATCTCTGTCAGTGCTTTGACTTACACTCAAGAGGATGTGGCATAATCCTTCAACGTAATATACATCATTGATTTGAACACCATTGGATTTTCCCACTTCACTAATTTCAGCAATACGTCCAGATTGATTACCTCCAAACGTCACCTTTCCTCCTTCTCTGGTTTCTAGCATGGTGAACTTATTTTTGTCACTAGTCATGTGTCTCGAGCATCCACTATCAATATACCACTTGTTGGCTCGTGATGCTTTGAGACATACCTAGAATCTGATTCTTCTTCTTTGGCTACCAAGCATAGATTTGCCACTTCGTCATTGTCACTTACTTTATCTGATGAGCTATCACCCCAGATAGATGATATGTATGCTTTCTTCTTCTGCTTCTTTTTGTCTTTGTTTCTGAAGGATTTGGATTTGATGTATCCAGGCTTCCCATATTTATATGTTGCTCCTTGTTTTCTTTTTTGCTCGGTCCACCTTGATAATTTTTGAAGTTCTTTTAACCTCTTCTATAGAATTTCTTGAATTTTCTCACGATTATTCACATATCATCATCATTAGGAACATCTTCATTTTTGGAAGATTCTTCTTCCTTGATAGCTTTAAGTGCAACTCCTCTTTTCTTTTTATCATCAAACTCTTCTAGTTCCTTCTTGAATCTCAACTTCCTTTCATACTTAAAAAGACTACCAAAGAGAGTAGCTACAGATCTCATTGACTCTCCTTTAGCTTCTTCGATAGCTGTCACCTTCGCTTCCCATTCTTTCGTAAGAATATTAAGAATCTTTCTTAACTGGGAATTTTGGTCAAATGATTTCCCAAGTACAGATAGTTGATTAACAAGATGAGTGTACCTAAGTTCAAATTCTGATATTCCTTCTCCAGGTTTTTATACAAAATAGATCATACTCTGTAATTAGAGTATTGACTCTATTTTCTTTGATTCCGGATGTACCTTTATGAGCGATTTCAAAAGCATCCCACATATCTTTAGCTGTTGGTAGAGTACAGATTCAGAAATATTCCTTTTGACTAAGAGCACTCTGTATCATTAAAATAGCTTTACTATTTAATGTTACAAACCTCTTGTCATCTTCGTCAAACTCCTCTGGGCTCTTTTTAATGACTCTATCACGAACACTATGAACTTAGCTTTCCAGAACGAAAAATGATCTCCAGCAAAACCAGGAGGTCTAGTGATTGAAGCTCCATCTGAAAGAATGTTTTCACCCATTGTTGCCATTTATCAGATCCTTCTCAAGCTGTTAGGCTCTTCGGAGAAGACCTCGTTCTAATACCAAATGAAAGAAGCAAGCTTCACCTAAAAGGGGGGGTGAATTAGGTGATGTGATAAATTTTTCGGTTAATGTGGTGATATAGTAATAGCTGTAGATAGAGTAGAGTTGGAAAGATAAGCACACAGAGAGTTAGACTAATTTGGCCCAAAACCTAAGCCTACGTCCAGTCCTCAGAGATTAAGACCTACTGAGATTTTCACTATTCTTCCAAGATTCAGTGGGCTCTCGGAACGCTACAAGACAACAACCGTCCTTGAAAGGACTATGAGTAGAAATACTAAAAATTTCTCTCACCCTTACGACAAGTCTTACGTGCAGAAAAATAAACCTATGACCTTTCTCTTTTGCTTACGTATACAAGTCTTATGAGCAGCAACATTCTCTCCTGCTTACACCACTGTAACTCTTACGAGCAGCAACGTTCTCTACTGCTTGTATCTTATAAGTTTTATGAGCAGAAAGTCCTACTAGGAATTCTCTCATTGCTTCTCTCGTAAGGAAATCTCCCCTCTCAAGGTCCCAGTACCTCGAGATCAAATGAGAATAGAATTTGAAGTGTATACAGAGTCTCTTATAGAGCAAATATGATAAACACTGAAGAACGATATGAATACAGAGGAAATGTGAATAACAGAGACTCGTGAATTTGCTTGTATGAATTCTTGCACTTTATTGCATTTTGATGGTCTCTAGAGCTCTATATTTATAGACATTTGTTTTTGCCCATTTGAATAATAATCATTGTGGAGTGGGGCATGTTACAGTAGAATGGCATGTGTACATTTGAAATGTTTGAACACGGTAGGTACATGCTTGGATGTCGTAATGATACTGTCTTCCGTTGTTTGGCTTCCTCTGTGTCTTTCTAGTTCAAATGCTCAAACTCTTATTCACACTCATAATATATGTTAAATGATGTTATATAATAATAATAAAATGAATAAATATCATTAAACTATATTCGGATTGAATGCTGTAAGACTGGTGTGTTTTGGCTTCTAGCAGGGTATCACTCAAGCACTGTGATGTCTCACTCAAGTGCTACTTCATTTTACAATATGAGCCATATCTCTGGACAAACTCTTACCCTGTTTTACCAACAGTGTGATTTTGCACTCGCACGTGATGTGGGCCCTCACTCAAGCATACAAACTATTACTTGAGTGAGAAGAATATTCTTCTATAATATACTCTTTGTCTTCAACACTTGCATTAAAATTGAGAGAGTTAGATTTCTCACTCGCGGGTGCTGATGTATCACTTGGGTACATGAACTCTCACTCGGGCATGCTTATGCTTCTCTGTTCTGCATGACTCTTGGCCAAACACTAGCAGTCCCTCACTCGCTAGGACTCAGGTGCAGATAAGACCATTACTCGAGTATAGAAACTGTGCTCAAGTGAAGTGTTGATATCTTGTTTCTAACTTTGCTCTCTGTCAAACACTTTCTATCCTACACTTTCATATGCTTGAGTGCAAAACAGCTTTATGCTCGAGTGTTAGTTATAGTGCTCGAGTGCATTAGTAAAATTGACAGCAATTGCTCACTATTAAACACTTTCTGTCCAATACTTGCATGTGCTCGAGTGCAAAAGAGGTTGATGCTTAAGTGTTAACTCTATTGCTCAGCGCATCAGCAAAACTGACAGCAGACATCTCTAAACTTTGCCATATGCATTTGATAACTTTGCAATCATTGTCTAGACTTGTAAAAACATACTTTGCACACAATTACCTTTTGTTATCATCAAAATTTGGAATCTAACAAATGTGTCACAAGATTAGAGCCTTAGGTTGCCATGTGTTCAAAAACAATTGGTCTTTTTTTTCTCTCTCCTAGGTAGTGCTTTTTTCTGGTCAGGGGAAAGGGAGACTGTGAATTTCCCTAACTCTAAGGTTCAGTGCTTGGAAAAGTTAATCAAGGGATCGAACCAGGGACCGGTGAATTCCCATTACTTCAGTGCTACATGTCACCGTCTTGGAATGCCAGCCAAGAAGGCAAGAACAACACCTCATGATGAAGGGAAGGGTGTTACCTTCCAATTGTACCAACCAATAAGTGTGAATAATGTTTTCCATAATGATGTGTACTTTGATGACAAGTGTCATCTTCTTATTCATCTAACACAAAAGTTACACTATTACAAAAAGGTCGAAAGGTGGCTCACATATTGTGGCACTTCCTTAATGAAGTGCCACAGCTGCTCATTTATTATTTTTTTTATATTTTATGTTTTTTTACCAGCTGTGGCGCCTGGAAGGTTAGGCGCCACAGCTGGTATGCTCAAGTGTGGCGCCTGGCCAGGCAGGCGCCACACTTGAGCATGTGGGTACCAGATGTGGCGCCTGACACGCCAGGCGCCACACTAGCTTCTAAACCATTTTTATTTTTTTTTAAAAAAAAGGTCAGGGGTGGCGCCTGCCTGGTTAGGCGCCACACCTGACTCTTTTTTTTAAAAAAATGTTATTTTTGTCAGGAGTGGCGCCTGACCATGAGACGCCACCCCTGACCTTTTTTTTTAAAAAAAATTTGTCAGGGGTGGTGCCTGCCTGGTTAGGCGCCACCCCTGACCCTTTTTTATAAAAAAAATAAAAAAAATTTTGTCAGGGGTGGTGCCTGCCTGGTTAGACGCCACCCCTGATCCTTTTTTAAAAAAAAAATTTGGATATTCTATCCCTTCCCCACCAATCAGAACCCATCCCGCCCTACCCCCTTATCCTTTTGTTTTCCCGCCCCCCAATCACTTTCCTTTCCCGCCGCACCTCCCCCATCTCTTTCTTTATCTTTTTCTCTATCTTTAATCATTCCCTCTCTCATTTTCACTTTCATCTTTCTGTGCGTCTCTCCCCTTCCTTCCATTTTCTTATCTTCACATCTTAAAACTACACCCATATGAGCACACGTCTTTGTTTTTTCCCAACTGCCAACCCCACTCCTGTCCCTATCATTCCCATTTCTTTGTATTGTCTACAACTTTTTGGTCCCCACTCCATTTGGTAGCTCAAATTTCTTCCTTCCCTCACTGAAGATTGCGTCACCAATGGCAATTACGTGGTCCCCCACTCCACTGCACTGATAACCTGTAAGTTCAATTTGCATTTTCTTTTTATTAATATTTTTTCACGTTGTTCTGTTTTTTTTTCTTATGGCATGCTTGCGATATGATATGATGTTTTTTTCCCTGTTACGTGTATTTCTCATTTGAATTATGTACTTTAGTTTTACTTTACATTAGTAAGTTTCTCTTTCACTTTCTATACATCAATAGGGGTGCATTTGCTCATGCAATGATAAACACCAACATTGGAGATTTTCCTTACCAGGTGTTCAATTCTATGTTTTTTCTGGTAAAAAAAATTCTATATTTTTGGATTCCCATGATGAATAATTTAAATAACAATTAAGATGTAAAAATATTAAAGTTTCTCATTTACCTGCAGTGATGTAGTAATGAAAAGTGGGAGGTTTGAGTAAAAAGTATGTTCTTATTTGTAAGGTTAATCAATGGAAGCTTTTTTATAGATGGACCGTTGGACATATCCAAGAATGTAAATATATCCGTTATAAATTTCTTAATTTTTCATGATTAAATTGCCCCTCAAAACATTTTAGAAAATCAGATATATGACAACGAAACATGATTCATTCCTCATCCGACTTCTGGTTCATGATGCGTTTATGGTGGGTTTTCTTTTTTCCTTATTTAATTTACATAACTGTACGTCTGGTCTATATGTTGGTTCTTGTTGGTTACCTTGCCACCTTTTATTTTTGGCCTTTGGTGGCAGATAAGATTCCTGCTGTACTAGCTTTGATTATTGGGTCAATTACTGGTTCCAAAGAAGGGTAATGACTCAAAAACCCGATACAATTTAATTATGTCTAGTGAAAAAAGAAAATGAGTGCCCCTTAAATTATGTCTAGTGCCAATTAAATTATGATAGGACTTAGCTTGCCGAAATTAACTTTTAAACTTAATTAGATAATCAAATTAACTTTTAATAATACTGCTATTTCTTTTAAAACTTCTTCATATTATTTGTTTTCCAAAAATCAAAAGCATTTATTTAATTAATATTATTTCACGTATTTAATATATATTTGTGTTAGTGCTATTTTGTAGAGGTAAGAAAATAATTTTTTGTATTATCTTATTAAACTATAATAGAGAAAATCCCATCTAAACCCAATGAAAATAGGAAAAATTGAAATCAGGATAATAAATTGAATAATTCGTTAATTGAGTCATTAACTTATTTAAGGATTTTAAAATATGGATAAAATGACTTTAATATATCAATATATATCAATGTTAATATTTAATAAAATAAAATAAAATTTGTCTATATTGTTTAACTTTAAATATATTAACTAAAACCGTAAGGGAAAAAACATACAATAAGGAGATAATTAATGTTGGGATTAAGCTTTCTTTTTCATTTTATTTTATTTTCTTTATTTTTTTTTCTGAATCATATTTTTTGATTTAAGCTAATCATATTTGATTTTATTATATATTGATGTTTATTACACATATTATTATTAAAATAAATAACTTAGAACCTCAAATATTTTATTGATTTTTTTATGTTTAATTTGTGTTTGTAGTCATCAGTCTATTAAAGCTTCTATTTACGGTATGTTTTTTAAATTTTGAGCTTACAAATATGATTTTAGTTGAATTTAATAGTTATAATTTGTAGGTGTTCTAATGATTGTTATTGATTAATTGCATAAGCAAAATAATTATTTATATATTCTTAACACTTGTATTTTATTTATTGACTTATAATGTTTTCTAATTAACTATGATATATTGTGGCAAATATGGTTTCTTTTGTTATGAGTTGTAAAAAATTATTATAATGCCTGCGAATAATTAATGAATTATTTGGCAATTTAAACATTCAGTTTAAGACTTAGAAAGCTTCAATTATGAAGATTCATGTGGTGTATGTTATTTTAAATTAAAATTGGTAAGAGAATATAAAAGTAATTAGTAAATGCAATAGTCATACAACTAACCACATAATTTTTTAAAAAATAGATTGAAGCCCATAGATGGATCGTAAATGGATGTCATCTAATCGATGTTCAAGGGAATATATAGATGGGGTGAAGGATTTTATTACATTTGCAACTGAGCACACAAAAGATCCTGGCAAAATCTTATGTCCTTGTTATCCTGTTGTTTTGGAAAGCGGATTAGTCAACTTGATTTGCTAGATCATTTAGTGTGTTATGGTATTAATCAAACATATATACGATGGACAAGGCATGGTGAGACCAATTATCCATATAGTGATCGGGTGCATACCACGGGTGGTGCCTCGGATGAATTTGATCAAAGCATGTTTGATAAAGATGATGGTCTTGAAGAAATGGTAAATATGGTTGAAGGGGTGCTTAATAACTGCCCTAACGAATATGAGAAGTTGAAAGGTGATGCAGAGAAACCATTATATGTCGGAAGTACTAAATACACAAGATTGCTAGCAGTGTTGAAGTTGTACAACTTTAAAGCTCGCTACGGATTGAGTGATTCGGGTTTCACCGCATTGCTTGAACTGTTGCAAGATATGCTTCCAAAAGAAAATGTACTTCCTACCCAGACATACGAGGCAAAGCGAATTCTTTGCTCTACAACCGGTATGGGATATGAGAAGATACATGCATGTCCTAACGATTGCGTATTATTTCAAAATCAGTATGCAACGTTGGAGAAGTGCCCTAAATGCAACGCATCTCGATATAAGAAGAAGAAAGGAAAAAGTCCTTTGAAGGTGCTATGGTATTTTCCCATTGTTCCGAGATTCAGGCGACTGTATAGAATTGCAGAGATTGCTAAGCAGTTGACATGGCATGTAGATGGAAGGATTAAAGACACGAAGCTTAGGCACCCTGCAAACGCTCCTCAATGGAAAAAAATTGATCATGAATACCCTGACTTTGCTGATGAAGTCAGGAACCTTCGCCTTGCACTGTCAACTGATGGAATTAATCCGCACGGTGTTCAGAGTAGCACACATAGCACGTGGCCGGTGATATGATGATTTATAACCTTCCTCCACACTTAATCATGAAATGCAAGTTTATGATGTTGGCCATGTTAATTTCTGGGCCAAGGCAACCTGGGAATGATATAGATGTATACTTGGCTCCTTTAATTGATGACTTGAAGCTGCTTTGGGATGAAGGCGTTAGTGTGTATGACGGGTACATGGAAGAAAGTTTCACTTTGAAAGCCATGTTGTTTGGCACAATTAATGATTTCCCTGCTTATGGAAATTTGTCAGGATACAGCGTCAAAGGATATGGTGCATGCCCTATATGTGAAGATGACACTCATTCAATACGACTTCATCATTGTAAGAAAAATGTTTACATGGGGCATCGAAGATTCTTACCATTACAACATCGTTGGAGGAAATGGAAAAAGCCTTTCAATGGTGATGCAGAAAAAGGTAGCCCGCCGAAGATGTTGACCGGTTCCCAGGTGTACTCCAAGGTAAAAGACTTGGAGAACAATTTTGGCAAACCTTTTGCAAAACAAATCGAGACAAGCGGCATACACTATGTCGAGGAAAGAGAAGAAATTATTTTTTGAGTTTCTGCAAGGAATTAAAGTTCCCGAGGGCTACTCTTCAAATATAAAGAACCTTGTATCGGTAAAAGAGTTGAAGTTAAAGAACCTTAAATCTCATGATTGTCATGTGCTCATGAAAAATTTCCTACCGGTTGGTATACAATCCATTTTACCCAAAAAATTAAGGAACACTATCACGAAACTTTGCGTGTTTTTCAAGTTGATCTGCAGTAAAGTGGTTGATTCAACCAGGTTACAAGATTTGCAAAGGCTGATTGTGTGTACTCTGTGTGAACTTGAAATGTATTTTCCACCTTTTTTTTGACATTATGGTACATCTAACTGTACACTTGGTCAAAGAAACTCAATTGTGCGGACTAGTGTACTTGAGATGGATGTACCCAAATGAATGATTCATGAAAATATTAAAGGGGTATGTTAAAAATAGATACCGTCCAGAGGGTTGTATCG
The DNA here is from genome assembly GCA_963242795.1 of Inga leiocalycina. Classification (NCBI taxonomy): domain Eukaryota; kingdom Viridiplantae; phylum Streptophyta; class Magnoliopsida; order Fabales; family Fabaceae; genus Inga; species Inga leiocalycina. Next base: position 37,014,319 of record OY725331.1, read on the forward strand.
CTGAAAGTTACATGGTTGAAGAAGCAAGTGACTTCTGTTCTGATTTTCTATTAAATGTTGATCCTGTAGGGATCCCCAAGTCCCGTCATGATGGCCGAAGATCAGGGAAAGGAACAACGGGGAGTGATGTAATAACGATATCAGCGACTGAACGGGACCAAGCCCACTTGTATGTCCTACATAACACTGATGAGGTCGAACCGTATGTAGAAGAACACAAGGATGCTCTCCGACTGGTACATGGTGATAGGAATGAAAATTTATTAACAACAGAACACAATAAACAATTTGCAGGCTGGTTGAAAAATCGTATTAACGATGAGATGGAGAGGAATCCTGATTCAGTTTACGAAAAATTGAAGTGCCTGTCGAAGGGACCGAGCTTACATGTATTATCTTACAATAGTTAAGCAATCAACGGTTACACATTTTATACACAAGACCATGATAAACAGAGCATGATGCAGAATAGTGGGGTAACACTTGTTACTGATTCTTGGCATAGATCCAGTGCTAAAGACACACACCCTGTATACGCATCAATGTCATACTTTGGTGTCATTGAACGCATATGGGAGTTAGATTACTCTATGTTCAAGGTCCCTGTCTTCAAATGTCAGTGGGTTAACAACAACAGTGGATTGCGGATAGATGACTTAGGCTTTGTGCAAGTGGACCTTTCTAAGGTTTGGTATGAAGATGATCCTTTTATTTTAGCAACATAGGCAGAACAAGCATTTTACATTCCTGATCCTGCTAAGAAGAATTGGTCAATTGTACTTCCATCCAACAAGAATCGTCAAGCAGAAGTTGATTTTGAAAGTAATGAATATTTGAACATCAATAATGATGATCCTTCGTTTGAGAATTTGTGGTCAGCAGAGATTGATATAGATGGAGATACAGATGAAGATGAAGATGAACATGGACCCCTATACGTGCGACATGATCATAAAGAGGGAACTTAGGTCAAGAGGAACACAATTCTCAATCCAACACAAATTCTGAAGAATAAAATTTTAAATCAGACGAGAAAAAGGAAAAGATAATGATTGCCTTGACTTGTTTACTTGTACGTATGTTTTTATAAATTTCAAAATAATTTGCTTTCGTTGACATACAAGACCATTGTGCACTGATGTTTTGATTTGGTTTATTTCACTTGCAGGAGTATGGACTCACCACATGATGACATTGATAATGTTCCCAGGCACATTGGTAGACAAAGATTTGAGGAGAACGTCAGACATGGCAGGACAATTATGGCAAGGTTGATCAGGCTGAGAAGTAACAGAATCAAGTTAGAACTGGAGTGGAATGAAAATGGAAACCCATTTGGTGAGAACAGTACCTTCTTAAATAACTTCATCGGGACTACGGTTCGAGACAGAGTCCCTATTACAGTTCAAAATTGGAAAATGGTAAAGAAAAGTTATGAGGATGTGATCTGGGCTGAAGTACAGGTAACACCTTAATCATATAATTATTCGGTCTGCTTTGTTTCACTTCATTTCAATCTTACGTATTATATATGTTGTTTGACTTGTTTACAGAGTATTTTTATTATTGATGATGATCGGAAGAACTTCGTAATGAGAAAAGCCAGAAAACTTATGCGAAAGTTTCGTTCTGATCTTGTCAAATATTTCTTAAGGGATGATAATGATGATATCATTACTACACCACCTTATCCATTGTACGAAGGAATCATCACTCAACAAATATGGGATGAGTTTATCAGAACACATACAACTCCTGATTTCCTGGTAAGGGGATTTGTTTGTCTTTCCCTATTACGTGTAATGTACGTATTTCTAAGTAACATTTATATATTTATGTGAATTATTTTGATCTAACTAGGAGTTGAGAGAGAAAAATCGAGCTAACGCGACCAACATGCCATACTGGTACACACAAGGACCTGTTTCATACGCACGGTTAGAGAGAAAAATAGTATGAACTGATGATTATTTCATTCATAATAAAAATTGTATAAATATCATTTAACTTCGACTAACTTTGATATACAGATACAACAATCAGGCTCAGATATTACGCAGGTTCCACGACATGATCTGTGGGTAGCCGGTGTCACAAATAAGAAAGATGAAATTCGTAGTGAGGAAGCAAGAAGAGTAGCCGAATATTGTGTAAGTATTCAATTATATTATGCGTTCAATAAATAATTGGCTTTACTTAAATGAACTCCATTTATAATAACTAATTTTCATTGTAATTCTTTTTGGGAAAGCGACAAATGACACAGGAGGATCCTGCGTTGGCGAGCTATGTTGGTCGGGACGATTTATTAAGCAGAGCGTTACCAGTACCCGAGTATGATGGTCGTGTTCGGGGTACTGGTTTTGCAGTCACCCCATCAGCATACTTCGGACGTCAGAAGCGCTCGAGTAAAAGTGATGTTTCCCACCTGCGTGACAAGATGTCTAGCTTTAAGCATCAAATCCAAGAACTTCAACAACAAATGTGCTACAAGGAACAACGAGAAGAACAATTCATCGAACAAATGCGTTTGATGCAAGAACAGAATGCGTTGTTAACAACGCAAATACAACAGTTGGTCCAGGGTAGGCCAACACCAAATGTTTCGTTCTGTGATAGCCCAAGTTTCAGAGATAGCTGCAATTCCATGCCTAAAGTCCCTTTTCCTTCGGTAATTAATTTCTTTTCTACCTAACTTTATGTTAAATTATAATTAAGCGAACTTTAACATATTAACTCTATTTTCCATAGGGCGAATTTCAATGCAAGCTATATGTCGAGCAAGCATCCAAGCACGCGGTTGCAGTGGGTGTTGCCTACAACACTGGTGAGGACATACTACACAATTCACCATTGCCCGTTAACACACTCCGGGTGAAGGTTGACGTCTGCACGAACGAAGACGCCCTCTTACCGTTCCCATCTCAGGATGAGCAAAATAAGGTGGTAGATGTTGTAAGTGGCTATGTTTCTTGGCCAATAGATCTTATCGAGCCATGTGGAAAGGTCGTTCATTCAAAATTCCCTACACTTTTCCTCCAAACTTTCATCTCAAACTGTGATTTAATTTTCTGATTTGCGCAGGGTAAGATTTCAAAGTCTTCAACAACACAACCCAAGTCAAAAGCATCGGCCAGCCAACAGAGCAGAAGAAGACATACCTCATTTCTTGATCAATTAATATCGATTGCACCATAATTGATCGGTGAGGGAGTAGTGCAATTACGTATTCCAAGACATATCTATAGTGTTGGTGGTCTAGTTGATTATATTACTGCCGAGGTCGTGCAGGACATATGTGCTCGTGATTGGGTTAGTGCTTCGCCTATCAACATCTGGATAAGGTACTTCACATCATCGTTTATCACTGTTATTAATATATCTCGTTCCATTTCTTTTGTTTCTCATGACACTGTATGTTTTATACCAGGCATTTAGACCAGGACGTTTTAATGGATACACACAGGGTCCAATTCGCATTTGTCAACCCTTTTCTCGTTGGTAATCATGAGGGTAAATTAGATGTAACTGCGCAGTCTAATGAGCTGAAAGATTACTTTAGCAAGAAAACGACATCAAATACATTATTTTTAGTGCCGTATAATACGGGGTAAGTTATTATTGGTACAATTTTTGTTTTTATTGTTTAACTTCTATCATAACATGATTGTTCAAAAAAATATTTTAAAATATATTTTAGGCACCATTGGATATTGATCGTTATCAATCCAGTGGAACCTTCAGGCCCTCGCATTTATTATGTGGATCCTCTAAAAAATGGTCTTCCACAAGACCATTTTGATATGTTGCTATTGATCAGTAGGTAAGTATACGTGCCTATGTATAAATATTTGTGAACGTGATTGAATAACCAAAAGTAATCATTTTCTGTTTCTTTTGTTAGCGTATTGACTGCATATCGGTCATCTGTCTCATTAAACTATTCTAAAGCTACTGACCCCCGCCTTAGCTATCCTTGGAAGAAAATACAGGTATTGATATTTGACTTTACTTAGACTTTGTTAGTCAACACTTTTTATTCATGAACAGAGTAAAATATTGCATTATATTTTTGCAGTGCCCTTTCCAACCTAATGACAATGATTGTGCGTACTATATCATGAAATTTATGAAGGATGTTATTATGCATGATCAACCATATATTCCTCAAAAAGTAAGTTATTTAGTTGCACTTCATATTGTGTTGTAATGAAATGCCTGACAATTATGTTTTACTGATTTTAATTCGTTCTAACTTGTGTCTGATTGTATATATCTGTAGTATTATGAAGATCAACGTTGTGACGCTTTGACAGACCATCATGTTAATGAAGTGATCGAGGAATGGTGTGAATATGTGTTTAGGCAAATCCCTAGGTAGCTATATATACTATTAAATTCACTAGCTGGTTTTTTTTGTGTTGTTTCTAATTGACATTTGTTGTGCCATGCATTTTTGTTGAAGTTGAATTTGTTGTATTATATTTCATTCAGCTAGGTTTACAGTATATTGTATAATAATTTTCATTACTACTTTAGCCAATCAATCATTTGTTGGTATCATTTTAAAGTTATCTATTATTGTTCTTATTAAACCTTGCAGACTATAATTATATATGCATGGGAGATATATATGAGGAAAAAATATGCTAAAAAAAAACCAATACGACGAACCCAAAAAAATATGCTAAAAAAAACCAGAATGAAAAATTAAAAAAAAAACCCTACTGTGGCGCCTGGCACATGAGGCCTACCCTCCTGTGGCGCCTGGCTGGTCAGGCGCCACAGGAGGTTATTTTAAAAAAAAAATTTAAAAATCGGAAGCGCCACAGCTTTTTTTAGTTGCGTCCAGATAGGTGGCATTTCGCAAGCACCACAGCTAATGCAATTATAAGCGCCACAACTTTGCTTTTTTGTAGTAGTGTTAAGTCATATTACTCATCATGACTTACTTTATTAAAGCTATTTTAATAAATTTACTTTATCGATGCTTACTCGGGACTTTACTCAGGTTTTACTTATGAGTGTGACACGTATATTGAGTCTTACCAAATGATGCCAGGTTAAAGTATATGTGTGTGGACTCCACATAGAGCCATATACCGGTGCCTACCTCAAAAACGTAGTGTACACATGTCTGCCCTAAAAATGTCATATGCACACCTAGATCAGCCTATTTCGCTTAATTAATCTGTCCCTTATCTTATGACATAGCTAGGTTGTGTCTTCTACCAACCCAATGGCACCGTATATCTGTCCTATGTACATTTGCACCAACATTTTGATCCTATTACCTATGCGTACTAGGCCCTCTGCCAGGTAGGGATGGATCACTTAGTCCCGTTGAGTCTTTCTATCTCTCAACATTCTTGGGACTCTTCCCAAATTGGGTTTAGTCGTCAGCTTTATATAGGCATATCCTTAAGTCCCTAGGCCCAAAATTCGGGATATTATACTTGGATCAATCAAGAGCCACTAATGTTTGACAAAGTCATAAATTCATTTTTGTTAGTGCATTTTGTTTGGTTGATGATTGACTTAATGTTCTTTCTTAAATGATATTTTGTGACTTTATTAACTTCCTATGAAATTAGACTGAACACAAATAGTAATATATATATATAATATTTTTAAATTCAATTATTACATCACTGGTTTGACCGAACGGCCTCACCGTTCCAACCGTTTAAACTATGACCCAATGACCTTTCTAGCTCGACGTCTGGTCTGGCTTTTAAAACATTGGTCAATATATTGGGGGATATTAATTATTAGAGTTTGAGGTTGAAACTGGAATTGATTCTGGAACAATGTGGTAATTCATGGAATTTTGTATTTTTGTGGCTGTAGATAGCAGTGGTTAATATTTTTCCTATATAGACAACTTAAAAAGCTTGAATTAGGACTTTCAATCACTCCATTTGAATTTTTATAGATTAAGTTATGATTTTTGAAAATTCAACTACAAAACAAGGGAAAACCTGGAGCTGCAGTTTCTTGGCCACAGCCCAAAAGTTTTTGAAAATTTTCACCTCAGCCACAGGATTCTGTGGCCGTAGCAAAGACCCCAATTTCCAACATTTCATATTTTGCCCAGAAACATCAAATTTTTTAGCCTCCCTAGCTTCTTGGACATTAATATATACTTCCAATGACTCTCTATCATGTCTTTAATGATGTGATTGGGTATCTAGGGCCATGAGAGGTCAAAGAAGAAGAAATGGAAGAATTTCCAAGAAGCTACAATAGTTGAAAGAAAAGGTACAAGAGGAGGACACGAAGACAAGAAGTAGTTAAACTCTTCTGACTTGCATGTATTTGTATGTGTATGCTTGTGTCATGATATGTGCTATTGCTTTGATGAATTGTATAGAACATATATCAATGATTGAAGCTCTGTTTGTACTTTTTCTATGGTCATGAGTGTATTGTAAAGTAGTGAGCATGTATATGTCATTATGTTGGCATAAATTTATGTAAGCAAGTATGTCATACACTAAGCATTATCTTGCATGCATAGTTAGCATTGTTTATGTAATGAACCAAAAATGGGATTAAGGGCTAATGACTTCAAAAGTGGATGTAATTATTGTTGAATAAACACTTTTGAAGAATAAGATGTGAATTTTGATCCGAATATGTTTTGATCAGTGCCTAAACCCTGTATTTATGCTTAATTTTGTGACAAAGCTTAAAATAAACATTAAGTATAAGGAGGGCGCATGGTTGAGCGGAACAAATTATAAAATGTGTTTGTTGGTGATTCAGTAAAAATTGCCATAATCAGGGGAAAAATGGGAAAAAGGAAAATTACCGACCGATTGGTCAATTACCGAAGAGAAAACTTATTGGTAACTTAAAGAACAATGGTATGGATTCACTTATCAAGTGATCCATAGGGTGGAATCAAGTGTAGGTGACTTCATGTGAGCTATGGGAGATGTTATAAGATTTGACACTTGGCACCATATGGATCATTGGATTAAAGTCAAAGTTTCAACTCATTTTTCTCTCTCTTCCTTCTCCAAAGTCAGCCAAAGGGGTCCTTCTTTCTTCAAAATTCTGTTCTTCCTCATCATCTCATCTATCTCTCTATTCTCCATTTTCGCCAAGCTCAAAAGGAAAGAAGAAGAAAGCTCAAGATCTAGGTGAGGATTTGACCCTAAATGCTTGAATGCTCTTCTATAATTTTGTTCATAGTGATGAGAGCTTCATCTCTATGGTTTTAGATTTTTGAAAGTTTGTGTTTGAGAGATTAAAGAAATTTGGAAAGTGAGGAATCAAGGAACTAGCTTTGGAATGAGGAAGAGGTAAGAAATTGCTATATTTTGACCCAAGTCTTGTGATTATTAGTTGAGTTTTGGGATTTGTGAATTTTTCACTGATTTTGGTGTAATTTTGAAATACATGAATTGGTTAATATATAGTGTTGTAAATAGTGTAATCTTGTGTCTCGGTGCTATTGGAATTGGTTTGGCATTTAGAATGGAAAGGATTGCAATGTTGAGTTTGTGTGTTGTGATATGGGGTGACATATTGAGTCTATTGTGGAACATGTCAATCAGAGTTGAATTTGGTTGTCTTGATATTTCTAATAGATTCCTTGTGAAAATTTATATAGGAATGATGTTTGATCGGAATTGGGAACCATTGGGAGCCGTTGTGTGAAAACTGGAATTCTGGAAAATTAACTATATGTGAAAGCCGAAAGGCTATTTGTGAACCCTTCACCCGCGGCCCATCGGTGGTTTCGGTGGGAGGACCGTGCCTTCGAAGCAGTAAGAACACGCGAGATAAGACTATGTGACTATGTGTATATGTGACAGCTTATATGCTGTGTTTCATGCTACATAATGATATACTTGCATGCTTTGTGAGTATGTATGGTATGAGTGATCTGTTACTACTGGGATTCTTTTGAATCACTTTCTTTCCATTGACTAACCTTCAGACAGGGTAAATGGCTCCAAGGGAAAAGGGACTACTAAGGGCGGCTAAATCTTCAATAGGGCCAATTGATTTTGAGTTGTTAGTTATCAATTTTAGAGTGGGGATCACTATACATTTTATACATATTATTTTGGTTATGGTTACGTTATCTCCTAAATAGGAAATTGTTAACTCTTAGTATATATATATATGAAACCTAGGGGTTGCCGAGATTTTTGTTGTACACTCTGATATGTATGAATATGATTTAACTGTACAGGGTAGTTATATTTGAATTGTGAATATGATACCAAATCAAATAGGTTTTGAAAGAAATTTTGAAAACCCACTGCAGTTCAGGAAGATTCCTGGATGTGAGGTTTAGGACTTAGTATATTTTGAAATAATCATTGGTCTCTAGCATAACTTAATTATGCACTTTTGAATTATAATTATAGTTTTTAAGGCAGGGGGTTACATTTTTGGTATGAAAGCTGAAGTTCCTGGCAAGGGTAGAGTTTGCTAGGATATTTCCCTTAGTTTGGCCTTAGTGATAAAAGAGGATTGGTGAATGGTTGTTGTGTATACACATGTATGTTTTGTTAATGTGGATATATATATTAGATTTGTGAACATATTTGTATACCTTATATGTGATATTGATGGGGTAAGTTATTTGTAGAATGAAGAAAACAAAAGGTTGCCCTAAAGTACAGCAGGTAGCCCTAGAGGTGGAAGTGGTCAACGACAATCTATCGAATCCTATGCAGGAGATGATAGGTCTGATCAAGGAACAGCGAGATATGATTACTGAGCTGAGAGAAGAGCTTAGAGAAGAGAAAGCTAAACGATATGAGGCTCAGGTCTAGTCCACCTAGGAGGAGACTCAAGAAGAGACACCACCAGAAGAAACTATAGAAGGTTCGGTACGACCGTTAGAGTTGCCTGCTCACACTACCCCAAACCAAGAATCACATAGGGTACCGATTAGATAGGAAAGGGACCTTCAGTATTGGGTCTCAAAATTTTGGAAACATTTGCCTCCGGTATTCAGAAGGAGATTTGATCCCTAAGTAGCTGAAGACTAGTTGAATAGGCTAGAGAAAATCTTTGAAGTTCTTGAGTACCCAGATGAGGTAAAAGTACGTTTGGTGGTGTACAAACTAGAAGGGGATGCGGATCGTTGGTGGCAGAATATTGCCCTAACATAGTGGAGCAGAAATGTGCCACTGACCTGGGACTGTTCCAATAACAATTCAATGAAAAATATTTTCCCAGGTTACTGCGGATTGAGAAAGAAACTGAGTTTTTGTCTATCAAGCAAGGTGATTTGGAGACCTTCGACAATTATCTGTCTCATTTCATTTGGCTATCCAGGTATTCCTCTTATCTATGGAAAATGGATGATAAGGAATGAAGTTTTGATATGCTGATTCGTGGGTTGAGGCGAGAATTGAAAAATAGATTAGCCACCCACTGATTTATTGAGTTCAACAAGGAGGTCGAAGAATACAGAATCACATAAAACAACCTGAGAGACTTGTATCCAGCTAAGGGAATCGACAGCCACAATGAACACAGTAAGGGTAATACTTCCTAGAAGCAGAAGGGTCAGGGATTCTCTTCTTCCAAGGGCAGTGGTAAGAAGCCCTACCAGCCCAGAGATCGTGAGCCACAAAGATTTGTGATCGAGTGGGTATGTCCCCATTGTGATAAACTATATTATGGTAGAACTTGTCAAGGTCTAATAATCTGTTTCGATTGTAAATAACTGGGGCATATTTCCAATGACTGTCAGCGACCACAAGCAGAGCAGAGGCTGAGGACTTTGGGCTGAGTATTTTCCATGACCCATGAGGAAGCTCGGAAGTCTCCTGATTTGATACAAGGTAAAGTCCTTCTAAATGGTAACTGACTACAAGCGTTATTTGACTCGGGTACAAGTCACTCCTCTATTGCTTATGATTTTGTGAGACGTTTAGGATTTCATGTACATAAGTTGCCATTTGATCTAATTGTGTCATCTCTGATAGGTGTCAAGGCTTTGACGACTGAAGCTTGCTTAAATTGTGTACTAACTATGGAAGGGCACGAATCCATTATCGATTTGATTTGTCTGCTACTCTATCAATTAGAAGTCAGTTTGGGTTTTGATTAGTTGACAGAAAATAATGTGTTACTTGATTGTGGCAATAAGAGGTAGTGTATCTTACTTCTCAAAATGTTGAGGATGTGAATGCTAGTTTGAGTTTTGTGTCAACAGATAAAGCTAAGAAATATCTGGAGAAGGGTTGCCAGGATATATGGTATTTTTTTCTGTGCAAGAAGAGACTGGGGAAACTTTGAGTAGTATACCCGTTGTAAATGCATTCCCTAAGGTATTCCTGGATGATCTTAGCAGATTACCTCTGGAAAGGGAAGTTCAGTTCCCAATTGAAATTGTGCATGGAGCTAGTTAGATATCAAAGGCCCCATATCGTATGGCCCCAAACGAACGTGGAATTAAAGAAGCACATTGAAGACTTGCTTGAGAAAGGGTTTATTAGACCCAGTGTGTCGTCGTGGGGAGCTCTAATATTATTTGTCAAAAAGAAAGACAGGAGTCTACGATTATGTGTTGACTATAGGGAATTGAATAATATTACCGTCAAGAACAAGTACCCTCTCCCAAGAATTGATGACCTTCTATATCAACTATTTGGTTGATGTATGTTTTCGAAGATTGATCTAAGGTCAGGTTATCATTAGCTGTGTGTGAAATCAGAAGATGTTCTAAAGTCTCCTTTCAAAATGAGATATAGGCATTATGAGTTTTTGGTAATGTAATTTGGGCTAACCAATGCACCAGTGGTATTTATAAATTACATGAATCGTGTCTTTTGATAGTATTTAGAGCATTTTTTTGCTGTGTTCATTGATGATATTTTGATATACTCCAAGAGTAGGGAGGAGCACGAGCATCATTTGAGGATTGTGTTGAACATCATGCCTGAGAAGCAACTCTATGCCAAATTGAGTAAGTGCGAGTTCTAGCTACCAAAAGTAAAATTCTTAGGCCATGTTATCTCACAAGAAGGGGTCTCAGTGGATCCCAACAAGGTGGAAGTAGTACTGGACTAGAAGAGGCCAGAAACTGTTGCTAAGGTACGCAGTTCTCTGGGTCCTGCTAGTTACTACCAGAGATTCATTCAAAATTTCTCCCATATTGCATTACCGATGACCAAGCTCATGAGGGAGGATTAGCCCTTTATGTGGGATGAGCGTTGTACAAATTGCTTTATGGAGTTGAAGGAGAGGTTGACTACGGCACCTGTGTTGATTATACCTGATCCTAGCTTGACTTATGCTGTGTGTAGTGATGTGAGTAACCAGGGATTAGGGTGAGTCCTTATGCAGCAAGGACATGTGGTGGCCTATGCCTCTCAACAGTTCAAACCTCATGAAATGAATTATCCCACGCATGATCTAGTGCTTGCAGCAATTGTGTTTACTTTGAAAATTTGGAGGCATTATTTCTATGGTGTGATGGTAGAACTGTACTGCGACTATAAGAGTCTCAAGTATTTGTACGACCATAAAGAATTGAACATGAGATAGCGTCATTGGATGGAGTTACTTAAGGACTACAACCCGAAAATCAAATATCATCCGGGTAAGGCAAATGTAGTTGCGGATACTCTTAGTTAAAAGATGGTGCTTGTGGTAGCAATGATAATACAAGAAGGGAAGTTGATAGAAGACTTTCAGGATTTGAATTTGTCGAACCAGATCGTCTGTATCAATTATACTATTTCCCAAGGGGAAAGTGATTTGAGAGCTCAAATTGAAGATGCTCAAAGGCAAGATAATTGAATACAGAGAATTGAAGCTAGAATCAAAAAGGGAGAAGCTCAGGACTATGATTTGTCGCCTAGTGGATTGGTTAGTTAGAGAAAGAGAATTTGTGTTCCACTCAAAGAGGAGTTAAGGCAAAAGATTCTAGATGAGACACATAAGAGCCGGTATACTCTTCATCCTGGTATGACCAAAATGTACCATAATTTAAAAACTGTGTATTGGTGGTTGGGATTGAAAAGTGATGTGACGAAGTATGTGGCGTGGTGTCTTACTTGCTAGAGGGTAAAGATTGAGCACCAGGACCATGCCTTCGGGTTTGTAGGAATATGGGTGATAAGGCTATGTGACTATATGTATACATCACATCTTGTATGCTATGTTTCGTACGGCATAATGATATACTTGCATGCTTTGTGATTATGTATGGTATGAGCAATTTGTTACTACTGAGATTCTTTTGAATCTCATTCTTTCCATTAACTAACCTTCAGATAGGGTAAATGGCTCCAAGGAAAAATAGGCGACCAAGGGCAGCTAAATCTTCAATAGGGCCAATTGATTTTGAGTTGTTGGTTATCAAATTTGGAGTGGGGATCACTATATATTCTATACATATTATTTTGGTTATCGTTGTGTAATCCCTTAAATGGGAAATTGTTAACCCTTAGTATGTATATATATATATATATGAAACCTGGGGGTTGCCAGGATTTTTATTGTACACTCTGATATGTATGAATGTGATTTAACTGCACAGGGTAGTTATATTCAAAATGTGAATATGATACCAAATCAAATAGGTTTTGAAAGAAATTTTGAAAACCCACTCCAGTTCAGGGCGATTCCTGGATGTGAGGTTTGGGACTTGGTAGATTTTGAAATAATCATTAGTCTCTAGCATAACTTAATTATGCATTTTCGAAATAATCATTACGATTTTTAAGGCAGGGGGTTACAGTTTACTACTGAAATTCATTCCGAATCTCACCCTCCCCAACCAACTTTACAAGTGTGATAAAGTACAAAAGAGTACTGTAGGGAGTTGCGAAATTATGGCAGATAAGTGAAGATTGATGGCTTCTTTCGATTATATTAGACACTTTGGTAGCACTGTATGGCTACACTGTCTGTATAAATATATAAATGAATGAACTAAGAATGAGCAGAGGAATAGTCTGGCTAACGAAATGAGCAATGGATCACTCTGATTAAATTAAATAAATATAAGAATCAATGAGTAGTAATGAAGTTGCAAACCCCTGAATGACACTTCCTCAAGATTTTGAAATTTCCTAAAAAGCCCACTCAACTACAAGTCGAATCATGTCTTGAGGTTGGGAATTGAAAGAACTTTATAAAGAAATATCGTTTAGTGGCTTGAATTCACTATGCAAAACTTATCAGATGACCATCAAGGTAAGGGTGTTACAAAAAGTGTTATTGAGAAAATTTCACCTCGAATCCACGTTTCTAGCCTATAAAACCTTCACGAATCTTGTTCCTTATGTCGAGAGCAATGTTTCTATGACTTTAGATTCCTTAGAAGATTATTCCATACTGCTCATAAGGTGTAGGTGCTGGCGAAATCAAGAACAAGATATAACACTGGATAGAGGTAACCGTAAGCTCTGATTTGAGTATAATATCCTGAATTTTGTTAAGTTTTGATAAGATTGATATGCTACACTAAATTTCAATCAAGGTTAATTTTTAGGGTTCTAATGATCTTGCGAACATGTATATGGTATTAGAATAGGATTAAACATGATAGAAATGAAATTCAACAAGTCTTGTGGTTAGTAGTTGCAAGATCATTTTGTTATTTTCCAAGGTTATATTTTAGCCAAAAGTAGAACACTAGGAAAGATTGTTATTTTTCTGATTTTGAGGTTTCCAATGGATTTAGAATAAAAAATTGTATAGGAGTAGCTTGGGGAAATGATTTTAGAATGATTGGAATGAAAACTCTAAAATTGAAACTAAAGGATGCTTGAGGATTTATGATGCCAAATTGTGTAAGTTTGTAAATAAGTAAAATATTTACATATTTATTTTCCCTTATATGATGATTTTGTGGACGGTATGTGAAATTAATATAATGAATTTGGGTGTAATTAATAAATAGGTGTAATTAATAAATAAAGGATGATTTTGGCATAAATATTTTTATTACTATTATTATTACTACTCTAATATAATATTTAGTTACTTTTCTTTTGATAGCCACATAATAAGAGAAGAAAGGAGACCTAAACTTGGACTGATGGGATTGAAAAGAGAAGGCATTATTCAAAATCTACTGTAGCAGTAACACTGGAGCATTATGCCGATAATCACTATAGCAAATTCATTGTAGCCAACAAGTTACTATAGAAATCGTTGGAAAAAAATGAAAGTTACTATAGAAAAAAAATGAAAGTTACAATGAAAAGAGAAGGCATTATTCAAAATCTACTGTAGCAGTAACACTGGAGCATTATGCCGATAATCACTATAGCAAATTCATTGTAGCCAACAAGTTACTATAGAAATCGTTGGAAAAAAATGAAAGTTACATAGCACTCATGGAAAAATGCATCAGATGCCTACCTATAAATATGTGCATCATTGCAAAGAAAGGGGAGTGTGGGAGATCCTTCTCTAGCAGAAGGAAACCATTATATTATTTCTTAGAATTAATTCCATGCATTGTATTATTTCTTATATGCCTCCATCTGGGAAGGCTTAGGTAAATCTTCTTTATGGATGGTATATGTGTTAGTGCAAACGTTTCACCCGAGAGGGGGTGAATTGGGTGAAACCAGAAATTTCATTGTGTATATAACAATTGACTGGAAATTTAAAGCAATTAAGAGCTAGGAGAAATATCACTAAAATGTACACTAGGAGTTATATTGGTTCAGACATAATCACTTTGACCTATGTCTAATCCTCAGACATTTTCTGAGATTTTCATTATATCTTCCAAGATTCAATGGGTTCTTGGCACCTCAGTACACAGCAAGTTCCTTCACTGGACACTTGCTCCCCCTTACATGTTGTAATCAAATCCCTAACTTAAGGTTCCATAACCTTAAGTTGTCTCTCAATAACAAATATTGAGTTTGTATTGAAAATCTCTCTATAGAGCAAATATATAATCACTGAAGTATAAAGAGTGAGTATAAGAAAATATAGTACAAAGAATATAATGATCGATGTAAGTTTTTGTGTTCTCAGTTGTTGTGTTCTGTTCTTTAAATGCTCCATATATAGAAATGATTTGTGGTGTCCGTGTGAAGCATTTCAAACATGTCCGTTAAAGTTGTGCAACTTCGTTTAACCGTTCTTTGAATTTGAAAACTAGTCGTTTGCGGTAGGTAGGGGTTTTAAATGTTACGAACGTTAGGTTTGACTTCTCACTTAATGCATGATCTCTTCATTGTTTCTCTGCAAATAACTTGGAAAACTAATACAATGAAAGGTTAATCATACAGATAACAAATCAATGATCGGTGGATTAAAATCATGTTTTTTGCACTTCATTACTCGAGTAGCCACTCGAGTGATCATGCTCATGACTCAAGTAGTCCCTCGAGTAACTTCAAAAATAAGTTAGACAGTAAATCAACGTTGTCTGACCAGAATGTACCTTTCTTACTCGAGTGACCTCTCGAGTAAGTGTTCCTTTTCTTTTGATTACTCGAGTGGTCACTCAAATAATAGTTCAAATAACTTTGAGATTACTCGAGAGATCCCTCGAGTAATAACATTAAAATTTTGGCCGAGAGCAAATTCTATTAGACTTACCTAATTACTCGAGTGGTCACTCGAGCAATGCCTCAAATAACTTTGTAGATTACTCGAGTGGTTACTTTGAGTAATGTCCTTTAATTCCTGGCCGAGAGCTACTGGATGGTTTTTGCTCTGATTACTTGAGTGGTCACTCGAGTAAAGTCTTAAATAACTCTGTAGATTACTCGAGTAATCCCTTCGAGTAATCTCACGCTATTCTTGACAGAGAGCTAACTGGAACATTTTCTTATACATTACTCGAGTGGTCCCTCGAGTAATGAAGCAATTACTCAAGTACTCACTCAAGTAATGTCTTCTAAAATCTCATAGTTTTCCTTTTTCCTATTCTCTTTCTTTCACTTCATCTTCATTACTTGAGTGACTACTTAAGTAGTGCTTTTCCCTATTGGTTACTTTGTTCAAATCATTTTGTTTAATTATCAAAACCTTTTGTATGATTAATCCAATCTTTGTTATCATCAAAGCATATGGGATCTAACATTCTCCCCCTTTTTGATGATGACAAAACTTGGTGATTTTGAACAAATCTTTCGAAATTGAGTTTTTCAATCAAATGTTTCTTGGTAATTTTTCATATGGAATCTTTTATTCAATTCAAGTTTGAAAACTCTTTTGAAACAGCTTTGGGAAGATCATTTTGAATTCAAATTTAATGATTTTGATAAACTTATTATTTGAAACCTTTTTGAATCCAAATTTAATGATATTAAAGTCAAAGCTCATAATTTTGTATGTGTTCTAATTTGTTCACCTTGCATACAACCAAAAAACGTATTAGTCCACAATGTGATATAACTTCAATTGAAATTGTAGAAATAGTTCATTACATAATCAAACTTGAAAATTAATAAAGCTCCCTTAAACCCTATACACCCTATACCCATATTCATATCCACAAAATACATCACATCATTAATCACAAAATCACCCCAAGTTCTTCTCCCCCTTTTTGTCTTCATCACAAGGTAGGATCAATCAAGATGGAGAAGATGGCTTGACTGCAGAGATGGGTTTGACAAGAAGAGGTGTGAAGCCAGTACTTTGTGAATCATCTAAACTCAAAGAATCATATGAAGAGATAGAAGGTTTAGGGTTAGGAAGAACCAAAGGTGGAACCACCATAAGATCCTTTGAAGGACTTGGTTTGACCTAAGAAGAAATCTCTACTTCCATTGTTTTCTCAGTTCATTTATGATCACTAGATGAGACAACTAATTCCTCAGTACTTGTTTGGGATGTAATAGTTGTGGGCATTGGCTCAGGCTGAACTGGCTGGGTTGGAGGAACAGAGTCATCAATGGTAATGTGACCGGGCTCGAATATGAGTGGGTCAAGCATAGAAAATAGAAGGTTTTTGGAAATGGTAATATGCAAAATGGGAGGAGGAAAAGAAGATGGTCTGGTCTTAAAAGGTCTAGGCTTATATGGTCTAAGATCAAAAGGTAGAGGCTCAAAAGGTGACACTGGCTTAGGAAATGATGTAGGCATAAATGGATCAGAAGTGGATGAACTAGGTGCCAAAGCATCAAGTCTGGAATGAAGTGATCTCAGAAGCTCACCTTAAGTCTGTTGTTCTACTAACATCTCTTCATGCCTCTTATCTATTCATTCCACAAGTTCTCCCATCTTCACATTCGTATGGGTTACCAACTTAGTATTGGTATTTGCAATATCAACTTGAGAACCCTTAAGAATGTTGTCCATGAATGTCTGCAATGTTGAACTAATGAATGATGGAGCAGAAGTGGAGGCAGGAGTAGACAACTGAGTATCATCCATCTTACTTGATTTAGCCTCATTCTTTTTCTTCTTAGGACCAGACTCAAAAGGAGATTTCAGGGGAATGGCAATGTGTAGCTTTCTGATTTGATTTCTTCCTACTAGAGTAAGCCTCTCAATTAGCTCACCCTTCTCCAAATACCAAATCTTGTTCTTTTTGAGAAACAAGGATACAAGCTAAGGATAAGGCATAAGAGTAGTGGATCTTCCCTCAAATCTAGATCTTTTGATTTCATTATAGATATATTCTCTTAGGTACTTTTTCTCTTTAAGGAGAACTGAGGCAAATTTTCTGAAGTCCTTCTGTATGAAATGAGTGAAGTTGTTGGATTTGTTGACTTTGGCTCTCGAATAGATATATCATAAAACATGATGAAAATCACACATATCACTCGGGTTGAAATTTAGAGGTCCCACAATCTCTCCAGGTCTTAGAACTGAAAACAGCTGGCTCGAGTCTAGGGTAGGATGAATATCTTCAGGAGGATCCTCTATTCCTAGCCAGGTGTTTATTTTGGAGGGTGAGATAAGGACTTCTTGACCTCTAACCTTAGTAACCATTTCTTCTTCTAAGGTATCTCGAAGAGGATCATTTTAAGGCTCAAGATTGCAATAAAAATGCCTCACTATCTTGGTACAATAAGGAATTTTAATAGAAAGCCAAGGCATGTAAGATTCAAGGTAGGGCATGAGATTAAACTTCAATACCTCTTGAATAAACTTGGAGTTAATATAGTGCATTTTGCACACTCTTCTTCTTGAAAAGTGATCTTTGAATTTCTGAGACTCCTAAATCTTCTTCACATTAAACCCCTTTAGAGGAAATGTGATTTCTTCTTCTTCTGGTTCCTTTAAGGATTGGTTATACTTCTCTTCTCTAGACTTGTGAACTTCATCTAGAATATTTACCATGGCCTGAGCAAGGTTTCTATCAAACTTGGCCTTTTTCGTTGACTTCTTAGAAAGAGTTGGTGTATCAGAGGAATTAGAAGGAGGTGGAGAAGGTGTCTTAGCCTCTTTGCCTCTTCCAGTAGGAACATCTTTCTTAGATTAAGCTTTTGAGGCAATGGGCTCCTTGATCACTACCCCCTTACCTTGGGTTTTGCTTGCGTCATTGCTTTAGCTTTAGATTGAGGAATTAGCTTCTGTCTTTTAGCTAGAGGAGATGGGTTAGAATCAAATGATTTCTGAGGATTAAAAGACTTAGAAGGAGTTTCAGGAGTAGTAGCTTTAGTTCTGATCATCTTGAATGAAAGATCAAGATTTTCTAAAAGTGTATCTCTCGGATGTCGAAGGTTTAAGGCAAATGATTTTGAGAAATTTGAGAAGTTTTTCAAAGTATAAATCACTGTGTTTTGTCAAAAATGAAGTGAGGAGGAGTTCGTGAAAATTTTTTGGGAGAGCACTAGGAGATTCACTCGAGGAGATTTTGTGAAAAATGACCAAATAGCGACAGCTAAAGCCCTAGCGCCTGACATCACTCGAGGCCTTACTCGATTGATCTTGAGCATAACTGTAATCCCCTACCATAATAACCATAATTAAGATTTAAAAATGCGTAATTTAAAGGAATTAGAGACTAATGGATACATTTTTCTCAAATCTCTTTTCTAAATTTTGTTCAACATGGTCTCAGATTCATCTTCCGAATCTAATTACTCTACGCAGTTCAATCACATTCATACATATCAGAGTGCATAGCCAAATTCCTGACAACTCCCGGGTTTCATTCATGTATAAACTAAGGGTTATAAGTTCCAACTAGGGGATTACATGACCAATATCAACATAATATCTATATTTCAAAAATAAACAGTAATCCCAAGTCCAAAATAGATAACCAACAATCTAACAACACATCTGAACAAGATCTTAGCCGCTCCTAGTGGTTCGTTTCTTCTTGGAGGCACTTGCCCTATCTAAAATGTTAGTCAATGGAAAGAATGAGATTCAAAAGAATCTCTGTAGTAACAAATCACTCATACAGTGTATAAACACATAGCATATATAATCATGTTAAGCAGCATCACAACGATATATGGCTCACGCCACATACGACAGCACTCATGGCTGTAAACACTATGCGTCATCTTTTGCTGTGATCTCAATACAACAGCTTACATTGTAATCACTATGTGTCAGCTTTCACTGTGATCTCAAAGCATCACAATGTATCACAATGCATGCAAACATACATACAATACTTTACACATAGCATAAGAGAAGAGTCACTACCTTGTTCTTTCCAATTGTGCTCTAGCGCAGGTGGATCATGAATAGGGCAAATATCGAATCCTACAATTCCAAATGCACCATTTAGACACTTCCATAGTGTTTCTTGGGGTTATATGAGTCTATAATGAAAATTTACAAAAATGCCCTCGGGGACCCAGCCCGGGCCCGCCGTCCCCGGTCCGGTTGCACTTTTCCTGAAATTCTAATATGGGCCATCCTAACACATTTCACCCTAAGGAATCCATTTCCGGACTTAGAATTATCAAATTCAATGTCAAATTACAAATTTACCCTTGGCAGCCCTACTTCAAGGGTTTCAGGGGCGTTTTCATAATTATGCTTTTTCGGCCTTTTCCGAAAAAGTGATCAACTGTAACCCCAACTAATTTTTGCTCTTGAACTCAATGGAACCATAAAATCATTGAAAATCCAACTCTAAGACCCATTTCTAGAGCTGGCCAAAATTTATGAGCTCTCCAAAGAAAATCAGAGTTTTATGATTTCGTCTCCATAAACGCGTTCCTTTCTACTCATAACCACTTTATTAACCATTACATTATGTTAGAACTAACATTAAGACCCAATTTGGGCAGCATAACCCCTAGGCCATATCATTTCCAAACTTTAAAATCAACGGCAATCTGGCAAAATTTCACCAATTAAATTGCCCACAACAGCTAGAATAGTCAATATATGATAGTTTGGAAGTTACCTCAAGCTCCCTTTAGCTCTTCCCTTCTTATGGCTGAACCCTAACTCTTTATAGAATAGATTTTAGCTCCAACAATCTTAAAATACATGAAAGAGAAGCTTATGAGTAGAGTTATAAGCGTTAGGAACTAGATCGTCAGAGAAATTGGCTTACCTTGCGAGATTTCTCCCTCCTTCTCTCTATTTTTCTCCAAGCTCTTTCTCACCCTTTTTGGCTCAAAATGGCAAGGGAAATGGCAAGGGAAGATGATGAAGTTTTGTTTTATAATCCCATGCTTATGTCATCATTATAGTATGCTTATGTCATTTTTTTCTAATTTCCAAAATTGAAGCTTTTGTGTGCACATAATGTTGTGCCATAAATCCAATTGACATGCAACTAATATTTTCCATCTCTTGGCCCATGTAAATGACATTTAGGAGGTCCTTCCATCAGCCCAAATGAGTTTTCCATATACCTCATAATTTCAAAACTTGCCCTCACATTATTTCTTTATTTTCAGACTTAATGAGATATCTGGCAGATTTTCTGCCATAACTTTGAAAATTCATAACTAATTCTAAAAATATTGAATTGAAGTGATTCCCAAAGCCTATAGAACCTTTATTGAGTCTAGTTTCAAGGAAAATATAGACTTTTGCTATCTGAAATCACAAAATTCCCAGATTTAATTTCTTTGATCGCTGCTCCAGAAAATAATCAATTTCGCTGGGAAAACTTCAAAAAACCATAACTCTTAGCTCACAAATCGAAATGATACAAATTATATGTTTATTTTGAAGCTTGACATGTGAACTTTAAAACTGAAAATTTTCAGAATTTTTAGACACCATTTGGTCATTAAAAATATCCATACAAACTGACTGCCCTGCACAGAATTGCACTCAACAGTTAGTTTTTCCCATTTTCAACCAATGTGTCCAATGGCTCTAAACTCAACAATCGAACCTATTCCCACACAATTTTTCACAAGGAAACCCTTGGAATCACTAAAACCACCGAAATCCCATCACACATTCTCCAAAAGTGTTTATTCAACAATAATTACATCCACTTTTGAAGTCATTACCCCGTAATCACTTTTTGGGATATTACATTCACTCTAGTAGCTACTCGAGTTTCATATCAAAAATTAAAAAATGAAGCGAATTAAAATGTGTACCTAGCATGAATAATATTGTAATTATCCATGTATATTCCCTCGATCATTTGATGGCATTTTAGAGCAGAATTGAGTTGTAAACAAGTTGCTTTGAGATCTGCCTTCATGATCACTTGATGGCTTACTCGAGTGACTATATAGCATCACTCGAGTGATCAGTCTTTTGAGCAGCTGAATTGGTCATTTTCAACCATTTTTCCATTTCCCTTTGATTTAGTACTTCTCTGCCTGATTTTCAAAGCCATTACTCGAGTGGTTAATCGAGTTATGCTTATCATCACTTCCAGTTATCACTTGGGTAATATAATTACTTAAAATTATCCCTTGAGTGATATAGTACTTTGTTAACCTCTGCTTTTCATACCCCAAAATAGAATATCAAGATCCTACAAAACAAATTGCTAGAAAATCTAATGCTTAAGTTAGTAATCATTAAAACATCAATAAATAACATCATCTAACATTTTGTAAACATCAAATAACTTACAATTCATTTGGATTTACCATTCCCAGTTGTCATCTAATAAATAGAAATTGATCTTTTGCTAGGGGTTTTGTGAAGATATTAACTAGTTGAAGATGAGTTGGAATAAATATCACTTTAACATCTTTCTTTTGGACATGATCTCTGATGAAGTGATGTCTAACATCAATATAGTTGGTTCTAGAATGTTGAATTGGATTCTTTGCCAAGGTTATCGTGCTAGTGTTGTCACAGTATATTGGTATTTCCTTCAAATAAATACCAAGATCCTGTAGTTGTTGCTTCAGCCATAACACTTGTGCACAACAACTTGATGCTGCAACATACTCAACTTCTATTCATGAAAGAGACATTGTATTTTGTTTCTTGTTAAACCATGACATAAGTAAACCTCCAAGAAACTGACTATGTCTACTGGTACTTTTTCTATCTATCTAGAACCTCCATGAATAGAGCCTAAGTATGCAACTAGATATTCACTTCTTCCTTTAAGATACTAGAGACATAATTCTACCGTGTCAATAAGATATCGAAAGATACGTTTGACGGGTTTACCATGTGACTCCTTTGGTGCTGATTGATATCTTGCACATATACCAATACTAAATTGGATGTCAAGTCTGCTTGCAGTGAGATAGAGTAATGATCCAATCATTCCTCTATATCTTGTGATGTTGTAGTCTTTTCCCTTGACATCCGCATCGAGCAATGTAGTTGAGCTTATAGGCGTGTCCATTCTATTT
The DNA here is from genome assembly GCA_963242795.1 of Inga leiocalycina. NCBI lineage: Eukaryota > Viridiplantae > Streptophyta > Magnoliopsida > Fabales > Fabaceae > Inga > Inga leiocalycina. The sequence goes on from OY725331.1 coordinate 37,036,995, forward strand.
GCTTCATCCATTCCTTACTTCTTCATAGCTCTTTCAAATACTTTGTTTGAGATATGAAAATTCCATTCTTTCTTTGTTTGATTTGCAAACCGAGAAAGGAATTCAATTCTCCCATCATTGACATCTCAAACTCTTCCTGCATTATCTTAAAAAATTCCTTACACAAGGTTTCATTAGTAGCACTGAAAACTATATCATCAATATATATTTGTACAATTAAAATATCATCTCGTTTTTGTTTTGTAAAAAGTGTTGTATCAACTTTTCCTCATACAAAACCTTGATCAATGAGAAATTTACTGAGCTTTTCATACCATGCTCTAAGAGCTTGTTTTAAACCGTATAAAGCTTTTCTCAATTTAAAAATATGATTAGGTTTGGTTACATCTTCAAAACCTGGAGGCTGATCTACATACACTTCTCTATAATGTAGCTATTTAAAAGTGCACTCTTTACATCCATTTGATTGAGTTTGTATCCCTTGATACATGCAAAGGCTAAGAGTACTCGTATAGCTTCCAATCTAGCTACTGGAGCATATGTTTCCACATAATCAATTCCTTCTTACTGATTATAGCATTTGGCCACCAATCTTGCCTTGTTTTTGACAATAATTGTGGATTCATCAAGTTTGTTCTTGAATACCTATTTGGTGCCAATGATCGAATGATCCTTAGGTCAGGGTACCAAATCCCAAACTTGATTTCTTTCAAATTAGTTTAGCTCTTCTTGCATTGCTATTACAAAATCATTGTTTGATAGGGCTTCATCAATGTTAGAAGGTTGAATCTCAGAAATAAAAGCAGAAAAACTAACTCCATTGAAAATTCTATTTCTAGTTTTGAATGCTTCATTCACATCTCCTATGACTTGTTCTAGGGTATAACTTTTGTTGTATTTCCAAGCTCTAAGTTGTCCTAGTGACTTATCTTCTTCCTTGGTTTGGTCAACTTCTAGGATAGAAGATTTAGAACTAGGTTGATCATTCTCTTGATTTAAAACAACTTCCTGCTCATCGTCAATCATTTTGTCAGAGCATTCAAATTAATCGAATACAACATGAATTGATTCTTCAACAACACATGTTCATTTATTAAAAACTCTATATGCTTTGCTTTAATTAAAATAGCCTAGGAAAATTCCTTTATTTGTTTTAGAATCAAATTTTCCTAAGTTATCTTCACCATTGTTATGAATGAAACATTTACAACTGAAGATATACAGATGAGCAACTTTGGCTTCCTTCCTTTGTGTAGTTCGTATGATGTCTTTCCAATTTTTGTTCTGATATAGGCTCTGTTTGAAATGTAGCATGATGTGCTCATTGCATTGGCCTAGAAAACTTGAGACACGTTCTTTTCATTTAGTATTGCTCTAGGCATTTCAATGAGTACTCTGTTCTTTCGTTCCATGACTTCATTTTGTTGAGGTGTCCTTGGGGCAGAGAAATTGTGATCAATGCCATTAGCATCATAGTAGTCTCCAAAGGCTTGATTTTCAAATTCTTTACCATGATCTGTCCTGATACCTGCAATGGACATACCTTTCTCAATTTTCACTTTCTTGGCAAAAACAATAAATTATGCGAAGGTTTCATCCTTTGATGATAGAAAAATAGTCCATATAAATCTAGAGAAATAATTAACAATGGCTAATAAATATAAGTTCCCATCAAGACTCTTAACTCTTGCTGGTCCAACTAAATCCATGTGTAATAATTGAAGTGGTCTATTGGTTGAGATCTCATTTTTCAATTTGAAAGAAGATTTAGTTTGTTTACCCTTTTAACATGCGTCACAAATCAAATCATTTTTGAATTTTATTTTGGGTAATCCAATCACTAAATCCTTTTTAAGTAACTTTCCTAGTTGGTGCATGGTGACATGAGCTAGTCTCTTATGCCATAACCAACTTTCATCAGCATTACTTAGAAAATAATTTTTAGAATCATTTCTACTGATATCAAGAGTATAGCAGTTACCTTTCTTTTTTGCTCTAAGCTTTGCTTTGAGATTCTTCTTATCTAATTATAAATCTGTCTTGTTTACAATTAGACATTCCTCTAAGTCAAATATTACCCAATTGTCTTAATCTGCACTTTGACTCACACTTAGCAAGTTATAGCACAAGCATTCAAAGTAATAAATGTCTTTGACTTGTATGCCTTTATCATTTTTTATTTCACCAATTCCTGCCATCTTTAGGTTGTATCGTGGTAAAACTTTTGAAATCACCAGTCATATGTCTGGGGCATCCACTGTCTATGTACCATTTGTTATTTTTAGATGTTTAAGATATATCTGCAATCAAATATGATTAAGTCTTGGGTACTTACATCTTTTTGGGTCCTTTTGGGTTAGTACAGAATATCTTCTGAACATATAAACCTTTAGGTACCCATTTGTAGGTTCCTATTTTTCCTTTCTTTTTATGACTACATGATGAAGTATAATGACCCTTTCTATTACAGTAATTGCAGTATGCGAAAGGATTTGATGTGTCAACAGAATGCTGAAAGTAACTCAAGTATGTTTTAACTCCTGCTTTCTTTCTTCCTTTCCTTTTATCTTATTTTGGATTATATCCAATACCAGATCGATAATTTACAAATCGTTGGGCTTTTAAAATCACATTTAACATCTCACTTCCTTTGGTGAATTTTTCAAGAGTTTTTGTGAAATCAATATTTTTCTTTTTCAAAGAAGAACAATTTTCTCAATCCTTTTCTAAATTCTCTTTAAGTTCAATTTTAAGAACTTTGTTTTTCTTTTTGAAGAAAACTAGTTCTTTAACTACTTTGATGAATTCAGAGTGTAAAGCATTATATTCGAAAAGTAATTCATCACAGGTAGGGTCAGAATTAGTTACCTCTTCTTATGTTTCTTCTTGAGCAACTAGACATATATTGGTTACTTCCTCATCATCGCTATTTTCGTCAGATGAACTATCTCCCCATATGGTATATACAAATGCTTTCTTCTTGTTGTAGAACTTGCCTTTTCTCTTTTCTTTATTCTTCTAAGCCAGTTCTTGACATTCTGATTTGATATGTCCTGGCTTTCCACATTCATAGCAGATGGTGTGTTCTTTATTGCTTGTTCCTCCTTCCTGAAAGTGTTTGAATCCTTGGCCTTTTTGTAAAAATTTTTGAATTATTTTATCATTAGGCCCATTTCGTCATCATCAAACTCTTCATCTTCATCTTAATCTTCTTCTTTTACTTTTAGTGCTAGACCTCTCTTCTTCTTGTCACTAATATCATCTAGCTCTTGTTTCAACTTTAATTTACTTTTATATTCAGAAAGACTTCTAAATAGAGAAGTAACCGATCGCATTGATTCACCTTTTGCTTCCTCAATTGCAGTGACTTTGGCCTCCCAGTCTTTAGAAAGAATATTCAGAATGTTTCATACTTGGATATGTTGATCATAGACTTTCCCAATTGCTACAAGTTGATTAACAAAGTGAGTATATCTAAGTTCGAATTCAACTATCAACTCACCTGATTTCATTCGAAGTAAATCAAACTCAATAACCAGAGTATTGATCTAGTTTTCTTTTATTCATGAAGTTCCTTCGTGTGCTATTTCCAGGGCTTCCCATATTTCTTTAGCTGTTGGAAGTGGGTAGATCTTGAAGTACTCATTTTGACTCAAGGCACTTTGAATCATTAGAATTGCCTTGCTATTAAGTGTGATGTATTTCTTGTCATTCTCATCATATTCTACTTGTGTCTTAGGAAACCTATGTGAATCTACAATCTTTTTGGGCTTGTAGTTTCCACTCTCAATCATGTCCCATAGTCCATATTTTGTAGCCATTATGAATACTCTAAACTTGGCTTTTATACCTGAACAAGAAGACCTATGCTCTAATACTAAATGTTATTGCAACCGTTTCACCTAAGAGGGGTAAATTGGGTGATACTAGAAATTTCATTGTGTATATAAAAATTGACTAGAAATTTAAATCAATTAAGAGCTAGGAGAAATATCACCAAAGTATACAACGGGAGTTATACTGGTTCGGTTACAACCACTTTAACCTATGTCCAGTCCTCAAAGCTTCTTTGAGAGTTTCACTATATCTTCCAAGATTCTGTGGGTTCTTTGCACCTCAGTACGTAGCAATTTCCTTTACTAGACACCCGCTCCCCTTACATGCTGTAATCAGATCCCCAACTCAAGGTTCCACAACCTTAAGTTGTCTCAATAACAAATATTGAGTTTGTAATGAAAATCTCTCTCACATAGCAAATATATAATCACTCAAGTACAAAGAGTGAGTATAAGAAAATATAGCACAAAGAATATAATGATCGATGTTAGTCTTTGTGTTCTCAGTTATTATGTTCTATTCTTTGAATACTCTATATATATAGATGATTTGTGATGTCCATTGGAAGCATTTCAAATATGTCTGTTAGAGACACGCAGCTTCATTTGACCGTTCTTTGAATTTGAAAACTAGCCGTTTACGGTAGGTAGGTGTTTTAAACGTTACGGATGTTAGGTTTGACTTCTCTCTTAATACATGATCTCTTCATTGTTTCTCTGCAAATATACTTAAAAAACTAATACAATGAAAGGTTAATCATATAGATAACAAATCAATTATCGTTGGATTACAATCATTTTTTATGCACTTCATTACTCGAGTGATCATGTTCATTACTCGAGTAGTCCTTTGAGTAACTTCATCAAAAATAAGCTAGAGAGTAAGTCAACATTGTTTGACCAGAATATACCTTGCTTACTAGAGTAACCTCTCAAGTAAGTGTTCCTTTTCTTCTCGTTACTCGAGTGGTCACTCGAGTAATGGTTCAAATAACTTTGGAGATTACTCGAGTGATCCCTCAAGTAATGACATTAAAATCATGGCTGAGAGCAAATTCCATTAGACTTACCTGATTATTCGAGTGGTCACTCAAGTAATGCTTTAAATAACTTTGCAAATTACTCAAGTGGTCACTTCAAGTAATGTCCTTCAATTCTTGGCCGAGAGCTACTGGATGGTTTTTGCTCTGATTACTTGAGTGGTCACTCGAGTAAAGTCTTAAATAACTCTGCAGATTACTCGAGTCATCCCTTCGAGTAATCTCACGCTATTCTTGACAGAGAGCTAACTGGAACATTTTCTTATACATTATTCGAGTGGTCCCTCAAGTAATGAGACAATTACCCGAGTGCTCACTTGAGTAATGTCTTCAAAAATCTCATAGTGTTCCTTTTTCTTGTGCTCTTTCTTTCACTTCATCTTTATTACTTGAGTAGCTACTTGAGTAATACTTTTCCCTGTTAGATACTTTATTCAAATCATTTTGTTTAATTTTCAAAACTGTTTGTATGATTAATCCAATCTTTGTTATCACGAAAACATATGGGATCTAACAATATGTAGTCCTCCTTTATGGATGGTATAGGTTGCCACCTACATGGAAGGCTTTACCTCCTATAAGGACGGATAGATTTCTCCATTTTCATGCATCTTTGGGTTGTATCTTTATGTTTTAGAATTTAATAATCAAGTTTTATGCAATGTTTATGAAGTTTGCAATTTATCTTGGTTTTTTTTAATTTCATAATGAGCTAAATTTTTATTTTCCTAGTGTGATGATGTAGCTTATTAATGACAGATTGAATCTTAATTTATTAAATATATTTTTAATTTTTCCTTCATTATTGAGTTTTAATTATTGTTCTTAATGCTTTCAATTGATTGGTTATCTTTTGAATGATTTCAATATGCATGTTGAGACTGGAAGGAGATGTATGTGTATAGATCATATAATTAAAATCACAACTTGCATATAAAATAGGAATATATTCATATGAGTTGTGTAGTCTTAATGAGTTCCATAGATCTTAATGCATGATTAATTGCTTGAATTCATATAGGAATATATTATATTAGCAATTAAATATAGAATTGCTTGACCTTAAAGGAGGCTAATAATTAAATTAAGGAAACTCGACTATCAATCATGTGAAATAAATTTGACTAGAATAGATATGTGATTCAATGTGAAATATGATCCTAGGGCTTTTTCTCATAGTTGTTTTCATATTATTTACATTGATATTTAGTCATTTTTTATTTTTATACTCTCATTCACCAACTAATCGATTGACTAAATAGAATTAAGATTACTAATTTTGATACTTAGTGATCAATCCTCGTGGGAATGATACTTTACTCACTTCTGTATTACTTGTTTATAATGGTGTTCACTTGCACCTTTTAATAAATCATTTACACCAGTAACAATTTTTTGGCGCAGGGGAATTGTTATCATTAATATCAATACCAAGTAATTTTAATACTAATTTGATCTTCATATTAAAATTTCAAAAAAAAATAAAAGAATTTAAAAAAAAAAGATTATTCACAGCATTCATTTGGTTCAATCGATGATAAATTGCCATATCTTGATTCTTTTTTAGGAATGCATGTGGATGGAATGAGTCAAGAAAATATAAATGCTAGTTGGATTGAAAATTATTCTCCTTGTAATTATTTTTCTTGTGCTTATTATGGAGAGGGTTATTCATATGAGCATTATCCATATAGCACTACCAATCATTATGTGAGAGATGATTTCATTATGAACCAAACTTATTTTGATCATTCCTTTTATCCTGGTGGAATTTTAGAGCAACAAGAGTCTTTGGATCCTATGTCAATTATTGTCCTAATTAAATTAATCCTCCTTTCTACTCTTATCCACATATTGAAGAACACACCCTTGAATATAACGAAAAATGTAATTTAGAAAGATTATGCGAGGAGTGTGTGGAATCATCAAAGAGATTTAGTAGAGAGCAAAAGGAACTTGTCCTTAGAGTTGATTCAAGTGTCCAAAATATTGGAATATAAGTGAGTCAAATTGTTTTGTCGCTTAAGACTATGAGGCAAGATAATTCTTTAAGCATGATGACCACTTCTTGTGTTGATGATGATTATTGTGAGGAAGTTGAGGAAGTGGAATTGAATGAAACTTTAGCCCTTATAAAATGTGATAAGGAACTTGAAATCACTTTTGGAGAGAATAGTGGGTGTAATCTAGAAGAGGTTCCAGTTGTGGAACCTAATTCATGTCATTTTGATGTTGAAATTAATGTAATGCGGTTGTTCCAAAAGTTATTGTTCATGTCTCTCGTATTGAAGTGTTGAATCTTACTGATGAGAGTCAAGTGGATTTTCTGGGATGCTCTAAATTTTTGAAAGCTCTTAAATCTGTTTGCAAATATATGCATGTTGTGCTTTATTTGAATTCAGTAAATAATTATACTCTAAAATTGTCTATGATTGAAGAAGTACAATTAATTACCTTGAATGATCATTTTTTTGTGTTTGAACCCTTGTTACTTGAAAAGAAATGAAGACAAGGTAATCATAGTGTTTGATACTTTTGATTAGTGGTTTATTTTGGGAAGTATAGCTAAAGACTATAAATTTAACGCTACTTAGGAGGTAACCCAAGGTTTGGTTTGATGTTATGTTTTGATTTTATAAGACTTCTGGTAGCCCCTGATGATATATTCTACTTTGGTAGCTACAATCAAGAATATTCAAGAGCACAAAACAAAGGGAGTTTCCTTCTACTTTTCCTTGTTTTGTTTGAATTGATTGTTGATAATATGTTTTGGACATGAGTTTTGGTTATAGTCTAGTTTTGCATGTGATAGATATTTGTTAATGACTATTAATTTGAATGGGAAGAAGTTCTTACTCTAAAAAGAAAAGCTAAAAGAATGAATGTCAGCAATAAATTTACAAGGTAGACATGTAATCAGTGCTGTAAGAGCAAAAGTATGGTTTCTATAAATTGAGAAGATAAAATTAAATTCACAAATGATGGATTGAGTAAGGAGTCATTAGATGATATCATTCAAACTCTTGAGACGCACCCGAGTGGTGATGTTCATTGTATTCATCTCAATTTAATGGACATATTCAATAGAGAAAAAAAGCACCACTATCTTGGGAATTTGACGTTAAAAGACCTTGTTTGCCAATTTATAAGAAAACTGGATGGGAAGCAAATCCTAGATTCATAGAAAGCGTTTAAGCCGTTACTGGTCGTAAAACTAGAGGAAGATGTGAGCCAAAATCACAATTATTATACATAATCATGCTTTTGTCTAATGTGTCTTATCTTTTTTAGTGACTTATGACTAATCTGTCTTATCTTTTCAGTAACTTTTTAATTTCTTTACTCTTTTTTTTTAATTTCTTCACACAAATTATATAGGTCGTTCGTGTTGGAAATTTTTTCAAACTTCTTTGAAAAATGCATGATTTGCATGATCTTGTTGTTGCTTTTTTAGTAGTATAAATATGTACTCTTTTACTTGTAAATATGCACTCTTCCACTTGTAAACACAAATTGTCCGAGAGAAAAGAAGAGAAAAAGGGTATCACACTAAAATGTAGATTTACATCTATCTGCATTTTCGGTGAAACTAATTCGGGCAAGGATGGAGAGTTTCTAACTGTAGCAAAAGAACTTGGAATTGCATTAGCCGCTAGAAAGATCAACTTTGTATATAGGGGACGCATCCAGGGCCTAACGGGAAGTATGGCCATTTCTACAACCATTAATGGAAGCAAGGGTTTGAGTGTTAGCGTGAAGGAGTTGGAAGATCACATCTTTTTCTTAGGACAAGAGTTAAAGGTTTCAAGCTTGTCTAAATGAATGGGACGAATGTTCTATCAAGCTGAAGCTTTTATCGCTCTACCTGGTGGTTTCGAGACGTTGGGTGAGATTTCTAGCGTTGCTTCTTAGGATAAGCTAAACTTTCATAAAAAGCCATTAGGATTGTTAAACGTTAATGGCTTTTATGATTATCTATTGCCTATTTTTTTATCATGCTATAGAAACAGGATTCATACCTTAAGCAACTCGCCATTCCATAATTTCTGCACCAACTTTTGATCAGCTGCTCAATCAACTACAAACCTATAAACCTAAACCAGATCTATTAATCAAGAAAATAGGTAGGTAATCTTCAGATAGCAGTCAGAAACAGGATCCAGATACCACTCTTCGGTTGTAACTTTCCTTAATCTTTAAATTTTACTTTTAGCATTTTTGTTTACTTCATTGTGTGTTTATGGTAAAAAAAAACTTTCTCTAAGCTCTAGAAGACATTGAGAACAATGTTTGATTTAGATTGGGGGAGGAGTAGTAAAAAACATTATTAGTTAATTTTTTTTAGTTAGTTAGTAAAACCATTAGATGCATAGGGTGTGAAAAAAATGGCATAGTAAGTAGTTATTCTTAACTCTTGAGATGCATTTTATTAGTTGCATTTTTTGTTCCTTCTAAGAAAAAGAAAATCATCCTGTTTAGGTGCCTTGCAATGATCTTAAGAAGTATATAAGTTTTAAGGATGGATCAATTGAATTTAGAGATTTCATAACATGAATGAACAACTGATTGTTGCAATTGGTGATGTATTTTGAGATTGCATGAGCTGAGTTTGAAAGCCCCTAACCATGAGCTTTTGAGGCTATTTAATCAATAATGATTATTTCTCTTGTGTGTGATATTCATCTATTAATTTGTCACTCTAAAGCTTACTTTAAATCTTGTTGAGATTACATTTCACATGCACATTCAAAAATGATAAAGGCATTCATTTTTTTAGTCAGAGCCAAATAGCCAACCTTGCAATTATATCGTTGATAAGCTCCTTTGAGTCTAATTGACTGTTTTCTTATTATTAACTCATTAAATGTGCTTTAATGATATATCAAGTGTTTTCACCTAATTCGGAAGATTAACAGAGCATTTGAAATTTTTGTGAAATAGGCTTTTGACAAATATGGTGGTGTATATATCATTGACTTTAAAATTGCATAATCATGAAAAAAAGAGAATGAAAAAAAAAGAAAAAAATATCAATTATTCAAATTATGGGTTGTTGTAATGAGATAAATTTATTTATATCTAGCCCACTTTACAATTGCTTTATTAAATTTCTTAAATGTAGCCCTTCATATCATGTTTTACATTCCTTTTACCTTAACCTCATTACAACCCTCAATAAGTCCTTTTGATTTGAATTATGCATGTGAATTAGGTAGTGGAGATTGAGATTTTTAGCAAGCATATGGTAGTACAATTGTTTCGGTTGAAACTGAGTGAAACACTTACCCTTAAACACTTGAGGGAATGAGAGAATGAGTCACAATTAGAAGCTTGGTTCATTCATTTACAAATAAAATTACCAGTTTATATTTTCATTGATTCATGAATACTATGATCTCTTTATTTTTCAATTGTGTCTTTGCTTATGACTTGACACTTCTGATTTTGTTGGAAGCACTAATTAGTCACTCCTTATTAGAGGACATACAAGAGCTAAGCATGGGAGAATTTGATAAGTAAAATAGTTGCATATTTATTTTTCCTTATATGATGATATTGTGGATGATATTTGATATTAATGTAATGAATTTTGATATAATTGATAAATAAAGCATGATTTTGGCACAAATATTTTTATTATTATTATTATTACTACTATAATATAATATTTACTTGCTTTACTTTTGATAGCCACACAATAAGAGAACAAAGGAGACCTAAACTTGGACCGATAGGATTGAAAAGAGAAGGCACTGCTCAAAATCTACTGTAGCGTTGACACTGTTCAAAATCTACTATAGCAGTGATGTTGCAGCATTTTGGCGACAATCACTGTAGCAAATTCATTGTGCCAACAAGTTGCTGTAGCAATTTTTGGAAGAAAATGAAAGTTACTGTAGCACTTGTAATGCCCCCAAAAATGTGCAAGGGCTCATTGACTCTAAAAGTTAATGTAATTAATGTTAGGCAAACAATTTCAGAGAATAAAATGTGAATTATGACCCGAGTTAGCAGCAAAAGTATCTAAACCCTATATTTAAGCTCTATTATGGTGACAAAGCTTAAGTTGAATTAAAAGAGAATGGGAGGGCGCATGGCATGAGATAAAGGGATCAAATGTGTTGAGTGGCAATCTAGTTAAAATTTGCCATAGTCAGAGGCAAAACGGGAAGAGAGAAATTTTTGACCAAATAGTCTGCATCCAAAGAGGAAATTGATTATTAACTAAAAGAACAAGATTTGTGACTAAATAGCCAATGGAATTGGTTAAAGTAACTATGTAGTTACATGCTTTATGAGAAACCATATGATCATGACACTTGGCATCACTTGCTACCATTGGATGGAGTCAAAGATTCACCATCCACTCTTCCTCTCTCCTCTGAAATTCGGTCAAAGGCAAAGAGGGAGCTGAAGATATGATCATTTCATCACTTCTCTCTCTCTCTCTCTCTCAAGCTCTCTAAGTTGGCTAGCAAGGTGGAGAAGGCAAGAGAAAGAAGTCTTGTGAAGGTGAGAACTTTCTCTTGGAATTTGACCTTGTAAATGGTCTCTAATGCTCAAAACATCTGCTCTAATCTTATTCCTCTTGATGAGAGCTTCATTTGTTTGGTTTTAGATTTTCAAGAGGAGGTGTTTTTTGTGCTCAAGAAAAACTAGTGGTTGGAGAATCAAAGAGCAAGCTAGTGGAAGTGATAGAGGTGAGCAAAGGCAACTCTTTGATATGTATATTGTGATAATTGGTTGAGAACTTTGATTTCTGGAATTTTTCCATATTTTCATGTAAATTAAGGCTTTGGAGAGTTCATGGTGTTTGGTTGATGTTAATGGTGACTTGTGGTGTCCTTTGGATAAATGAAATTTATTTGAGTCTTGAATGTGGAGTTTGGAAATTGTGAGAATGGAGTGTAAATTCTGTCAAAACAGAACATATGGAATGAATGTGAATTTGGTTGTTTTGATGTTTCCATTGGAATCTATGCAAGAAACTGTGTGGGGAGTAGCTCGGTTATGAATGTTAGACCATTGGAAACAATGGTTGAAAAGTTGAAAGTTTTGTAAATGAAAATTCTGTGCAAGGGAGCTAGTTTTATGGTGTTTTAAATGAGTAAATGGTGTCAAAAAGTTGTAAAACTTTCTAGTTATGTAGTAAACATGGCAAGCTTTAAAATGATATATATAAAATGGGTGTCATTTGAGTTTGTATGCTGATTATTTTGGTTGTTGGAAGTTCTGTAGGAAACAGGCCAATTTTTTGCCACGGCCAGGTGTTTTGGCCGTAGCCAAAAAGTGTTTAACCATTTCTTGGCCACGGCCAAAAGAGTCTTGATTGTGGCCCAAAACCATCTAACCTGTTCTTGGTTAAGGCCCAAAATTTTCTTGCCTGGTCTTGGCCACAGCCAAAGGTTTTTTGCCGCAGCCAAGGAGTTTCTGACCATCTCTTGGCCTCGGCCAGAGAGTGTCTTTGCCGCAGCCAAACCCTATAATTTTGAATTTTGAACTTTTGAAAGGTGGTTTCTAGTCTAGCTCTCCCCAACCCTTTAGGCTTTTGTTTAAGCTTATAGAAGCTACCTAAAGGTCTTAGATGATAACCAACCTTAAGTGTTTTGGAGTTATGAATTGAAATAAGGAAGAACTCATCATCCTTGATTATGATTTATAAGACTTGACATCGATTTGCCCTGAGCATAAGAAACCTGTCATACCCTATCTTATTTTTAAATTTTTTAGAGTATTTATGGAAAATGATATGCGGTTTGGTAGGCAACACAGGAATAGTATAATTATACTAATAATATGTGCATGATTACATAAATTCCCCATAAGGGCTCGTACATGATAATTACCATCAATGTAGCCACACAAGGCTATTGGGTATCTAAACCCATCCAGTGAAATAGAGACATCTTCCCGTCTTTATTCCACCACTACAATCCTCTCTCATGCAGTTCTCTTCTCTGATCTCCACATACCTTCTGACTTCACCTATCTAGATTGTTAGTAGGGGAGGGAGAGATTCGAGAGAATCTCAGTAGGAAAATAGTACCAATATGAATGCAAGATAAGTGCTTAATGCATGACATGCTTGCATTACATAAACTCATGCTAACACAATGACATATCTGCGTACTCAATGTTTCAAACAATATACTTATGGGCATAGCATAAATAGAGACAGAGCTTCAATTATCATATATGTTTCACATCATCAAGCAAAGCAATAACATGCATCAATACACTAGCATAAATATCAAATATATACAAGAGAGGTAAGTTCCCTACCTTACCCCTTTTTGTTATTTGAAAACAGCTCCTCAATATACGTGCCAACAACTCGAGCTCTCAAATCGGTCCTAAAATGTCAAATGTACAATTTTAGGCATTTCCAATATGCTTTTAGTGGTTATATGATTCTACTATGCAAATTTACTAAAATGCCAGCCCGACTAAGCCCCTCGGTTCCTGGTCCGAGTGCACTTTTCTGACCTTGGTTTTCTCAAATTATAGTCCCAATTACGAGTTTACCCTTAGTAGCCCCTATATGAGGGTTTTAAGGCTATTTTTGTCATTTTACTTTTTAGGGCTTTTCTCACTTCGCACCCAACATGAAACCTACACAATTTTCTATTCTAAACATAATGGAATCACCAAAAACACCAAAATTCAATCCAAACATAGCCTAAAATAGATCTGGATGAAATTCCATAAAAATTGGAGAAAATGGAGTTTTATGATTTCAATCCATAAAATACCTTCTTATCACCTTTAACCACTTGTTTAACCATTTAATTACACTTCCTACATGATTAATCCAAATTTGGGCAGCACTTCCCCTTAGGGTTTGAGCTTCCCAAAATAACAAAGTCATGAAAACCATGCCAATAACCAACCAAACCACCAACAAACAACATAAATCAACATATTAGGCAAGATTTTATGATTTACCTTTGATTCCTCCTCTTTCTCTCTTTTCTCCCTTGAAGATTAGCTTGGCTACACATGATTTCCAAGGAGAATAAGAGCTTAGAGAGGGAACTACACAAGTTTGGAGGCTAAATCACTAAGAACAACAAGGCTTACCTTAGTTTTCTTCCTCTTGAGCCCTCCTCCTCCTCTCTAGGACTCCAAGTTTCTTAAGCCCTTTTTAAGACAACTTCTCTCTCTCTTCTTGAGTGCTTAGGCATGAAAATGAGATGCCAAAAAGATGACTCAAGTGTTTAATAGTATCTCATCTTTTCCCCTAATTAATTTTATTACAAAAATGGGTTTTATGACACATGTACTTAGACCTTATCTCATGACTTATTCTCTTTCTCTTCTTTCCTTAAGGTACAACGTAAGTATGAGAGGGAGAAGAGAAAAATATATGATGAATCCCATATAAAATATCTCATCATATTTTCCTTTTTGATTTATTTTTAAATTGGAGTTATGACAAAGCTTGTACTTGGACTTATCTTCATCTAATTGGTGGCATAATTTCCCCTTGAAATTGAATTAATTCCTTCTCTTTCCTTGGTCCATAAAATGACGTCCCAAGAGGTCCTTCATACTCCAATTTAGGCTTCTTCGATTATCTCAATGAATTGATCAACATATAATACTTTATTGAATTTCCACATGTGCTATTTTTTTCACAAATTCATATTTAATTGTTTGGCTTAAGATAATGCCACTTGGCATATTTATCTTCCAAGTAAATACTTTCCTTCTCCCAAATATCAACCAATAAAGGGAAAATATGGGCTTTTACTTTATTCCACAATTTACACAATTGCCATTACATTTTTTTCCCAAATTCATAATAGTTGGTAATTTTGGCAAATTTTCTAACCAAATTTTAAAAAATCATAACTAAATTTGTAGACATAGTTTTGGAGTGATTCTAAAGGATATAGAACCCTTATTGAGTCTAGTACAGTTATTGTAGACATACTTTTGGGTTAGTACAGTTATTAGCCCACTGCCAACTTCATATGGGCCTACGGGGTAGCACACAAGAATGGCCCAACATGAGATAATGTTTAATTTAGGGTGGAAGAATTTTATATTTATATATATATAATATAAAATTCGTTAATAATATTATATAGATATATATTTTCAACTAAACATATGCCTAAAGGGTTGGGATGACCACCTCCAAAGACCCCTTTTTAGAAAACTAAACACTGATTTTTGGTCGTCTCACTCGAGCACAGAAGGCCGCACTCAAGTAATGACCCCCAAATTCACTCAAGCACCCAAAAGTGTCACACTGGAAGTGTTTGCCCGAGAGCAAACCTTAGTATATCTTACACCCTCACTCAAGCACAGCAAACCTCACTCGAGTGAGAACCTTAAATGCACTCGAGCACCAAGAAGTGAGGCCCAATGAGTGACTACTCGAGAGCAATCCAACTCCCAGGCAACAAGTGCACTCGAGCACCAGCCCTAGTGCTCGAGTGACTTCCCAATGCTCGCGAGTGATGACGCACGTCACTCAAAGATAAAGAAGTGCACCCGTGATTTCTTCCTGAAGACTCAACCAAATACCCAAAAATTCCTATCGCACTTGAGTGAGACCCTCCCTCACTCGAGTGAGGCTTATCAGATGCCAAGTCGCAGCAGCTAATATGGTTTTCCAAATTTAACCAAATGAGCTCTAATGGTTCCTAAACTTATACCAATACTTATTCCCATCCAAAAGGTCATAGGAGACCAATTGTTAAACTCAAAACTACCAAAATCTTACCACCATGACACATTCAACACCTCAACCACCTTGCAACCAAATTCACCCAATGGCTAAAGTTCTTCTTTTTAAATCAAAACCAAAACCATTGATACCCATACACTATTTGACATCTATTCCACCATATTACACAACTCAATCCATGCATTTCAACATTGATCCAAAATCAGGGTAAAATCAAAAAATCTTAAAACCAAACCAATGGCCAAAACAATCATACCAAAATGCACTAATGATTACCTCTTCAACTTAGTAAGATCAAATCTCTATTTTCCCAACTTTCAAATTTGTAAGAACTCCAAACCACTTCCTTTCACAATTCTGAAAACATAGCAAGGAAACCCTCAACACCTTGAACAACTTTAATGAAGAGGCTTTAAGCATAGGGAGACAATTACCTACTCAAAATCAAGCTCTTCTCTTTCTCTTTCCTGATTGTCTTCAGCGAAAATGGGGGAAGATGAGAGAAAAATGAGGCTTGAAGATGATGATCTCATTCTTTTCTATTTCCCATGCACAAACCGACTAAGAGGAGAGGGGGAAAATATTTGACTTTTTGGCTTCAATCCAATGGCTCCCATTTAGACACATGGCAAAATCTCATCCTTCCTTCTATGAGTTCATATGAACTCATCCACACAAGATTCTACCCCTTGCTCAACACATCCTAGCCATTGATCTCGATTAACAAGGAGTTTTCTCTCCAGTAACTGACCAATCGATCGGTAATTTTACCGTTTTGCCCCTGATTAACACAATGCTTACTAAACCATCAACAATTATCTTTGCATCTTAAATCACATTATTTACTTCAAAAGTGTTTAATTAACATTAATTACATCACTTGAAGTCATTGGTCCTTAATTACAATTCAGGATATTACAGATGGTAATTTGCATGGTTGTCATTATATATTAAATTTGGAACATCCTAATAATGAGAATATCTATAACGTAACTACTAAAAGGATAAAATCAAATGATTTGAATATGACCTACCTATGGCATTGTCGTCTCGGCCATATAAATGAGAAACGTATTTCCAAACTCCATCAAGATGGATTTCTTAACTCATTTGATTTTGAATCATATGATATATGCAAATCTTGCTTACTAGGAAAGATGATAAAGGCACCTTTTACTGGGCATAGTGAGAGGGCCACTGAATTATTAAGCCTCATACATACAGATATATGTAGACCATTAAATACAGTTGCCAAAGGACGTTATGTCTACTTCATTACATTTATAGATGACTTTAGTAGATATGGCTATATCTATCTAATGAAACATAAATCTGAATCTTTTGAAATGTTCAAAATATTCCAAAATGAAGTACAAAATCAACTTGACAAAACAATTAAAGCACTTCGATCTGATCAAGGTGGTGAATATTTGAGCCAAGAGTTCATTGACCATCTTAGGAGTTGTGGGATAATCTCACAATTAACTCCTCCAGAAACACCACAATAGAATGGTGTTTCTAAATGGAGGAATCAAACACTATTAGATATGGTTCGATCTATGATGAGTCAAACAGATCTTTCACCGTCCTTTTGGGGACATGCACTAGAGACAGCTTCTTTCACACTAAATCATGTTCCATCTAAGGCAATTGAAAACATACCATATGAGATATGGACTGGAAAGAAACCAAGTTTATCTTTTCTTAAGATATAGGGATGTGAGGTCTATGTTAAGCAACAAGCCTCTAATAAATTAGTGCCCAAATCATCAAAGTTCCTTTTCATGGGGTATCCTAAAGAAACGAAAGGATACTATGTCTACAATCCCACCGATAACAAAGTGTTTGTTATTCGAAATGGTGAGTTTCTAGAAAGAGAGTTTGTCTCTAAAACAACTAGTGGGAGAAAGGTACATCTTGAAGAAATTTGAGAGTCACAAGATAATACAGAACCACATATGGAAATTAGAAAAGACTCACAACAAGTTGCTGAGCCTCCTCAAGTAACACAAGGTCCATGAAGATCTAATAGGACATGGCATCAGCCTCAGAGATACGGATTTCTTCTTACTGAAGGCCATGATGTGTTGCTTATTGAGTAGAATAAGCCAACCACCTATCGAGAAGCCATAGTAGGACCAAACTCTGAGAAATGGCTAAATGCTATAAAGTCTTAAATGCAATCCATGTACAACAATCAGGTATGGACCTTAGACAATCCACCTGAAGGTGTAAAAACCATCAGGTGCAAATGGGTTTTCAAGGAGAAAACTGGCATGGATGGAAAAGTAAATGTCTTCAAGGCATGACTGGTTGTAAAAGGATTCACTCAAACTCATGGTGTAGACTATAATGAAACCTTTTCCCCAGTTGCAATGGCCAAATCAATCAGAATCCTTTTTGCCATTACAGTATATTATGACTATGAAATATGGCAGATGGAGGTCAAAACAGCCTTCCTTAATGGAAATCTGCTTGAGGATGTGTACAAGACACAACCTGAAGGTTTTATGCATCCAGAGGACTCTGGTAAAATTTGCAAGCTTCAAAGATCCATTTATGGATTGAAGCAAGCATCTCAGAGCTGGAATCATCATTTTGATGAAGTAGCCAAAGAGTTTGGATTCATTCAAAACATTGATGAACCTTGTGTTTACAAGAAGGTTAGTGGGAGCATAGTTGTATTTCTAGTGCTTTATGTAGATGACATCCAACTCATTGGAAATGACATTCCTACCTTGCAGAGTGTTAAGTCTTGGTTAGGAAAGTCCTTTTCAATGAAAGACTTAAGTGAAGCCACCTACCTCCTAAGGATTAGGATCTATAAGGATAGATCCAAAAGACTAAAAGGCCTAAGTCAGAGCACATACATAGACAAGATACTGTATAGGTTCAGTATGAAGGATTCAAAAAGGGGTTATATGCCCATATCTTATGGCATCCATTTTAGCAAGGATCTATGTCCTAGCACACCTGATTAGCGAGATCGCATAAGTAAGGTTCCATATGCCTCGGCCATTGGATCCATCATGTATGCCATGCTATGTACTCAACCAGATTTCTCATTTGCCTGAAGCATGACTAGCAGATATCAACAAGATCCTGGTGAGGCTCATTAGATTGCGGTCAAGAATATCCTAAAGTACTTAAAAAGGACTAAGGACCTATTTTTGGTCTATGGTGGATTGGATGATAGCTCTGTGTAACTGGTTACACAGTTGCAAGTTTCCAAACTGACCAAGACGACCTTAAATTGCAATCTGGATACGTATTCCTCTTGAATAGTGGAGCAGTAAGCTGGAAGAGCTCCAAGCAGAGCACTGTAGCAGATTCTACAACAGAAGCTAAGTATATAGCAGCATCGGATGTAGCTAAAGAAGTCGTTTGGATCAAAAAGTTCATTACTGAACTAGGGGTGGTGTCTACCATCTCAAATCCAATAGATTTGTTATGCGACAATAGCGGTGCTATTGCACAGGCCAAGGAGCCTAGGTCACATCAAAGGACCAAGCATATACTCAGGCGATTTCATCTTATTAGAGAAATCAATGATAGAGGTGATATAAAGATATGCAAAGTAACAAGAGAAGACAATGTTGTTGATCCTCTTACTAAGGCACTCGCACAGGCAAAGCATGAGCGTCATGTTAGGACAATGGGAATTAGGAAAATTAATGATTGTACCTAGGGCAGGTGGGAGGATGTTGGAAATTGTGCCCTAAGGGACAATCATTGTACTTTAACATTATTATTTTAATGAAATTTCTCCATTCTGTTATCATATTATCTGCATGTTAACTGTGATAATTGTATCCTTGGCTAATTCATGAAGATTGTCCTAAAATGTCCATCTTCAATCATCTGTGTGGGAGCAGAGATAAAACAAGACCAGTATGACTTTGATAAGATATGGAGATACGAATCAAAGTCTTAGGCACTTTTAAGAGTACAAGGTGCTAGACAGACCCACTATGAAAAAGCTACATGGATCAAGTTATAAGCTTTTCTCATGTATAACCACGTCACAACGCCCTTAGACCTGAGATAATCATGGATTCCTACATGAGAGTTGCTAAGCTTTGAACTAATAAAAAGTCACTTTTGACCGGGTGATGATAAAGGCTATGATCAGGCTTGGTGGTTTTTCATGCAGAGGAATATGAACGATCAAGATGGAATTTGTCCCTCACATTAGTAGAGAGATATTACTGGGCCCCTCAATGAGTGAGTCTGAGAAATGTACAGCCATACTACAATGGAAAGGAGTTTCCATTTCTATTGTTAGGCCACTCAGGAATTGAGAAAGTAATGGTCAGGAATAAGAGGATGACATTATCCATGCCTTATCCTTGATCGAAGTATTGTGTTACAAAAGGGACGTGACATGGTTGTATGACAGGTTGTATCGTGATAACGATCCTCATATGAATTGGCTAGTCTCAATGTCTTGCTAGAGGCCACTTGCGACTTTTGGGTTAGTACAATTATTAGCCCACTACTAACTTCATATAGGCCTACGGGGTCGCACACAAGAATGGCCCAACACGAGATAATGTTTAATTTAGGGTAGACGAATTTTATATTTATATATATATAATATAAAATTCGTTAATAATATTATATAGATATATATTTTCAAAATATATATCTTATATATATTATATATATGTATATATATTATATTATATTATATTATTATATTGTGTTAGTTTTAAATTTAATTTATTAAGATATACTAAATTTAATAACTAACATGATAGAGATATAGTATCTCAGATTTAATTTATGAAGATAAATTAAATCTAATGGCTCTTTATTTGGATTAAATAAATAGGTTAAAATTAAAACGGTTGGACTTATTTAATTTAAACTGAATTTATTTAATTAGCTCATCAAGGTAATTAATTGTTGATCAATTTCGAAATTAATGATAATTAATTTTGAAATTTGAATATAGCCCTCATAGGTACTTGATAGAGCAGATGTACTCATGCGCGCATGAGAATTGAGAGTCGTAAGGAAAACCCTAGGAGACATTTGGAGGTGCTAGCACACAGTCTCTGTTGGAGAGCATTCATGTGGATACCGGTAGAGGGAGCGGACCTAATGTATTAGCTCTTAGAGATCGTGAAAACCCTAAGTTAAAAAGGTATGAATCTTTCCTGTTAGATCTCATGTTTTGATGATAACAAAAGAATGGTTTAAAAAGGAAATAATTAATAAACAAGTTTGAACAAAGTAATGACAGGAACAAGCATTACTTGAAGTAAGCATTGGAGTAATAAAGAAAGACCAAGAGAAAATGCTGAGGAACTTGATCAGAAGCAAGTTTTCTAAGGCATTACTCGAGGAGCTACTCGAGTAATGAGACAAAACTTGAAGTAACCAGAGACAACTTCCAGTAAACTGCCAACGTTACTCGAGTAAGTACTCGAGTAATAGTGTAAGTATTTTCAAGTTGCTCTCGGCCTGCCAATGTTACTCGAGGAGCGACTCGAGTAACCAGGTAAAAACTTGGAGTTGCTCTCGGCCTGCCAATGTTACTCAAGGCGCTACTCGAGTAACCATGTGAAAAACTTCCAGTTGCTTTCAAGTTGCCAATGATACTCGAGTAGCTACTCAAGTAACTCTGTTTCTGAAAATGTAGAGCTCTCAGCACTTTGTACTACTGCCAATGTTACTCGAGGAGCTACTCGAGTAACGCACTAAGGTAAGTTAAAACTTGAAGGTGGTACCCGATTAACTTGATATAATCTTATCTCATTTTCCTCGATTTCTTACTCTAGTACGCAAGTATCTAATGTTGTATTTTAAGTGGATTCCTCGAGTAAGTACCTGAGTATGCAGAAATATTCTCAAGGTAAACCTCAAGTCATTACCAGGGTAAGTCATGCACAAAAAATCTCGTTTACTCGAGGTGGTACCCGAGTAACCTATGCAAAAATAAGTGCATTACTCGAGTCAGTACCCGAGTAACAAGGTAAGTGCTCTCAGCCTTGAAATCCTACCAACATTACTGGAGTAGAGCATCGAGTAACCACAAGTTTATTTGAAGATTTACTGGAGTTGGTACCCAAGTAACTCATAAAGTTATGAGTGCATTACTCGAGTAGGTACCCGAGTAAACAGATATTTCCAAAGGTTTGAAAATTGGTTATTCCATGCACTACCCGAGTATTCTTGTATTTGTTCCTTGACTTGAAGTTAATTTAAGATTTCCTGATGACACTCGAGTAAGTACTCGAGTAAACTTCATGTTATACTCGAGTAGCTACTCGAGTACGCAAACCCAGAAAGTTTGAAATCATTTCAACAGTCATTATTTTGTTTCCTATTTGATTAACTTTTCATTATATTAGTATTCTTAGCATTTCAACAGATAAACAATGAAGAGATCTCACCAAATAAGGAAAGTCAAAAGCAACGCTCAAATGTCATCGACCGTCACCTACCGCAACGTATGTTTTTCAAAAACTAGAAAAGTCAATAGTGGCTGCGCACGCTCCAATGGACATGAAGAAATATGTTCCAGCAATCATTACCAACGTATCTATATATATGGGAACATCTGAACAGAGATATATATATAAGAACACACTTACGAACGTATCATCAAGTTCATTACTCTGTTTTCCATTGTACTTGTGATTCTATGCTTCAGTGATTCTTATTTACTCTGTGAGAGAGATATTTCATTCAAACTCAATATTTGTTATTGAGGTAACTTAAGGTTGTAGAACCTTGAGTTGGGATTGAATTACAACTTGAAAGGGGGAGCGAGTGTCCAGGTGTAGGAACTTGCTTGTACTGAGGTGCCAAGAACCCACTGAATCTTGGAAGTTATAGTGAAACTCTCAGAGAAGCTCTGAGGACTGGACGTAGGTCAAAGTGGTTGTGGCCGAACCAGTATAAATCCTGGTGTACACTTCGGTGATATTTCTCCTTACTCTTTCCTGTTTTAATTCCTCTGTTAAAGTTTTATATTTCTGACGAAATTTTAAGGTCACCCAATTCACCCCCCTCTTGGGTGAAACGCTTGCTCTAACATTTCCAACTCGATTTAAACGCCGTTGATAGATCCTTGATTAGGATCGGTAAAATTTTAACATTCTTCCGTTGTGCCTACCGATCCTAACAGTATGTTTAGACTGAAAGGAGATGCATGTGTATAGATCCTATAATTAAAACCATAACTTGTATATGAAATAGGAATATATTCATATGAGTTGTAAATTAATGAGTTCCATAAATCTTAATGCATGATTAATTGCTTGAATTCATATAAGAATATACTGGATTAGCAATTAATTACAGAATTGCTTGATATTGCAAGAGGCTAGTAATTAAATTAAGGAAACTTGCCATCAATCATGTGGAATAAATTAAACTATAATAGATAAGTGATTCAATCCGAAATTTATTAAGTGAAATATAATCCCTAGGACTTTTTCTCATAGTTTTTTTCATATTATTTGCATTCATATTTAGTCAATTTTTATTTTTATACTATCATTTACCAACTAATCGATTGACTAAATAGAATTAAGATTACTAATTTTGGTACTTAGTGATCAATCCTCATAGGAACGTTACTTTACTTAGTTTTGTATTACTTATTTACGATGGTGTACACTTGCACTATAGTACCATATTTCTTAGTTTATCATTTTCAGAGTGCTTACGCGTAGTTTGGTAAGCAACACAGGAATAGCATAAATATACTGATATATTCATACAAGGTACTTGATTACACACAGGTTTTCGCCTAGGGTTTGATAATATATACACAATTTTGTCCAAAACTATCAAAATAAACTAATAATAACTAACAACTCCATTGTTTTGACCCAAACACTATAGTTGCTGGTAACTACAACCATGCCTTCAAAGCCATTTTCTATTGCTGTAAACTTTACACATTTATGGAAAGGATGAGATTCAAGAGAATCTCAGTAGTAACAAGCTATCAATCATATAAAATGCAAAAATTAAATATGTCATGCTCCATGTTATGTAACAAATTAATAACAATACCATGGCATGTATACATGAGTTAGGGGCTCAATCCCCTACTACCCGTAAATCTCGGTTGGGTTCTTACTCAACAACCAAGTAATAGTGCCTCCTCTCACTAATTGCCCTCCTCAGCAAAACCATGTCCATTAATTAAATCACATAAGATGGCATACACAAACATATAAAATATTGGCATAGTGTATGAAAGATAGAGTCACTACCTTAAACCCCTTTCCGTTCGTAAACTGTTCCTTGAATTTTGTTCAGACGGCGCGGCTCTTAATCCAGTCCTAAAATTCCGAATGTACAAGACTTAGGTTAATACCCATTCATGTACCACCTTAGACTCTTCCAAATTACTTTTGTTGGTTATATAAGTCTAAACCTGTAAAATTACCAAAATGCCCTTAGGGACCCGGTTTAAGTCCCTTTTTACCTGGTCCGACTATACTTTTCCAAAAATTTTGACCTGAGCTACTCCTACATAGTTTTACGTGTAGAATATATTTTTGACCTCAGTTTTCACAAACTCACTTCTAAATGACATTTTTGCCCTTGACAGCCCCTACTTAGGGTTTTAGGGTATTTTCGTAATTTCACTTTCTAGGGCTTATCTCCCAAAGTGATCAACAACAACCCTACCCAATCTTCCCTCTTGAACACCATGGAACCATTAGATTAATTAAATTTCAGCCCTAACCCCCATTTCTAGAGGTGGCCGAAACTTGTGCTTAAAAGAAAAAAATGTGATTTTTGAAATTCAACACCCAAAGCTTGCTCCTTTTCACCTCTAACCACTTCTTAAACCATTTAAACACTTATTAGACATGATTTAAGGAAATTTGAGCAGGTAACCCCTTAGGGTGTGTTTGGTTTGAGGGGAGGGGAGGGAAAGGGAGGGTGGGTAAATTACCTTTTTGAAATGAAGGAATTAAAATTTTGGGCGGGAATTCAAAATTTAAAAAGAATGAGAAAGTAAATTTTGGACAGGAACCCAAAATTTAAAAAAATGAAAGGGTAAATTTTGGGTTTCTTTTGTCCAAAATTATAATTTCCCCTCCCTCCCCTACCCTCCCCTCAAACCAAAACACCCTTAGGGTTTCAACATCCCAACTTACAAAATCAATAATCCAAACCACAAATCATGACTAGAACCACAAAAACAACAATAATATACCAAAGGAATTGAAGTTCTTGAAGTTACCTCTTAATCCTCAAACTTTCTCTCTCTAGAACATCCTCCCTCTCTATCTTCCCTTGAAGTCTTGCTTGCTGCACATGATTTTCATGAAGGAGAAGAGATTAGAAAAGTTGTTACACAAATTAGGAAGAAAAATCACTTGAAAGCATAAGCCTTACCTTTGATTTTTTCTTCCTAGTGCTTTCTTTCCATCTATGACTCAAAGCTTCTCTCTCCCCCCCCCTTTTGTTGGTGTGTAGGCAAAAATGAGAAGGAAGGAAAGAGATGAAGTGTTTGAAATATCTTCATCTTTCCTTAATTAACTATTATTATTAAATTGGGTTTATGACATAAGATTTGTACTTGGCCTTATCTCCTTCTAAGTATGTCATAAACCTCCAAATAGCATTAAACTAGCATTTCCCTATCTTCCTTGTCCCAAAAATGACACCTATTAGGGTCCTTCATAACCAAATTGGGCTTCATCCCATTAGCCTAACCAAATGCACAATGGTAATTTATTTTAATCTTAATCAAACATATGCTAAACTCATAATCAATTAATATTTAATCCCTTAGCTTAGAAGTTGACACATGGCTTATTTATTGTCCAAGTAATTATTTTTCATTCTCCTTTAATATTTTGGCAGCAAATATCTGCCAACAAAGGGAAAATATGGGCTTTTACTTTATTCCACAATTTACACAATTGCCATCACATTTTTTTTCCAAATTCGTAATAGTTGGTCATTCTGGTATATTTTCTGACCAAACTTTGAAAAATCATAAGATTATTTGTACAACTTCAATTGGATGATTCCAAAGGCTATGAAACCCTTATTGAATTTAGTTTCAAGAAAACATATAGCCTTTAGCCAATTGAAAGCTCAAAATTCCTAGAAATTTGTTAAACCTTAATTGTTCCTAAATCAGTTCCAGAAACAGGGTCTAACTTAGAAAAATCATATCTCTCAATCCTCAAGTCCAAAAATCACATATTAACTATCAAATTAAAGTTTAGGATGTCTACTTTCATCATATAAACTTTCACAATGTTTGGACATCATTTGCCTATTTAAAAGTATACTACGAGAAGACTGCCACGATAGAAATATACATTGGTAGCAAATCCTCATTCCTAGGACTCTTGCTAAACTGAGACTTAGCAATCTACTTGATTCAGGATTACTTTCAAACCTCTAATCCCAAAATTTGGGATATTACATTTCTCCTCCCATTCAATAAATTTTGTCCTCAAAATTTTAACGTCTACACTTAGGAATCAATCCTTATCACTAAATGTGTCCCCTTTTCATGTAGAAGCTCACAAGTGCCACATAACGATCATATTCAATCTATCTCTTTTATGTGCAAGCTCATTGAGCATGCGACATAATCATCATATTCTTATTAAAGATCTCAGATAGTATTCAACATTCATCATACAGTATTCTCATTTATTCAGTACACAGTATGCAATGTGCAATCAAACATAGGACCCACTGGTACATACCACTAGCACTTGGTTCCTTAGTCCTCACAGCCTCTTTGGGACTCCGCCTAAATCACACAATCACATCAAGCACTAGACCTAACTTGCCCAGCAATCTTAACAAGCACTGGACCTTACTCTCCTAGGCAACAATCATAATAAGGCCTGGACTTCACTCACCCAGGCAATATTCATAACAAGCATTGGACCTCACTTGTCCAACCAACACCAAAGCACTTGATTATACTTGTCTTACTGCCTCAAATATAACCTGCTACAATCTGAATGTTTTTTCATCTTTAAGACCCTGAACACATTGGTCTATTGTCATCGTGCTAGGCGTCAATCACAGTGCTAAGCATATAGGTCTTACAGCCCAGGGACACTGCCCTATGCAAACTTGCACATCGAGACTTACCTACTCAAGCCTCTGCTCGACACAATTATTAAACACATCATATTCTGTCGGCCTAAGAACTTATTAGTCCATCAAGTCTCATAGCCTAAGCACATATAGTTCATCATCTTTCCTAAATACATATCGAGTCTAACTACCTAGAACCAATCATTGGTGCCTAAAAATTACACATAAATTACCATGCTTCCGCTACCCACTTTGAGGTATATCCCCTTATATGAGCTTTAATAACAATAGGGTGATTTAATAGGAGTCCCACAGGAACCTCATATAATACCTAACTACACCTAAAATCTATGTTCCTTTGTGCAAGTTCCAGGCCCGTTTAAACTCAAATCATTCTGGGCCATTTCAAATTCATGTGGAATCAAAGCTTAACAATTGATTCTTGGGTTATGATTTAATTAGTAAGCCTTGTACTCATACCTTTCATCACATCATTTGCAATCCACTAATCGACTCCTAGTATAGCCTCAAGTTAGTGGAATAGTAGGCAGATTAATTCTGTTTCTAATTTCATCAAGAGCTATCACCTCAATCAATCCATTAAGGGAATATTTTATAGCCTAGGGTCTTAGGGCCTTTGGACACACAAGTCCACTACAACATATTTGGCATGTAGGATTTTATAGCCTAGGGTCTCTAACCCAACTTTTAAGTTCATTATGACATCTATAACCTTAATGTCACATAAATTAGAAATTATTTCCCTCAATTATACCCAATAGGCTCGCTAAGAATCATGATCAATAGTTCCTATTCTAACCTTCAAGGTATTTGGGTAATATCCATGAAACATTACTGAAAGTTCAGCAAAATCACTTGAAAGCTCTCAAACTTCCTCTCTCTAGAACATCCTCCCTCTCTGTCTTCCCTTGAAGTCTTTCTTGGTACACATGATTGTCATGGAAGAGAAGAGATTAGAAAAGCTGTTACACGAATTAGGAAGCAAAATCACTTGAAAGAATAAGCCTTACCTTTGATTTTTTTCTTCCTAGAGCTCTCTTTTTCTCTATGACTCAAAGCTTCTCTCTCTCTCTCTCTTTCTTGGTGTGTAGGCAAAAATAAGAAGGAAGGAAAGAGATGAAGTGTTTAAAATATCTTCATCTTTCCTTAATTAACTATTATTATTAAATTGGGTTTATGACATAAGAATGGTACTTAGCCTTATCTCCTTCTAAGTATGTCATAAACCTCCCATTAGCATTGAACTAGTGTTTCCCTCTCTTCCTTGGCCCGAAAATGACACCTATTAGGGTCCTTTATAACACAATTGGGCTTTATCCTATTAGCCTAACTAAATGCACAATGGTAATATATTTTAATCTTAATTAAACATGTGCTTGATCCTTAATCAATTAATATTTAATCCCTTGGCTTGGATGGTGACACATGGCATAGTTTTTGTCCAAGTAATTATTTTTCCTTCTCCTTTAATATTTTGGCAGCAAAGATCCACTAATAAAGGAAAAATATGAGCTTTTACTTTATTCTACAATTTACACAAATTCCATTACATTTTTTCCCAAATACGCAATAGTTGGTCATTTTGGCAGATTTTCTGACCAAACTTTGAAAAATCATAACTTTATTTATAGAAACTCAATTGGAGTGATTCCAAAGGCTATGAAATCCTTATTGAGTCTAGTTTCAAGTAAAAAAATAGCCTTTAGTCAATTGAAAGCTCAAAATTCTTAGAAATTCGTTAAACCTTAATTGTTCCTTAATCAATTCCAAAAATAGGGTCTAAATTTGAAAAATCATATCTCTTAATCCTCAAGTCCAAAAATCAAATATTACCTATCAAATTAAAGCATAGGATGTCTACTTTCATCCTATAAAATTTCACAATTTTTGTATATCATTTGCCTATTTAAAAATACACTACAAGAAGACTACAGCACTGGAAAAATACATTGGCAACAAATTCTCATTCGTAAGACTGCTGCTAACTAGGGCTTAGCAGTGCACTTAATTCAGGCTTATTCTCAAGCCTCTAATCCAAAAATTCGGGATATTACATGCACCTTTTAATAAATCATTTACACCTGTAATAGTTGCTTGAGGTTTAGTTTCGGTGAACCAAATTGTAACGCCCCAAATTTCAATTAAGGGCTAATGATAATTATTGAGGATAATTATTGAATTAAACTGGAATGATTATGGGTTTTGGTGGCAATATTAATTAATATGCCATGATTAGTGGAAATTGAAAGAATGAAATAGTTGGGAAACTAGTTAGTGATTAATAGAGAAATTAATTACTAGCTAAGAGGAGAAATGAGATGTGTGATTAAATGGCTAATTGGTTACTTATTTTGTGAGAGCCAATAGAAATAAGACATGTGGCAAGATTGTGTGTGAAGGGAGAGATATGAGAAAAGTCAAATGGAGGAGTATTTTATCATTTCTCTCTCCTCTCTTCCCTTGGTTTTTGCTGGAATGAGTGTGGGAGGAGGGAGTGTAATCATTTTCTCTTCTTCCTCAAGCACTCATCTCTTTTCTCTCTCTCGTCAGCCATGGTTAAAGGAAAGGGAAGGAAAAAGCTAGAATTAAGGTAAGATAATGACCTATAATGCCAAAGTTCACTTCATTAATGTTGTTCCTTAGAGTGAGAGCTTAAATTTGATAGTTGTAGTTTCTCCATTGGTGGTGATTTGAGGAATCACGAAAATATGGTAGTTGGAGAATCAAGAAGTGTCTTTGGAAAAGTTGAAGAGGTAGGTGAATCCAATCTTTCTATCTATGTTTTATGCCATTTGATGAAGTTTGGAATTTTTGGTAATTATAGCCTTAAATTAAAAAATGAGTGTCATTGGGAGTTTGGTATGTTATTAGCATGAAAATGGTATCTTGTGGTGAGTTGTGATAGATAGAAAGGGATTTGGGATTGAATGATTAAGTTTGGTAGGTTTGGAATTTTGATATTTATGTTGCCCAAAACCAAAGCATGATAATGGAATGGGATTTTGATCATTTTGATGGTTCCCTTGGATTCCTTGGGTGTTTTTTTGTGGGGAAAGCTTTGGTTGAAGTTTTAGGTCCATTTGGATCAATTAGACAAGTATTGGGAAGTATGGTCAGTTTTTCTGCGTTTTCTAATTTCTGATAGAATCACTCGAGTGATTTAGGGTTCACTCGAGTATGGGATGAACATCACTCGAGTGGTGCTGAGTTCCACTCGAGTGCGGTAGTGCAATTGTCTTTTCTGGTCTTAGTTTCATGTTGCATTTCCGTGTGTAAAGACAAGAGTGTTGTCTCACGTGCATGTGTTATGAGTTCTCACTCGAGTGAGCCTCTTCTCACTCGAGTGCAGGTGTATATGACACCATGAACTCTCAACTCAGGTCTTCACTTTCTATGTTTCACTTCCTAGGACTCGAGTGAGCATTTGGCTATCACTCGAGTGTGGTTTTCTGGACTCAAGTGTTGCAGCCTTCTAAGAGTTTTTGTGCTCTCAGGTGTGCACTCGCTGACTTTCACCCTCGAGTACCAGAGTATTGACCGTACCATCACTCAAGTGAGGTCTTCTTCACTTGAGTGTCCATACATTATTACTTGAGTGAGGCCATCTTCACTCGAGTGCAACAATGAAAAATCATGTCTTATACTTCCGAAAGGGGATCTTTAGGATAGTTCTTCCAACCCTTTTAGGACTTGTGTTAGAGCCATGGTGAGGGCTTAAGCAACAGTAATGATAACCAACATTAAGTGTTATGAAAGTGAGAAAACTTGGAGTAAAGAATAACCTGATATCCTTGATTTGGTTTATAGGGTTTGATATTCTCCCTGATCGTGAGCAGGCGGAGCTGGAGCTTACGTGGAAAGAGTGTAGGGAACTTACCTCTCCTACATGTATTTGATAATTGAGTTAGTGTATTGATGCATGTTATTGCTTTGCTTGATTATGTGAAACATACATGAGTGATTGAAGCTTTGTTTCAACCTATGCTATGGCCATGAGTATATTGTTTAAACATCGAGCATGCTGATATGTCATTATGTGAACATGAATTATGTATTGCAAGTGTAACCCCTTGCCTTTAAACACGTAATTATAATTCGATAACATATAATTAAATCAGATTAGAGACCATCGAATGATTTAAACTCATTTTAACTTCCTACCTTACAGTAGGATTTTCACAAAAATCTTTCAAAACCTTTTTCCTATCCTGGTCTCATTTTCAATGTTCGAATATAATACCTGTGCAGTTAATATACATTCATTCATATCAGAGTGTGTAATCAAATTCCCGGCAACTCCCAGGTTCCATACATACATCAACTAAGTGTTTGTAAGTCTCTCTAGGGAATTACATAACCAAGCTCCAATACAATAATACTTACATCTTAAAATATACTGTAATCCCAAGTTCAAAATGGATAACCAACATCTCCAAAATCAAATATACCCCTAAAGGGTCCTAATCACTTCCGGTTGCCCGCTTCACTTTTGAGCTACTTGCCCTGTCTGAAATGTTAGTCATTGGAAAGAATGAGATTTGAGAGAATCCCAGTAGTAACAAATCACTCACACAAATGCATAAACACAAAGCATGTACGTAAATCACAAACACCAACAGCAGCAGTAACACAAAGATACATGGATTTTACCATAAACAACAGCACTCACGGCTGTATACACAATGCGATAGCTCTCGCTGTAATCACAATAACGACAGCTTACACTGTAAATGACAGATTTCACTGTAAACGACAGCTATCACCAGCTGTAACCGTAACAACATCAGAGATCATCACAAAACAGTGATACAACACACATAATGTGCATTACACATAGTATAAGAGAGAAGGCCACTACCTGGTCCTTTCCTGATGTTTTTCAGTATTGTGGGTTCTCGAGGATAGCAAATATCAAATCCTGTAAACCAAGTTAGGGACAACCCGTCAATCTCTTTTCCAAGTTCTTAATTCTATAACACTTTAAGTTGGTTATCATTTAAACTCTTTAGGTGACTATTATAGGTCTAAACATATGCCTAAAGGGTTGGGAGAAACTACCCCGAAGACCCTCCTTCTTGGAAGAATTTCTGATTTTGGACTGGCTCACTCGAGTGATGGAAGTTTCACTCAAGTGACACCCCCAATTGCACTCGAGCACCAGCAAGTGAGACACAGAAAGTGTTTGCCCGAGAGCGAACCTCGAAATATTTCTCACACTCACTCAAGCACAAGAAGCTATACTCGAGCATTGACCTCAAGTGCACTCGAGCACCAAGAAGTGAGGCCTAATGAGTGACTACCTGAGAGCAACCATAAACTCCCAGGTCTTAAACTGACTCCCTCACTCGAGTATGCCCGAGCTCACTCGAGTGGGATCATATCGCACTTGCAACACAGGAAGTGTGCTCGCAGTTTCTGCCTAAAGACTTGACCAAAATACCCAAAATTTCATACTGCACTCGAGTGAGACCCCTTCTCACTCGAGTGAAGCTTACCAGAAGCCAGATCGCAACAACTGATAAGGTTTTCCAGAATTGACCAATTTGCTATCAATGATTTTAAAGCTTGTACCAAAACTCATTCTCACTTATTTTAACACAAGGAACCTATTGGTAACCTCAAAACAACCTAATTTCAACTCAAACAACACATTCCCATCTCTAGACCACAAGGTCACCAAAAACCACAATTTGCCAAACTTCCTTACTCAACCTCCAATCAAACTTAATGACATTATAACACATCTTAACACCATTTCTTACACATTACCATACCAAACTCTTTCATTATTCAATTCTTATGAAATCAGGGCAAAATTCCAGAATTTACTAAGCTTAACCAAAAATCATAACATATATACCAAAATTCATCAAAAGCTTACCTCTTAAGCTTGCTGAAATCAAAACCTTGATTCCACCAACTTTCAAATTTGTTCAACTATCAAACACCACTTTTCAAAATTCTGAAAGCATGGCAAGGAAGCCCTCAACACCATGAACAACTTTAATAGACATAATATAAGCATTTGAAGGCATTCACTTACCTAAAACTAAGCTTTTCTCTTTCTCTTTCTTGGTTAGCTTGGGACAGAAATGGAAATGAGGAGAGAGATGAGAGAGTGAGAAGATGATGATGAAATTTTCCCTTCACACATACACACACACAACTGACTTGACAAGGGAAGAGAGATGGAAAATTATTTGACTTTTTAACTTCAAATCCCATAGCTCTCATTTGAACACATGGCACAATCTCATCCTTCCTTCTATGAATTCATATAACACATGCACAAGCACTACCAATTTCTTAATCATAATCCTAATCATTGGTCTCAATTACTAGGGAGTTTTGTCTTCGGTAATTGACCAATCGATTGGTAAATTTACCATTTTACCCCTGATTATCACAATGCTTACTAAACTATCACTAAACACCTTTATATCACATTGCACAACATACACTTCAAAAGTGCTTAATTATCATTAGTTACATCACTTTGAAGTTATTAATCCTTGATTACAATTCAGGATATTATAGCAAGCATGTCATGCATTAAACACTTATCTTGCATGCATATTGGTATTGTTTTCCTACTGAGATTCCCCAGAATCTCACCCTCTCCTACCAACAGTGTAGACAGGGCAAGTGAATCAAGATGGAGCAAGTAATCAAGGGTGGCTAGGTCTCCTTATGGGCAAGTGCATTGGTTGTTGGTTATCGTTATATGTTGTTATAATTGTATATGTTCGGTCGTATATATATTGATGATAGATTGGGATGTGTATTTGGGATAAGTATTGTGTAATCCCCATTTGAGAGATTGTAAAGGGCGTATGTGCCCTATAAATCTTTAGTGAAGGATTGAACCCAGGATTGCCAGGATTATTATTGTGCTCTTTGATATTTATATGAATGTGATTTATCTTCACGAGGTAATTGTATTCGAAATATGATTGTGAGACCATGTTAAAGTGTTTGTAAAAGGAGTTTGTAAAAACCCTATCTTAAGGATGAGAATATAAACATGTTTTATTATTATTGGTCTCTATTTCACTTTAATTGCATATTTCAGATATAATTGCGGAAGGGGGTTACACGAATCTTGTCCAATGATTATAAAATTTTGCAGGTTGTTAGTATACATCTTTAGCTTTAAAATAAGGTATAGAATGAGTTATTTGGATTGGTAGTTTGTAAGTTATGATTTGTTAAAGTTAAGGTATCAAATCTATAATAAAATCTATGGTAGTGAGGTTGGTCAAGGATTCCTGAAATTTTGTACCTAGAATTGGCAGTAGTTGATATTTTTTCTTTATAAAGGACTTAAAGAACTTCGTATAAGAACTGGAACCACTTCATTTGAAATTTTATAGATTAAGTTATGAATTTTCAAAATTGACTGATGATATCTAGCAAATTAGGGCTGATACTCAAATTTTTAGTATTTGAAGGAAAGCGCAATTAGTAAGATCATAAGAATTGGAGGCATTATTTAGAGGCTTATGTAACTATATTAGATACTCTATGATATAACATAAAAGTACTGAAGATAACCAAAAAAGTTAAGTAAAGGACAAGAATAAGGAATAGGTCAAGATTAGCATAATCTTTATTATGTCAATAGAAATGGAATAGATAATGACCTATTTATCCATGAATTCTAAATAATAGGATTCAACAATTGCCGAGATTCAACATTAAATCGAGCTAAAGAAGAAATTAGATGTTACGAAAAAGGTTGTCAGGTAGTTACTCTTTCTCTCATATATTATGTATTATTATGCATGTATGTCTTTACCATCACTTGTATTCATTTCATTTATATAAGTAGTTGACGAGGCACTAAGACCTATTGGACCAGTTTGTCCTTAGGCTATAAGACCTGATGATCAGTCAAATTGTGATGGGTAGTAGCTCGAGCCAGTAAGACCCAAGAGAACAAGTTTGTGTGGGGCAGAGGCCCTGGGCTATAAGACCTGAGCTAGGTAGTGACCTGAGGCTATAAAACCCGATGTGCATGCTTGCATGGGGCAAAGGCCCTAGGCAGTAAGGCCTGTGTTGCCAAGAGCTATGGTATTGGACCAATGGGTCTTATGATTGTGTTATGCTGCATATTGAATTCTAATTGCTGCTATGATTGTTTTATAGTTTGTTTACATGCTTTATGAATACATATGTTATGATTCAATGAGGTTACTATTGAGATTCTTGCAAACCTCACTCTTTCCAATATAATTAATATACAGCATAAGCAAGCAGCTCTAAAGGCAAAAGGGTAATCTCAGAAAAGTATCAGATTATCAAGATTAATTTTAATATTCTGTTGGTTATCTGTACTTACTACTGTGTTTTAAGATTGTAATATAACCCCGTATGACTACATACTCTATATATATATATATGTACATACATAATCTAACTAGAATCGGTATCTTTAGTAATAGTAATAGAGGCAATAGGACACGCGTAGCAACATAATTCTGATATCAGAGCTGAACTCTCATACATTCTGATAATATCATATATGGTACTGATATCTTCTGATATTATTGAATATAGCATAAAGAAAAAGGT
Source organism: Inga leiocalycina (assembly GCA_963242795.1). Classification (NCBI taxonomy): domain Eukaryota; kingdom Viridiplantae; phylum Streptophyta; class Magnoliopsida; order Fabales; family Fabaceae; genus Inga; species Inga leiocalycina. The sequence goes on from OY725331.1 coordinate 37,072,217, forward strand.
GTCACCTTATCTAATGAATGTTAGAACCGACAGACACCCAAGAAGGGGGTGAATTAGGTGTATTATAAAAACTTAACTTTGAATTCTTTTCACATCTTATGAAATCAATAAGTATGTAAGTAATGAAATATAAAACCATAAGCAGTTATTGAAATCATATATGCTGGAAATACAAGAGTTTAAGGAAGAGAACCACTACAAACTCACAAGTTTGATCTAGGCACTTGTGAAGCCTTTACAATTCTCTCACTGAGATAAGAACTCCCCCTTACACACTGTAAGGATACAATTTATTTCTCACTCAAGATTCCCCTATCTTGAGTAACTCTCACAAATACAGAATGATTACAATGAAAGATTACTTCTCTCTATATGAAGTAGATAATGATTAACACTGAAGTACATGGTGGGAGTATTATTATAGAGCTTCAGTCAAGTAAGATTTAGAGTCATAGCATATCAATAGTGTAGGCATGGGCTCTCGTCTCTGCTCATTTTGAATGACTCTCTTTTTATAGTTGATGAAGAGCATTTAACCATTTGAACTTTTCTTCTTCGTGTTGAGGCTTAAAATATTACTATTGAACTAGCCGTTGAAAGCTTCTGACACAAGAGTGCTTTCTCCATCTTGTGTGTTAATCCTTGTTTGATCACCTGGAAAATGCTTAATCACTAATATAATGAAGTGTTAGAGTGATTAGAATCAATAAGAACAAGTCACACAAAATTTCAATAATTTTCAAAAGTTTCAAGGTGATACTCTATTTTCTAGAGAATTAGTTATTCAGATAACATCTGTTGTATTCGAATAGCCTTCTTTGATAATGAGTAATTCTTATTCGAATACTTTATCCTCTATTCGAATAAACTTTTAGAACTTGAAGTGTATTCGAATAATGAATTCCTTAGTCAAATAGTTTTCGTGTAAAACAAATGATCTTATTCAAATAATGCCATTTGTATTCGAATAATATTCTCTTATAATAAACTTTCATATTCGAATAAACCAATTTCCACAAGATATGATATACTATTCCAATACAACTTGCTATATTCGAATAATGCACTTTGATAATGAATCTTCATATTCCTACAACCTCAATATTTGAATAAACATCTTAGGGTGTAACTCTTTGGATATAAATCCATGGCAAATGAACTATCCTTATAAAGCTCATTAAGTCTTCTTTGAATAGCAACTAGAATCAATCACAAATACTTTCAGAAGGCATATCTCTTTGAATATAACTCTAAATATGACCCATGACCTATTCTGAAATATGACGGTGATTTGAATGTCATCTTCCAAAATTCATATCTCCTTCATCTCAGCTCCTTTTAACTTGATTTGGGTGTCAAGTGACGCATTAGGAGTCTAGTTTCTTATGCCTCTAGTTTCACCTCAATCTGAGTTGTGGTTTGGGAGATATGGCCAAATTATTGAACCTCGCCCATGCTAAAAAGAAACAAAGTCTGCTGCTGTTATTTGAATAGCATTGCTTCTATTCAAATAGAATCACCTTTTTTTCAGTTATGGACTATTCGAATAGTATTTGATTATTTTGTACTAAGACTATGCTGATAGTTCCATTACTATTCTGATAGTCTTTTCAAAATACGTCAAATACTATTCTGATAATCTCCTTACTATCCTGATAGTCTTGTCATATTCAAATAGTCACTTCACTATTCAAATAGTATTTGATTATTTTGCACTGAGACTATTCTGATAGTCTTTTTGAAATACGTCAAATACTATTTTGATAGTCTCCTTACTATCCTGATAGTAATCTTACTATTCTGATAGTAACCTTACTATCCTGATAGTCTTGTGATATTGAATGTTGAAATTCATCAAAAACTTATTCGGATAACCATCACACTATTCAAATAGTTATCCTACTATCCAAATAATATATTTAGAAACTGAGTTTGAAATCACAATGACTATTCAGAAAGTGCCTTGACTATTCGAATAATTTTTCTCTTGAATGATTTTCAAAAAAAAAAATTTGTTAGGCATACTATTCGAATACTAATGTGCTTATCCGAATACTTTCAACTTTTAACAGTTCTTCTCTATTCGAATAGCATGTTCATTATTTGAATAATACTTTGCTTATTTGGATAAACTAAGAGTGATTCGAGTATATCTTAACTGAAAACAAGTTTTACTATTTGAATAATCCACAGTATTAAATCACATGAATCTTTTCAACCCAACTTGATATTTTTTTTCTTTGCTTGACTAATCTACAAGATATTTTACATTAAATACAGTAGTTAGTTAATGTAGGAGATAAATACATTAAGTAAACTTTTAGCTCTCAATATTTAACATCTATATTTAACATCATCAAAACTAATCATATCTAACAATAAATATCAATAGTATCAGTATGGTATCAGTAAATAGTGGTATCAGTACACACAAAGGTGGTCTCAGTATCTAATCTAGTAGTATCAGTATTAATATTATACCCGGTGAGCAAAATGTAGAAACGCTCTGATAACAATTGAAGACTTCCTATTTTTAGATAATTTCAAGATATATTTTAATATAGGGTTAAGGTGCAAAAATAGCACCGAACTATTTCACTATGTACACCCAACACAATTAACTATTTTTGGGTGTAAAACTAGACATCAACAATATTTCTGGGTGCAAAAGTATACATAATCAATTTATTAGAGAGCAAATATAGCAATGCCGTTAACCCAGGTTAATTTCCGCTACTTTTGCACTATGGCTCCCGCCGATCTTATCACTCTATTATTTTAATATATGTTTGAATGGTTAAAGTGCAAATTTAGCAACCAACTATATTCTTATGGGCACCTAACACAACACAATTATTCTTCACACGAGCATTTACAAGACAAATATGGGCATTTACACAGGAGCATTTACATTAATGATCTTACTTTATTTTTCCCATAAGAGTATTTACAAGATAAATAAAGGGATTTAAAACAATCCGGGGAGTTAAAAATTTTTGGTTATTCACATATTTATCTTGTAAATGCTTATATTTATCTTTCCACTGACAAAACCTAACTTTTACTTGACCGAATAGGGTGTAGTGAAAAAGTGTTAACATATTGTATTCTTTTAAATCTCTTTATTTGTCTTGTAAATTCTCTTATTAAAAAAACGTAAATGCTCATATTTGTCTTATAAATGCTCTTATGAAAAATAATTGTATTAATGCCCATAGGGAAATAATTATTTGCTAAATTGCTAACTTAACCCTTTTAGAAATATATTAAAATAATAGAGTGTGAGAAAACTAATGGGACCCATAATGTAAAAAGTAATGGAAGTTAAGTCTCCTTAACGACGTTACTATATCTGCTCCTATATAAATTGTTTGACTACTTTTGCACTTAAAAATAGTTAATTGTGTTGGATGCCCATAAGAAAATAGTTGATTACTAAATTTGCACCTTAATCATTTTAAAAATATATTAAAATAATAGAGAGTGATAAGACCGATGGAACTCATAGTGCAAAAAGTAATGGAAGTTAACCTAAGTTAACGACGTTGCTATATTTGCTCTCGAATAAATTGATTATGTCTACATTTGCACCTAGAAATATTGTTGATGTCTAGTTTTGCACCAAAAAATAGCTAATTGTGTTGGGTGCACATAGTGAAATAGTTCATTGCTATTTTTTCATCTTAACCCTTTAATATATTTGGGGGTCATCTAGGATAAATTAAAGGCATTTTGTCACATTTTGATAGAATATCAATTTAGAGAGATCTCATTATAAATATCAAAGTTTTATCTCATTAAGGATAAAAATAATTATATTAATAATAAAAATAATAATCAAAGATAAAAAGGAAAAGAAATTTCAGTTTTATCATCATCATCATTATTATTTATTATAATAACCAGCTATCCAACTCATTACACATGTTAATATGTGCTCATGAGGTGTTAAGTGGAACAGTTTATATAACAAAGTATTTGAGATATAATTGACAAAATTCAATATCACAAGTTCTATAGTACAAATTTCTATGTCGCCAATTTCACATCACACTTTCCATATCACAAATTATAATATATATTTGCATAACAAATCATAATATATATTTACATTCATTCATATACAGAAGAATACAACAAATCAGAATATATGTACCCAGAAACTAAAACAAATCAGTCATTAATGTACATATATATACTATTGAAACCAAAACTATAAAACAAACAAATCATCAGTACCTAGAAATTTACAATCATTCTATGTATTTACTCTCCCACTAATTTTGCACAGATGCCGCCAACTCGTGACCCACTTCTTCTATTTGTGAGTTGTTGAACATCATGCAGGAGGCACTAAAATGCTATGCGAAAAAAGGAAACAATAGATGGAAGTTAGATATTATAATATATAGCTAACCGAATGTATATATGAATGAACTGAGCATATAATATACCTTATTTGTATCAATATTTATCGTGCATGAATATGTCCTTCATGTACTGCATCACACATTACCTACAATCATTGCTCATGTCCGGTTGCTTTGGCCACTATAAAAAAATGAGAGGAAAACTTTGTCAATTAGTCATATATATAAACTATATATGTGATTCAATTTAATATTATAGTCATTGGTGAATAATATATATAATTTCAGACTTAGCTATTAGAAGGTGCATTTGTAGCTATGATCAGTGAGGTTGTTTTTGGGACAATCGAGACCATTTTGAGTGAAGTAATTGTACACCATTATTAGAAGATATGATAAATATATATATACACACACACATGCAAGATGAACAGAATTATAAGAGATGATAAATGGATAACTTATTAGTTGGATGTGTCCTGTCTGGAACCTTGCCCATAGAGTCATAGTACCATGTCTTTTGGCATATTGGATTTACCATTATGAGTGTCCAGTGGTTGTACTGCATCACACAATACCTACAATCATTGCTCATGTCCGGTTGCTTTGGCCACTATTAAAAAATGAGAAGAAAACTTTGTCAATTAGTCATATATATAAACTATATATGTGATTCAATTTAATATTATAGTCATTGGTGAATAATATATATAATTTCAGACTTAGCTATTAGAAGGTGCATTTGTAGCTACGATCAGTGAGGTTGTTTTTGGGACAATCGAGACCATTTTGAGTGAAGTAATTGTACACCATTATGAGAAGATACGATAAATATATATATACACACACATGCAAAATGAACTGAATTATAAGAGATGATAAATGGATAACTTATTAGTTGGATGTGTTCTGTCTGGAACCTTGCCCATGGAGTCATAGTACCATGTCTTTTGGCATATTGGATTTACCATTATGAGCATCCAGTGATTCTTCAGTTCAATAATAGATCACACCATCCAGACAATTACAAAATAAATAAAAACTAATTTAAACAGAGTTAATGATGTTCCTACCCTTAATGTATGGCACTAAGAAGTATGTGCCCCTTTTGTCTAGCGCCCTCCTAATAAACTCTTCCTGCAAAAACCTCTCGTGCTCTTGCTTGACATCTTCCTTCATGCCATCACCATGGTTATTAAGATTTTTAGGGTGGATGAACTTGATCTTGTCCTAGAACCCATGCGTGGGGGAGGATGCAAGTATAGTATGAGTGCCTGAAATGTCAAAACTAACATATCAAAATGTAGTCAAAGTTCTAAGCAACTAACTATTTAATCACAGTTGAAGAAATACCCAATAAAGAAGTTGACAGATCTTGTACTTGCCATCTCCTTAATTAGTACCTCAAAAACAAGCTCTTGGCTTACAAGATCCTTTTGGTCTAGCAGGTTGAAGATATCTCTTTCAAATTTGATCATTCGAAATGTGCCTAAAGTGAAGACCTTATCAGTGAACTTCTGGAGGGACTTCTGGGTAGTTTGACCAACGAGCTTATTCAATGAGAACAACTTCTTTCAAGATTGATCATTGGGAGTAGGATGCTTCCTCTTCTTGGACTGAGTGGGGGCTTGGACATTATGGGAAGCTTGTCTTGAGTTATAGACTTCTTAGTCAGCTTGCATACTCTAAGTAGATGAAGTGTTTATGCAATAAAGCCACCCATAAGCCCTCCCACTATATCTATGTCTTTGGTGGACATAGGGAGGGGATAGTTAGGGTCGATATTGGTGTTGATCTGCAACTTTACATGCTTAGGAAGGATAGGCTTGTTATCAAGCATGTTATCCTCTAGGTGGTTGAACATGCAGCCCGTTACAACAATATGGTGTCTAGGGCTATCAACAAAATACTTAACATCAACCAAGCCTTCGACAGATCATAGGGAGGCAATGTGCACCTACCTCTAATCATTTAGACATATCTCCTAAAATTGATGACCATTCTATTCTGCTTTGTTTTCGTTCAGCATAACAAAGGTTTAGTCATTTAGACATATCTCCTAAAACATAACTTTGATTGAGGTGAAACTTATTGCATTTGAAAGTACACTCAATATATGTTTCACAAAAGCCAAGATCAAGCTCAAAGAATCTTAGATGAAAGAGATATGGATCTTAGAATTTGATGTTTGAAAATGACACCTTATTCTAGACAAGCAGTCACTCTTCATATCATAACTTTTAGACCAGAATGCATTTTGGACTGAAACTTATTCCATATAAAACTAAACTCAAGAGGTATTTCAATGACACCATGATCAAGCTCAACAAAGTTCATATGGAAGAGTGCACGCTCGTATGTAGACATTCCTCTAGACCAGTAACTATGGATTTGATCATAATTTTCAAAATACAATGAATTTTGATCTGGTTCTTGTTGCATTGAAAGCAAACTTAAGAGCTTTCTATGGATAGGTCATTTGCTAGGTTTGAAGTTAAAATGTGTCTATCATTGGCAAGGATAGCTCCAATGATATGAAAGTGATCAAAATTTTTCTTATAAGATCATCCGAGTGATGAATCAATTTGTCATCACTTACACAACACTTAAGTGATTCAGGAAGTGATTAGCATTTTATCAACTAGTTCACTCGAGTGAGCACTTGAGTGACCAATTAATATTGACATTATCTCCACATCACTGCAATGAACAAAAAGTGATATACTCTTGAGTGAGCACTCTAGTGATGACTCATCAATTTCATATCACTCTCGTGATGTGAAAGTGATAAGTCTTAATAATTTTAAGCACCATCTCGAATTTCATGATTCTCTTCCAAACTCATATAAATCTTGATTTTATTGCTCCTAATCATTCCTAATCATCACAAATCAAGTTTATATAAGATTATAGGTGATTAAACATAGATTAAGCTTTGACGGCCAAAATCAACTTTTTGTCAAAATTTCCAATGGCTACTTCCAACGTACATATTCAACAAAAGCTCAATGATGAAATAGCTATCTTTGTGAGAGTTGCTCAAGATTGGGAGACCTTTAATAGGAAACGGATTATATCCTTATAAAGAGTAAGGGGTAGTTCTTATCTCGATGTGAGAATTGTAAAGGCTTTACAAGTGCCCAGCTAAACTTATGGGATTGTAGTGGTTCTCAAGTATCTAGTTTAAACTTGAGCAAGATAGTGGATTGAAATCTCAGGAAGAGCCTGAGGACTAAATGTAGGTCATCAAGGACTGGACTGAATCAAGATAAATCATAGTTTGCATACTCTCTTCTATTTACCTCTTATTTTTGTAGCATATTTGACTTGATTGATTGATTGTGGATTTATGGTTCATTATCTTCATACTTATTGTTTTTACTAAGATGCAAAAATATTTTTAAAATTCTTAACTTTTATCTTACACCCAATTCACCCCCTATTGGGTGTCAGCTAGTTCTAACACATTCGCCCTCCCTTTTAGGGATACTTATTGTTCTTTACCCTCTCTCTATTCACCTTGCTAAATTTCTACAAAAATGCACAACACTCCAGTTAATATTAAATAGATACGTGGACTATTAGAGATCAATAACACATCATATTCTTCCATTTCTCTCTCTCATTGTTTTCTCATAGGTCTCATGAATTATGAATAACAATTACTTGGAATGCTAGGTCATGGTATGAGATGACAAATTCTCTCCAATCATCTGATTTGATGGTAGATCGAAGATCCTCAGGAACTTCTATCGCTTCAGCCTCTTCAGGATTATGCAAATACACCTCCATCAATGTAAGATGGAATGTGTGTAGTGACTACATAGCCTTATTGATGACAAATTTCTAGGAAGTTTGATCCATATGATATGTAGACTGTAAAGCACACAATTCAAGTTAACATTTTTTACAAGTACATAGTAAGTAATTAGCAAGCATATATACCTTACCCTGACATTGTCCTAAATAATGCATGTGTAGTGTTTTTGTGCCAAACGCCAGTTACCTGCTGTAATAGGAACATTGGGCCTTGTCGTTACCAATATAACTAATGAAGTATGATAGTTCAAGAGCTTAATCATCTTTATTCCATGTCACATCAAATTTTCTCCCCAAAGACTTTGCTTTGTTCACAAAAGTCATGGCGTAGTGGCCCTTTCTTTCAATATCCCACAATCGTTCTAACGCCTCTTCTGGGATCTCATTTCTGGGTTGGCTAAGGACAACATCAGTATAAGGGGTAATACCAATACAAGGGACACTATCAGCAATATGGGCATTATCAGTGCCAAAGGAAGAAGAATTGGCCATTTTAACTAGAAAGCAAAAGTCATTCAGTCCACCACAGGGAGAAGAGCATTGGGCTTTCTAGAAAAACATGATGCACAACTAAGATCAAAACCTAGCTAGGCAAGATGAACTAAAAAATAAGGAGAATGTGAAATGCAGAAGAGAAATAATACCTTAAAATAAGGAGAACAAAGCATGTGAAGAAACACAACTTAGCTAGGGCTCCAAAATGAAAAAGCAAATTAGGGCAATTGAAGCCAACATGTGCAGTTGTCAGACCGAAGTTCAAAGAAAGTAATGGAGGATGTGGCTTATGTGAAAGCAACTGTTGACAACCGGAAAAGTCAATAGGAGTTGTGGGGTTCTAACGATAATGGGTAACCTTCGACCAAAGATAAGAATGTTAAGTGTAATAACTTAGTAATGTAAGTGAAGAGGCACGAGATAATGGGTGTTTTAAAAGGCTTGACGAAACTTGCACATGGTTATAAATTTAGAACCATTATGAAAGGTAGTCTTTTTTTACGGTTCTTAATTTATAACCGTAATGAAATTTTGAATGAAAGTTCACTGTTATATATCACAATTGTTAGGTTTTGTAAAAGGTGATAATTTTTTTTTAATAACCGTCAACATGGTATTCTAAAAATTGACTGATTTTGCATAATAATCGAAACTACTAATATACCACTACCCACGATTAGAGCCGGTAACATAGGTTGGGCCCATGGACCAACCCACTAGTTTGTGGTGGGCTTGGGTTGACTTTTTGCCAACCTGCCAAGATGCAGGTTGTTTCAACCTACACTGCTCAACTTGCGGGTTGTGATAGGCTAGCCCACGAGTTTGTTGAGGGCATTTGAATTCAGTCTTTCGTTGAAAGAGGAGTAGGAGTAAACTTTTTGTCTAGGGGCATTTATGAATTTTGACTTTTAATTATATTTATTAAATATAAACATTATATTGGCGGGTTGGCAGTCCATTGGTGCATGGGCTTGGGTTAGCTAAATGCTAGCCTTTCAAGATGTAGGTTGCTTAAGCCTGAACTGTATAACCGCAAGCTGGCATGTTTTCTTTGCTCTACCCAAGGTTCATAATCTCAAAAATCACATAAAACCCTAAATCTCTTGTCGGATTATCATGTACTTACCCTAAAAGCTCAAAAAACCTTGAAGAATTTGGCATAGCATATATAGCAGGGATCAAAAGAGGCAAGGGAAAGCTCTTACTTGAGCTTTGAATCAATGAAAGTGGTGGAAGGAGAAGACCAATCCTTGAAACCCCTCTCCCTCCTCTGATATTTTTGACTTGATACACGACATTAGATTTTAAAATTTTAACGTAAGAATTTTAAGAAATACATAGTTAAATTTCATATGTATTGCGTTTTAATTTCATTAATTAGATAGAATGTTTATTTTAGTTTGGGCTTTGTTTAGCTATTGGTTTTTCATTTAATTTAGTTTATTTAACATTTTACTTACTAAAATGTGCATTTTTTAGGACTTCAATGATAATCAAACCATACTTGATCAGATCCTAACACCTAATTATGCCTTTGGACCAACAAGCTAGTATTCTATCTTAATAACAAATTAATTCTTGCTCATAACTTTCTTTTTCCCCCTTTTTTGTATTTTTTTTTTTTTCCTGGATACGCTAAATCTACACTATACTAATTAATGTTTCCCCCCGTTTTTCTTGCGTTCTCACAAATATAAAAGAACAGGTCCGAATATAGCCTATGAACCTTATACTACGTTTGTTGGCTTTGATTTAATTTGCTTGGGAACCTGCACGAACTGGTTTTCTGACATTTGAGGTTTTCCACACCCAAGTCCCTTCTTGGTTGGTTATTCGAACCTGAAAGAGAACAAATCAAACACATAACCAACCAAGTTTATTCGTTCATTCATTCATTTGATTCCATTTTCTCTCTTCTCTCGCATTGCTATTGTCAGGTATATATAGTTTTCATATTTTCCTGTTTTTTTGACATAGATGAGTATGTAAAATTAATATATGGTTTCAGAATAACAACAGAACTGAACATTGTAATATATAGAGGTGCAGTTGTACCTAGTTTCATCGAGGTTGCTTGAATATCTTGGGTCGTAAAAATTAATTAAAGAGAAGGGCATGCACAGGCTCCTTGAGATTACAAGTAAAATCGAATTCACAATATAGCCTCCCACCAGTAGAAAGCCTTCTCAGCCCACTAAACGACAAAACCCTTGCCGTGCGCTTGTCAAGTGTTTCTATAAGCATATGGCTCCTCAAAATGTCAGGGCTTGATGCCAAATAAATTTCAGGTATTTAATGGAATGTGATGTATGAGTTGCTTACTTGATTTAGGTTGAAGTTTGCAAACAATGTAGTTTATTAATTTGTTATATATTCTATACTTTTATATTGACTATTATTGTATGAATATATACCAAAAATATTGATATTGATGTTATTTTTATGTCGTGGGAATTGATGTAAAAATTTAGATTTTTGCTTTTCAGAATCAAATGTTAATGTATATCTGCTCCGTTGGAGATTGAAAGCACCAACCTTGAAAGAAAGGTTGCTGGTGCAATGGCAACAATGGTGAAAGGCCTCTTTAGAGGACTCAAAAATAACATAACCAACATATTTGGTAAGGCCAAACTTCTCACAAACCAATTTCAATTGATGTATCTAATACATTTAATTTTTTATTCTAAACATCAAATACTCATAAGTTGTAATGTTGGTCGATTTCCTGATTTTAATATTAATTAAAATTAGCAAATCTTATTCATATTGTTAATTAGAAAATAGCAAAATGATGATGTTATTATTTTTTTCCAACAAATATAAGATTATGTTTAGATGATCTTGAAATGAATTTGCTCTCTCTCTATATATATATATATATATATTTATATATCATAAATTTTTACTTTGAAATTCAAATTAAACTAGCTCCAAGTTGAAACGCTAGCGGCTGTTCTAATTCCAAATCATGGAGCTATATATAATGTATTATCTGAATATATTTGCAATAAAATTACAGAAGAGAGAGAAGAAAATATTGAAATTCAGATTGGATTCCCAACAGACGTAAAGCATGTTGCACATATTGGATTGGATGGTCCATCAGTAAATACACCAACTTGGGTGCGTTCAATAATTTTCTCTAATTAATTTGGATCTTACTTTCTTCAATAATTTTGACTGTCTAATTTCTCTCAAGTTTTTTATTTAAGGTTTTCGACTTAAAAATAAGTGCTTTAAGTTCAAGTGAGTCCAACCAAATTAAAGAAATATTTTGAAAAATAATGATACTATTTTTTTCCTTCTCGAAAAAGCATGACATGAAAATTAGAATTTGGAATTTTGCAGATGACAACATTAAAAAGTAGTGCAACAGAAGCTCCAGAACTGCTGGCAGCCGCAGCTGCAGCACCAGCAGTAAACCCCACCGAGACTCCAGGTCTTTGTATATTAATTGATAAAATCTTCCTTTCCATTAAACCAAAAAATTAAATACACCTCATAATAGAACCAAGTTCTAAATGTAATAGCAATTTAAGGAGTTTAATCTGGTCAAAGTTAGATTTCAATCAATTTTATTTTCCAAATTTATATTTTTTCCCTCAAATTATTACATATATTAGGAAGGTTTTCTAATTGTAAAATAAAAGATTAAATAGAGTATTTTTGGGAAAACAACAAATACTTTTTTTTATAAATTACGAGCTTAATCAATTTAGTTATATTAATAAATTAGTTATCTAGTTTTTGGATTTATGACCAGATAGAGTATTACTTTATATTTCTACCCAAAAGAAAAAAGATTATTACTTTACATTTTTTATATTCAATTTCAATTCGATATATTTGAATATTATTAATCACATCATAAATATTTTCCCATGTATTTAACGAAATTTGAAAAATAAATTACATTTTATTCATGATGTTAATTGCAAACGAGTAGATAAAATTTAGTGACCTATTTTTCATTAAAAAAAAAAAATCATCTCCTCATTTTTGCGCAGGTAATGAAAACAGCACAAGAGGTGAGGCGATTCGGAGCATCAAAGAGATTCCAAGGTCCAAACCCGCTAAAGAGACCATTTTCAATTCCCCGACCCGACGGGGCTCCGGCGAACATAAGCAAATTAGACGTCACCGACACACCAATACGGAGTCCTCGTCGGATTCTTCAACTAGGAGCTCAACCCGACATGCCAGACGACACCGAAGCACAAATCAAGCTGGTGAACCGACGTCAGAAGATACGACGGAAGCGGTGGCGGGAGCGGCACCAAAACAACATCGTCGGAGGAAGTCCAAGGCGGCAAACGGAGATGGGTCGGAGAGGTCGTCAAGGAAATCGTCAAAAGGGAATTCATTGAGCGAGTTCTCTTTTACGGATATGAAATCTGGGGACGCCACAAAGCATTGTGAGAGTCTTGCTTGAGAAGAAATGGGAAAGGGAGGAAGGTATTGAAGAAATTTTGGTTTGATGCAATCCTCTCTAGTCAGAGGTGGGGCTCAAATACGAGACAGTGGTCCTTTATCAAAAAAAAAAAAAAGAGGTCTTTTTTTTATGAGCCGTTAGAATAAGACAGTTTAATATATTATAAAAAATATTTTTATTATAATATATAATATATTAAATATAGACTATTGAGATTTTGATTCAATAGTTTATAAGAAAAAAATGACCCCTTTTTTTTTGAAACAAAGGAGAGAAACTGGTCCCACAAATCCTCAATCCTTTTCTCTTTGGGTTATTGTGGCTTTGACTCCAGCCATTTCAATCCTACATTTTTAGTGTTTTTTCCAAAAAAAAAAAAAAAGGGAGAAGAAGGTGGTTTTGCCATTTTGCTAACTGTGTTTATTCTCTTGTTTTTATCGGATGTGTAACTGGAAGGAAAGAAGCATTAGACTTAATTCGACATAGATTTTCCCCCATAAGTTCATAAACAAATTTTTTTATAGAGTATTCATAAATCTCATAGAAGAGCCCTCAATTATATATAATCCCATGTGAATTTCATTAGTATACTCTTTCTGACACCAAAGCGCAACAAGCACGAGAAATTGAGTAACTACACTCTAGAGCTCTTCCTCCTTCATTAACCGGCAGCTGCTGTCAATGAACAAAGGGAATATTATTTTGAAGGGACAAAATCAGAAATTATTTATAATAAAGGATTAAAAATGTTTCAAATGGTTTATTATAATCATTGGTCCTTGTACTTTCTCTTCATTTTGATTTTTGTTTTTTAAGTTTGAAAAGTTCCTCAAGTTTCCTTTTATTTAAAATGTTTGTTTTGATTGTTTTAAAAGGACTTGGAGCAGCAACTAACGGTGTTAATTTTGCCTACGTGGTACTAAAGATCCATTTGAATTAACGGTAGTAAAACTGGTTTTTTTTCATTCTAACTTTTATAAACTTAAAATAGAATAAAAGTTAAATTATAAATGTGATTTGTGTTTAACTTGGCGGTGACAAAAGTGACTTTTTTTAAAAAAAACTTAAACTTTTTTGGATTATCATTTGAAAAGCAAATTGAGATAGAAAATGACTGAAAAGAGCATGAATAAACTTGTTTGGATGATTATTTGAAAAGCAAGTTTGGGTGAAAAATGATGAAAAGGAAATGAATATTATTAATAATATATAGATATATATAATAATTACATATTTTGATAATTAAATATTTGTTCTATTTATAAACCACTTAAAGCATGTTTCACACAAACTAAATATTGATCCTATTTAATATACAATGTACCTCAAGAAAACAAAGTCGGCATTGTAATAAATGAATGGTTTAATTATACATTCATATGAAAATTATTTTCTTTCTCTGCTTTATAAATAGGACAAAGATAAACATCCTCTCCGGTCTCCACTTTGAAAGTGAAAGAAAGGAATATAATATAATTAAAAAACAATTTCTTATTGCATCATCGCCTACATATGTCTTCTCTCTTTTCTTCTTTTTCTTTATCCCATTCTCTCTCTTTTTTTCCACTGTGATGCAAGTGAAAAAACTATTCAAGATCGCTTTTACAGTGATGTAGCTTTTACACAATAAGCTCTTCTTTTCTTTTTTCTTTTGGTAAAACTGGGAAAACCCAAATCATTTATTCATAAATAACATCATCTCTTGGGTATCCAGTACCCAATTGATCAGCAAACAAAACATCCTATACCTCAGCTGGAGGTTCAGACAAAATAACAACATTACAATCTTGACACAAGCTTAACCGTGCTAACCTATCAGTAGTTTTATTACCTTCCTTGAGAATATGAGTTACACTTACTTTCCAACTATCCTGTATGCATTCTGCTATCATCCTCTGCAGCAGATCCCTTCCTTCATAGCCCTCGTTTAAACCAGATAATGCAGTTATCATTGCCTTCAAATCTCCCTTAATGATTAACTGCTGAACACCCAACTCTTTCGCAACCCTCAACCCCCATAAAGCTCCCCACATCTCTGCATTATATGCACTGCAAATACCAATCCTCACAGCATATCCCTTATCCATTTACCTTGACTATCCCTTATTACCCCCCACATCCTGCCAACATCGAGCCACTTTTTACAGCCCCATCAAAATTGAGTTTTAACCAATTAATAGGAGGCCCCGTCCATCTAATATCCACTGACATTTTCTTTCTACCCAATGGATTAAACAAGCCTACCAAATTATCTATCTCCCATACATACCTGTGAATAATGAGCCTAGGTTTAGCCGGCATTTCAAAACCTTCCTCAAATAGGACTTTATTTCTCCAATGCCACTGCCACCAGCAAGTTACCCCAAACACCCTTGCCCATAAACCATCCTTTCCCAAATTTTATAGTAGCCAATCTTTCATCTGTGTGTTGAAGAAACTACCATCCACACTAGAACCCCCACCTCTCACCACACCTCCTTAGCATACCTGCAGTCTCTTAATGTGTGCAATAAATCCTTCTCTTTTTCATGGCATCGATTGCAGATAGCAAAGCCTCCAAAAATGTTTGACCTTCTACAAGCCATGAGTAACCTGTCATGCAAACACAGCCAAAGATGTATTTGAACTCTACGTGTTCCCTTCCAATCCCACACCTTCCTCCAATCAACACCAGTTACTACTCTATCCTCTTTATTAACCCTCCTATACATATCAGCAGTATTGAACTTATTCCTTCCACCACCTCTCCATCACACTATGTCATTACCGAAATTAGCACAAGGTGTAGGAACGGCTCTTAATCGAAATAGATCTTGCTCTCCAAGGTAATCTTTCAGGAAAATGAACTCCCACTCACCCCTTTCATTGATCAAATCATGCACTTTACAAGCCACCAACCTTCCTTCTGGTTTCCTTATTGCTTTCTGAAATAATGTTGCCTCATCAGTCATCCACAAATCATTCCAGAAGCTGATCTTGCTGCCATCTGTGCATTCCTAAGCAACTTGCTCAACTACCTCAATCCATACAACTACTAAACTTTTCCATAAGCATGAATCTGACTCATTTGTAATGCACTCATTTAATAAATCCGCCTTCCTACAATTTTTCTCCTTCAAAATTACCGAGACTAAACTCTCAGGATTAGCCAATACATTCCAAGCAATCCTACTAATTAGTGCTTTATTCATAACTGCCATATTCCTCAACCCATATCCCCCTCTCCTTTGCTAAACACAGAGTACTCCAACTTAGAGCATAGATCTTCCTCTTTTCTGTAGTTGACCCCCAAATAAAATCTCTTTGAATTTTCTCAATTTCTTCACAAACCCACACAAGGATAATAGTATGCTGCATTGTGAAATTAGCCTTTTGAGAAGTTACAGATTGAACTAAAAGTCAATCTACCTGCCAAGGACAGACTTTGCTTCTTCCAACTATTCAACTTGGATTGAACTTAACAAGAAACTGAAATTTATTCTTAGTGACTCGACCATTGGTAATGTAAGCACCCAAATACCTACCAAGCTCTTCCTTCTTCTAAAATCCACATACTGCACATAACTCCTTGTTTACTTCTATCAACATTCTTTGAGAAAAATATACTAGTCTTCTGTTTATTCACTTTCTGCCTTGAAATCTTCCCAAAATCATCTAGGCAGTCCATAACGTTACATAGTTGATCCACATTTGCCTCACAAAACAATATAAGATCATTTGCAAACATCAAATGAGACACTGGAACTCTCCTTCTTCCAATTTTTAGAGGATTCCACATATTACCACCTATTGTATCCGCCACCATATGCGATAATTTCTACATGCCCAACACAAATAGATATGGAAAAAGTGGATCCCCTTGCCTCACTCCCCTATAGGTCTAAACCACTCACCCTTCTCTCCATTCCATAAGATAGACATGTTAACTGTGGTTATGCACTACTTGATTAGGCCTAAAACATGATCCGGCATCCCAATCTCAGTTAGCACTTCTACTAAAAAATTCCAACTCATACGATCATACGCCTTTTCTCGATCAATCTTTATAGCCAAGAATCCTTTCCCCCCTTCATCTTATTCATTATATAAGTAGCCTCTTTTGCTATGACAATGTTATCGTGAATACTTCTCTCCAGTATAAAGCTAGCCTGATAAGGTGACACCAACTTATCCATTAAGCCCCTCAATCTCCTCACAATAATCTTCGTGATTCCTTTGTACAACACATTACAAAGTGCAATAAGTCTAAAATGCGCAACCAACTCAGGATTATCTATCTTTGGAACCATTACAAGCAAAGTTTTATTTATCTCAACTATCTTTTCCTGATTCATCCACACATCCTCTACATACCTATATACACTCTCCCCCACAATCTCCCAGTTTTGTTGATAAAAGATAGCTTAAAATCCATCGACACCTGGAGCCTTGAAGCCACCCATACTAAGAAAAGCACTTTTAGTTTCAGATCTTTGTAATGGCCTCCCCAGATTCCTCAACTCCTCCTCATTCACTTGACCCCACCTTTGACCCGTATAATGCCACTCTTTATTTGTCACTTCTTCCTTAAATAATTGTTTGTAAAATTCAAGGATTAAACATTGTACTTCCCTATCATCTGTAATCCAAACTCCCCTATCATCTTTCAACATCACTATCTTATTCCTCCACTACTACAAAATGGTTGAAAGGTGGCGCACATTTTGTGGCACTTCTTTAAAGAAGTGCCACAGCTTTCTTTTATTTTTTTATATAAATTTTTTTAAAAAATTTTGGGTACCAGCTGTGGCCCCTAGTGGGTTAGATGCCACAGTTGGTAAGGCCTAGGCAGGCGCCACACTTGGCACCATGCATGCAGCTGTGGCACCTGGTGGGGCCAGGCGCCACAACTGTTCTGTGACAAGTGTGGCGCCTGCCCACACTTGGCACCATGCATGTAGCTGTGGCGCCTCACGGCTGGTTAAGCAGGTGTGGCACCTGCCAAACTTGCCCAATTAAAAAAAATTTTTTAAAAATGGATAGTGTGTAATCCACATCCTCCAATAGCAATTCACCCCTCCCCAACTCTTATCTCTTAGTTTCACTTCCCGTGTAGTGGTCCCGCGTCCTCATTCCTTCTCTTTTTGACTACTACTTCACTTTAATTATTCAACTACTCTCTCATCCATTAAACTACTTTCCTTTTCTCATCTCTTCTTTGTATCCGTCGCCCCCTCCCTCCATTTCCTATCATCTTTATGTAATACCCCGAATTCTGAGACTTGAGCTTAGAGAATAAGACTGAGATTAGTGAATTGCTAAGCCCCGGTTTAGCAAGATCCCAAATTATGATTAAGAGATAATGACTCCAAAAGTGGATGTGGTTAGTGATAAATAAACCCTTTTGGAGATTATGGTGTGATTTGGCACCCGATGTGATTCGTATGTGTTCTGAGCACGCCGAAACCCTGTATTTAAGTTCAATTATGGATTAACCTCTAAATTGACTTAAAATAGAGGGGAGGGTGCATTGTGAAAGAAAATGAATGAGAAAATGTATTTGATGGTGATTCAAGAGAGATTACCATAATCAGGGGCAAAACGGTAAAGTTACCGACCGATTGATCGGTTACCGAAGAGGAAACTCATTGGTAACTTCAAGATCAATGGTTGAGATTGAATTGTGTAATAGATCAAGGGGTGGAATCCCATGTGGTGTATTCATGTGAGCTCATGGGAGGTGTGTTGAGATGTTGACACTTGGCAAGTTTGGACCCTTGGATTGGTCAAGGTGTCAAACCTTATTTTCTCTCTCTCCCTCTCACTTTTAGGTCGGTTTTGTCATCCCAAAAACTGATTCTCTCTTCATCATCTTCATTTCATGCTCTCTCTCCAAAACCTCCATGTTCATCCAAATAGAGAAGGAAAGAGAAAGAAACAAGGTGAGCTTTGGCTTGTGTAATGGCCTCTTATGCTTAAATCCTCTTCACTAATCTTGATCATGTTGATGAGAGCTTCATCTCTATGGTTTTAGATTTTTGAAAGGAGGTGTTTTAGAGCTTGTGGAAATTGGGAAAGATGAAGAATCAAGGGATTTTTTTGGGAAAGAGGAAGAGGTGAGTGTTTGCTTCCTTTTGATCTATTTATTGTGGTTTTTGGTGGAGTTTTGAGAATTGTGATATTTGCCCTGATTTTATGGTATTTTCATGTGGAATGTGAATGGTGGAATTGGATGGTGATTTGTGTTGAAAATGATGTCATGTTGTGGTATTTAGTCATTGGAATTAGTTTGGATTGGATTGGATACATTGTGTGCAAAACTGGAAATTCTGTCCAGTGTAAATTCTGTCTGGGCAGTCTTGTTGTGTGGACGTTTTGACAGGGCAAATGAAGTCAGAAAATTATGAAACTTTCCAGTCTTAAATTTCACATCCCAAGCTTCAAAATGGACATATAATTTGTGCCATTTCGTTTTTGGAACTGGGAGTTATAGCTGTCCAAAGTTTGAGGTCGAAAATGGATTCTGTTTTGGGATAGTCTTGAATGTTTGGGAATTCTGTATTTATTTGGTGATTTCCAGTATTGGCCAATATTTTTCCTGTGTAGAGGACTTGAATAGCTTTCATTTGGCTCTAGGATCACCTCATTTTGATTTTTATGGAATTAGTTATGATTTTTGGAAGTTCAGCCAAGAAACTGGATTTTCTTGGCCGCGGCCAGCGGATTCTGGGCCGCAGCCCAAATGTTTCTGAGCAATTTTGGGCGGCAGCCAGTGGATTTTGGGCCGCAGCCCAAATGTTTCTAAGCATTTCTGGGCAGTTTTGGGCCACAGCCAGTGGATTTTTGGGCCGTGGCCCACCCCCAAAAATCAGTATTTTAAACTTTTAAAGGTGATCTTTGGTCAAGTGTTCCCCAAGCCTTTAGGCATATGTTTAGGCTTTGATTAGCCACCTAAAGGTCATGAATGGTAACCAACTTTAAGTGATATGAAAGTAAGGTTTTGGAATAGAGAATAACCCTATGTCCTTGCTTTGGTTATAGGGTTGATGTTCGCCCTGGACGTGGTTTGGTATTCATTCTGATCGCGAGTAAGCAAAGCTGGAGCATACGTGGAAAGAGAGTAGGGAACTTACCTCCTTGCCTGTATATGATATTGTGTTTATGTGTTGATGCATGTTATTGCTTTGCTTGATTATGTGGAACATATATGATGTTTAAAGCTCTGTTTCTATTTATGCTATGGCCATAAATGTGTTGTTGAAACATTGAGCATGCAGATGTGTCATGGTATGGGCATATGATATGTATTGCAAGCATGCCATGCATTATACACTTATCATACATGCATTTTGGTATTTGTTTCCTACTGAGATTCTCTCAAATCTCACCCTCCCTTATCAACCAATTCAGACAGGGTAGGTGGATCGAGGATGGAGCAAGCAGTCAAGGGCGGCTAGGGCTCCCATTGGAGTTTGGTTGCAATAGTTGGTTATCATAAATGGGATTATTTGTATTCGTATTTGGATAAAGGTTGTATATATATTGTGGAACATATATTTGAATATATGTTTGGATGAGAATATTTGATTATGTATTCGGAATGAGTTCTTGGATATTTGTATATGTATTTAAGAGGATTTGTGTAATCCCCATATGAGGGTTTGTAATGGGCAAATGTGCCCTATAAAGCTTGAGTTAATAAATGGAAACTGGGATTGCCAGGATTATTATATCGCGTACTCTGATATATTTAAATGTAATTTATCTTTGTGTAGTAATTGTATTCGGAATGTGAATGTGAGACCAAGTTATGAATAATTTTGAAAGGTATTTATGAAAACCCCGTCTGGTAGATGGGTTTGTAAAATGTAGTTTTGTTTCTTATTGGTCTCTATTTCACTTTAATTGCGTATTTCGGATATAATTACGGCAAGGGGTTACACTTTACACTAAAAAACACCTACACGCTCACACGTCTTCATCAGCGAATCTATTCTTTGTTTTAATTTGTTCCAACAGCCACAACCATCCCCACTCCTGTCCCTTCCCTTGTCTTTGCACTATCTTTCACTTTTGGTCCCCACTTCATCCAGTTGGTTCCAACTACTCAAATTTCCTCGTCCTCCTCACTCAAGATTGTGTCACCAACGGGCAACGTGGTCCCCCACTGCACTGCACTGATCAATTAAGCTGTAAGTTCAACGTGCTTCCTTTTTTTTCAGGTTGTTCTGCTTATTTTTGTTATTAGACGCACGTGTGTGTGTGTTGAAGAAGCATAGGAAGTCTGATTTGGTTTTTATGGAACGAGTTTAATTATTCACATTTATTATTTCAGGATAACTTCTTGTATACTTCCGCAAATCATTTTTCAGGTAAACCACAATCAAAATGAAAACATTTTTTCTTTCCTTCGATGGTGTTTGGTAGGGGTGGCCAGTTTTGCTGAGTAAATGAAAACTTGCTCGTTCATGAGATTTTTTTTGGCAATAAAACATTAAATGCGTGGAAATTCCCTTAAAAGGTCTTCTTTGCATCATTTATATTTTAAATATCTACTACGGATTGAGAACAGAAAGTTGTTTGTAATAATGTAAAATAGCTGAAGAATACACGTTTATGTTATTCAGCCAAATATATGTTGGCATCTTATGGATTCTTATGTGTTTCTGTTCTTATTGGACTTCTGAAAACTAAGCTTGCAGTCTCAGCAATAGAACGGATGTGTGTTCTTTCAACACACAAAATAGCAGAGTTTCTTTTCCACTTTATCCTAGAGAAAATTAATTGTGAAACCTGATCCCTTTTAAGGAATGTTCGATTTTGTTCTCAAAAACAGTTTTTTTTTATTTGAAAACAAACAATTATGCAAAAAATTATCAACCTTTAAATTTCTTAAGATCAGCGCTGTAATATCCTGGATTGTGACCAAGGATTAGCAACTTCAAAGTAATGTAATTAATATTAATTGAGCACTTTTGAAGCATATATTGTGCATTGTGATAATCAGGGGCCAAATGGTAAATTTACCGACTGACTGGTTAGTTACCGATGAGAACACTCCTTAGTAAGCAAGATCAATGGCTAGGATTAAAAGAACAAGAGGTGGAATCTTGTGCATGCAAATCTATGTGAAATCATGGTAGGAAGAGTCAGATTTTGCCAAGTGTCATCATAAGGACCCTTGGATCAAAGTCAAATATTCTTCCCTTTCTCTTTCCTTGTCAAGGTCGGCTATATGTGTGTATGTGTGAAGGAAAAAAACTGCATCATCATCTTTCCTTTTCTCTCTCATTTAACTTCCATTTTCGTTGAGCTTGAGCAAGGAAGAGAAAGAGAAAAGCTTGAGTTGAGGTAAGTGAACATCTCCATATGCTCAAATGTTCTCTACTAATGTTATGCAAAAACTTGAGAGCTTTAAACCTATGGTTTTAGAATTTTCATTGGTGGTGGTTGAGAGATTAAGAATTTTGGAAAGTTGAAGAATTGAAGAATTGACTTTAGGAAGAAAAAGAGGTAAGAATTAGAAGCACTTTGGTATGGTTGCTTTGATCATTGGTTGAGTCTTGAGGACTTTGGAATTTGCCCTGATTTTTGGTAAATTTCGAAAAGCATGACTTGGTTAGTGTTTAGTGTGGAAATTAGTGTCATAGAGTGTCTTTGTGCATTTGGAATTGGCTTGGAATTTTGGGTTGGAATGGATTGCAATGTGTGTGTTGATTGGAGATGTTAAGGTGACATGTGGTGATTGTGGTAGAACATGCTCATGGATAATGAATATGGTCATTTTGATGGCTCCAATGTGTTCCTTGAGCCAAATTGTGTGAAAATAGTATGTGATTTAAAATTAGGGACCATTGGAAGCCAATTGGTAAAATCTGGAAAATCTGTCCAATGTAAGTCTGTTCTGGACAATCAGATGGTGTGGACGTTTTGACTAGGCAAATGATGTTGAAAAACTATAAAACTTTCCAGTCTTAAATTTCACATCTCAAGCTTCAAAATGGACATAAATTTTGTGTCATTTCGCTTTTTGAGCTGGGAATTTGAACTGTCCAAAGTTTGGCATCAAAGCTGGACCCTGTTCTGGTACAATGTTAGGTTTTTGGTAAATCTGAACTTTTGTGGTGATTTCTAGTTATGGCCAATATTTTTCCTTGAAAGAGGACTTAAATAGCTTTCATTTGGCTTTGGAATCACCTTATTTCAATTTTTCCTGAATTAGTTATGATTTTTGGAAGTTCAGCCAAGAAACTGGATTTTTTGGGCAGCAGCCCAAATGTTTCTGAGCGTTTCTGGACAGTTTTGGGCCGCAGCCCAAATGTTTCTGAGCATTTCTGGGCAATTTTGGGCCACAGCCCGTGGATTTTTGGGCCCCGGCCCACCCTCAAAAATCAGTATTTTACACTTTTAAAGGTGGTTCTTGGTATAGCTTTTCCCAACCCTTTAGGCATATGTTTAGACCTAGAATAGTCACCTAAAGAGTCTAAATGATAACCAACTTAAGTACTATGGAATTAAGAACTTGGAAAAGAGATTGATTTATTGTCCCTAATTTGGTTTATCGGATTCGACATTTGCCGTCCTCGTGAGCCCACTGAGCCAGCAAACGTCAGGAAGGAACGAGGTAGTAACTTTTCTTTCGTACCATATGTGATGCATTGTATGTGTGTATTATCATTGATTTTTGATAAACTCGTATGCTGCGACATTGTGAATATGTGTAAACACCGTCATACCAATAGTCCCTGAGTAGCTAACAACAGATCGGGCAAGGGTTGTATGCCTTCCCGGCGGAGAAAGGGGATGAGGATGAGGTGTGATATATGTGATTATGTGGGCCGAAAGACTATTTGTGGAGGCCGACGGACCATTTGTGAAAGCCAGATAGCTATATGAGCTATAAGGCTATGTGTATGCACTGCCATGCCAATAATCCCTGAGTAGCTAACAACGGTTCGGGTTAAGACAATGTGCCTTCCCGGTGGAGAAAGGGGATGAGGGTGGAGTGTGATTTATGCTGCTGTATGATGATTTGCTTACATGCTGTGTACTTATATGTGGTATAAATGTTTTGTTACTACTGGGATTCTCTTGAATCTCATTCTTTCCTTTAACTAACCTTTCAGACAGGGCGAGTGGCTCTAAGGAAAAGCGTACGACCCGGAGCAGTTAGAACCCTATAGGGACATTTACTTTTGGATGTGTTGGTTAAACCTATTGGACAGGAATCTTGTAAATTATTTTTGGGCTGTATTTAGTAACAGATTATAGTTGTGTAATCCCCTATATGGGAAGTTTAAACCTTCTAGTGAATGAATGGAACCCGGGGGTTGCTGGAATTGCTATTAGATATTCTGATATGAATGAATGTAAATTAACTGCACAGGTGATTATATTCGATAATTGAATTTGAGACCGGAGTAGGAAAGAAGTTTTGAAAATTTTGTAAAGTCCCTACCATAAAAGGGAGTTTTAAACGAGTTTTGAACTATTCGACGGTCTCTAAACCAACTTAATTAAGTGATATCGAAATATAATTACGTGTTTAAATGCAGGGGGTTACAAGCGCCACACGTGATTATATATATATAGTATATTATTGTCGATAACTGCCTTATTAATTAATTAGTTGATCAATCAGTCTTTTTTTATTTTTTTGGTGATAATCAATCTATCATTTATAGTCAACAGAACATGATAAATTAATAGAATTTTTTTAATTGAATTTGTAGAAATAAATTTCTTAAACTTCATATTCTATTAATAAATTTACCCGGTAATTAATGACGGTATATCGGATGCATGATTGTCCGGAAAAATTTATTTTCATGGGTTTATTACCAAATTTTGGATATACAGGAAATTTTTTCTATATAATTCACAGTTAAAAAAATAGCTGAAATTTAATGGCATATTTATTTATAGAATTTGTTATTGGTTTGTTTATGCTTTCATTGAGGGGTGAGGACCTAAAGGAAAATATATGACTATCTTGCTACTTTAATTTGTTTTACCATTGCTTCTTCTCTATTTACTTTTATTTGTTACTTATGTTCTGGCAAAAAAAAAATTGTTACTTATGTGTTTGGAATAATTGAGAAATACAATTGATGTCTAAGTTTATTTTAAATTTTTCAACGTACCCTTAATTTAATTAATTGAAGTTCGCTGATTAGTGCCTCTCTCTTTGTTTTTAAGTAAGCTAGTCAAAAATAATTTTTTTTATATTCTCAACATTGAGTTGAAAATAATTTAATTAATGTTGGGATTATATATGTTTTCCTTTTTGTTTTATTTTATTTTATTTTCTTTCTTTTTTTTTAATCATATTTTTTGATTCAAGCTAATTAGTCATATTTTATTTTATTATATATTGATGTTTTGTACACATTATTATTATTAAAAAAATTTACAACCACTAATTATTTTATTGACTTTTTTATATGTAATTTGTGTTTGTAGTTTCAGCTCAGCAGTCTATTGAAGCTTTTATTTAAGGTATGTTTTTTAAATTTTGAGCTTACAAATGTGATTTTAGTTGAATTTAATAATAGTTAGTTATAATTTGTAGGTGTTGTAATGATTGTTATGGATTAGTTGCATAAGTAAAACAATTATTTATATATTCTTAACACTTGTATTTTATTAACATGGCAAATATGTTGTGGCAAATATGGTTTTTTTCGTTATGAGTTGTGAAAAATTATTATAATGCCTGGAAATAACGAATGGATTATTTGTCAATTAAAACATAGGGTTTAAGACTTAGAAAGCTTCAATTTTGAAGATTTCATGTTGGGAATTTATTTTAAAATTGGTAAGAGAATATAAAAATAATTAGTAAATGCAATAGTCATACAATTAACCATATACTTTTTTTAAAAATAGATTGAAGGCATAGATGGATCGTAAATGGATGTCATCTAATCGGTATTCAAGGGAATATATAAATAAGGTGAAAGATTTTATTACATTTGCAATTAAGCACACAAAAGATCCTAACAAAATCTTGTGTCCTTGCTTATCTTGTTGTTTTGGAAAGTGGATTAGTCCACTTGATTTACTAGATCATTTAGTGTGTTACGGTATTGATCAAACATATATACGATAGACAAGGCATGGTGAGACGAACGATGCATGTAGTGATCAGGTGTATACCATGAGTGGTGCTTCGGATGAATTTGATCAAAGCATGTTTGATGAAGATGACGGTCTTGAAGAAATGCTAAATGTGGTTGAAGGGGTGCATCATAACTGCTCCAACGAATTTGAGAAGTTGAAAGGTGATGCAGAGAAACCATTATATGCCGGTAGTACTAAATACACAAGATTGCTAGCAGTGTTGAAGTTGTACAACTTTAAAGCTCGCTACGGATTGAGTGATTCGGGTTTTACCGCACTGCTTGAACTGTTGCAAGATATGCTTCCAGAAGAAAATGTACTTCCTACAAAGATATACAAGGAAAAACGAATTCTTTGCTCTACAACTGGTATAGGATATGAGAAGATACATGCATGTCCTAACGATTGCGAATTATTTCGAAATCGGTATGCAACGTTGGAGAAGTGCCCTAAATGCAATGCATCTTGCTATAGGAAGAAGAAAGGAAAGAGTCCTTTGAAGGTCCTATGGTATTTTTCCATTATTCTGAGATTCAAGTGACTATACAGTAATGCAGAGATTGCTAAGTAGTTGAGATGGCATACAGATGAAAGGATTAAAGACACGAAGCTTAGGCACCCTGCAGATGCTCCTCAATGGAAAAAATTGATCATGAGTACCCTGACTTTGCAGATGAAGCAAGGAACCTTTGTCTTGCACTGTCAACTGATGGAATTAACCCGCACGGTGTTCAGAGTAGTACACATAGCACGTGGCCAGTGATATTGATGATTTATAACCTTCCTCCACACTTGATCATGAAACGTAAGTTATGATGTTGTCCATGTTAATTTCTGGGCCAAGGCAACCTGAGAATGATATGGATGTATACTTGGTTCCTTTAGTTGATGACTTGAAGCTGCTTTGGGAAGAAGACTTCAATGTGTATGATGGGTACAGGGAAGAAAGTTTCACTTTGAAAGTCATGTTGTTTGGCACAATTAATTATTTCCCTGCTTATGCTAATTTGTTGGGATACAGCGTCAAAGGATATGGTGCATGCCCTATATGTCAAGATGACACGCATTCAATGCAACTTCATCATTGTAAGAAAAATGTTTACATGGGGCATCAAAGATTCTTACCATCACAACATCGTTGGAGGAAGTGGAAAAATCCTTTCAATGGTGACTCAGAAGAAGGTAGCCCACCAAAGATGTTGACCGGTGCCCAAGTGTATTCAAAGGTAAAAGACTTGGATAACAATTTTAGCAAGCCTTTTGTAAAACAAATCAAGACAAGTGGTTGGAAGAAAAAGTCTATTTTTTTTAACTTCCATATTGGAAGTCTTTATATGTGAGACATTTTCTTGATGTGAAGCACATAGAAAAAAATATTTGTGATAGTATAATTGGCACGTTGCTCAATATCCACGGAAAAAGCAAGGATAGTGTCAATTCGATGTTGGATTTGGTAAACTTGGGAATTATAGAAGAGTTGGCACCGATTGATCAAGGGCATCATACCTACCTACCGCTAGCGGTATACACTCTGTCGAGGAAAGAGAAGAAATTGTTTTGTGAGTTTCTGCAAGGAATTAAAATTCCTGAGGGCTACTCTTCAAATTTGAAGAACCTTGTATCAGTGAAAGAGTTGAGTTAAAGAACCTCAAGTCTCATGATTGTCATGTGCTCATGCAGAATTTCCTACCGGTTGGTATATGATCCATTTTACCCAAAAATTTAAGAAACACCATCACTAAACTTTACGTATTTTTCAAGTTGATATGCAGTAAAGGGTAGATTCAACTAAGTTACAAGATTTGTAAAGGTTGATTGTATGTACTCTGTGTGAACTTAAAATGTATTTTCCACCTTCTTTTTTTGACATTATGGTACATTTAACCGTACACTTGGTCAAAGAGATTCAATTGTGCGGTCCAGTGTACTTGAGATGGATGTACCCGAATAAGTTATTCATGAAAATATTAAAAGGGTATGTGAAAAATAGATATCGCCCAAAGGGTTGTATCGCTGAAAGGTATATGGTTGAAGAAGCAAGTAACTTTTGTACTGATTTTCTATCAAATGTTGACCCTGTAGGGATCCCCAAGTCCCATCATGATGGGCGAAGATCAGGGAAAGGAACAACTGGGGGGGATGTAATAACGATATCGGCAATTGAACGGGAGCAAGCCTACTTGTATGTGCTACATAACACTAATGAGGTCGAACCGTATGTAGAAGAACACAAGGATGCTCTTCGATTGGTACATGGTGATAGGAATGAAAATTTGTTAACAAAAGAACACAACAAACAATTTTCAAGCTGGTTGAAAAATCACATTAATGATGAGATAGAGCAGAATCCTGATTCAGTTTCTGAAAAATTAAAGTGGTTGTCGAAGGGACTGAGCTTAAATGTATTATCTTACAATAGTTATGCAATCAACGATTACACATTCTATACACAAGATCATGATACACAGAGCATGATGCAGAATAGTGGGGTAACACTTGTTGCTAATTCTTGGCATAGATCCAGTGCTAAAGACATACACCCTATCTATGCATCAATGTCATACTTTGGTGTCATTGAACGCATATGGGAGTTAGATACTCTATGTTCAGGGTCCCTATCTTCAAATGTAAGTGGGTTAATAACAACAGTGGATTGAGGATAGATGACTTAGGCTTTGTTCAAGTGGATCTTTCTAAAGTTTGGTATGAAGATTATCCTTTTATTTTAGCAGCACAAGCAGAACAAGCGTTTTTCATTCCGGATCCTGCTAGAAAGAATTGGTCTATTGTACTCCCATCCAACAAGAATCGTCAATAACAAGTTGATCTTAAAAGTAATGAAATTTTGAACAACAATGATGACGATCCTTCATTTCAAAATTTGTGGTCAGTAGAGATTGATATAGATGGAGATGCAAATGAAGATAAAGATGGAGATGAAGATGGACTCGTATACGTGAGACATAATCATGAAGAGGGAACTTGGGTCAAGAGAAACACAATTCTCAATCCAACACGAATTCTGAAGAATAAAATTTTAAATCAAACCAGAAAAAGGAAAAGATAATAAGTGTCTTGACTTGTTTACTTGTACGTACATTTTTATAAATTTCAAAATAATTTGCTTTTATTGATATGGTTGACATTATACAATGATGTTTTATTTTGGTGTATTTCACTTTCAGGAGTATGGACTCACCACACGATGAAACTGCTGATAATGTTCCTCAGCATATTGGTAGACAAAGATTTGAGGCGAACGTACGATGTGGCAGGACAGTTATGGCGAGATTGATCAAATTGAGAAGTAATGGAATCAAGTTACATATGGAGTGGAATGAAAATGGAAACCCGTTCGGCGAGAACGGTAAGTCATTAAATAACTTGATTGGGACTACAGTTCGAGATAGAGTCTCTATCACAGTTCAAAACTAGAAAATGGTCAAAAAAGATTATGAGGATGACATATGGGGTGAAGTTCAGGTAACACACTAATTATATTATTGTTCAGTTTGCTATGTTTCACTTAATTTCAATCTTACATATTATATATGTTTTTTTGTTACAGAGCATTTTATTATTGATGATGATCGGAAGAACTTCGTGCTAAGAAAAGCCGGAAAACTTATGAGAAAGTTTCGATATGATCTTGTCAAATACTAATTGAGGGATGATGATGACAATATCATTGATACACCGCCTTATCCATTGTACGAAGGAATCATCACTCAAGAAATGTGGGATGAGTTTATCAAAACACATACAACTCAGGAATTTCTGGTAATATAATTTGTTTTACTTTCCCTATTACTTGTAATGTACGTATTTGTAATTACATTGATATAAATCATTTTGATCTAAACAGGAGTTGAGTGAGAAAAATCGCGTTAATGCGCTCAATATGCCATACTGGTACACACAAGGACCTGTTTCATATGCACAGTTAGAAAGAAAACTGGTACGAACTAATTATTATTTCATTTTTAGATAAATTGTTTGAATATCATTTAACTTTAACTAAATTTGCCGTGCAGATAGAAGAATCAGGTTAAGGTATTACACAGGTTCCACAACATGATTTGTGGATAGCCGGTGTCACAAATAAGAAAGGTGAAATTCATAGTGAGGAAGCAAGAAGAGTAGCTGAATATTGTGTAAGTATTGGATTATGTGTACAATAAATAATTGGCTTTACTTAAATGAACTTGATTTATAATAACTAATATTGTTGTAATTCTTTTTGTGATAGCAACAAGTGTCACAGGAGGATCCTGTGTTGGCGAGCTATGTTGGTCGGGACGATTTGTTTAGCAGAGCTATGGGAGTACCCGAGTGTGATGGTCGTGTTCGGGGTACTGGTTTTGCTGTCACCCCATCAGCATACTTCGGATGTTAGAAGTGCCATAGTAGAGGTGACGTTTCCTAGCTGCGTAACGAGATGACTAGTTTCAAGAGTCAAATTCAAGAACTTCAAAAACAAATGCGCCATAAGGAACAACGAGAAGAACAATTCTTAGAACAAATGCGTTTGTTGCAAGAACAAAATGTGTTGTTAACAACACAAATACAACAGTTTGTGTAATGTAAGCCAACACAAAATGTTCCCTTCTGTGATAGTCCAAGTGTCATAGATAGTTGCACTTCCATGCCTAAAGTCCCTTTTCCTTTGGTAATTAATTTCTTCTATACTTAACTCTATGTTATATTATAATTTAGCGAACTATGACATATTAAGTCTATTTTCTATAGGGTGAATTCCAATGTAAGCTATATGTCGAGCAAGCTTCCAAGCACGCGGTTGCAGTAGGTGTTGCCTACAACACTGATAAAGAAATACTACACAATTCACCACTGCCTGACAACACACTCTGAGTGAGGGTTGATGTCTGCATGAATGAAGACGCCCTCTTACCGATCCCGTCTCGAGATGATCAAATAATGGTCAATGGTGTTGTAGGTAGCTATATTGCTTGGCCAATAGGTCTTATAGAGCCATATGAAAAGGTCGTTCATTTACAATTCCCTACATTTTTCCTTCATACTTCCATATAAAACTGTGATTTAATTTTTTTATTTTTGCAGGGCAAGATGTCAAAGTTTCAACAACACAACCCAAGTCTAAAGCTTCAGCTAGCCAACAGAGTAGAAGGAGACCGACCTCATATCGTGATCAATTAGTATCGATTACACCACAATTGATCGGTGCAGGAGGACGGGAAATACGTCTTGAAAGACATATCTACAATGTTGATAGTCTAGTTGATTATGTTACTGCCGAGGTCGTGCACGACGTATGTACTCGTGATTGGGTGGATCCAATTCATATTTGTCAACCCTTATCTCGTTGGCTACCATGGGGGTAAAGTAGATATACATGTGCAGTCTAATGATCTAAAAGATTACTTCAGAAAGAGAGCGTCACCGACTATGCTATTTTTAGTGCCATACAATGCAGGGTAAGTTATTAGTGGTACAATTTTTCTTTTTATTGTTTACCTTTTATCATACCATGATTGTTGAAACTAAATTTTTAAAATATTTTAGGCGCCATTGGATATTGATAGTTATCAATCTAGCGGAACCTTCAGGCCCTCACATTTACTATGTGGATCCTCTAAAATATGGTCTTCCACAAAACCATTCTGATATGTTACTATTGTTCAATGGGTAAGCGTATGTGCATATGTGTAAATATTTGCATGTGATTGAATAATCAAAAGTCATCAGTTTCTATTTGTTTTGTTAGTGTATTGACTGCATATCGGTTCTCTGTCTCGTTAAGCTACTCTAAAGCTGCTAACCCTCACTTTAGCTATCCTTGGAAGAAGATACTGGTATTGATATATGAATTTACTCAAATTTTGTTAGTAAACAATTTTTATTCATAAACAGAGTTAAATATTGCATTATATTTTTGCAGTGCCCTTTCCAACCCAATGATAATGATTGTGGGTATTATGTCATGAAATTTATGAAGGATGTAATTACGCATGATCAGGCATTTATTCCTCAAAAAGTAATTCATTTAGTTGCACTCCATATTGAGTTTTAATTAAATTTAATTAGTTCCTGATAATTATGTTTTGCTGATTTTAATTCGTTTTAATTTGTGGCTGATTGTATATATGTGTAGTATTATGAAGATCAACGTTGTGACACTTTGACTGACCATCAGCTTGATGAAGTGATTGAGGAATGGTGTGAATATGTTTTTAGGCAAATCTCTGCGTAGCTATATTATTTAATTCATCACTAGCTGCTGGCCTTTGTTGTGTTGTTTCTTGGCAATTGTTGTGTCATTCATGCATGTAATCAAGTTGAATTTGTTATATAATTCATTCACGTATAATATATTGTATAATTATTTTATGTTCTATTTTAACTAATTAATCATTTGTTTGTATCATTTTGAAGTGATCTATTATTGTTGTTTGCTTTTCTTCATTCTGCAGTATTGTGGATATAGATACAAAATGTTTATTAAATCATGCAGTGTGAAATATTGTACAATTATGGGAGATATGATCGAATAAAAAATAAAAAAGAGTTTTTGTGGCGCTTTTTTAAATAAGGGCCACACGAAGAGCCCAAAAAAAGAAAAAATGAGAAAAAAATACCCTTCTGTGGCGCTTGGCCCATCAAGCGCCACAGGAGACCCCCTCCTGTGGCGCTTGCCCTACCAAGCGCCATAGGAGGGTATTTTTTTAAAAAAAAATTATAATGCTGTGGCGCTTACCAGCGCCACAGCTTCTTTTAATGGCGTCCAGATATGTAGCACTTCTCTATTGCCACAGCTAATCAATTTATAAGCGCCATAGCTTTGCTTTTTTGTAGTAGTGCTCCTCCTTCTAACAATTGTTTTGATGTGGTAATACCTTGTATTTCGATCTCCATGCTCTATCCACCTCCCCTTCGATTTTTGATACCAAAGTATCTCTTCTTGATGCAATGTTTCAGCAAGCTCCTTCTGCAATTGCTTCTTTTTCTCCACTAGCTTCTCATCCTCCTCCCAATCAATTCTATATTGTATTTCATAAATTCTTCTATTTAACTCCTTCTTTCTGCCCTCCATTCTCCCAAAAACCTCCTTATTCCACAACTTCAACTTCCCTTATAATCTCCACAAATTCCTTAGAGTTTCTATTGTTGTATCCCAATTATCCCTTAACAACTCCTTAAAGTTTTCATGCAATAACCATGTTGCCTTAACTGGAAGGGTCTCCTCCCAGCATAGCACCTTATAAGCTTTGTATCAATCAACAGTGGGTGATGGTTAGAACTAGATCTAACTTCAATCATCACAGGAACTTCAGGGAAAAGACTCTGCCACTGCATATTACAAAAACAATGATCTAATATCGTATAGTTCATGCCCTCTCCACTTAGGGCCTTTCCAAGTAAACCTAGGCCCTTTCATTTCCATATCCAACACACCACATATGCCCCCAAAAGCAATTACACTTATGCATATTTACACCAGCACCTCATCTTTGCTCTCTTGGGTCTACTATCTCATTGAGATCTCCTGCCAAACACCACCTTCCACTCATTTTCCCTACTATATTTTTAATACTCATCTATAATGACTCCCTCCCCTCCTCATGTGGGCAAGCAAATACCACAGTAAAGTACCATTCCTCTGCTGTCCCCTCACCAAAGCAACAATGAATAAACTGCTCATTCTTCTCTACAATCCTCAAATCAAGACTTGCCTCTTTCCACATCATCCAAATACCTCCCGTAAACCCCCTTGCATCAATAATCTCCGAATAGCCAAACCCAAAACTCTTGATTAACCTTCATACCTTTGCTCCACTCACTCTAGGTTCAAGTAGAACCACCAAATCAACCCTAAGCTCCCTTTCCATGTTCCTTAAACAAGTCGCAAAACCCATTTTAATCGCTCCACGATAATTCCATATTAGTATCTTTATTATTACTAAAGCAATTTAACCCATAACAGACTTTCTACTACCTTCTGACTAATCCAGTCCACCATAGCTACTCCCTTCTTCACTGTTAACTACCTCCCCTAAATCAACAATATCAACCACTATTTTAATACGCTCACCCTATTTTGAAGACAAACTGCCCCTATTCTGCTCTACACCATGCTTCCAAACAAACTCCTTCCCCCATAAGCTTCCTTTGTTGGAAATTATGCCCTAAGGGCCAATCATTGTACTTTGAATATTATTATTTTAATGAAATTTCTCCATTCTGTTATCATATTATTTGCATGTTAACTGTAATAATTGTATCCTTGGATAAATCATAAAGATTATCCTAAAATGTCCCTGGTCGGTCATCTATACGGGAGCAAAGATGAAATAAGACCAGTATGACTTTGATAAGACATAGAGATATAAATCAAAGTCTTAGACACTTGTAAGAGTACAAGGTGCTGGACCGACCTACTATGAGAAAGCTACATGAATCAAGTCATAAGCTTTTCTCATGTATAACCACATCACATTGCCCTTAGACCTGAGATCATCATGGATTCCTGCATGAGAGTTGCTTAGCTTTGAACTAGTAAAAAGTCACTTTTGACGGGTGATGATAAAGGCTATGATCGGGCTGTTAGAATCGGTAGGCACAACGGAAGAATTTTAAAAATTTTCACCAATCCTAATCGAGGATCTATCAACGGCGTTTAAACCAAGTTCGAAGGATTCATACCTTTTATGATTCAGGGTTTTCACGATCTTTAGGAGCCAACACATCAGGTTCACTCCCTTTACCGGTATCCACATGAATGCTCTTCAATCAAGACTGCGTGCTAGCGCCTCTAATGTCTCCTAGGGTTTCCCTTGCGGCTCTCAATTCTAATGTGTATATCAGTATATCTGCTCTATCAAGTTTATAACCTATGAGGGCTATTTTCAAATTTCAAAATTAATCATCATAAATTTTGAAATTAATTAACTATTAATTATCTTGATGAGCTAATTAAATAAATTCAATTTAAATTAAATCTGTCCAACAGTTTTAATTTAACCTATTTATTTAATCAAATAAAGAGCCATTAGATTTAAGTTATCTTCATAAATTAAATCTAAGATACCATATCTCTATCAAGTTAGTTATTAGATTTAATTTATCTTAATAAATTAAATTTAAAACTAACATAATATAATAATATCATATAATATATATATATACATATATATAACATGTATTTTGAAAATACATATCTATATAATATTATTAACGATTTTTTTTATATTACATATATACATATATATATATATATATATAATTTATCCACCCCAATTAAACATTATCTCGTGTTGGGTCATTCTTGTGTGCGACCCTGTAAGGCCATACGAAGTTGGCAGTGGGCCAATAACTGTATTAACCCATAAGTCGCAAGCGGCCTCTAGCAAAACATCACGACTACCCAATTCATATGAGGATTGTTAACATGATGCGACCTGTTATACAACCATGTCACGTCCCTTTTGTCACACGATATATCGGTCAAGGATGAGGCATAGATAATGTCATCCTCTTATTCCTGACTATTACTTTCTCGATTCCTGAGTAGTCTGACAATAGAAATGAAAACTCCTTTCCATTGTAGTATGGCCATACATTTCTCAAACTTACTCATCAAGGGGCCCAGTAATATCTCTCTACTAATGTGAGGGACAAATTCCATCTTGATCATTCATATTCCTCTGCATGAAAAACCACTAAGCCCGATTGTAGCCTTTATCATCACCCGGTCAAAGGTGAATTTAGACTAGTTCAAAGCTTAGCAACTCTCATGTAGGAATCCATGATGACCTCAAGTCAAAGGGCATTGTGATGTGGTTATACATGAGAAAAGCTTATGACTTGATCCATGTAGCTTTCTCATAGTGGTTCGGTCCAGCACCTTGTAACAAGTGCCTAAGACTTTGATTCGTATCTCCATATCTTATCAAAGTCATACTGATCTTGTTTCATCTCTACTCCCTCATAGATGACCAACCAGGGACATTTTAGGACAATCTTTATGAATTATCCAAGGATACAATTATCACAGTTAACATGGAAATAATATGATAACAGAATGGAGAAATTTCATAATGTTCAAAGTACAATGATTGGCCCTTTGGGCATAATTTCCAACATGGGCTTGGTGGTTTTTCATGCAGAGGAATATGAATGATCAAGATGGAATTTGTCCCTCACGTTAGTAGAGAGATATTACTGGGCCCCTCAATGAGTGAGTCTGAGAAATGTATGGTCATACTACAATGGAAAGGAGGTTTCATTGCTATTGTTAGGCTACTCAGGAATCAAGAAAGTAATGGTAGGAGCAAGAGGATGACATTATCCATGCCTGATCCTTGATCGATATATCGTGTGACAAAAGGGACGTGACATGGTTGTATGATAGGTTGCATCGTGATAATGATCCTTATATGAATTGGATAGTCGTAATGTCTTGCTAGAGGCCACTTGCGACTTTTGGGTTAGTACAATTATTGGCCCACTGCCAACTTCATATGGGCCTACAGTGTCGCACACAAGAATGGCCCAACACGAGATAATGTTTAATTTAGGGTGGACGAATTTTATATTTATATATATATAATATAAAATTTGTTAATAATATTATATAGATATATATTTTTGAAATACATATCTTATGTGTGTGTGTGTGTGTGTATTATATGATATTATTATATTGTGTTAGTTTTAAATTTAATTTATTAAGATATATTAAATTTAATAACTAACATGATAGAGATATAGTATCTCAGATTTAATTTATGGAGATAAATTAAATCTAATGGCTCTTTATTTGGATTAAATAAATAGGTTAAATTAAAACTGTTGGACATATTTAATTTAAACTGAATTTATTTAATTAGCTCATCAAGATAATTAATTGTTGATTAATTTCAAAATTAATGATGATTAATTTTAAAATTTGAATATAGCCCTTATAGGTTATATACTTGATAAAGCAGATATACTCATACGCGTAAAAGAATTCAGAGCTGCAAGGGAAACCCTAGGAGACATTAGAGGCGCCAGCACGTAGTCTCTGTTGGAGAGCATTTGTGTGGATACCGGTAGTGGGAGCGGACCTAACGTGTTGGCTCTTAGAGATCATGAAAACCCTAAGTTAAAAAGGTAAGAGTTCTTTCTAACCCGATTTAAACGCCGTTGATAGATCCTAGAATAGGATCATTAAAATTTCAAAATTCTTCCGCTGTGCCTGCCGATCCTAACATCCTTACCCTAACTTCACCCTATACTCACTCCAGAATTAAAGTAGACAGGGCTCTTCTTCATACCCCCTAGAAACACTTGGTGTTAGATTCCCTCTTAAACTGGGATCTCGAGCCATCCCCATATTAAACTTGCCACCCTCCCTCCATGATACTACCTTGTTGGTACTTTCTAGCAGTGACCTGCCCTACATACGACCATCCAAATCCCTACCCAGTGTAGCAAATTTGTTGCCTGTTAGCCGTCTAGCTTTACCGCAAGCGTACGGGTCGCAAGTAATATAAAAAGATCGTTCCCACGAGGACTATGACAAAAATGAATTAATTATCTCAATTAAGTTATCAATCAGGTTATTGAGAATATTTTGAAAGAAATTTTATACTTAAAAATTAATTAATTAAATCAAGAACTTCAAGACAAGAGGAACCTAGGATTATCTATCCCCTATTTATTTCATGAACTAATTAATTTACCCTCAATAAGCAATCAAATGAAGATATGTATTTGTCTAAGATTCAAAAGTATTCGATAACGCTCTCTCGAGTCAAAATCAAATATTTATCCTAATAAACTAATCAATCTCTTGTATTAATTTATAAGGACTAACTTTAAACACCAATCTTAATCTGACAATGCTAGGTTAGTAACTATATCTCTATGATACTAACAAACCATCCGTTTAATATATCTAAACTTCAAGTCTAACATGATTTTACCCAAATTCTACACTTAAATTATCTTTCTCAAGATTAATTTAAATAAACAAAACAACTAAATGGTGATCAGGCATTTAGAGGCATTAAGAGCAAGATAAAATCAATACAAAAATTTATTCGATGCAAAAAGAGAGTAAATAAATAATTCAATCCATAAATAGGTTCAAGAAAATCCTAGAACGAGAAAATTAGCTACTCATGTTCATCAACAAATCAAAACCATAAATAATAATTCGGTTCATATCAGAAACTAAGAAAAAGATAGAAGAAAAATTAATGGAAAACCAAATTTTAAAGCTCCAAATCTCTTTGAATCTTCAAACCCCAGCTCCCCAAAACTCTGCTTCTCACTCCGTTCTCGCGTTCTCTGCCTGAACTTCCTATCTCGAGTCCGGATCTGGATCTATGCGTCTCAACTATCTGTCTTTTCTGTCTCAGCTTGCCTTTTTTTAGATGTACTTTAGGTGATTTCCTTGTGTTTGCTGCGGGCCCCACGTTGCAAATCTTTTCAAGATATGATATATCTTTATGTTCAGCTGCGTTGTGTGTAGCCTTTGGGTTTTAATGTTAATGTATTATCTCATACTCCCCCACATACGTCATCTAGAGGCATATTGGAAGAAAAAAATTGAAATATTAAAATAATGGTGATAATAATAATGATATTTGTTGGAAATTGTGCCATAAGGGCCAATCATTGTACTTTAAATATTATTATTTTAATGAAATTTCTCCATTCTGTTATCATATTATTTGCATGTTAACTGTGATAATTGTATCCTTGGATAATTCTTAAAGATTGTCCTAAAATTTCCCTGGTCGGTCTATTAGATATGATTAGTTTTGATGATGTCAAATATAGATGTGGAATGATAAGAGCAAAAAGTTTATATAATATATTTCTTTGACTAACTACTATATTTAATGTTACATATTTTGTAGATTAGTCGAGCAAAGAATGAAGAAGATTGAATTAATGAAAATGAACAAGAGGAAGAAGAAGAAAGAAATTGAAGATAGTCAAGGAGATGCTTACTTGGATTATGAAGAATGATTATCAAGAGAAAAATCAAAAAGAAAGATATTGAAGAATGAAGAACTTGTTAGATCTTACAAGAAGATCAAGATTCAAGTTGTTAGAAGTGACATTGGAGGTTTCTATGATGATACCGGAGGTTACTATGATCAAATAATGGTTGGAATAGGTTAACACGAAGCTAAGATGACTTATATATGAGTTATGGCACTTCTAGGGGAGTTATGCTCGAGCACGAGGTGTTTCACTCGAGCACAGGAAGAACTTACTCGAGCACGGATGAATTCACTCGAGCACGGGATGAACACTCTGTTCTACTCTGTTTTACGTTCAGCCTGAGTGAGGTCTGGTATTTTGGTCATATCTCTCAAACCACACATCGGATTGACAGTAAACCGGTGGTATATGAAAGAAAACTCCCAACACGTAAAATGGGCACCAGGATCACATTGAAAGAAGATCAAATGAAGGAGATATGAATCATGGAAAATGAAACTGAAATCACCGTCACGTTTTGACACAGGTTCGGTATTTTGAGCGTAACTTACAAACTACACATTGTATTGAGACGGGTCTAGTGCCAAATGAAATTAGACTCAAAGAGCTTTCCATGGATAGGTAATTTGCCTAATTTGAACGTATATTCTAGGAGCTATGCCTTCTGGAATTTGACACTTGTGCAGACTAGCGAAATATACACTCTTTTGATCATAACTTGCAGAATACAAGGAGTTTGGAGCTGATTCTTGTTGCATTGGAATGCATATGGCAAGAGCATTCTTATGATACATCATTTGAATCAAATAAACAAATTTTTTCTAAAGTGGTCCCACATCACCCACGAGTGTAAAAACTGACTCTCTGAAAAAGTTGTGCGAGTGATGTCCAGAAGCAGCTGAAACGTGAAGAAAATTGCATCACTCGAGCACTAGGATCCATGCTCGATCATTGGATGATTTCTCACTCGAGCACATGCAAGTTTTGACATGGAAGTGATAACCCAAGAAGAAGTTTTACGTGAAAGCATGAAACGCACTCGAGCATGACTGGTTGTGCTCGAGTGATTGGAGAATTCACTCGAGCATATGCGAGTGAAGTGCAGCGAGTGCTTGCCCGAGAGGAAGTCAAAACGTGAAATTATCAACTGCACTCGAGTGAGCCATATTGCACTCGAAGTGAGGTCCTGACAGAATGCAGAAACGAAACAGTGCCTCATAGCCATCAATCCAAACGTGGTTAAATGTTATACAATCATTATGTTTTCACTTGTTATTGTTCCTAAACATTAACTAACATATTTCAAGTGTAAAACAGGAGATTAAATATTTGGGTTGTATCTTCAAGAACAGAGGTCACAGCGAATATCTTCATTCAACGTGATGAGTCCCAGAAGCCAGATATTTAGCTTTTGACCAATGATCCAACATACCCATGACTAATACTTCATCATATTAATGATTAAGTATTTCGCAGTGTGAAACAGGATATTAAACGTTCAGGTTGCAGATTCAAATAAAAGTCAATTACGGTGAACTCCATCATTACACACCGAATGGCGGCTACCTACCATGACAAGCAACTAACCCACCATGAGAGATTGTCTGGAAACTCAAACATATTCATCCCGCTCCACAACATTACTACAACTCAAAATGAATCTTCCTGTTGTTCAACAAAACGCTCCACTTTGCAACGGACAGTAGCTTTTTTTCAAATATGCTCAATGGTCAAAATGACTCCAACGGATGAATGCTCACAGCGGTCATCATATTCATCAACTATAAATGAGAGAGCATTCAACGTCGATGGGTAACTGAGAAAAACAGAGAAAACAGAGACAGCGAGCAACTACGTGAAAAATGATAGAAAGATGAATCCTCTACTTTTACCCAAACACTCTCTGTTTTCCAGTTTCTATATTACTTATCATTGAGAGAGTGATTATTTGTATTGTACTTCAGTAAGTATTATACCCACTCTGTGAGAGAGTCTGTAAACACCTTCAACTATATTTCTGAGTTGATCTCAAGGTAGAGGGACCTTGAGAGGGTTGATTTTCTTACGGGGAAGCAGTAGAGAGAATTGCCAGTAAGACATTCTGCTCGTAAGACTTACAAGGTGGAAGCAGTAGAGAACGTTGCTACTCATAAGACTTACAGGGGTGTAAGCAGGAGAGAACGTTGCTGCTCGTAAGACTTGCATGAGTAAGCAAGAGAGGAAGATCTTCGGGATTGCTCTGCTCGTAAGACTTGCCGTAAGGGGGAGTATTTCAGTGAGAAATTTGTAAAAGGTTTCACAAGTACCCAGCTAAACTTGTGGGATTGTAAAGGCTTTTCTTGTGCCCGGATTAAACAAGAAGATAGTGGATTTGAAAATCTCAGGAGGAGCCTGGGGACTGGACGTAGGCCATCACAGATTGGACCGAACCAGGATAAATCACAGTTTGCATATTCTCTTCCCTAAACTCTTATATTTCCAGCATATATTATTTAATCTAACTGTTGATTTATAAACCTTCATACGTACCGCTTTCGTTAAGATACGAAAAGATTTTTAAAGTTCTTAAGTTTTTATTATACACCCAATTCACCCCCCCTCTTGGGTGATAGCCGGTTCTAACACGATCATCTATGCGGGAGCAAAGATGAAACAAGACCAGTATGACTTTGATAAGATATGGAGATACGAATCAAAGTCTTAGGCACTTGTAAGAGTACAAGGTACTGGACCGACCCACTATGAGAAAGCTACATGGATCAAGTCATAAGCTTTTCTCATGTATAACCACGTCACAATGCCCTTAGACCTGAGGTAATCATGGATTCCTACATGAGAGTTGCTAAGCTTTGAACTAGTCAAAAGTCACTTTTGACCGGGTGATGATAAAGGCTACGATCGGGCTTGGTGGTTTTTCATGTAGAGGAATATGAATGATCAAGATGGAATTTGTCCCTCACATTAGTAGAGAGATATTACTGGGCCCCTCGATGAGTGAGTCTGAGAAATGTATGGCCATACTATGATGAAAGGAGTTTCTGTCTCTATTATCAGGCTACTCAGGAATCGAGAAAGTAATGGTCAGGAACAAGAGGATGACATTTTCCATGCCTTATCCTTGATCGATATATCGTGTGACAAAAGGAACGTGACATGGTTGTATGACAGGTTGCATCGTGATAACGATCCTCATATGAATTGGGTAGTCGTAATGTCTTGCTAGAGGCCGCTTGCGACTTTTGGGTTAGTGTAGTTATTGGCCCACTGCCAACTTCATATGGGCCTACAGGGTCGCACACAAGAATGGCCCAACACGAGATAATGTTTGATTTAGGGTGGATGAATTTTATATTCATATATATATATAATATAAAATTCATTAATAATATTATATAGATATATATATTTTTGAAATATTATATATATATATATATATGTATATATATTATATGATATTATTATATTGTGTTGGTTTTAAATTTAATTTATTAAGATATATTAAATTTAATAACTAACATGATAGAGATATAGTATCTCAGATTTAATTTATGAAGATAAATTAAATCTAATAGCTCTTTATTTAGATTAAATAAATAGGTTAAATTAAAAATGTTGGACAGACTTAATTTAAACTGAATTTATTTAATTAGCTCATCAAGATAATTAATTGTTAATTAATTTCAAAATTAATGATGATTAATTTTGAAATTTGAAAATAACCCTCATGGGTTATAAACTTGATAGAGCTGATAAACTCAAGGTACATCAGAATTGAGAGCCGCAAGTTAAACCCTTGGAGACATTAGAGGCGCTAGCACGCAGTCTCGGTTGGAGAGCATTCGTGTGGATACTGGTAGAGGGAGCGGACCTGACGTGTTGGCTCCTAGAGATCGTGAAAACTCTGAATCATCAAAAAGGTATGAATCCTTCCAACTTGATTTAAACGCCGTTGATAGATCCTTAATTAGGATCGGTGAAAATTTTTTAAATTCTTCCGATGTGCTTACCGATCCTACAGTAATAATAATAATCAAATCTGAAATATCTTTATCTTATTTTAATCTTTTTTTTTTCAGATTATTAAATTATTATTTTTTATCATTATTTTATTAAGAATTTGATATTTATCATGAAATCTCTTCAAATCAGTATCTTATCAAAATCTGATTAAAATCCCTCTGATTTATTATAGATGACTCCCAAATATATTAAAATATGTCTCAATATTATCTAAAAGTAGGGAGTCATCACACCCCCACACTTACTCTTTTGCACTCCTGGGAAAAGAAAAATCAATCTTGAAAACAGGTTGAAGAGAGAAGAGAGATAAATTGAACCAACTAAGAAATTGTGAGAACTCGAGTAAACATAACCTCAGAATTAAGCATACAATATGGGTTGTCAATCACATATAAAGAAATTCATATTAAGAAATTCAGGTAAAATAGTCACACAAGGGTATAAAGTGTATCACTCAACTCACTAGCATATGGGTTCTTTTTTGCTCAGTTCACTTGTTCAATCACCCTACCATA
This sequence comes from Inga leiocalycina, assembly GCA_963242795.1. NCBI lineage: Eukaryota > Viridiplantae > Streptophyta > Magnoliopsida > Fabales > Fabaceae > Inga > Inga leiocalycina. The sequence goes on from OY725331.1 coordinate 37,115,950, forward strand.
GGCTTATAATAGTTCTAATTTTTCCACCACCATTTACATATCCATTCAAAAATCAAGAGGACTTTCTGGCTTGTAATGTTGGAATATAGGTTATATGGAGTAGATGATGGATACTAAGCAATATGCATGTAGATCATGTTATACAGATAATTTAATGTAATAGTGATATGTGTACTATTCTTCAAGATTCAAGAAGGGTATTCTTTCTCTATATATTTTTTTTTCTCTTTTTTTTTCATCTTGAGCTTGTTGTAGGTTCCCTTTTGACGCGACCCTGCACATGGGTGATGCAGCACCGGTTACTCAGTTACTCCAACAAGTGCCTCAAGAGGCTTTTAGCCCAACTCATAGCCCTCTTTGGCATCACCGTTTGACGCGAGTGCCAGCATTGGTGTTGAAGTGCCCCTGGTTACTAAGTGAAGTCGAGATAAGCCATTGGAGTTGTGTTTTTTTTTTCTTTTTTCTTTTTCTTTTCTTTTTTTTTTGAAAACACCCTCCAACATAAAGCACTAATAGCGACAATACCACATCTTGTGATTTGATAACATGATTAAATTGCTGCAATAATGATTGTACATGCATATTAACTTAATATAGATATGATAGATGTAAAGAAAAAAAATGATGGGCTTAAAGGGGTAGCAATGGATGAAGTGTTTGTAGCTTGTGTTTAGGATTCAAGGGTATAAAAATAAATGCCTCTATCCTATTAAAGAATGGCACATGTATTAGGTAGCAGTAAAAAGAAATAAGATAAATTCTGAAGAGTAAGTTGAGACAAGTGAAATATCACACTAGAATTGAATGTTTTAGGCTCAAATTTCCTTCCAACAAGGCTATACTATTTCACCTAATTTAATCAAGTTAAACAATATATCCTTATATAAATTGCAATATATGTAATCAACTTCCTTTCATGCAACTAGTAACTAAGCTATATTTATTCAAATCCAACAATCTCAAAATCAAGACAAAGTATCTCTTTTCCCTTCATTATTATTTTTTTTGAAAGAAATGTCAATTAAATTGTGAATCCTAATTCTCTCCCCCACACTTAAATCAAACATTGTCCTCAATGTTGCAAAAATTAATAAAGGAGAAAGAAACTAGTACTCCCCTGGTTTAGATCTCAGATTCTGATGTGGAGTTATTCCTCTGATGTTTCAAAATTAAAGGAGGAAAGAGTGCACGAGCCAGAATTTAGAGCTGCGAGAAGAGCAATCACCCTAAAGCCTGAATAACAATAAGAAAAGGAAAAGAGAAAAAATAGTAAATGAAAATCAAATCATTGGGTTGCCTCCCAACAAGCGCTAAGTTTATAGTCTTCAGCAAGACTATGGCAGCATCTAAAGAATCAACTGTTAGAGTAATGTAGTGGTGTGACAGTCCACTCCACCACCCCAATAGTGCTTCAATCTTTGCCCATTGACTTTTAATTTCTCTCCACTTTTGCCTTCCAACTCCACTATGCCAGGATCAAACACTTGAACCACAATGAATGGTCTAGACCAACGAAATTTTAGCTTTCCCAGAAACAACTTTAGCCTGGAATTATATCAGAGCATTTGTTGTCTTGGATCAAAGGTCTTGATTATGCTCTTCTTATCATACCACTTCTTAGATGATTCAAATTGCATTCGTCCTTGAGGACAAGGAATTGATGCATCCATGATAACTTTACATTCCTCTATTATAAATTTTTCTGAGTCAATCTCAGGTATCACAGCTTCAAGTGGTTCATTAGTCATAACTTTTTCACATTCATTTTGTACCACAGGATCAAGCATGTCAATGAAAAAACAGTCCTCTGGAATATTATGAGAGTTAATCAACGGAGTCATATTGAAGGTGACTTGCTCATCAGCTACTCTCATAGTTAACTCACCTTTCTCTACGTCAATCAATGTTCTTGCTGTTGCCAAAAATGGTCTCCCTAACAGCAAAGGTAATTCTTTATCTGCCTCAAAGTCCAGTATAATGAAGTCTGCTGGAAAGATAAACTTGTCAACCTTCACTAATACATCTTCAATGAGTCCACGTGGTTGAGATAGACTTCTATCAGCAAATTGAAGGGTAGCAGTCGTTGGTCGAGCTTCACCTAATCCCAACTGGTTGAAGACAGATAAAGGCATAAGGTTAATACTAGCTCCAAGGTCACACATTCCTTTTCCCAAGAATTTATCTTCAATATGGCAAGGAACAGGAAAGCTCCCAGGATCTTTTAACTTTGGAGGCATCTGCTTAATGATATCAGTGAAACTTTTGGTCACAGCAACTGTCTCAAACTCACTGAATCGTCGCTTCTTAGATAGAATATCCTTCATAAACTTGGCATATTTAGGCATGTGTTCTAAAGCTTCAGCGAATGAATGTTGATGTGGAGTTGTTTGAATATCTGAATGAACTTCTTGAACTGCGAATCTTCTTGATGTTTCTTAAGTCGCTGAGGGAATGGTGGTTGAGGCATGTATTTTAAAGGGGAAGTGCAGGTCTTCTCCTTATTTTCATTCATTTTCTCAAGATCAACAGATTTCTCCTTAACCGCCTCATCAATATCTACATGTATTTCATCTTCTTGCCTATTAGTAACCTCATTACTTGCACTCTTTTTCTTTCCACTTTGGCTAGGAATGTCAGCTAGTTGCTTTCCACTTCTCAAGGTTATTGCTTTACAGTCTTCCTTACCATCCCTTCTAGGATTAGGAATGGTGTAACTAGGTAGACTATTTCTGTTGAATGTGTTTATTTGAGATGCTATTTGGCCCACTTGTATCTCAAGATTTCTGATGGAAGTATCATGAAGATTAACCTTGTTTATTATACCTTCTTGACTATTAAGAATCTATCTCAAGAGATGGTTTGTCTCTGAATCACTTTCTCTAGATTTTTGTTGTTGCTCAAAACCTGGTGGTGCCATTGGCTTGCTAGCATAGTGATTAAGTGGATTCTCACTTGGTCCATTCTTCCGAGAGAAATTTGGATGATCCCTCATATCTTGGTTGTAGGTGTTAGAATAGGGATTGCCACGAGGATATCTTTGATTGTTGTTCAAGTAATGGACTGTCTCCATAGTATGTGGGCAATCTTCATAAGAATGTGCTTCTCCACAAGTTTCACAAGAGAGGCGTAAGGCCTGGATAGCGTGAATACCCTTAGAAGATGTCTTCTCTATCTTCATTTCAAGTTGATCAAACCTCTTGGCCATAACTGCCAGTTGAGTGGCAATATCTTTAGATACATTAGAAGCATTGGAAGTATTTGGCTCTTTATAAGTCCTATACCCAGAGCGTGCTTTATCGGATTGTTGCAGAGTGCTAAAAGCAATTTCATCATATAACTTTAATAATTCAGACACTTTCTTCTTGCCAATCCCACCGTTGCAAGCATTCTCAACCACAGAAATGGTAGGACCATCCAATCCAAGCCAAAAAGCTTCCAATAACACATAAGTCTTCTGCTCATGATTAGGACAGTTGCGCCACATTTCTTTGAATCTCTCCCATGCCTCATGAAAGAGTTCACCTAGTTCTTGTGCAAAGCCCAATAACTCAACTCTTTACACTTCTCGTTTACCCCTTGGAATGAATCTTGCTTTGAATAGAGAAGCCAGGGTGTCCCATGTAGAAATAGAATTGGGAGGTAAAGCCGTGAGCCAAGCTGTTGCCTTTTTATCTAAAGACATGGGGAAGAGTCTCAATCTCAGTGCATCAGAAGACACTCCCTGCTGTTTGAAATTTTCACACATTTGAACAAATTTTGTCAAATGCTCACTTGGGTCTTCATTCTGATTTCCTGTGAATGTACCAATCATCTGGAGCATCTGCAGCATAATTGGCCTCGCCTTAAAATTTCTAGCAGTAATAGCTGGGAATTGAATGCTAGATTAATTGGTGGTGCTCTCATGTTCCATATATTCATCCAAAGTACGATCCATATCCTTATCAGTAGGGTGTGCCATGATCTTTGGATCAGGTGACATCGGTTCTTCTGATGATTCTGATTCAGACTTAAGTTCCTTTTCTTCAGAATGATGCTTGTCGTCTAGGTTGTTAGGGTGGACTACCAATGCGCCACTCATATGTCGAGAGGTACCTGTAAATCCAAACAACAACTGAGGAGTATCAAACTTATAAAAGAAAAAATCAAGAAAAGAAAGAAAATACTCAAATGTGATTAATCACACAATTAAGATAACTAGTTCAATGAGCTTTTTACCAAAGTTCCCGGCAACGGCGCCAAAAACTTGTTAGCCGTCTAGCTTTACCGCAAGCGTACGGGTCGCAAGTAATATAAAAAGATCGTTCCCACGAGGACTATGACAAAAATGAATTAATTATCTCAATTAAGTTATCAATCAAGTTAAGTGAGAATATTTTGAAAGAAATTTTATACTTAATAATTAATTAATTAAATCGAGAACTTCAAGACAGGAGGAACCTAGGATTATCTATCCCCTATTTATTTCATGAACTAATTAATTTACCCTCAATAAGCAATCAAATGAAGATATGTATTTGTCTAAGATTCAAAAGTATTCGATAACGCTCTCACGAGTCAAAATCAAATATTTATCCTAATAAACTAATCAATCGCTTGTATTCATTTATAAGGACTAACTTTAAACACCAATCTTAATCTGACAATGCTAGGTTAGTAACTATATCTCTATGATACTAACAAACCATCCATTTAATATATCTAAACTTCGATTTTGCCCAAATTCTACACTTAAATTATCTTTCTCAAGATTAATTTAAATAAACAAAACAACTAAATGGTGATCAGGCATTTAGAGGCATTAAGAGCAAGATAAAATCAATACAAAAATTTATTCGATGCAAAAAGAGAGTAAATAAATAATTCAATCCATAAATAGGTTCAAGAAAATCCTAGAACGAGAAAATTAGCTACTCATGTTCATCAACAAATCAAAACCATAAATAATAATTCGGTTCATATCAGAAACTAAGAGAAAGATAGAAGAAAAATTAATGGAAAACCAAATTTTAAAGCTCCAAATCTCTTTGAATCTTCAAACCCCAACTCCCCAAAACTCTGCTTCTCACTCCGCTCTCGCGTACTCTGCCTGAGCTTCCTGTCTCGCGTCCGGATCTGGATCTATGCGTCTCAGCTATCTATCTTTTCCGTCTCAGCTTGCCTTTTTATAGATGTAATTTAGGTGATTTCCTTGTGTTTGCTGTGGGCCCCACGTTGCAAATCTTTTCAAGATATGATATATCTTTATGTTCAGCTGCGCTGTGTGTAGCCTTTGGGTGTTAATGTTAATGTATTATCACATACTCCCCACATACGTCATCTAGAGGCATATTGGAAGAAAAAAATTGAAATATTAAAATAATGGTGATAATAATAATGATAATAGTAATAATCAAATCTGAAATATCTTTATCTTATTTTAATCTTTTTTTTTCAAATTATTAAATTATTATTTTTTATCATTATTTTATTAAGAATTTGATATTTATCATGAAATCTCTTCAAATCGGTATCTTATCAAAATTTGATTAAAATCCCTCTGATTTATTATAGATGACTCCCAAATATATTAAAATATGTCTCAATATTATCTGAAAATAGGGAGTCATCATTGCCATTTGCCTTCGCTTCCACCGGAGCCCTATTCCTTCTTTGACGCCATGGTTTTTGAACAACCTTCCATGGACTATCCTTTTCTGCATCCACCACACCTCCTATATTCCCCTTACCTGTGACCTTTTCTTTTTGTCTCTTCAAAAATTCCTCACAATGCTCCCTCACATGGCCAAACCTCACATAATGCAAACACAACAAGTTTATACATTCATATTCCATTGATTGAATCATGCCATCAATATTGAATTGCGGAATTAATGGTTTAGACAGATCCAATTCAACACATAATCTAGCAAACTTTCCCCTCCCTCTCTGAGCAGTAGGGATATCAACCTTAATAGTCTTACCTATCACATTTCCCAGATTAAACAGAAATTTCATATCATAATGGGTAGCTGGTAAATCAGGAAGTCTTACCCAGGCAACAACTCGATCCACCACCTCAGTCTTTGGATTGAAGTCAGCTCTCCATCTCATCACACTCAAATAGTAGCGTGCCACCACCCATGGTCCTCCAGTAAGTGACCTGTCATAGTCTTCTTGACTCTTAAACATGACAAAATAAAAATCATTTGGGAGATCAAATACACATATCTCTCCCACTCAGGCCCACAGCTGACTGAATTTCTTCTTGAGAAACTCATAATTAGGCATAACACCCAATAGCTTCACAATCAGAGTGTTTCTGAAAGGTTTTAACAGCCTTTGTTTCTCAGCATCGTCAAGAATGATCTTCGAACACAAAGGATTGCTTAAATCAATAGAAATTCCCTTAGATGGTTCTTCAATCTCCTCAAACCCAGTATTAATCTTACCACAATTATCCACTAAATCCTCATCTAAATAACACAAAGCTGGCAAAATATTTTTCAGTAAAGAATTCTTATACTACGGTCGATCCACTTTCGAGTTATCATCTTCCATCTAATCCTCTATTCGAGTTTCCAGAGCCTCCGATTCTGAGAATTTGGTACATTCCACTTTCCCCTTCATCCTTTTTCTGATTGAGCATGCCATCCTCCACTGCCCTCACCTTCGATGGTGCGGACCCTCCGAACATGAACTCCATCTCACAAATGCCCTTGTTCCGGACAACACGCAACAAGAGCACACCCTTTATCTCCACTGCAGTGGGCAGCGGAGTCACTCAACTTACCACTGCTAGTTTCGATTACTCTTCGTAAGCCCTATCAGAGCTACGTCGGCACCATTCTCTCGTAGAGATATTTTCTAATTAGACAATAAGCTCTTTGTAACACCCTGCCTTTAATCACGTAATTATAATTCGATGTTTGGTAATTAAATTAGATTAGAGACCGTCAAATAGTTCAAAACTCATTTAAAATTCCCTTTAATAGTGCCGGCAACCCCCGGGTTCCGTTCATACACAAAAAGGGTTTACAACCTCCATATAAAGGACTACACAACTACGTTCAACTATTCTTTACAACCAACATAATATACAGACACCCTGTCCAACAGGTTTAACCAACATAACCAAAATAAATGCCCCTACAGGATTCTAACCGCTCCGGGTCGTACGCTTCTCCTTAGAGCCACTCGCCCTGTCTGAAAGGTTAGTTAAAGGAAAGAATGAGATTCAAGAGAATCCCAGTAGTAACAAAGCATTTATACCACACATAAGCACACAGCATGTAAGCAAATCATCATACAGCAGCAGCACCACAAATCACACTCCACCCTCATCCCCTTTCTCCGCCGGGAAGGCACACCGCCTAACCCGAACCGTTGTTAGCTACTCAGGGACTATTGGCGTGGCAGTGCATACATATAGCCTTATAGCCCATACAGCTATTCGGCTTTCACAAATGGCCCGTCGGCCTCCACAAATAGCCTTTCGGCTCATATAATCACATATATCACACCTCATCCTCATCCCCTTTCTCCGCCGGGAAGGCACACCGTCCTAACCCGAACCGTTGTTAGCTACTCAGGGACTATTGGAATGACAGTGCTAACACAAATCCACAGATGTCGCAGCATATGAATTCATTACAAATCAACGATATAACACACATACAATGCATCATATATGGTACAAAAGAAAAGTCACTACCTCGTTCCTTTCTGACGTTCGCTGGCGTAGTTGGCTCACGAGGGCGGCAAATATCGAATCCTACAATTCCAAATGCACTATTTAGACACTTCCAAGTGTTACTTAGGGTTATATGAGTCTATAATGAAAATTTACAAAAATACCCCCGGGGACCCGGCCTGGGCCCGCCATACCCGGACCGGTTGCACTTTTCTCGAAATTCTAATATGGGCTATCCTAACATATTTCCGCCCAAGGAATCCATTTCCGTACTCAGAATTATCAAATTCAATATCAAATTACGAAATTGCCCTTGGCAGCCCTACTTTTAGGGTTTTAGGGGTGTTTCCGTAATTATGCTTTCTCGGCCTTTTTTGAAAAAGTGCCCAACTGTAACCCCACCTAATTTTCGCCCCTGAACTCAATGGAACCATCAAATCATTGAAAATCCAACTCTAAGACCCATTTCTAGGGCTGGCCGAAATAATGGTCTTCTCCAGGGAAAATCGGGGTTTTACGATTTCGGCTCCGTAAACGCGTTCCTTTCTACTCCTAACCACTTTATTAACCATTACATTAGGTTACAACTAACATTAAGACCCAATTTGGGCAACATAACCCCTAGGAAACTCAATTTCCAAACTTTAAAACCAATGGCAATCCGGCGAAATTTCACCGATTAAATTGCCCACAGCAGCCAGAATAAGCAATATACGAAAGTTTGGAAGTTACCTCAAGCTCCCTCTGGCTTTTCCCAAACTTGGCTGAACCCTAGCCTCTTTGAAACACCAAATTTTGAGCTTCACAACCTTAAAGAATAAAGAGGAGTAGCTTAGGATCGGAGTTACACGCGTTAGAAGCTAAATCGTCGGAGAAATCGGCTTACCTTGCGAGATTTCTCCTCTTTCTCTCTCTAAGAGCTCTCAACTTTCTCTCACTATCTTCAGCTAGAAATGGCGTGAAATGGCTGAAGAAGATGAGCAATTTGATTAATAATCCATGCTGACATCATCTTTTAATGAGATGATGTCATAATTCCCATTTTCGGATTTTCTGGCAGATTTTCTGCCCAAACTTTGAAAAATCATAACTAATTCTAGAAAAATCGAAATGAGGTGATTCCAAAGCCAAATGAAAGATATTTAAGTCCTCTTCATAGGAAAAATATTGGCCATTAATAAAAATCACCACACAATTCCAGAATTACATAAAACTCATAACTGCCCCAAAACAGAGTTCAGTTTCCATCCCAAACTTTGGACAGTTATATCTCCTGGTTCACAAAACGAAATGGAACAAAATATATGTCCATTTTGAAGCTTGAGATGTGAACTATAAGACTGGAAAATTTCATAATTTTTAGATACCATTTGGTCATTAAAAACGTTCACACAAACGGACTGCCCAGAATAGAATTTCACTGGACAGAATTTTAGATTTTGCATCTTTGCTTCCATTGGTTCCATTTTCATACCAAACATCATTCTCACATAAATTTTCACAAGGAATCCATTGGAATCATTAAAATATCCAAATTCCCATCACACATTCTTCAAAAGTGTTTATTCAACAATAATTACATCCACTTTTGAAGTCATTAGCCCTTAATCACTTTTTGGGATATTACACTCTTCTAATATACCGCAAACCCAAACACCATGGTGAAGCCTTAAAGTAGCTTTTACCTATTTAAAGTGGCTTTCCCCCCTTCCACCGCTTTCTCAAACACCCCTTAACTTTGTTGATTAAATTTGCTTCTGTGCATGCTAATTAGGCAATATGAAGTGGAAAAGAAGTTGACTTGTATATGTGAGTTTAAGAAGAAAAGAAACAAAAGCCCAAAAACATTACAAAGCATACGCAAATTGAAGGGCTTGGGGTGTTGTGCCATATGAAGCATACAGGTCTCGAATCCAAATGATAGGATTGTTGATTGGAGCTTCCTACCTTCCCTATATTTGGTGTGAACTTTGGTGCACATTCTGTGATTGTAGCTTTTGCGTTTGGTGATCTTTAGCACATGTAGATTCTATCTTTGCCCAAAAGATATGTATTTTATTGCTCTATTTTCTCTTCTTTTTTTATTAATATAATCTGTTAGTAATTTTTGGGATGAGGTGAATTTTGTTATCATCCTATAGTTGAGCTCTATATTAGAGCATTGGACATTGTATTTCTTTATGAAGATAAGGAATTTTTTGCTTTGGGCCGTGATTATTTGCCCACACTGACATTGAATGAGAGATTTTTCCACATTAAATTTTTGAATCTCCATTTATTATTTTGTTGCTCATTTTATTTTATACTTTTATTGACACCATATGATCCATGTCGTTAGGCAGATTTAATATCTATTGCACTCTTCTTAACGACTCTTTTCTATTGGAATTATAACCTTCCCAATACAGGCATACACCTAGCAAATCAACGGCATTCAAGTTCCATAGACATAGTCAATGCAAGGCTGCAAAACATGTTACTTTGTTTCACTGGCTTCACTATCTTGAATCACATAAATTATTAGTACCTCTTTTATTGTAGTCTGCCAAAGAGTGTGGAAATAAGATATACAATTTAGTAATAACCTCTCCTGTCATAACAACTCAAGCGAATAATTTTATGTAAAAAAATGAATTACTAGCAACTAAATTTGTACCTCAATCAACACTAATGTATGAATAAAGTTTGATACAACAGTTTTAAATAAGCATCATTCAATCTTGTAGCTTCATCTGCAAGAATTCAATTATAGGTTTTTCGTATATCTTCTCCTTCCATAAATAATAACACATTTTGTTACGAAAAAAATTGTCATCATACATGCATCATGTAAAGTTATTTTCCACCTCAAAAGGTGAGAGTAAAAATTGTGACGAAAAAAACATTTAGAAACCTAAGCACATAGTTCAAAAGTTGTACAGGCCCAAATGAAATATGATTCAATGAAATAAAAAATTAAGGAAATACATAATATAGATAGTTTGACCTATGATGGACAATACATTGAAACTCAATTATGTGGAGTAGAAGCCACGCGCCACCTTCCTGCAGTTATCCGGCGACACGCGCCAGATCATCAGCCTCCACACGCTGAGCACTGTCGGAATGTGTTCTCCACGTGTCAAACGAAGATGCCACGTGGCCTCACACGCCACATGGCTTTTCTACCCAAAATTTTTTTTTCTGGTTCAGATTTTTTTTTGGGGCTTAAGAACTTTTTTTTTTGGCCTCACATAATGGGCCTAAATAAACCAAAAAATCTCTTTTTGTTTTATTCTCCGGCCCAGACACCTTTTAATACAAAAAACCGTTGCTTTTATAATTACCAAAACGTCGTCGTTTTGGAGGTTGGAGGTTGTCTTCAACCTCCAGCCGGGTCAACCCGGACTCGGTTACAGGCGTGGGTCGGGTCCGTCGACCCGGAACCTTCTCTCCTATGTATCTCCTCCATCCGACGTCCGTTTTGGGCTTTCTTGGTGTTGTTTTCGATCGTTTTTTTGAGATCTACGTAATGGGACTAATTTCAAATCATAATTCTCTGATTTTAAAATGACCCAATGCAAAAAACAATTTCGTTTTTCATGCTTTCTCTCTCAAAGTTTTTCAGTTTTGGGGTTCTAGGCTTCTATTATACTCATTCTATGTCCAGAATTATATTCCAATAATAAGACACAGCAAATAATGACAGAATTTAAGATATGCTTAATACACAGAGTGAGATTCAACCGAAAATGAAGAACTTCAATATTCTCTAACAATGTATAAGGATGTGTAATAAATCACAGAGAACAGAATATATATATATACACTCACACAACAAGTAACCATATTATTTAAGAGAAATTGTGGAAACGTGCGAATTAGTTAATATAGCAAGTATATTATAGTATTTTGTAGTCCAACACGTTAATGCCTTTATTCATGGACATACTTTCTTTCAAACTCACGAAAGAAAAGAAAACACACAAACAACAGAAGCAATATGATAATATATATAGATATTTGAAAAAAAAAAAATATGCAAATCATATTATCATAATATGGAGATCATAATCTCATACAAGTTAACTTGTCTCTGATACCATGTTAGAATTATTTGACGTATCTGGAGTGCGACCGTTTATCTCTTACACCCACGCTAATCAGATCACAGTTGCGGAAGCGATTATGACGCACAGCAAATACACTACCGACAAGAAGAAGAAGAGAGTAATATAGTAGAGGGAATGAGGAGTCAATTTGACAAAGTTTCTGTATGTTATTTCCAAAAATGTTATTTAACTGAATTCCTTTACGTCTATTTATAGGATTTTATGTACTCATTCATCTTCTACTAACATGTCTTTCCATCAGAGAGACAAGATATCCTTTTGATTGAGAGACATTTTGTTTCGGTGAAATAATACCTCATGTAAAGTCATATTGCATGGGATAAGTAATATGACTCATAACATTTTAGAAAATATTACATATATCTACTCAAGCATTTATGTTATTTATACTTTGACCCCAATCTTATTGGGCTTGGGCCCAATTCACCAAGGGTGGACTAGGCTATTTTTCAACAGATATATTATATATTAAGAATTCAAGAAATAAGAGCATTAAAGAATTAAATATAAGGAGTGTAAAATTAATGAAGGGAAACCGAATTAGTTGTCCACACCTGGCTTTTGACAGTGAAGCAAGAAAAGCAAAAGAGACGGGGGTAGATCGAGTCAATTAATGAAGAGGACAGATTGGTGATGGCTTAAAATTGTAAATAAAGAAAAAAGAGACACTTTGGAAGGGAAGTGGGAGAGAGAGGAAGAGATGAAGAGAGAGAGTCATTTTTTGCTGAGAGGAAGGAGGAGAGAGTGTTCAAGCAAACACAGCCATGGATTGTCATCGGCGGAAATGGAATCACTGGGAAGCGTATGTGAGGCTGTGTTGCCTCCTCTCTCTCCGCTGTCTGATTATTCTGATGAGCAGATCCGACTCTTCTGGCATTCTTCTGCTTCTCAGTTCTCAGTGACTCATCAGGTTTTTCATTCTAATTCACTATCTTTTACATTTTGATTTCTCTGTTCTCTATGTTGATCTATGCAATAACGTTACCGGACGTAATCGACTAGGTCCTCTAAGAGGCCTTAGTGTAGCAAATGATCAAAGAAGCGGATTGGTTTGGATAAGAAAATGCCTGTTTTTATAGTTGAGCCCGTTGTATCGGGGTTGATTCTCGTCATTTTTTTTTGGTTAACTTTAGAACTGGAACGATTTGTCGAAAACCAAAACGATTTTGGGCTTGAAGCTAAAGGTTGTAAGAACCTATACAAAAAACTAACCTTGTGAAAAAACCCAATTTGTTTTCTGATGAATTCGAAGTTATATGGTAATATGTAATTGCAATTTTGAAAAAACCTAAAACGATATGGTTTAGGACCGAAGGTAGTATTATTTAATTGAAAACTTCAATATATGGTCTTATTATACTAACAATTAGACTTGTTATGATTTTATTTTTATATAATACTCTCTAATCCTTTTTATAAAATTCAAATGTGAAGTTTAATAAATGTGTTAAAGTTAATTAAAAATAATATATTTACAAGAAATAATTTTTTTAAAAAAATATGCTGTTATTTATAAGAGAGTAAGTGAGAGAGGTGAATTTCTCAGCCATTTGGCTAAGATCAAGTGTGAAGTAAGTGGAAAAGAGAAATAGTAAGAAAGAAAGAAGAAAAAGAATGTATGGAAAAAAATTATGAAATAAGATAGAATTATTAAGAGTAAAATTGATAAAATATATTTGATATTTAGACAACTCCCAACTAAATAATATTAAAAAGAAATAGGTCAATTTAAAAATTTGGATATTATAGGAAGGATGGGAAGAAGTATTATATTATATATATATATATATATAATTATTTTCATTAAATATTATATAATTACTATACGATCCGTGAACGCCAATTCAATCGGTTGGCCCATAAAAAGTGAGTTGAGACCACTGAAAGACATGGCCTCTCGCTTATAAACATTAATTTAGCTATCCTGTCACTTCTCTCTCTAAATCTCAATGGTCAATTCCAGTTGGATAGCGCAGCTTGAGTAAGAGAAGAAGACTTGAAGATTAAAAAATAATAAAAACAAAGAAATTAACATCATAAAAAAATATAAACACAGACTAGACGGAAAATGCTAGATTTGTTTTTAGATCGAAAGTTTATCTTATCATTAAATATTATTCCTCTCTTCTTCTTTTTTTGCCTTAGAATAGTATTCCTCTTGTACCTCAACCGTCAATATTTTTGCCTATCCTATTATACTTTCCTTGATTAAAGTTAATCGTTTCAAGTGACAATAATGTTTAGGGAAAATCACAGTAAGGTCCCAATGACCATAAAAAAATTATAAAAAAGTCCCATAACAAATTCCCCTAATAAAAAAGTTCATAGGGATTGCATTGTGGTTAATTCTGAATGTGAAATTATCAAGTTGCCCTTACTAATTGAAAACACACTATCGAGCATTGATAACTCTGTCAGCCTATTTTCACAACAACATATATCTACTTTAATAAGTTTATTTTCCCACTTGGACAAATTATAAAATTACAAGTTAATGTGTCAATTTTCACATTAGGCAGATAAAGTTGTTAAAATTTGCACAAAGGCTTGTCAAAATAGACACCTTAACTTGCCATTTTATAACTTGTCTAAGTGGGAAAATGAACTTGTCAAAGTAGGTAGATGCAGTTGTTAAAATAGGCAGACGGAATTGTCAATGCTCGACAGTGTGTTTTCAATTAGTAAGGATAATTAGGTAACTTCACATTTAGAATTAATCACAATACAATTCCTAAGAATTTTTTTATTAGGGGAATTTGCTATGAAACTTTTTTATAATTTTCTTTGATCCTTAAAACCTCACTGTGATTTTCCATAATTTTTATGCATACATTAAATATGGACTTATATATTCTGAATATTACTAGTATTGATCTTGATGAATAATAATTTTATTCAAGTTATATTACACTTTCATTTATTTCGAAATATATTGATTTTATTAAAATTATAAATGTTTTTATATAAAAATATTATATTATAAATGTTATCTTGATCCTTAAATTAAATTGAAATGTACTTTATAATTAGAAATGTATTTCATTATTCCAAACACACTACATATAATTTAAAAATTATAGAATAAAATGCTCTATTTATAACTAATGAGATGGATATATTTATAATAAATATTGTGTTTTGTTTTCTTACCAACTATAGAATGACTTTTGAATATTTTTATATTTCATCTTAAAAATATTGATATATGTAAATTTACTGTTGAAATATAAAGAAAATATGCATAATTTATTATAGTTCATCATATGCTATCAATTTATTCCATATTTGTTGAGTCTCGTTTAAGAGAGCGGACAAAAAAAAGTATTGATAAGGGTGACATCGTGTTGATGAAAAGAAAAAATTTTAAAAATTTATATTTTAATATCAGAGTAAAGAATATAAAATAATGTTTCACATTTTAGTATCAAAGTACAGAATATAAGTGAAGGAAAAAAAAAAAAAAAGTACAGAATATAAGATAGGATACCAAACCATTATTCTGACCATGTCCCTTCTGCCTCTATTCATTATTTGTGCCCAACTTTCCTACACCTTTCGCGCTCTCTCTTTATGTCTTTATTTATGGCAAGGAGTAAGATATTAATAATAATCTTCGTGGCGACTTTGGTTAGGTGGAAAAACTTAATTTCTTTAAATAAGATCAAGAACTGTAAATAGAAAAAATGAAAAATTAAGATACTGCTTCAAATATTAATATAATATAATAATAACAAATATTATATACTTATATAAAAATTATAGCATATATTTTCAAGCTAGGAAGAAATTTACTAATTGTGCCGTCTATGTCTTCTCTTTCTAAATTTTAATACTCACATTGTGAACCTGGCAATTTGTACAGAGTTTATGATAAATTGCAAAACCCATGAAGAATATGTAATGTTTTTTTAAATGTTATATATATATATATATATACACGGCACATCCTTTTTTTTTTTTTTAATATGAAAGACGGCGCATCTTCAGAGGAGCCGAAAGAGAGGGATAAGGGTAAAGAAGTAAGTAAATAAATAATAATTTTAATTAAAAATGTAAATGCCATTATATATTAAGAATTTATAAACTTACGTTTTCATATTCTATTGTTTTAATTTAGCTCTATTTCAATATGAAGACATAAATCTTAGATGGTCCAATATTTACATCTTAGATGGTACTATATGATATACATTTTTATGGTACAACATTTAGAATTTTATAATTGTACGTTTTAATCCTATTATATATATATATATATATAATTTATAAATTCCCGTCATTTTGCCAAAAATAATAAAAAGAAAAACGGTTAAGCCCAAAGCTAAAGGTCAGACTCGTCTTTTGAAAGGTGTGAGGGAGAAAGCTTGGGAAATGTGCCATCCTTTTAGGGCCCAGAGGCAACTCGTCTCAGCCCCTACTATTTCGTTTTTTTTTTACATGAGAGCAACAAAGTTTTTAGGATGGGACATGCCCAAGACAGGGTGAATAAGGTGATTATAAAAATGTAAAGAAACTTAAAATTAAATGCTAAAATAAAATTGAGACAAAGTTAGAGGGTGGGGGGCCCGTGAGCGTAGGACTCATTTAAGAGCTGGCGAGTTGGGCAGTAATTTGGCTTAATTTTGTAAGTTTGGACAATTGTCTAATACGTTTTTTTATATGATACTAATATGATACTTTATTTTTATATATGAATTAAAAACTCTATAAGACTAATTTTTGCTTCAGATTTTTCTAAATAGGTGAAAAAAAATAAATTTAGTAATAGGGTCTCAAACCCCAAATGGAAGTCCTAAAATCCACTGTCTAAGTGTTGAGTTTCAAAACTAGTATGATTCTAGGTGGGCAGGCTTTGGAGGTCTTAGCCCTCAAGGGAACCAGTTTCCTTGCCTTTTGAATGAGCAATGAGGGCTCATCTTATTTAAATTGTTTAAATAAAATTTGAATGGTCTAGATTTAATTAAATGTTACTTAAATGAAAAATTAATTTTTTTCCAAAAAAAAATGTTAGTTAATCTTTATTTTATATTTTCCACTCATTAAAATATTTTTTAAAAAAATAAAAAAATTAAAATTGGATTGTCTAGATGAGATGATATCTCTCTGCCTATAATGTAATATGCATTAAACAAATTAAGCATATTTTTGAAATTTTCCATAATTATTAATGAATAATATTTAATATCTTCTCTTTTTTAATGTAGAATATAACCCTAATTAATAAAAGATGAATGACTGACGATATTAGATTAAACGGCTGAATTGTGTGTTTTAAAAATGGTTGTCATGTACTCGTGTATGCTAAAAATTCAATAAAGGAGAAAAACAGAGCAAAGCAAGATATAACCAGTAATGTTGATAAAGAGTGATTAAACGCCATGAATTATATTGCTATAAAATTTTTGTTTTTTTCACAGCATTCTATTTTTCCCAGTCAAAAGAACTTGATTATAATGTCTCCCCTCTTCTTATCCTAATCACATTCTACCCTTGAAATGGATACAGGTTGCAGAGATACTTGTGAAAAGAGCTATAATAGAGGCATTAATTCTACTCAGGGTGATTCTATGGATGCTTGCGACTAGATTGGGTACCTTATTGCTTTGTGGTTCTCTTTGTTTTACTGATACCTGGCCGTTCATCAATAACTTCTCAAATATATCTTTGGAGAAAAGAGAAAAGATCGTGCAAAAGTGGCTCAAGCATCGTTTTCTCACACCAATTAGGCTTGCATTTGTTTACATCAAAGTCCTCTGTGTCTGGGTCTTCTTCTCTCGGGTAATCCCTCGTTAATGTTTCGCTAATTTATAGGCTTGCTAGATACTTGTCTATGACTGTGGCCACAGTTTTTAATATTTTTCTTTTTGTTTGTTTGGGCTCTAAGTTTGCCTTTCGTACAGGTTGATGAAAATGGTGAAAACCCTGCATGGAAGGCCATTGGGTATGAAGTTTCTGCTGAATTGAAGAACGAGAGCAGCTTTCAGAAGGAGAGGCCTCTTGAGAAGGGAATGGTAGAAGCTATTGGGCATGAAGTTTCTGCTGAATTGAAGAACAAAAGCAACTTTGAGAAGGAGAGGCCTCTTGAGAAGGGAATCGTAGAAGCTATGTACGAAACAAACTCGAGTCTACCAATATCACTTTCTCAGAAAGGTCTCAAAGTTGTTACAGATGCTAAAAGCAACGTCCTCAGAGTCAAATGTGATGCGGTAATTGTTGGATCTGGCTGTGGTGGAGGCGTTGCAGCCTCCGTTCTTGCAAGTTCTAGCCTAAAGGTGCTTGTTCTTGAGAAAGGAAACTACTTCACTGCGAGGGATTATTCTTCTTTAGAAGGGCCATCCATGGATGAACTTTATGAATCTGGAGGAACTATGGCGTCTGTAGATGGCAATATGGCAATATTGGCAGGTTCAACAGTAGGTGGTGGATCTGCCATTAATTGGTCAGCATCCATAAGAACACCAGAATATGTGCTTAAGGAATGGGCAGAGAAGCATAAGTTATCACTGTTTAGGAGCTCTGAATATGTTTCTGCCATGGACTTGGTATGTGAAAGAATTGGAGTTACAGATAAATGTTCAATGGAAGGTCTCCAGAATCAAGCCCTTCGAAAAGGATGCAAGAATCTTGGTCTTCAAGTTGATTATGTTCCGCGAAATTCATCAGAGCATCATAACTGTGGCTTCTGCAACTATGGTTGCAGGCAAGGGAATAAAAAAGGGACTCAAACAACATGGCTTGTTGATGCTGTGGAGCATGGTGCAGTAATACTAACAGGATTCAAAGCTGAGAGGTTTGTGTTAAAAAATAATGAGGCGGGAAAATGTGGGAGGAAAAAGAATTGCTTAGGTGTGATGGCAAAATCATTAACAAACAACATCACTTGGAGGATACAAATTGAAGCCAAAGTGACAATCTCAGCAGCTGGCGCTCTTTTAACGCCGCCTCTAATGATCTCTAGTGGGTTAAGAAACAAGAACATTGGCAAGAACCTTCATATGCACCCGGTGCTAATGGCGTGGGGCTACTTCCCAGATTCAGTGTCTGATCTTAATGGTAAATGCTATGAGGGAGGAATAATCACATCTGTGCATAAGGTGCTATCAGGAGACTCCAAAGTAAGAGCTATAGTTGAAACACCTGCATTAGGGCCAGGTGCTTTTGCTTCATTGTTTCCTTGGCTCTCTGGGCGTGACTTTAAAGAAACAATGATGAAATATTCAAGGACTGTTCATTTCATAACGATCATTAATGACAAAGGATCAGGGGAAGTTAGAAGAGAGGGAAGAGTAAGGTATGATTTAGATGAGGAGGACAAAGAGAACCTCAAGGCTGGATTGAAGCAGGCGCTGAGGATTCTAATCGGAGCAGGAGCCGTCGAGGTAGGTACGCACCAGAGCGATGGGCAAAGGATTAAGTGTAGGGGAATGAGTGAGAAGGATGTGAACGAGTTTTTGGACTCGATATATGTTGCAGGAGGGCCAATGTCACTTGAAGAAAAATGGAACTTGTGTAGCTCAGCTCATCAAATGGGAAGTTGTAGGATGGGCAAAAGTGAAAAGGAAGGTGGTGTTGACGACAGTGGGCAGAGTTGGGAGGCAGAGGGCCTATTTGTTTGTGATGCAAGTTTACTTCCAACAGCTATTGGTGTGAATCCTATGATCACTATCCAATCTATAGCATATTGTATTGCTAAGAGAATTGTGGAGTATTTTCCCAACTAAACGTTGTACCAAAAATATACTTTTCTGTGTTAATTTTCTTATATTACTTTGAACTCTTGTTTGGTCCTAATGCTTCCTTGATGTCAGATAAAGCCATGATTCTGTATACTTGTTCTATATATACCGTGTTGATGTAATATTGTCCCCCAATAATATATTCACTTCTCCTTCCTTTGATTCGTTTTGGTTTGCTCGAGTTTCTGCATCTTATAACGGTTTCAATTGGATTTTGATAATGGTTTTTTAAAAAAAAATACAAAAAAATTGTTTAGATTTCTGTGTTACGGTTTTTTTTGGGGGTGAAATCTGTGTTATAGTTTAATTTCATGAATTCTTGGACTTCGCTTTGGGTAAAACATTTTAGGCCTAGGACTGTATTAGTAGATGAGGATTTCCCTTTTGAAGGATATAATCTCTTTTAAACTTTACAGCATAAAGAGTTTTCATCTTTTTCAATATATGTATTTTTAGGGATTTAAACTTGTATTCTCTTTATAATAACGAGATCACTTATTATCCTAACCAACAACTTGTTGATAAAAGGGACTATATCTTATATTCAATGAGAATTACACATCCGGAAAAAAAAATGTATTACTTCCTTGTAGTGTTGGGAGATATAAATAAACCATTCATTAGTGATGATTATTTCGAGGAACTACCATAAGGAAGTTCCAAAATTTCTTCTCGAGTTATTACTCAATTTTCTACTTTATAAATTTTTGGACAACATCAAATATCAAATAGTCAGAACTAATTCTATAAAATTTTTTTTGCGTGTTGATTGGTATAATAGATTTTGAGGGGAAGGGAAGGGTGAGAAAACTTTTTTGAGTTGGATTAAAAAATTAGAGAAATAATGTTATAAAATTATAATGAATAAAAAAAGTAAGAAAATCTCTATTTCTCTAAATTTTTTTTTTAAATTTAACTCAAAAAATTTTCCCTCTTCTTATTTTCTCTTCCCTCCCCTCGTACCAAAAAAAAAAGGGAGAATTACACAGGGGTCCCATGGAAGCTAAAATACGAAGAAATGATCCCGGAAAAATTTGAAATTACCCTCAAGTCCCAAGAGACCATTTTGTAATAAAATCCAGGTGAGAAATGTCATAATTGCTCCTGCTAGACAAACAGTAAAATAGGTGATTAAATGCTGTGAATTACGCATATTTCGTCTGGAAGAAGTCTGGAGAAGGCGGGAAAAACTCAGTAGAGATTAGCAGCCATGGTTGAAGATTAAGGTAGGGAATTCATGCCATCCACTCTCTTGTCTTGATTATTGCATCTGACTCACATATTTTGTTTAGTTGGTAAACATAGCTTTAGGTTTTGTTGAGTCATGTTCATTTTGATCATGAAAATGGAAAAAAGTTATCTACTTTTGATGGGTATTGTCCTGTGTATGCTTGCAAATTATAAAGGAAGATCTATTAAATGCAATAGATATGGTTTGACAAAGTTTGCATTGTGTTTGGGGTATGGTTTTGTATGCTCTGTTTTTTGTGTTATTATGCTCTGTTTTCTGGTGTATGGTGTTGTGTTTCTGCAATATAAGAGGTAAGGAATGAAGATGTAGGTTAAAGGTTTGGGGCTACATGACATGATTTGCGTAGAAAAAAAAGAGTTGTTAATGGAAGTAGCGATAGTTGTCAATGGAGGCGCCTTAAGTTGTTAATGACAACTAGAGGTCATATTTAAATGTTTTTTGTGACAACTAAAGGTTTTTTTATTGATATTTGTTTTGGTCAAGAATTTTGTGGGCATTGTCCTCCATATGCTTGCAAGCTATAAAGGAAGGTCTTGTAAATACAACGGATATGTTTTGGCTAAGGTTTCAATGCGTTTTGGTATGATTTTGTATGCTCTATTTTTTTAGTCATTATGCTCTATTTCCTGGTTCATGGTGGTGTGTTTCTGCAATAGAAGAGGTAAGGAATGAAGATGAGGGTCAAAGGTTAGGGGCTACATAACCTGATTTACGTAGGGAAAAAAGAGTTGTTAATGGCAGCAGCGATAGTTGTCAATGGAGGCTCCATAACTTGTTAATAACAACTAGAGGTCATATTTAAATGTTCCTTCCTTGTGGTGTAATGGTGTTTGGAATGGGGTTGAAAAGTTTGCTATGTTTTTCGGTATTTTGTGCCGTTTTCAGTCATTATAAGTTGGATTTAATGAACGAGGTGTGAAATATGTGTGGTTGGCGGTGTTGATTATGTAGTAAGAAAGTGTTGTTAATAGGGGATGTGGCATTTGTTAATAAGGCTGCTGACATTGTTAATGACAACTTTTTTGTGCAGTAGACAACAAAGATGGCTATGACGTCCGGTAAGAATCTGCTATGTTTCCTTCATATAAGGGGAAGGTTTGAAGTCGGTAGAGACGGTGATTTAACATATGTTGGTGGAAGCGTCAGATCTAGAACCATTAAGGAAGGAACAAGTTTAGAAGAGTTTAAAACAATAATATCCTCCATTGTGGGAAAAGAGAGCGGCGAACTTGTATAATATGGCTTGGTATCCCACTTTCATTTATGGAAGGTTGTAATGAGTTGTAAATTATGTTGTCAATGTATGGACCTAAAGTTATCAGTGTACGTCCATGGAGTTGTTAATATATATTTATACAGTAGTGTTGACATTTGCATTACGCGCTTTCATGTTTTTCAAGTTTGAAGCTGATGTAAATTTTGTTGTCAATGAATGGACGTCAAGTTGTCATTATAGGCCCATGGAGTTGTCAGTGAACGCCCATAGAGTTGTTAATATATATTTATGCAGTAATGTTGACATTTGTGTAAACCACTGTCATGTTTTCAATGTTTCAAATTGATGTAAATTTTGTTGTCAACGAAGGGACGTCAAGTTATCATTGTAGCCCCATGGAGTTGTCAGTGAACGCCCATAGAGTTGTTAATATATATTTATGCAGTAATGTTGACATTTGTGTAAACCACTGTCATGTTTTCAATGTTTCAAGTTGATGTAAATTTTGTTGTAAACGAAGGGACGTCAAGTTGTCATTATAGCCCCATGGAGTTGTCAGTGAACGCCTATAGAGTTGTTAATGAATGCCCCTTGAGTTATCAGTGAAGGCCCCTAGAGTTGTCAGTGAAGGCCCATTGAGTTGTTAATGAACGCCCCTTGAGTTGTCAGTGAAGCCCATTGAGTTGTGAGTGCAGGCCCCTTGAGTTGTCAGTGAAGGCCCCTTCAGTTGTTAATGAACGCCCCTGGAGTTGTCATTGAAGGCCCCTTCAGTTGTCAGTTGAGGCCCCTTGAGTTGTTAATGAACGCCCCTTGAGTTGTCAGCGAAGGTCCATTGAGTTGTCAGTGTAGGCCCCTTGAGTTGTTAATTAACGCCCCTTTAGTTGTTACTGAAGGCCCCTTCAGTTGTCAGTGAGGGCCCCTTCAATTGTCAGTAGAGGCCCCTTTAGTTGTTAATGAACGACCCTTGAGTTGTTAGTGAAGGCCCCTTGAGTTGTTAATGAACGCCCCTTGTATTGTCAGTGAAGGCCCCTTGAGTTGTCAGTGAAGGCCCATAGAGTTGTTAATGAACGCCCCTTGAGTTATCAGTGAAGGCCCCTAAAGTTGTCAGTGAAGGCCCCTTGAGTTGTTAATGAACGCCCCTTGAGTTTTCATTGAAGTCCCCCTTGAGTTGTCATTAAGGCCCTTTGAGTTGTCAGTGGAGGCCCCTTGAGTTGTTAATGAACGACCCTTGAGTTGTCAGTGAAGGCCCATTGAGTTGTCAGTGAACGCCCCTTGAGTTGTCAGTGGAGGCCCCTCAAGTTGTCAGTGGAGGCCCCTCGAGTTGTTAACACACTTATGCTGTTATGAATTGTCAAGTGAGTCTCAGTGTGTGTTTGGTTTAGCTTTTACGACCTACGAGGTGAAACCTAGGTTTGGGAAATTCCAAAACACTCACTCAATGGGTTAGTCCGATGGCAAGCAATGCACTACGATATGGTACTAATTGAATAAAAGATGCTGAGACAACGAAAAACGTGCATAAGCAAATTGTTAACACACTCGTGCCATGGCACTTGGCCCAAGTGCCATGGCACCTGAGAAGTGTGTGCAGCATTGAATTCTCTGGTGTGACGGCACTTGGGCCAATTGCCTCGGCACCAGGGCATGCTTATATGAATAAACTAGAAGCATCTCTTTTCTTTGAACGAATAAAGTAGCACCTTCTTCTTCATTGCATAAACTAGAAATTCAATAAGGCTACAAAGTTTCAACAACATACTAGGACGCAGCCATTACAGAGAAAAAGATTACAAAGCTTCTTTTTCCCTTCATTGAATAAACAAGTAGCTTCTTCAATGCATAAATTAGCAATTATATATTGACATTTCCAATTGCAGAAAAAAAGAGAGAATATAGACACGTACCAAGAGTAACATTTACTAACGAAAATATAACTATGTAATTCATAAATATTCAAAATGTCTCAAGTACAAGTTTGACGTTGGACAAATCCAAAAACATATCACCCATATGTTGTGCCTACACTTGATCATGACACAAAACATAAGTCAATGCAAGTCATAAACTGTTTTGGTGAACATCTTGTTAGAAATGGAACGACATATGTCTTCCTTTTGCTAAGGCCTCTTAATTGTTTAGCCCGTTTAGCATATTCTTTTCTCTTCTCTTCAGTCAACGCATTCCAGGCCTCCCTCACCTCTAGGTTGGCCTTTTGAAAATTCTGCACCTTATTCACCTTCGTCTTCTATTTGTCCTTCACCTTTCCCTTCTACTTGTCCACCTTCTGGCTGAAAAACTCTTCCGTGAATAGAGTATAGCTAGAAAAGCTGGCTGGCCTTGTTCGTGTGGGGCTGTTTGGTTTTGCCAGAACCAGCCTTTTCCATCTTCCTTTCCTGGACATGGTTAATGAAAAATATGTGATAGTTTTTATACAAAGACCTACTGCACTTTACTGCAAAATTATATGCTGCTAAAAATTTAACATGGAACTACTAAGAAAGTTAACATATGTAGTAAAAAGAGGCCCATCAGATTCAGAATTTTTCATAAACCACAAAGACATAGCCAAAGAAAATTTCAGGATTTTCCCCAAATCTTATTCATATAAGTAAAAATTTATTTACAAGACCAAACGTGGCAGACCAAAATATTTAAATTCAGAATTGAATCAATCCATGTCCAAATTGAATCTTATGAATCTTATGAATCAACCCATTGTTAAATCATGTGTTCCAGTGCTTGTTACATTAATTAAGCAGAATCTATTTTAGAAGAGCTGTATAGAAATAGTCAATAATATGAATTGATTTCACAATAGCGTAAATTGAATCTTAACATCCATGAATTGAGTGTGAGTGTGAGAGTGAATATGAGTAGAGAGATAGAAAGATAATGACTCACCGTTCGACTAATAGAGACTATGATAGTCCCAATAACAGATCCAAAAAGCAGCCCTGCTGACATGGTTAGAGGAATGGCAGGAATTGCAAGGACCTGGGACCATAATTGATGGGACAAAGTCAGACTTCGACAAATGAAAAGAATCATTTTAGGTTTCATCCAAAAGGAAAAAACTCCAGAATAATCTATGCATGGAGACTATTCTGATTCACTTGGTAACAAGCAGTTTACAGACAACAGTTTGCAATGAAAATAAAAAAGAGGGATGCAAGCATGTAAACAATGTGAAACGAAGAGCATCATATGTGTATTACATAACTTTAACACTAACGTTAACTCATGAAAATGATTTTGTAATTCATAAATATTCAAAACATCACAAGTACAAGTTTAAAGTTGATCATAACCAAAAAGATCGCATCTATATAATGTGATTGTACTTGATCATTACAAAAAGGTTACCATATTTACAATTAGTGTGCACATGATCATTACAATACCCTAATTTATCCTGAAACAATTTCTAGGAGCAAAATTCCAAATGAGTAAACATCACTCTTGGGAGTGAGTTGGTACGTTTTCATGTAGTCAGGGTCCAAATAACCAACTGTTCCTTTCCATGAGCAACAACATTTGTACACAGAGAAGGAGCTGATTGAAATCTAGGATATTTCAATGTAGACCTGCCAATAATATCAACAACATATTATAATGTTTCTATATCCAAAGATAATCATAAGACATTAAGAAGGGTGAAAGGTCTTACCATCCAAATTTTCCCTAAGAGAACCATTTGCCACATACTCGGTAATAAGAAGGCGTTCATTTCCTTTGTAAATGTAACCTAGTAGCTTTACCAAGTTTTGATGATCAATTTTGGCCAGGATTTTAACCTCACTGCTGAATTCAGTTCTCAACTTCTCAAAATGTACCTATGCAATTAATTTAACAAGGTCAGCATCAAGAGAAGGGTTACTTTAAACATCAAAGTTTAAAATACAACTTTAGTATCTTGACAACCAAACCAAAATTTCGGTAATGTTTCCATCAGACCATTATTGACAGTATAAATAACTCAAGGGTCAAATAACAAGAAATTAGTTATAGTATACTTCCTAAAACTTTAAAGCAAAATTCCCACTCAACCATAATGAATTAAAGCTGATATAAAAGATCTGAGCAACACTAATCTGAGCTCAAATGGTTGAAAATGGTTTTAAGATGGAAATATCATGAAAATATCGATATGACCATTAGTATCATCATCCCTTGTATCAAACCAATAAAAAAATTTATTTAACATATATGGACCAAGGATAATTACCAATTTTAACATTTATGTATCAAGCTATATCTGGATCAGGCATATATAATTGTCTAAAACTCCTAAGTTGGTCATCTTTCTAGACGTATATCTATCAACCTAAGCATTTAGAACCATTTGGATCAACTTGCACTCTTGAAAGTGAATATATCAATTGATGCTGAGGTTTAAAGAAAGAAAAATTTTAATTTGTAGCATCTATGAAATTAACTAAAGAAGGGTTCCTTGATTTCTAATAAGTATCAGGAATTTTAGAGAATTTGAACTCTGAATTCAATTGTTATTGAAGGGAAATTGATTGCATAAATAGGGAAGGAAAAGAGACAAACCTCCAATTCAATGCCAAAAATTATCCATCAATTAAGCAAAGAGTAATGGTTGCAAAAAGATGAAATTTGACTGGTAATTAGGGGACAAACCACCGATGGTTATGTAGAAGAAGTCACAATCTCCAACAAAGGATCACAACAAATGAAAATTGTCACCCAGAACTTTATGGTTTTGAATTTTCTTTCTAAAAATAAGTTCCAGAGCTCAGGAAAGAATCAAAAACTTCACAAGTTTCTATAAGCTTTCATTCAAACTTGTGAGGAAAGAAATGTGTTGGGTTTGCTTTACTTTAGTTTCATTCTTGAGTTTAGAAAAAGAAGGTCATAAACAAATATACTGTAACTTCAAGAATTTCGATAGTAAACAATGTCATAGTACAAGACAAACTACAGAAATATTATGCTTCATTTCAGTACTTTAAAGTTTGTTTCTTTATTGATGAGGTTAAAGTGAATTCAAAGTTGACTAATGTCGTAACCCGAAAATAAAATGTTGATTAACGTCAATAACTGCATAGAACTCTCCGAGGACAATCAGATTCTACCCTTTATTGCACTTTTCAATGTTCTATTCTATTTTCGTAAGTAGTAAGGCCACATTTTTAATATACCATTATCAACCTCAGAAAGAGAGAAGAATGACAAAAAAAACTGCTATCATTTTCTTCTTAATGAAATAACATTAATCTTGAAGTGATAAATGGATGTTTATCAACGTTGAAAAGAAAAAAGGTAGTGCAAGACAATATTTAATGTACTGTACAAGTATTCAAGTAATAGAAAAAAACTTAGTAACTTACCCATTTATAAAGATTCCAAAAGCCATTTTCTCTATCAGTAGTGAAAAATAGCTCCCCTGCACAATCAAAATTATAGAAAACAATAACATAAGGGCAACACATATCTCTACAAACAATGACATGTTGTAACATCCTGGATTTTAATTAAGGGATAATAACTTCAAATGATGTAATTAATGTTAATTAAGCATATTTGAAGTATATGTTGTTTGTATGATATAAAGAGCATTAGTGATGATTTAATGAGTATTGTACTAATCAGGGGTAAAACGGTAAATTTACCAACCGTCTGGTTAGCTACGGGTGATAAAACCTCTTAGTAATCAAGATCAATGGTTGAGATTGAAAGATAATGGGGTGGAATCAAGTGTGAATGGATTTATATGAAATCATGATAGGGAGAATGGGATGTTGACAAGTGGCCAAATGAGGACCCTTGGATGAAGTCAAAGTTTCAACCATTGTTACTTCTCTCTTCTCTCTCAAAACCGATGATGAGCTTGGGAGTGAGTGAAGTTCATCTTCATCAATATCTCTTCATCTCTCCTCTCACCTCCATTTCCGCCGGACAAGTTAAAGAAAGAGAAAGGAAGGGTTTGAAATTTGTGAAGGTAAATGATCTTAAATACTCACTTCACCTTCATTGATATTGTTCCAATGGTCAAGAGCTTTATTTCCATGTTTTCAGACTTTGGATTTGTGGTGTGTGGCAACTTGAGGGAAATTGAAAGTTGAGGAATCCAAGTTCTGAATTCAGCAAGTGAAAGAGGTAGGTTTTTGATGAATTATGGTATATGTATTAGGATGTTTGCATAACCAAAGGAAATTCTGGAAATTTGACCTAATTATGATGTTAAATGAAGGGTAGACTTTGGTGAGAGTGTCACTGTTCATTTGGTCAGTTTTGACATTTGAGAGTGATTAGGAATTGATTTGAAGTTGAATAAGGGAAAGTGTTAGAATGAGGTTTTGAGTGGTTTGATGATTTAGAGAGAGAATGTGTTGAATGAGTTGAAATTGGGTTGTTTTTGGTTGCCAATGGGTTCCTTGTGTTGAAATAAGTGAGAATGAGCTTTGACACAAGTTTTGGAACCATGGGAGTTCATTTGGTGGATTTTGGAGAAGTTTACCAGTTGCTGCGATTTGGTTTCTGAGGTGATTTCTCGAGTGAGGGAAGAACTCACTCGAGCACAGGATGAACGTGCTCGAGTGAGCATGTTTGTGCTCGAGTGAGGGTGTATAAGTGCACTGGGGGTGAGCGGTTTTGGTGTTCACTCGCGGGTGAATGCCAAGAGTGCGCCCGGCACTCGCGAGCATTGGGATTGTGCTCGAGTGCGCTGAGGGCCAGTGCTCGAGCACAGGTGCTTGTGCTAGAGTGAGAGTGCACTTTTGTGTTTTGGGAGAGTATCTCAGGGCATTGCTCGAGAGTGATGGTGGGGGTGATCGTGAGCACTCGCGAGTGTCGAGGAATCACTCGAGCACTGGGGTCGTGCTCGAGTGAGCCCTCTGTGCTCGAGTGCGCTTGTGGTTAGAGAGTTGGGATTGCTCTCGGGTTGTCACTCTCAGGGCCTCACTTCCGTGGTGCTCGAGTGCTGGCGAGGTCTCTGCTCGAGCACAGCCTCTTGTGCTCGTGTGAGAGTGTAGGTTTGTCGTGGGAGTTGCTCTCGGGTAAGCACTTCCTGTCTCACTCGCATGTGTGCTCGAGTGAGATCGAGGGTTGTGCTCGAGCACGGCCTTCTGTGCTCGAGTGAAAGGGCCAAAAAATCAGTGTTTAGTTTTCTTGTGAGGGATCTTTGGGGATAGTTATACCAACCCTTTAGGCTTATGTTTAGACATATAATGGCCATCTAAAGAGTCCAAATAATAACCAACATAAAGTATTATAGAATTAAGAACTTGGAAAAGAGATTGACCTATTGTCCCTAATTTGATTATAGGATTTGACATCTGCCGTCCTCGGGAGCCCACTGAGCCAGTTAACTTCAGGAAAGAGCGAGGTAGTGACTTTTCTTTCGTACCATTTATGATGCATTGTATGTGTGTATGATCAGTGATTTGTGATAAATTCGGATATTGCGACTTATGTGGATATGTGTTAGCACCGTCAGTCCAACAGTCCCTGAGTAGCTAACAACGGTTCGGGTAAGGGCAATGTGCCTTCCCGGCGGAGAAAGTGGATGGGGATGAGGTGTGATTATGTGACATGAGGCCGATAGGCTGATTGTGAGGCCGACGGGCCATTTGTGAAAGCCGGTTAGCTGTATGAGCTATAAGGCTATATGTATGCACGGCCACGCCAATAGTCCCTGAGTAGCTAACAACGGTTCGGGTTAGGGTAGTGTGCCTTCCCGGCGGAGAAAGGGGATGAGGGTGGAGTGTGATAGGCCACGCTAATAGTCCCTGAGTAGCTAACAACGGTTCGGGTTAGGGCAGTGTGCCTTCCCGGCGGCGAAAGGGGATGAGGGTGGAGTTTGATATTGGTTGCTGCTGCTGTATGATGATTTGCTTACATGCTGTGTGCTTGTATGTGGTATAAATGTTTAGTTACTACTGGGATTCTTTTGAATCTCATTCTTTCCTTTGAACTAACATTTCAGACAGGGCGAGTGGCTCCAAGGAGAAGCGCGTGACCCGGAGCGGGTAGAGTTTCGTAGGGACATTTATTTTGGAAATGTTGGTTAGATTGTTTGGATAGGGATTACTGTATATTGTTGGGCTGTAAATAGTTTAAGTACTTTGACCTGTAATCCCTTTAGCAGAATTTGAAACTATATATCTATAGTTGAACCCGGGGTTTGCCGGGATTTTGGTTATACACTCTGTCATACGTAAATGTAGTTAAACTGCACAAGTGATTATATTCGATAATTGAACCTGAGATCGAGAGAGGAATGAAGTTTTGAAAATTTCATAACGTCCCTACTATTAAAGGGAATTTTAAATGAGTTTTAAACTATTCGACGGTCTCTAATCTAATTTAATTACCAAATATCGAATTATAATTACGTGATTAAAGGCAGGGTGTTACACATGTGGTCATGAACATATTTTACCATCTGGGGACCACTTGGGTTCAGTTACAAACTCCACAAGCAAAGGATCACCACCAGTAATGCAGCTGCTCTTGTGGATTTCTCTGTATGGAATCTTAAGATGATTAAGCTTCTAATCCAAACATGACTTGCATAGAATAGATAATTGTCTCCAACCAAGATACAGAATTTTAAAACTACAATCCTAAAACAAAAGAAGATGAAAAGACTAGAGCAATGAGCAAATAAAAACCCCAGATAAAACTCATTTGATTGAAGAGCCTGCTAAACACAACTGGGTGAAGTAGAGTCAGTTTTCAAATCTTTTTGTTTCCTCAAGTTTCAAAATTCTAGTTCTCATGTGATAAGTTTTTAACTCAACTGGAACAAAACAAATCCTACACAAAATTGGCTTTAATGTGATCAGTTTTTATTACATTTAGAAATTTCCTTATTTCTCTCCCTTCTATCTTTCTACTGCATTTTGAAATTTCATAAACGATTTACCAATATATACCAACCCATAAACTACGAGCACTTACATCATAAAAGACATGTCCATGTTCAACAAAAATCAGAAAATGGCATCAGAAAAGAGACAACACTGCATAGATTGTTTTTAATGTTATCATTTTGTAAATTAAACCTTAAACAAGACAATTTGAACATGAATAGATTTGCAAAACTAGTTTCAACTTAACAGTTCCGAACCTTTTTTCATACTTGGGAAGATGGAGAAACTTCAAAATACGAGCTTAACGAACTACAAACTAAAACAATGAGATTTTTTTAGTATCCCCTAAACTGCCATAATGTTTTAGAACAATGCTGATGGCAACACAAACCAACTGAACAAACCCAAACATTTTCATGCAATCCTTTAAACAATAACAGAACAAGAACAACTTTAACAAATGACAATAGAGAAAGGAGAAGAAGCTTACCGATGTTAAGAATGAAGCTCGTCAGAGCCTACCCATGAATGAGGGAAGATCAGAGTTGCTTTACCCGGCCGGCTGTCCCTGAACCACACCAGAGAGATCCCACTAGCCCCGTCGCAAGCGATGCTACCTTCTGTCGCACACTGTCGCCTCTCGAGTTTCACAGATTTGGCTGAATCCCTATTGTTATTAAATGAGGAAAAGAAAGCTCAAATCTGTCTCCCTTTTTTCCCATTCTTAAGGGTATTTCAGACATTTCTCACCTGCAATTTGTTACAAAATGGTCCCATGGGACTTGACAGTAATTTTAGAATTTCCTGGGACCATTTCTTCGTATATTCTCTTCCATGGGACTACAGTGTAATTCTCTAAACAAAAACTCATAAGAATGCTTCAAGCCTCCAATTAAAGATCTTTTAAGTCCTCTATTCTTGGCTAGAAAAAACACCACATCAATTGGTACAGTAAATTCACAAATATATATATTTTGCCTATTTTGCCCTTACAACTTCTAGCTCTAACGTTCGTTCATTATTTAACTATAGAATGATATATTTTGATTTCCATGCATTCATTCTATTAACATTATTCTTGAATTATGATCAAATTTGAAGTGTTTTCTAACTATATTCAAATATTAATACTCATTGCTTTTTGTAACACCCCAAAAATTCCTCCAAATTTAAGAGCTTAATGGTTTTAAAAGATGTCTCAATTTAGGAAATTTTGTGGAAATGAAAATTATAATGGGAAAATTCTAAATAAATACCATTTAAACATGGAAAATCACAAAAAGTTTGTTAATACATGGAAATAACAAATAGGCCTCAGGGGACTAATTTATGATTTTGAAATGTTGTGCTTTTACCAAAATGCCCCTCAAGTTTTTTATTTTAAACAAAGAAAAACCCTTACTGGCGCTCGGCACCACCTCGTCGGCGGGACTCCAATGGTCGGCAAGCGGAGCTCTGGTGACAACTTTAGTAACAGGATTGACTACTTGCGCTTCTTAAGCACTATCAAATATCGTTAACAAGTTAAATAAAGGCAATGACAACTTTAGTGCAGCCATTAATAATCTCAAGAGTGCAATTTATCAATCTTTATACTCAAGTTGTTATTACCCTTATTCAACTTATTAACGATGCCAAATAGGGTATATGGAGTTCAAATAGTCAATCCATATACTAAAGTAGTTAATCACATTCCTCAAGCTATCATGGAGCTCTGGCCGCCTCCGACAACTGGAGTCCCACAAGTGGGGTGGTGCTAGCGGTGGCATCAGTGAGGGTTCTTTTTTTTAGAAAAAAAGGTTAAAGGCCAATTTTCCATGGAAGCATTCAATGAGAGCCAATTTTTCTCCGAACGTGTCAAATTTGGAGCAATTTTACCTTGAGCATTATCCTAGTTAAGTTGACCAAATTTTAGAGCAAATTTTCTCCGAAGTAGAAACTTCCAAGGTAATTTTGTTATTCACGTCATTTTTGTTAAGACCCTAATTTGCCCTGAAAGTTTTCACTTAAGGACAAATTTGCCTTAAAATTTAGTCAACTAATGTTCAAATTTAAATGTGATAACGGTTAGGGCAAGATTGCTCCAAATTTGATACTTCCAAGGCAAAATTGGCCTTCAGTGAATACTTCCCAGGAAAAATTAGCCTTTAACCCTTTTAAAAAAACTTGAGGGATGTTTTGGTAAAAGCACAACATTTTAAAATTCAAGAATAGTCTCTTTAGTCCTATTTATCAAATCTATGTGTTAACAGATTTTTTAGCGTTTTGCATGTTCAAATAGTATTTATTTAAAATTTTTCCTGTTATAATATTCCAAACTGTCCTTTCGAAAACTTAAGGGTCAAAGATACGGCCTTACCAACCAAGCCCAACTCCAAAAGATTATAAATTCAAAACAGATGACCAAACCTACAAACAATGATTCGAAGCCCAGTTCAAGCCATTACTAAAAGACTCTCCCAAATTTTCAAGAATAGCCATTGAATAACAAAACACAAGTAGTAATTAGGCCAAAATATTATCTCATTCACCATTAAATGGTTCTAAACAATATCTATTTTTATTACAGAACGGAGCAAAAGGTCAAGCTCAAAAACAATATTTATAAAAAATACAGTATAACTGTAAAACCCTTATGTTAATTCCATTTTTTCAGTGTGTTTGTGCATAGCTCGGTGGGCACACAGAAATAGCATAAAAATACTGATACAATATATGTGATTATATTATAGGAATTCCCCACAGGGTTGAAAAATATATACAAATCCCAAAATATACAAAATTAAATTAATGATAACCAACCGTAGCTCTGATCCGGACTGGAACCCTCAGTTGCCTGTCACCATGTCCTTGCCCTTAAAGCTGCTACCTCCATCTAAGTAAATTTAAATTTTGGGAAAAGGGGTGAGATTCAAACGAATCTCAGTAATAACATGTAGTCATTCATAGAAAATGCAATAAATAAATATGCAATACACTATATAAGCAACAAAATTATATCACCATACTCGTATGTGCATACTGTTCAAGGCCAAATAACCGAGTGGTACTTATGCTTTTCCTACACCACAATCGGGTTGTGTGCCTATAACTCGTGTCACAGAACATGACAATAACATATATAAATAATCACATAGTGTATGAAGGAAAGAGTCACTACCTTAAGTCCCTTTTCGTTTGCTCAACCGACAGTCCACTGTCTTTGTTCTAGCTCGGGCTAACTATCTGGTGCTAAATTACAAGTTTACAAGAATTGAGTTATTACTCATTCATGTACTATTATTTTGTTGGTTATCTTTTTACCCTTAGAGTTCAAGGTAATTACATTTTTGCCATTACCATTTAATTTTGCAAACTAATTAAAACTACCAGAATTTTCACCAAACTTTGAAAATTCATAACTTTATTTACACATGTCCAATTGCTATGGTTCCAAAGGCTATATGACCCCTTATTAAGTATATTTTTAAGAAAAAATATTTTCTTTAACCAATTATGTGCATAGAATTCCAGTATCAACATTGTTTGTGTTTGAAATTGTGCCTAAAGGACCAATCATTGTACTTTGAACATTATTAATTTAATGAAATTTCTCCATTCTGTTATCATATTATTTCCATGTTAATTGTGATAATTGTATCCTTAGATAAATCATAAAGATTGTCCTAAAATGTCCCTGGTCGGTCATCTATGCAAGAGCAGAGATGAAACAAGACTAGTATGACTTTGATAAGATATGGAGATACGAATCAAAGTCTTAGACACTTGTAAGAGTACAAGGTGCTGGGCCAACCCACTATGAGAAAGCTATATGGATCAAGTCATAAACTTTTCTCATGTATAACCACGTCATAATGGCCTATGGCCTGAGGTTATCATGGATTCCTACATGAGAGTTGCTGAGCTTTGAACTAGTCAAAAGTCACTTTTGACCGGGTGATGTAAAGGCTACGATTGGGCTTGGTGGTTTTTCATACAAAGGAATATAAATGATCAAGATGGAATTTGTCCCTTACATTAATAGAGAGATATTATTGGGCCCCTTCATGAGTGAGTCTAAGAAATGTATGGTTATACTACGATGGAAAGGAGTTTCCATTTCTATTGTCAAACTACTCAGGAATTGAGAAAGTAATGGTCAAGAACAAGTGGATGACATTATCCATGCCTCATCCTTGACCGATATATCGTGTGACAAAAGGGACGTGACATGGTTGTATGACAGGTTGCATCATGTTAACAATCCTCACACGAATTAGGTAGTCATAATGTTTTGCTAGAAGGCGTTTACGACTTGTGGGTTATTACAGTTATTGACCCACTGCCAACTTCGTATGGCCCTACAGGGTTACACACAAGAATGACCCAACACGAGATAATGTTTAATCTAGGGTGGATGAATTATATATATATATATAATATAAAATTCGTTAATAATATTATATATATGTATTTTCAAAATACATATTATA
Source organism: Inga leiocalycina (assembly GCA_963242795.1). Classification (NCBI taxonomy): domain Eukaryota; kingdom Viridiplantae; phylum Streptophyta; class Magnoliopsida; order Fabales; family Fabaceae; genus Inga; species Inga leiocalycina. Next base: position 37,151,247 of record OY725331.1, read on the forward strand.
TGTGTGTGTGTGTGTGTCTATTATTATATTGTGCTAGTTTTAAATTTAATTTATTAAGATAAATTAAATTTAATAACTAACATGATAGAGATATAATATCTCAGATTTAATTTATGAAGATAACTTAAATCTAATGGCCCTTTATTTGAATTAAATAAATAGGTTAAATTAAAATTGTTGGACAAATTTAATTTTAACTAACTTTATTTAATTAGCTCATCAAGATAATTAATTGTTAATTAATTTCAAAATTAATAAAGATTAATTTTGAAATTCGAATATAGTCCTCATAGGTTATAAACTTGTTAAAGCAGCTATACTCATACACGTATGAGAATTCAGATCTGGAAGGGAAACCCGATGAGACATTGGAGGCACTAGCACACAGTCTTTGTTGGAGAGCCTTCGTGTGGATATCGTAGAGGGGGCGGACCTAACGTGTTGGCTCCTAGAGATTGAAAACCCTGAATTCAAAAAGGTACGAATCTTTCTAACTCTGTTTAAACGCTGTTGATAGATCCTCGATTGAAATGGGGGAAAATTTTAAAATTCTTCCGCTGTGCCTGTCGATCCTAACAGTTTGCACACTACCACCATACCATTCCAGTTTTACAAATTCAGCTTCTATAAATCATAACTCTTAATATACTAATCCCAATGGGACAAATTACATATCAAATTGAAGTTTGATATGTCTACTTTTATTCTGAAAAATCTCACATTCATTGGATATCATTGGTTTATCTAAAAACACATGACAACAAAACTGCCACGCAGAAACATCAATTTGCAGCAAGTTTCAAATTTTAAGAATTTGATTCCAATGATCCTCAATTCATAATCAGGGGCTATTACCACACAGTTTTTCGTGTAGAACACAATGGAACCATCAAAAACACAAAATTCCATATCTAATCCTCTATTATGTAGCTGGCCAAAAATCACCAAAGAAAAGGAAAAATTGAGTTTTCATGATTCTATTCGACCAATCATCTTCTTTCCACTCCTAATCATTTATTTAACTTCTTAAACACCCATTGTACATAATTACTAGAAAATTGGGTAGCATAACCCTTTAGGGTTTCATCATCCCAAATCATAAAAACTAAGCAAACAAGCTAAACAATCAACAACAACACTAATATCCACCAACAACAAGCATAAATCAACAAGAGAATCAATGTTTTGGTGATTAACTTTTGTTTTCTTCTTTCTCTCTCTAAAAACCATCCCACTTCGTCTCTCTTCCTATTGATTTTGCTTGCTACAAGTGTTATTCATGAAGATAGAGAGGTTAGGAGTGGTCTTACATGAACTAGAAGGCAAGAGCACTTGAATTTTCATCAACTTGACTTGGATTTTCCTTCTTGTTTCTCTTTAGCTCTTTCTTGGCTTTTGCTTCTTGAAACACACACACTCTCTCTATTTGTTTGAGTTGAGTTGGCCAAAAATATAAGGCCTTTGGGAGGTTTAATGAGCTCCAAAAATATCATCTCCACCTCCTTAGTTTAAAATATTTTATTGTTTTTTTTCACATGCCAATTGCTTAACTTTATCCATTTTCAACTTGGCATAAATGTTTCTTTCCTTTTCTCTTTCCATATTGATGTAGAATGGCTGTTGAAGGGAGTCAAATAAGTCTCTTCAATTAGCTTTATCCATTCCCTTGCAATGAATGTGTAATAGCCATTTATTACAAACTTTACTTTTGACTTTTCAAACTTCATTTACTTAGTTTAAAATGCCTCAACTCTTTTTTGGCCAAACATATTTTCTCTCTCCCTTTCCATTTAACTTGGACAAAATGGGGGCCTTGGAAAAGGATATTTGCTTTTTGAATTATCCAAATTTCATCTCCTCAATATTAGTTTTAATTTTCCTACAATTGTTGACTTTTCCATATCTTTTTACTTGCTACAATTTCACCATATTAGGCTTAATGTAAACCAAGTATTTGATCCACTTATTGCCTCTCTTTTTGGACATCCAATGCCCAAGGAAAAGGGAAAAATATTGGCTTTTAATTTGTTTATTAGCCAAATGACTATTCTGCCCATACATTTTTTGATTTAATTTGAGCCTTCTTCTTTTTCCTTCTTCTTGGCCAAAAATCACAATTAATCAGGCCCAAGACTTATGTTCTTTCATTCATTATGTTAGGCTTCAATAATGGGCTTTTGGAAGACAAAAATTATGCTTTATGTCTTATATTGACCCAATTGTCATGTAGCCTCTTGTAGGGGTATTTTTGTCATTCCAATTGTACCAAAATTCACCATTTTATTCCATTTATTATAATAAATATACATGGGATTTTTTATGAATGAATTTTGGGATGTTACAATAACCAACTATGTCATACTAACCGTCAATATTAAATAGCAAGTCATGCAATGCAATGGTTCTATATATATATATATACAGGTATTACACTTGGCATCATAGTAAAATAAATGTATAACTTACTATAATTTATTGTAACATCCAACATTCTCTGAGGCTAACATTTAGTGAAGAGATAAATTATGAAGGTCAATGAGGCCCCAGGTTGAACAAGAATGGCCACTTGAGTGATACGACAGACAACGTATCGTAACTTCAGAAAATCATAGGAATAATTGTGTAACTCACTCTTCTTGTTTCTAATGACTCTAACACTTCATTTATTAGTAATTAATGTATTTTTCTAGGAATACAATGAAGAGATGATGTTAAGAGACAAAAAGTGACTTTACGGAAGCGGAGAATCCACCGAACGTAACGGCTAGTTTTTCAAATATGAAGAATGGTCAAATGAAATAACGGGACTCTAACGGACAAGTTGAAATGCTCAAACAGTCATCAATCTTCATCAACTATAAATAGAGGAGCATTCAAAGTTCATAACAACAACGAGAGCTCAACTATACCAACATGCTATAATCATGAGTTCTTCACTTTAACTTAAACACTCTCTGTTATTCTATAATTTCGATATCAATTATCTTTGAGAGAATGATTGTTTGTATTATGCTTCAGTATTCATCTTATGTACTTATGAGAGAGAAGATTGATAATAATCTTTCATCATCCAAGTTGTATCCTTACAGTGAATAAGAGGGAGTAACTCGATTGTAATCTTACAATATGTAAGGGGGAGTATCTCTGTGAGAGATTTATAAATGGATTTGCAAGTGCTCGGCTAAACTTGTGGGATTGTACAGACTTCTCTTGTACCTGGATTAAACAAGAGGATAATGGATTGAAAATCTCAGGAGGAGCCTAGGAACTAGACATAGATCTGTTAGAATCGGTAGGCACAACGGAAGACTTTTAAAAAAAAATTTCACCGATTCTAACCGAGGATCTATTAACGGCGTTTAAACCAAGTTGGAAGGATTCATACCTTTTTATGATTCAGAGATTTCACGATCTCTAGAAGCCAACATGTCAGGTCCGCTCCCTGTACCGGTATCCACATAAATGCTCTCTAACCGAGACTGTGTGCTAGGACCTCTAATGTCTCCTAGGGTTTCACTTGCGGCTCTCAATTCTCATGTGTGTATCAATATATCTGCTCTATCAAGTTTATAACCTATGAGGGCTATTTTCAAATTTCAAAATTAATCATCATTAATTTTGAAATTAATTAACAATTAATTATTTTGATGAGCTAATCAAATAAATTCAGTTTAAATTAAATCTGTCCAACAGTTTTAATTTAACCTATTTATTTAATCCAAATAAAGAGCCATTAGATTTAATTTATCTTCATAAAAATAAATCTGAGATACTATATCTCTATCATGTTAGTTATTAAATTTAATATATCTTAATAAATTAAATTTAAAACTAACACAATATAATAATATCATATAATATATATACATATATATATATAAGATATATATTTCAAAAAAAAATATATCTATATAATATTATTAATGAATTTTATATTATATATATATATATAAATATAAAATTCGTCCACCCTAAATTAAACATTATCTCGTATTGGGCCATTCTTGTGTGCGACCCTGTAAGCCCATATGAAGTTGGCAGTGGGCCAATAACTATACTAACCCAAAAGTCACAAGCAGCCTCTAGCAAGACATTACGACTACCCAATTCATATGAGGATCGTTATCACGATGCAACCTGTTATACAACCATGTCATGCCCCTTTTGTCACATGATATATCGATCAAGGATAAGGCATGGATAATGTCATCCTCTTGTTCCTGACCATTACTTTCTCGATTCCTGAGTAGCCTGATAACAGAGACAGAAACTCCTTTCATCATAGTATAGCCATACATTTCTCAGACTCACCCATCGAGGGGCTCAGTAATATCTCTCTACTAATGTGAGGGATAAATTCCATCTTGATCATTCATATTCCTCTGCATGAAAAACCACCAAGCCCGATCGTAGCCTTTATCATCACCCGTTCAAAAGTGACTTTTGACTAGTTCAAAGCTTAGCAACTCTCATGTAGGAATCCATGATGACCTCAGGTCTAAGGGCATTGTGACGTGGTTATACATGAGAAAAGCTTATGACTTGATCCATGTAGCTTTCTCATAGTGGGTCGGTCCAGTACCTTGTACTCTAACAAGTGCCTAAGACTTTGATTCGTATCTCTATATCTTGTCAAAGTCATACTAATCTTGTTTCATCTCTGCTCTCGCATAGATGACCGACCAGGGACATTTTAGGACAATCTTTATGAATTATCCAAGGATACAATTATCACAGTTAACATGCAAATAATATGATAACAGAATGGAGAAATTTCATTAAAATAATAATGTTCAAAGTATAATGATTGGCCCTTAGGGCACAATTTCCAACATCCTCCCACTTGCCCTAGGTGCAATCATTAATTTGCCTAATTCCCATTGCCCTAACATGACGCTTATGCTTTGCCTGTGCAAGTGGCTTAGTAAGAGGATTAACAACATTATCTTCTCCTGCTACTTTGCATATCTTTATATCACCTCTATCATTGATTTCTCTAATAAGATGAAATCGCCTGAATATATGCTTGGTCCTTTGATATGACCTAGGCTCTTTAGCCTGTGCAATAGCACTGCTATTGTCATAGAATAAATCTATTAGATATGAGATGGTAGGCACCACCCCTAGTTCAGTAATGAACTTTCTGATCCAAACGGCTTCTTTAGCTGCATCTGATGCTGCTATATACTCAGCTTCTATTGCAGAATCTACTATAGTCCTCTGCTTGGAGCTCTTCCAGCTTACTGCTCCACCATTCAGGAGCAATACATATCCAGATTGCAATTTAAGGTCGTCTTGGTCAGTTTGGAAACTTGCATCTGTGTAACCGGTTACGCGGAGCTCATCATCCAATCTACCATAAACCAAAAATAAGTCCTTAGTCCTTCTTAAGTACTTTAGGATATTCTTGATGGCAGTCCAATAACCCTCACCAGGATCTTGTTGGTATCTGTTGGTCATACTTAAGGCAAAGAGACATCTGGTCGAGTACATAATATGGCATACATGATGGATCCAATGGCTGAGGCATATGGAACCTTACTCATGCGATCTCGCTGATCAGGTGTACTAGGACACAAATTCTTGCTAAGATGGATGTCATGAGATATGGACATGTAACCCCTTTTTGAATCATGCATATTGAACTTATGCAGTATCTTGTCTATGTATGTTCTTTGACTTAGGCCTATTAGTCTTTTGGATCTATCCCTACAGATCCTAATCCCTAGGATGTAAGTGGCTTCACCTAAGTCTTTCATTGAAAAGAACTTTCGTAACTAAGACTTGACACTCTGTAAGGTAGGAATGTCATTCCCAATGAGTAGGATGTCATCTACATAAAGCACTAGAAATACAACTATGCTCCCACTAACCTTCTTGTAAACACAAGGTTCATCGATGTTTTGAATGAATCCAAACTCTTCGACTACTTCATCAAAACGATGATTCCAGCTCCGAGATGCTTCTTCAATCCATAAATGGATCTTTGAAGCTTGCAAATTTTACCAGAGTCCTCTGGACGCACAAAACCTTCAAGTTGTGTCATGTATACATCCTCAAGCAGCGTTCCATTAAGGAAGGCTGTTTTGACATCTATCTGCCATATTTCATAGTCATAATATGCTGCAATGGCAAGAAGGATTCTGATTGATTTGGCCATTGCAACTGGGGAAAAGGTTTCATCATAGTTTACACCATGAGTTTGAGTGAATCCTTTTGCAACCAGTCGTGCCTTGAAGACATTTACATTGCCATCCATGTCAATTTTCTCCTTGAAAACCTATTTTCACCCAATGGTTTTTAGACCTTCAGGTGGATCGACTAAGGTCTATACCTGATTGTCGTACATGGATTGCATTTCAGACTTCATGGCATTTAGCCATTTCTCAAAGTTTGGTCCCACTGTGGCTTCTCGATAGGTGGTGGGCTCATTTTACTCAATGAGCAGCATATCATGGCCTTCAGTAATCAGAAATCCATATCTCTGAGGCTGATACCGTGTCCTATAAGATCTTCGTGGACCTTGTGTTACCTGAAGAGACTCAACAACTTGTTGTGAGTCTTCTCTAATTTCCATCTGTGGTTATGTACCATCTTGTGGCTCTCGAATTTCTTCAAGATGTACATCACTCCCACTAGTTATTTTAGAGACAAACTCTCTTTCTAGAAACTTACCATTTCAAATAACAAACACTTTAGTTATTGGTGGGATTGTAGACATAGTATCCTTTCGTTTCTTTAAGATACCCCACGAAAAGGCACTTTGTGGATCTGGGCGCTAATTTATCAGAGGCTTGTTGCTTAACATATACCTCACATCCGCAGATCTTGAGAAAAGATAAACTTGGTTTCTTTCCAGTCCATATCTCGTATGGTGTCTTTTCAATTGCCTTAGATGGAACACGATTTAGTGTGAACGCAGCTGTCTCTAGGGCATATCCCCAAAAGGACGGTGGAAGATCTATTTGACTCATCATAGATTGAACCATATCTAATAATGTTTGATTCCTCCATTCAGAAATGCCATTCCATTATGGTGTTCATGGAGGAGTCAATTATGAGATTATCCCACAACTCCTAAGATGGTCAATGAATTCTTGGCTCAAATATTCACCACCTCGATTAGATCGAAGTGCTTTAATTGTTTTACCAAGTTGGTTTTGTACTTCATTTTGGAATATTTTAAACATTTCAAAAGATTCAGATTTATGTTTCATTAGATAGATATAGCCATATCTACTAAAGTCATCTATAAATGTAATGAAATAGACATAACCTCCTCTGGCAGCTATATTTAATGGTCCACATACATCTGTATGTATGAGGCCCAATAATTTAGTAGCCCTCTTACTGTGCCCAGTAAAAGGTGCCTTGGTCATCTTTTTTAATAAGCAAGATTTGCATGTATCATATGATTCAAAATCAAATGAGTTTAGAAATCCATCTTGATAGAGTTTAGAAATACGTTTCTCATTTATGTGGCCTAGATGACAATGCCATAGGTAGGTCGGATTCAAATCGTTTGATTTTATCCTCTTAGTAGTTACGTTATAGATATTCCCATTATTAGGATGTTCCAAATTTAATATATAATGACCAACATGCAAATCACCATCAACATAGAAAATGTCATTACGATAAATAGAACATTTACCTTTCCTAGTAATGGAAGTATAACCTTCCTTATCCAAATAAGAAAGAGAAACAATGTTACTACTCAAAGCAGGAACATAATAGCAATTGTTCAAAACTAACAAAAGCCCACTGGGCAGAACTAATTCATAAGTGCCTACGGCTAAAGCAGCAACTCTTGCTCTGTTTCCAACTCGTAGGTTGACCTCGCCCTTCTTCAGCTTTCTACTGTCCTTTATACCTTGCACATTTGTACAAATGTGAGAACCACATGTAGTTTCTAATACCCATGTAGAGGAAGTAGAAAAATGAATGTCTATAACATAAATACCTGAAGCAATAGCCTCGCTATCCTTCTTGTTCTTTTTCAGATCTTCCAGGTAGAGTTTGCAATTCCTCTTCCAATGACCAGGTTCATTGCAGAAGTAGTAGACTCCTTCCTTTGGAGGCTTTTCCTTCTTGGGTGCAGGCTTGGTTTCGGGCTTGTTTGACTCTTTAGTCTTACCACCTGAGCCATTACCCTTCCATTTGCCCTTCCCTTTCTTTTTCATACCCTTTCCTTTCTGAACCATCAAAACTGCGCTAGGCTTTTTCTTAATGCTTTGTTCAGCAGTTTTGAGCATCCCAAGCAGCTCAGAAATTGATTTCTCCATGTTGTTCACGTTGTAGTTTATAACAAACTGGTCATAACTCTCCGGGAGTGAGTTGAGGATCAAATCCGTAGCTAACTCCTGGCTCATGGGAAATCCAATCCTCTCAAGGTGATCAATATAGCCTTTCATCTTTAACACATGAGTACTAACTGATGCACCTTTAGCTATTTTGCAGGAATGTAAGGCCTTTGTGGTCTCATACCTTTCTTGCCTTGCCTGTTGCTGGAACATTTCCTTGAGATGTACAATCATCTCATGAGCCTCTATAAGTTCCAGATATCTTTGGAGCTCTGGAACCATAGTGGCAAGCATCAGGCAACCTACATCCACAGAGTCATCCTTATGCTTTGTGTAAGCATTTCTTTGAGCTCTTGGAGCATTAGCTGCAGGCTCCTCAGGAATGGGTTGATCTAGGACATAAGCCTTTCTTTCCTGCTTGAGAACAATTCTCAAGTTCCTGAACCAGTCAAGAAAGTTTGTCCCATTGAGTTTGTCCTTCTCAAGGACCGATCGCAATGATAGTGTAGTAGTATTACTAGTCGACATGATTCTACAATTAAAATATGCAAAGTTAGTTAGTAATCTCCCACTAAATTAACAACCCTCAATATAATAATTAGTAGGCTAAGATCCATATTTGGCTTAAACTTAAGTCTGCTTTGGAAAGATGCTTAAATTCAAGTTATTTAGGTAGGTAACCTATTTACCAATTACATCACATGTAACTCTTAGATATTTATGGGATTTAATCATCATATGATCCGGCATGTTTAACCCTATCTAATGCCTTGAGATTCAAAAACCGTTTTGTTAATCTCAATTAAGTCAAAACAATAATGAATATTATGAGTAGCACCATTACTCAAGCTTGTCTCATCAAGATAACTCAAGTGTATCCACTTTGGTGGTTTCCACAATTGAGCGATCTAGGTTTTGACAATTATTCATTAATTGACGGCATTATGACTTAAGATTTGATTCAGAGGGCTTAATTAATTAGTTTTGTTTATATGTATGCAATCGTGGTCATATCTCATACAGATAAATGCATATAAATACAAAATTATTCATGCAATAATCTAATCAAAAGCATAATTTAAATGTGATACAACAGCTTACCTAACCTAAAATCCTCCCAAGCCAATGAGAGGACATCTTTAAATAAAAAAAAAGAAATACATTGAGAGAAACCTCGTTTAAACATTCAAGGGGAGTGAGATGAGAAGAGAATGTACATCGAGAGTATTTAGAGAAAGGCACAGCACGCAGGCCGTATTTAAACATTACAACCCTTTGTAAAATTCTAAAGCCATGTTGTTCCCCATACCCAAACAAGTATAAATAATAAACCACAACAAGAATTCATACAATATGAAAAGCAATAAATGTCATGATCAGATTATATTGTGCTACGTAGAGGTGGTCACGGCGGTCCCGCTAGCCGATTAGGGGCGGGGTTGTAAGGGGCAGTGCCCTTGGAGCTTTTGAAAAAGGCACATTCCTTTTGAAAGAAATATTTGAAAATTTTAAATTTTTAAATTTCGGACCTAATTTTTCAAAACAAAAATAACAATGGCCCTATTACCCGAATAGATATCCGAACCTAGACCCGATTTGATTGCCACCAACTACGATCTTAGGTACCCTACCCAATTTCATGCTTGTTCAAAATGAAATCACATACATGTTTCAAGACATACATGTTTGGAATCAATTTCATGCTTGTTCCAAAACGAGAATTACATACATGTTTCAAAACCGAAAATGAAACAATTTCAAGATTTAATTTAAACGAAACCGAAAATCAACGGAATTACAAGATCACATCTTTCTAAATAATTTCGTTTCGTATTAACCAAATCACATGCATATTTGAGTGTTTCTTATAAACATACACACACCATATATATCACATGTATAAGAATCATAAACGCAATTTAAATGCACAATTGACCTGGCTCTGATGCCACTATTAGAATCGGTAGGCACAGCAGAAGAATTTTAAAAAAAAATTTCACTGATCCTAATCGAGGATCTATCAACGGCGTTTAAACCAAGTTGGAAGGATTCATACCTTTTGATGATTCATAGTTTTCACGATCTCTAGGAGCCAACACGTCAGGTCCGATCCCTCTACCGGTATCCACACGAATGCTCTCCAACCGAGACTGCGTGCTAGCGCCTCTAATGTCTCCTAGGGTTTCACTTGCAGCTCTCAATTCTCATGTGCGTATCAATATATCTGCTCTATCAAGTTTATAACCTATGAGGGCTATTTTCAAATTTCAAAATTAATCATCATTAATTTTGAAATTAATTAACAATTAATTATCTTGATGAGCTAGTTAAATAAATTCAGTTTAAACTAAATCTGTCCAACAGTTTTAATTTAACCTATTTATTTAATCCAAATAAAGAGCCATTAGATTTAATTTATCTTCATAAATTAAATCTGAGATACTATATCTCTATCATGTTAGTTATTAAATTTAATATATATTAATAAATTAAATTTAAAACTAACATAATATAATAATATCATATAATATATATATACATATATATATATAAGATATATATTTCAAAAATATATATATCTACATAATATTATTAATGAATATTATATATATATATATAAATATAAAATTCGTCCATCCTAAATTAAACATTATCTCATGTTGGGCCATTCTTGTGTGCGACCCTGTAGGCCCATATAGAGTTGGCAGTGGGCCAATATGTAATACCCCATCTTTTGAGACTCGAGGCTAGAGAATAAGGCTGAGATTATTGGATTGCTAAGCCCCGATTTAGCAAGATCCCAAATTATGATTAAAGGTTAATGACTTCAAAAGTGGATGTGGCTAGTGATAAATAACCCTTTTAGAGAATATGATGTGATTTGGCACTCGAATGTGATTTGTGTGTGTTGTGAGCAGCACCGAAACCCTGTATTTGAGTTCAATTGTAGATTAACATCCAAATTGACTAAGAATAGAGGGAAGAATTGAATGTGAATTGTGTTGACATGTTGAGATTGTTGTGAAAACATGTCAATATGATGTGAATTTGATTGATTTGGTGTTCCAATGGATTCCTTGTGAAAATTTATGTGGGGATGATGTTTGGTATGAAAATGGAACCAATAGAAGCAAAGAAGCAAAATCTGAAATTCTGTCCAGTGAAACTCTATTCTGGGCAGTCAGTTTGTGTGAACGTTTTGAATGACCAAATGGAGTCTACAAATTCCGAAACTTTCCTGTCTTAAAGCTCACATCCCAAGCTTCAAAATGGACATATAATTTGTGCCCTTTCATGTTGGGAACTGGGAGATATGACTGTCCAAAGTTTGAGGTCGAAAATGGACTCTGTTTTGGGGCAGTGATGAAATTTGTGTAATTCTGGAAATGTGTGGTGATTTCTAGTATTGGTAAATATTTTTCCTATAAAGAGGACTTAAATAGATTTCATTTGGCTTTGGAATCACCGCATTTTGATTTTTCTAGAATTAGTTAAGATTTTTCAAAGTTTGGGCAGAAAATCTGCCAGAAAATTCGAAAATGGGAATTATGACATCACCAAAATAAAAGATGACATCATCATGGAATTAAAATATTTCCCATCTTCTTCTTTCTCTCATTTCTGTCGTGAGTTTCAGCTAAAAAGAGAGAGAGACGTTTGAGAGCTCTTAGAGAGAGAAAGAGGTGAAATCTTACAAGGTAAGCCGATTTCTCCGACGATCTAGCTCCTAACGCGTATAACCTTGCTCCTAAGCTTCTTTTTCATGTTCTTTAAGGGGTTGGAAGCTCAATTTTCATGGTTAATAAGGGCTAGGGTTTCAGCCACTCTTGAGAAAAGCTAGTGGGAGCTTGAGGTAACTTCCAAACTTTCGTATATTGCTTATTCTGGCTGTTGTGGGCAATTTAATCGGTGAAATTTCGTCGGATTGCCATTGGTTTTAAATTTTGGAAATGACATGGCCTAGGGGTTATGCTGCCCAAATTGGGTCTTAATGTTAGTTGTAACCTAATGTAATGGTTAATAAAGTGGTTAGGAGTAGAAAGAAACACGTTTACGGAGCCGAAATCGAAAAACCCCAATTTTCCCTGGAGCACTTGTATATTTTGGTTATGGCTATAAATGGGTCTTAGAGTTGGATTTTCAATGATTTGATGGTTCCATTCAGTTCAGGATCAAAAATTAGGTGGGGTTACAGTTGATCACTTTTTCGGAAAAGACCAAAAAAGCATAATTACAAAAACGCCCCTGAAACCCTTAAAGTGGGGCTGTCAAGGGTAATTTTGTAATTGAGATTGAATTTGATAATTCTGAGTCCATAAATGGATTCCTTGGGCAAAAATATGTGAGAATAGCCCATGTCAAAATTTCAAGAAAAGTACAGCCGGGCCGGGTACGGCAGGTCTGGGCCGGTTCCCTGGGGGTATTTTAGTAAATTTTCAATATAGCCTCATATAACCCCAAGAAACACTATGGAAGTGTCTAAATAGTACATTTGACATTGTAGGATCGAATGTGAAGCCCTGAGTTGTTGGCATGCAAATCGAGGAGAAAAGACTGGAGGTAGGGAACTTATCTCTCCTGCATGCTCTGATAAATGTATTAATGTGTTGATGCATGTTGTTGCTTTCCTTGATTATGTGGAACATGTATGAATGATTTAAAGCTATGTTTCAATATATGCTATGGCCATATGTGTATCGTTTGAATCATTGAGCTTATAGATTTGTCATTATATGTGTGTATGAGTTATGTGATGTAAGCATGTCATGCATTAAACACTTATCTTACCTGCATATTGATAATGTTTCCCTACTGAGATTCTCGAATCTCACCCTCCCCTACTAACAATTTAGACAGGGCAAGTGGCTCGTGGAGGGAGCGGCTATGACTCATTCGAGATGAGATTGTGTAATCCCCATTTGAAGAATTGTAATGGGCAATTGTGCCTGTATATCTTTAGCGAAGGTATGTACCCGAGATTGCCAGGATGATTTTGTTGTGCACTCTAATATTTATATGAATGTGATTTATCTTCGCGTAGTAATTGTATTCGAAATGTGAATATGAGACCAAGTTTATAAATGATTTTGAAAGGTATTTTTGAAAACCCCATCATGTGATGGGTTAGTAAATGTTATTTGATTATTATTGGTCTCTATTTTATTTTAATCTTGTATTTCGGATATAATTACGGAGGGGGTTACATTTTTCGTATCAGAGCTGCAGTTCCTGGCAAAGATGTATTTTGCTAGGATATTTCCCTTAGGCCAAGCTAGGGAATGAGTGATGAGTTATGATTTTCTAAGGAAAATGCAATGATTTGTGATTTTGGTTGTTTGTGGTATACACATTTATATCCCTGGTGTTGTGGATATCGAATATTTGTGGATTATGTGTATACATTATTTGGTTATCCTGAATTTGTGTGTTTAAAGGTCTTAAGACCTAGGGGCTGATATGCCTTAGGCTGACAGAGATATTTGAGTTTATGCTGGAGTGGATGACGCTCCGTGGATTTGAGGGAAGTGATTCCCCGGTTCAACTGTGGTTGAAGGTTTGAAAGATAAATTGGGATCCAAGGATCAGACTCAATTGTCAAGCTGGTCCTTAGGAGGTTGATATGACCTATATGGTCTGTGGTACCAGGATGTGGTACTAGATTGGAATTGAAATGTGTATCAGGTATCCTGAGGTTGCTAGTGTTAATCTAGCACAAGGAAAAGTGATTCTGTGGAGAATTTGAATTTGAAAGAGTTACCTACAAGGATTTGAAGCGGAGAAGGCAACCTACAGGGAATTCTGATCGGAGAGGGCTACCTACGGTAACGTCTGATCGGAGCGGCTATTTGTGTGTTTATCACCTACGGCCCCCTGGGGGTGTGTATGGCACACAGTGGGAGGACCGTGCCTTCGGGGCGGTGGGGATACGGTTGATATTTGTGAGTTCTGGGTGGTGGGTTAGCCTATGAGGGGTGAGACCAGCCAGCCTAGCCACCTGGCAGCCCCATGTACGTGAGCAGGGTGGGCACTGACGCGGGGCATCCCCTGAGGGGGGTAAAACCGGGGTGTGACAATATTAAAAAAAATTGTGATAGCCGCCGTGACGACAAACCCTAGTGTGCAGCTGCCGTGACGATGAACCTTAGTGTGCACTCGCCATGACGTTGAATCATAGAATAGATCTCTGGGAACATTGGGAGTATGGGATCTCAACGAAGTGCTGGTCATGGCTCTGATTGATTTGAGTTGAATAGGGCCAAGGTCTGGCACAAATTGTGAATGTTGTCAGTTGTAGTAGGAAATTCCTATGGGACTCCTGTTAAATCAACTTGACATTGTTAAAGCACAGATGAGGAGAAAGACCTCAGAGTGTGCAGCAGAAGCGAGATAATGTGATGTGTTTAAGTACAACATTGAGCAGAAGCTCGAGTTTGTAGAAAGTGCAAGGTGTTAGTAATGGCTTCGAGAAGTAAAACTTTGAAGTCCAGATTAATTTGTGAGAAGGGGTCTTGAAGGATCCAAGTATGTGAAAAGAATTCATGATGTTGAAGGTGAAGTTGTTAAGATACCTGGTTCTAGCTTGCTGCGATTGTGTACTGTGAGTCCATCTCCCGGTTGGGCCAGATCGGGTTGGTTCGGTGGGCTGTGCCTGGTAGGCATAGGCTCAGGATGTGACGGATATTTGTGTGTCTTTCACCTGCGGCCGCATGGGGTAATTCCCATAGCGGAGGATCGTTCTGCTGGGACGGTAGTTTACGGGGGATTGACTATCTGGAAGCCAGAGTGGCTTTGTGATTTCCAGAGAGGCAATGTGATATGTATGCCAGTGAGGCAACATGTATGTGTGACAATTGTGAACAAGCTGGGATTAAGGTGTGGTTGTGGCCACAAGGCAGAGCTAGTTTAGCTGATGGCGAATTCGACTACTTGATTGGGGGTTCTCGTTTGTAAGGGCAATTACCCCGGCGTGGCCGGCTTGGCTAGCCACCACGTTGGTTGCACTGATGTTGACCCAAGGCCAAAAGGAAATGCATAAAATTAGATTATGCGATGTACATTTTATAAGGAAATGGATTTTCTTGTGGGTCCTGGGTGAAATGTGAGTAACCCAGCCACCGTCGCAGGGCATCCCCAGTGGGGGGTAAAACCGGAGAGGGCACCACCGGCATGGGGCATCCTTAGAGGGGTAAAACCGGGGTAGGTGTGACAATAATTGAGTAACCCAGCCACCGTCGCAGGGCATCCCCAGCGGGGGGTAAAACCGGGGTGGGCACCACCTGCACGGGACATCCCTAAAGGGGTAAAACTGGGGTGGGTGTGACAATAAAATCTGAGTCCGGTAACCCACGGACACCTATTGAACAGGTGTGATGTGGGAGCCAGCCACGCAGTAGAAGCACGGGCACCCATCGGAGGGGTGTGACTATAGAAAGGCACCTATGTGGGGTGTTCATAGCGAAAGCTGGCATTGTGAATACATTGAGTATAGAGATTAGAACGAAAGCTGTTGTTATTGTATGCACTGCCATTCCAATAGCCCTTGAGTAGCTAACAACCGTTCGGGTGTTGCAATGTGCACCTCGGCAAAGAAAGAGGGTGAGGATGGTATGTGACCACGCCAATAGTCCTCGAGTACCTAGCAATGGTTAGAGTGTGTAGTGTGCATCCCCGACGGAGAAAGAGGATGAGGCTGGTGTTGGGAGAGTGAGACTCTAGGTAAGCCGATATCGTAAGTTGCTTCGGATAGAAGAGATTGAGATTCTGGAGTGACCTGATAATGTGATGTTGTGGACTCCCAAAAGTCCCCGTTACCACCAGCGGAGTTATTGGTGGGTGTACGGGTGAGGGTAAAGCTGTGAAAGTGGATATAGTGAAAGTTGAAATGTTTGTGTATACAGTTGAGGTTGTCGTTTGATGTATTGAGGTTGTGGCGTTTTGGGGTTACTCCCGGAGCGGGTAACTAGATTGAGTTAAGCAGAGTGGTGGCCTATGTTGCCCAACTGCCAAAATCTTATGATATGGCTCATGATTTAGAGCCTCCGAATATTGAGATGCACTAGCCACTCATGAATTAGGGGGCTTACGACGATTGTGGTTATGTGATGATGGTGTTTTGGCAATCGTATGTGGAAGCAATTGTATCTGTTTGGCAAAATGTATGGTGATTGGGTTTGTGTGGCAATCATGAAGTGGGCTGATTGCAGTTTTATGGCAAGGATGTTGCATTTGTGTTCGTGCCGAAGATATGGCGCTATTACTAGTAAGGGGTGATAGCAAGATTGTATGGTGATTATGAGAATCCCGAATATTTGTATGAGCAACCGTGCATGACACATTAGTTTGTTTAAGATTCTTCCAAGAATCAGATTTGTGGTGCAACGGTTGTTTGCGTGGTCTAGAAGGGACCATCCAATGTGAAATGAATTGTGAAACGGAAGCTGTCGTGAAGAAGCATCCGTGGTTTGTGGATTAAGTGGTGTGACAAATTTCGAGGACAAAATTTATTGAACGGGGGGAGAAATTTAATACCCCAACTTTTGAGACTCGAGGCTAGAGAATAAGCCTGAGATTATTGGATTGCTAAGCCTCGGTTTAGCAAGATCCCAAATTGTGATTAAGGGTTAATGCCTTCAAAGGTGGATGTGGTTAGCGATAAATAACCTTTTTAGAGAATATGATGTGATTTGGCACTCGAATGTGATTCGTGTGTGTTGTGAGTAGCGCTGAAACCCTGTATTCGAGTTCAATTGTAGATTAACATCCAAATTGACTTAGAATAGAGGGAAGAATTGAATGTGAATTGTGTTGACATGTTGAGATTATTGTGAAAAAATGTCAATATGATGTGAATTTGATTGATTTGGTGTTCCAATGGATTCCTTGTGAAAATTTATGTAGGAATGATGTTCGGTATGAAAATGGAACCAATAGAAGCAAAGATGCAAAATCTGAAATTCTGTCCAGTGAAACTCTATTCTGGGCAGTCAGTTTGTATGAACGTTTTGAATGATCAAATGGTGTCTAAAAATTCTGAAACTTTGCAGTCATAAAACTCACATCCCAAGCTTCAAAATGGACATATAATTTGTGCCCTTTCATGTTGGGAACTGGGAGATATGACTGTCCAAAGTTTGAGGTCGAAAATGGACTCTGTTTTGGGGCAGTGATGAAATTTGTGTAATTCTGGAATTGTGTGGTGATTTGTAGTATTGGTAAATATTTTTCCTATAAAGAGGACTTAAATAGATTTCATTTGGCTTTGGAATCACCTCATTTCGATTTTTCTAGAATTAGTTAAGATTTTTCAAAGTTTGGGCAGAAAATCTGCCAGAAAATCCGAAAATGGGAATTATGACATCATCATGGAATTAAAATATTTCCCATCTTCTTCTTTCTCTCATTTCTGTCGTGATTTTCAGCTGAAAAGAGAGAGAGAGAGATGTTTGAGAGCTCTTAGAGAGAGAAAGAGGAGAAATCTTACAAGGTAAGCCGATTTCTCCGACGATCTAGCTCCTAACGCGTATAACCTTGCTCCTAAGCTTCTCTTTCATGTTCTTTAAGGGGTTGGAAGCTCAATTTTCGTGGTTAAGAAGGGCTAGGGTTTCAGCCACTCTTGAGAAAAGCTAGTGGGAGCTTGAGGTAACTTCCAAACTTTCGTATATTGCTTATTCTGGCTGTTGTGGGCAATTTAATCGGTGAAATTTCGTTGGATTGCCATTGGTTTTAAATTTTGGAAATGACATGGCCTAGGGGTTATGCTGCCCAAATTGGGTCTTAATGTTAGTTGTAACCTAATGTAATGGTTAATAAAGTGGTTAGGAGTAGAAAGAAACACGTCTACGGAGCCGAAACCGATAAAGCCCAATTTTCCCTGGAGTACTTGTATATTTCGGTTATGGCTATAAATGGGTCTTAGAGTTGGATTTTCAATGATTTGATGGTTCCATTGAGTTCAGGAGCGAAAATTAGGTGGGGTTACAGTTGATCACTTTTTCGGAAATGGCCGAAAAAGCATAATTACGAAAACGCCCCTGAAACCTTTAAAGTGGGGCTATCAAGGGTAATTTTGTAATTGACTTTGAATTTGATAATTCTGAGTCCTTAAATGGATTCCTTAGGTGAAAATATGTTAGAATAGCCCATGTCAAAATTTCAAGAAAAGTACAACTGGGCTGGGCCGGTTCCCCGGGGGTATTTTAGTAAATTTTCAATATAGCCTCATATAACCCCCAGAAATACTATGGAAGTGTCTAAATAGTACATTTGACATTGTAGGATCGAATGTAAAGCCCTGAGTTGTTGGCACACAAATCGAGGAGAAAAGACTGGAGGTAGGGAACTTATCTCTCCTGCATGCTCTGATAAATGTATTAATGTGTTGATGCATGTTGTTGCTTTCCTTGATTATGTGGAACATGTATGAATGATTTAAAGCTATGTTTCAATATATGTTATGGCCATATGGGTATCGTTTGAATCATTGAGCTTATAGATTTGTCATTATATGTGTGCATGAGTTATGTGATGCAAGCATGTCATGCATTAAACACTTATCTTACCTGCATATTGATAATGTTTCCCGACTGAGATTCTTGAATCTCACCCTCCCTACCAACAATTTAGACAGGGCAAGTGGCTCGTGGAGGGAGCGGCTAGGACTCCTTCGAGATGAGATTGTGTAATCCCCATTTGAAGAATTGTAATGGGCAATTATGCCCTGTATATCTTTAGTGAAGGTATTTACCCGAGATTGCCGGGATGATTTTGTTGTGCACTCTGATATTTATATGAATGTGATTTATCTTCGCATAGTAATTGTATTCGAAATGTGAATATAAGACCATGTTTATAAATGATTTTGAATGGTATTTTTGAAAACCCTATCATGTGATGGGTTATTAAATGTTATTTGATTATTATTGGTCTCTATTTCATTTTAATTGTGTATTTCGGATATAATTACGGAGGGGGTTACACAATAACTATACTAATCCAAAAGTCGCAAGCGGCCTCTAGCAAGACATTACGACTACCCAGTTCATATGAGGATCGTTATCACGATGCTACCTGTCATACAACCATGTCATGTCCCTTTTGTCACACGATATATCGATCAAGGATAAGGCATGGATAATGTCATCATCTTGTTCCTGACCATTACTTTCTCGATTCCTGAGTAGCCTGATAACAGAGACAGAAACTCCTTTCATCATAGTATAGCCATACATTTCTCAGACTCACTTATCGAGGGGCCCAGTAATATCTCTCTACTAATGTGAGGGACAAATTCCATCTTGATCATTCATATTCCTCTGCATGAAAAACCTCCAAGCCCGATCATAGCCATTATCATCACCCGGTCAAAAGTGACTTTTGACTAGTTCAAAGCTTAGCAATTCTCATGTAGGAATCCATGATGACCTCAGGTCTAAGGGCATTGTGACGTGGTTATACATGAGAAAAGCTTATGACTTGATCCATGTAGCTTTCTCATAGTGGGTCGGTCCAGCACCTTGTACTCTTACAAGTGCCTAAGACTTTAATTCATATCTCCATATCTTATCAAAGTCATACTGATCTTGTTTCATCTCTGCTCCCACATAGATGACCGAATAGGGACATTTTAGGACATTCTTTATAAATTATCCAAGGATACAATTATCACAGTTAACATGCAAATAATATGATAATAGAATGGAGAAATTTCATTAAAATAATAATGTTCAAAGTACAATGATTGACCCTTAGGGCACAATTTCCAACAAGATCATTGTAGATTGGACTAAACCAGGATAAATCACATTTTGCATATTCTCTTCCCTAACCTCTTAAAATTCCAGCATATATTATTTAAATAGCTAACTATTGATTTATCAATCATTACTTTCATAGTTACTGCTTTCACTAAGATACAAAAATGTTTTCTAAGTTCTTAAGTTTTTATCTTACACCCAACTCATCCCCCTCTTGGATGTCAGCCAGTTCTAACAATTTTGAGCCATATAAGTGGTTTACAAGGTCAAAATCCAAGTAGAAGATCTCACCTTAACCTTGTCTTCCTTTTCTCTTTCCTTAAGTGTGCTTGGCCGACCTTGAGACAAGTGAGAGTAAGTGATATTGTATTTAATTTAATTCACTTCAGTCCCCCCTTTAATACACTTGGGCGAAAATTGACCAAAAGGAAAGAGAAAAATGTGTGGCCAAGATTGCATCCGTTTGCTTACACTTATGGTTAATTAACTATGTCAGTTATTTTACTTTGGGTGAAGCTTTCTCTTTCCTCCTCTCTTATATTTTGGATGTAGGTTATGGTCCTTTGGAAAAGATAAATGAGCCCTCAAAATATTTTCATCTACTTCCTTACAATATATTATTTTATGCTAATTAATCACATGTAAAATTGACTTTTCTTCTTCCTTTTTCACTTGGCTATAATTGCTTCTTCTTTGCTTAATTTTGGACCAAGTGTTTTATTTCCATCTTCTCATCTCTTATTTGGATGGAATTTCTGCCTATTTGGAGAGGAAATGTTGACCAAAAAGTTTCTTATTGCTTCCTTTGTGTCATAGCTGTTAGATCCCATATGTTTTGATGATAACAAAGATTGGATCAATGATATGAAAGGATTTGATAACAAATAAATGAATTTGAAAAAAGTGGCAAAGCATTACTTGAAGTAAGCACTGGAGTAATAAACAAATTTTGTGAAGGCTTACTCGAGTAAGGAAAGCCATTACTTGAGTAGCCACTTGAGTAATCATATAGAATTTCATCCAGAGTGGCACTGCCAAAATTTGGAAGATAGTACTTGAGGGGCCACTCGAGTAATCTGCAAAGTTATATAGACCATTACTCAAGTAGCCACTCGAGTAACATGATTTGCAAAGGCATCACTACTCGAGTAATCAAGGTAAAAATCTTTCAGTAGCTCTCGGCCAAGAAATACAACATATTACTCAAGTAACCACTCGAGTAACCATGTGAGAAAAAGACATTACTCGAGGGAGCACTCTAGTAATCTGTGGAATTATTTAATCCATTACTCGAGGGATCACTCGAGTAACCAGGTAAGCAAACTCTCGGCCAAGATTTGAATGACATTACTTGAGGGAATAATAGAGTAATCTGAAAACTTATTTGAACTCTACTCGAGAGAACACTCGGGTAACTTCTGAAGAAAACACATGGCCACTCGAGTAACCAGATTACTAGAGTCAGCACCTGAGTAACCTGTGAAGGAAAGACATGGCCACTCGAGTAGCCACTCGAGTAATCAGGTATTTTCAAGGTTTTGATCTATCTCACTCCATGTCTTACCCGAGTAATATCTTATGAAACATGTTGAGTTACCCACTACCATATTTTTGACAGGTTTACTCAAGGGACCACTCGAGTAACATACATGATCACTCGAGTAGCCACTCGAGTAAGGCAGTCCAGAAATTATGCTTTCATCGAATGTTTATTAAATTATTTTCTATATGATTAACTCTTCATTACACTAGTATTCTAAGTACATTTGTAGAGAAACAATTAAAAATCATGCCAGAAGTGAAAGGTCAAATAAAAGTCTGAATGTTCACCTACCGCTACCTACCGCAAATGGATAGTTTTCAAATTTGAAGAATAGTCAACCGTTGCTACGTGAATTTAACGGACATATTTGAATTGTTTCCAACGGACAGTACAAATCATCTATATATATGGAGCATTCACAGAAAAGAAAATAATACACAAGAACTGAGAATACACTGATAAACAAACTCTTAGTGCTTTGTTTTCTTATACTCATTCATTGTACTTCATTAATTATATATATTTGCTCTGTGAGAGAGTTTTTCATTACAAACTCAATATTTGTTATTGAGATAACTTAAGGTTGTGGAACCTTGAGTTGGGGATTTGATTACAAGGTGAAGGGGGAGCGAGTGTCCAGGTGAAGGAACTTGCTGTGTACTGAGGTGCCAAGAACCCACTGAATCTTGGAGAATATAGTGAAACTCTTAGTCACTCTGAGTACTAGACGTAGGTCAAAGAGGTTGTGGCCGAACCAATATAATTCACAGTGTACACTTTGATGATATTTCTCTTTGCTCTCAACTATTTTAAATATTCAGTTAATCTACTTATATGCAACGAAATTTCTGGTATCACCCAATTCACCCCCCTCTTGGGTGAAAAGCTTGCACTAACATTTGGTATCAGTGCGTAGGTCTTCTTGTTAAGGTTTAACTGCCTAAGAAGGATCTAATGGCAAGCATGGGTAAAGGCATTCTTCCCGACGGAGCTTCTATCACAAGAACTCCGGGTTTCAATGGCGAACACTTCTCCTTCTGGAAGGCAAAGTTCAGAGTCTTTGTAATGGCTACTGATATGGGCTATGGGATGTGATTGAGAATGGAAACTACAAACCTGAAAAGATAGTAGATTCACAGAGAGTTCCCAAGACACCAGCAAAATATGATGAGAAGGACAAGAAACTCATTACACTCAACAACAAAGCAATTCTAATGATTCAAAGTGCCTTGAGTCAAAATGAGTACTTCAGAATCTGCACACTCCCAACAGCTAAAGAAATATGGGAAGCCATGGAAATAGCCCACGAAGGAACTCCAAGAATAAAAGAAAACTGGATCAAAACTCTAGTTATTGAGTTTGATTTACTTCGAATGAAATCAGGTGAGTCGATAGCTGAATTTGAACTTAGTTATACTTACCTTGTTAATCAACTTGCAGCACTTGAAAAATTCTATGATCAACATACCCAAGTATGAAAGATTTTAAATATGCTTTCTAAAGACTAGGAGGCAAGAGTCACTGTAAATGAGGAAGCAAAAGGTGAATCAATGCGATTAGTTGCTTCTCTATCTGGAAGCCTTTCTGAATATGAAAGTAAATTAAAGTTAAAACAAGAACTAGATGATATTGGTGATAAGAATAAAAGAGTTCTAGCACTGAAAGAAAAAGAAGAAGGAGAAGATGAAGATGAAGAGTTTGATGATGACGAAATGGGCCTTATCATAAAACAATTCAGAAAGTTTTACAAGAAAGGCCAAGGATTCAAAAACTTTCAGAAAGGAGGAACAAGCAATAAAGAACACATCATTTGCCTTGAATGTGGAAAGCCAGGACATTTCAAATCAAAATGTCTAAAATTGATTTAGAAGAATAAAGAGAAAAGGAAAGGCAAATTCTACAATAAGAAGAAAGCCTTTGTATCTGCCATATGGGGAGATAGTTCTTTTGACGAAGAAAGCAATGAAGAAGAAGTAGCCAATATCTGTCTAGTTGCTCAAGAGTAAACAGAAGAAGAGGTAACTGATTCTGATCCTACCTATGATGAATTACTTTCCGAATATAATGCTTTACATTCTGAATTCATCAAAGTAGTTAAAGAACTAGTTGTTTTCAAAAAGAAAAACAAAGCTCTTGAAGTAGAACTTAAAGAGATTCTTGAAAAAGATTGTGAAAACTGTACTTCTTTGAAAAAGAAAAACACTGATCTTACTAAATCTCTTGAAAAATTCACTGAAGGAAGTGAAATGCTAAATCTAATTTTAAAAGCTCAATGATTTGTAAATGATCGATCTGGGATTGGATATGATCCAAAATCAAACAGAAGGAAAGGAAGAAAGAAAGCTGGAGGTAAATCATATTTGACTTATTTTTAGCCTTCTATGCATACATCAAATCCTTTTGCACATTGTAATTATTGTAATAGAAAAGGTTAGTATACTTCATCATGCATTCATAAGAAGAAAGGAAATATAGGAATCTACAAATGGGTACCTAAAGGTTCATATGTTCTGAAAACTTTTGTACTAACCCAAAAGGACCCAAAAAGATGTAGGTACCTAAGACTTAATAGTATTTGATTGCAGATATGTTTTAAAGCATCCAAAACCAACAAGTGGTATATAGACAGTGGATGCTCTAGACATATGACCGGTGATTTCGAAAGTTTTACCACATTGCAATCTAAGGAAAGTAGAAAGGAAAAATTTGGAGGAAATCAATCGGGAAAAATAACAGGAATTGGTGAAATAAAAAATGATAAAGGAATACAAGTCAAAGATGTATATTATGTTTAAGGCTTTGTCATAATTTGCTGAGCGTAAGTCAAAGTGCAGATAAAGACAACTGGATAATATTTGATTCAGAGGAATGTCCTATTGTCAAATCGAAAAATGAAATTACAACAAATCAACCACTTCAATTGATCCATATGGATTTAGTTGGTCCAACAAGAGTTAAAAGCCTTGGTGGCAACTTATATTCATTGGTCATTATTGATGATTTCTCTAGATTTACATGGACTATTTTTCTGTCATCAAAGAATGAAACCTTTGCAGAATTCATTTTTTTTGCTAGGAAAGTGCAAAATGAGAAAGGTATGTCCATTACAGGTATCAGATAGATCATGGTGGAGAATTTGAAAATCAAGCATTTGATTAATATTGTGATACTAATGGCATTGATCACAATTTCTCTGCTCCAAGGACACCACAACAAAACGAAGTTGTGGAACGTAAGAATAGAGTGCTCACTGAAATGGCTAGAGCAATGCTGAATGAAAAGAATGTGTCTCAAGTTTTCTGGGCTGATACAATGAGCATATCATGCTATATTTCAAATAGAGCCTATATTAGAACAAAACTTGGAAAGACACCATACGAGCTATAGAAATGTAGGAAGCCAAATCTTGCTCATTTACACATCTTCGATTGTAAGTGTTTCATTCTTAACAATAGTAAAGATAACTTAGGAAAATTTGATTCTAGAACAGATGAAGGAATTTTCCTAGGCTATTCTAACTGAAGTAAAGCATATAGAATTTTCAATACAAGAACATATGTTCTTGAAGAATCAATTCACGTTGTATTTGATGAATTTGAATCCTCTGGTAAAACCATTGATGATGAGCTGGAAGTTGTTTTAAATCAAGAAAATGATCAATCTATTTATAAATCTCTTATTCCAGAAGTTAATCAAACCAAGGAAGAAGATCAGTCACTAGGACAACCTAAAGCTTGGAAATACAATAGGAGTCATCCTCTAGATGAAGTCATAGGAGATATGAATGAAGGAGTCAAAAATAGAAACAGAATTTTCAATGAAGTGAGTTTTTCTACATTCATTTATGAGATTGAACCTTTTAACATTGACGAAGCCCTATCAGACAATGATTGGGTTATAGCAATGCAAGAAGAACTAAACCAATTTGAAAGAAATCGAGTTTGGGATTTGGTTCCCCAATTTAAGGATCATTCGATCATTAGCCCTAAATGGGTATTCAAGAACAAACTTGATGAATCTGCAATTATTGTCAGAAACAAGGCAAGATTGGTGGCCAAAGGCTATAATCAGGAAGAAGGAATTGATTATGAGGAAATGTATGCTCCAGTGGCTAGATTGGAAGCTATACGAGTACTCTTAGCCTTTGCATGCATCAAAGGATTCAAACTCTATCAAATGGATGTAAAGAGTCCATTTCTAAATGGCTACATTATGGAAGAAGTATATGTAGATCAACCTCTAGGTTTCGAAGATGTAACCAAACCTGACCATGCTTTTAAACTCAAAACGGCTTTATACGGTTTAAAACAAGCTCCTAGAGCATGGTATGAAAGGCTCAGTAAATTTCTTATTGATCAAGGTTTTGTACAAGGAAAAGTTGATACAACACATTTTACAAAATGAAAATGTGATGATATATTAAATGTGCAAATATATGTTGATGATATAGTTTTCGGTGCTACTAACAAAACTATGTGCAAAGAATTTTTTGAGATAATGCAGGGGGAGTTTGAGATGTTAATGATGGGAGAATTGAATTTCTTTCTCAGATTGCAAATCAAACAAAGAAATAATGGAATTTTCATATCTCAAACGAAATATTTGAAAGAGCTATTGAAGAAGTATGGATTGGATAAAGCAAATGGAACGGACACACCCATGAGCTCAACCACATTGCTTGATGCGGATGTAAAGGGAAAAGATTACAACATCACAAAATATAGAGGAATTATTGGATCATTACTCTATCTCACTGTAAGCAGGCCTGATATTCAATTTAGTGTGGGTATGTGTGCAAGATATCAATCAGCACCAAAAGAGTCACATGCTGAAACCGTCAAATGAATCTTCTGATATCTTGCTGACACGCCAGAATTGGGTCTCTGGTATCCCAAAGGAAGAAGTGAATATCTAGTTGCATACTTAGACTCTAATCATGGAGGATACAAGAGGGACAGAAAGAGTACAAGTAGACAAGGCTAGGTTCTTGGAGGTTCACTTGTATTATGGTTTAGCAAGAAACAAACTACAGTGTCTCTTTCATCAAAGGAAGCTGAGTATATTGCAGTATCAATTTGTTGTGCACAAGTAATATAGTTAAAGCAACAACTTCAGGATCTTGGTATTTATTTGAAAGAAACACCAAAATACTGTGACAACACTAGCACGATAAGCTTGGCAAAGAATCCTGTTCAATATTCCATAACCAAGCATATTGATGTTAGACAACACTTTATCAGAGATCATGTCCAAAAGAAAGATGTTAAAGTCATATTCATTCCAACTCATCTTCAACTAGCTGATATCTTCACAAAACCTCTTGCAAAAGATCAATTTTTATATATTAGATGAGATTTGGGAATGGTAAATCCCAATGAATTGTAAGTTATTTAGTGTTTACAAAATGTTAGATGATATTATTTATTGATGTTTTGATGATTACTAACTTAAGCATCGGAGTTTCTAGTAATTTGTTTTGCAAGATCATAATAATCTATTTTGAAGTATGAATAGCAGAGGTTAACAGAGGACAACATTACTGGAGTGATAATTTCAAGTTATGAACATTACTGGAGTGACAACTTGAAGTAATGATAGCATTACTCGAGTAGCTACTCGAGTAATGAACTTGAAAATGTGCCAGTGAAGCATTAATTTCAAATGAAATGACACAACGGTTGGAAATGAACAGTCAGAAGGTGAAGAGACAGATTACCCGAGGGAGGCCTTTAGTGAACTTCAATGTTACTTGAGTAAGGCCTTGAGTGAACTTGGGTGCAAATCTCAAATCAGCTGAGTTTTAGTTCAAATCTGTTCTAAAGTGTCATCAAATATCGAGGGAATATACATAGATAATTACAATATTATTCATGCCAGGTACGTTCTTAAATCGGCTATATTTTAAAATTTTTTGGTATGATCACTCGCATAGCTACCCGAGTGAAGCTGATGATCACTCAAGTAAACCCTCGAGTGATATTGGGCTCTAGGTTATTTCAAGTCGATACTCGGTCATTTCTCACAAAATCTCTTTGAGTGATTCTCCTAGTGCTCTCATAAAAAATTTTCAAAATATTATTCTCTTCCCATAACCGGCAAAACCTAATGATTTACACCTTCAAAAACCTCTTAGATTGGACTGAATCATCTGCCCTAAACTCGCAACGCTCATCTTTATTTTTCTCTGAAATATTTGATTTTCTAAAATCACAATGGTGAGGACAAAATCTCCCAATCTTAGCATTCCTTCTGAGTCTTCTGAACCATATCAACCCTCTGATTCTTATTCCTCTCCTCTAACCAAGAAGAGGAAAATTTCTCCTAAACCAAAATCAAAGACCAAGCTACAAGCTAACTCTAAGGTGAAATGGGTTGTGATTAAGGAGCCCATTGCCACAAGAGCTCAATCCAAGAAGAGTTCACTCCCTAGAAAAGGCAAAAATACAAAAGAACCATCTCCTCCTTCCTCTGATTCATCTGACTCACCTACCTTTTCTCTTAAGCCTCTGAAAACACCTAAGGTCAGTGAGAAGGTTACCAAAGTCATGGTAGGCATGCTTGAAGAAGCTTTCCAATCTAAGGAAGCAAAGAAAGGGCAAACTTCAAAGCAAACAGAAGAGAGGGATGAAGAAATCACATTTCCTCCAAAGGGATTCAACGTAAGCAAGCTTGAGGAATCTCAAAAGTATCTGAGTCATTTTGCAAGAAGAAATATGTCCAAAATGCACTAAATTGACTACAAGGTGCTTCAAGAGATATTGAAATTTGATCAGAGTCCTTACCTTGATTCCTATATGCCCTGGCTATCTGTCAAACTCCCATTTTGCACCAAAGTTATGAGACATTTTTATTGTAACTTCGAACCTATTAATGATCCCGTTAGGAAGTTTGTGTAAGAAGAAATGACTTATAAGGTTAGAGGACAGAGAATTCTCATCTCACCTTCGAGAGTTAATACCTAGTTAGGAATAGAGAATCCTCTTGATGATGATTACCCTAACCTTGATTCAAACCAGATTATTCTCTATCCTCAGACCTGGTGAGATAGTGGGACCTCTCAACTTCAATATGAGTGATATGAGTGATTTTCATAGAGTCCTATGGTATATCTACTCTAGAGCTATGGTGAACAAATCCAATAACTTCACTCATTTCATTGAGAGAGACTTCAGAAAATTTGCCTTATTGATCCTCAAAGAGCAAAAAAACTTGGGAGAGTATATCTTCAATGAGATCAAGAGGTATAGATATGAAGGAAAACCAACTTCTCGAATGCCTTATCCTTAACTTATTTCTTTGTTTCTCAAGAAGAATAAGATTTGGTACTTGGAGAGTATGGAGCCGGTTGAGAGGTTAGCACCAGTGGGAAGGAATCAAATTGGAAAGTTGAATATTGAGATTCCTCTGAAGACACCTCTAGAAGCAAGTCCCAAGAAAAAGAAGAAGACTGACATAGCAACAAGTTGAATGGATGACACACAATCTTCTGCTCCAGCGAACACATCTTCTCCATCATTCTTTGGTGCCACAATGCAAATGTTCATGGAGAACATCCTGAGAGTTTCCATATTGATATTACAAATACTAATACGGAATTGGTAACCTATATGAATGAGAAGATGGAACAACTTGTGGAGAAGATGGATATAAAGCATGAAGAGTTGCTAGCTGAACAACGTGCCCAGGGTGAGCTTCAGAGATCCATTATTGCCAGACTTGATACTATGGCATCTGGATCCTCTACTCCTGGTCCTTTTGGTATTCTTGAGCCCATACCTGTCCCTAAACCTGGACCCTCTATACCTACGAGCATAGACCCTCTGAGAGTGGACCCAGCAATGTGTTGTTCTTTATGCTTGACCCTGACACATCCAAGCTTATCCACATCACCATAATGATCCACCTCAGCCTATTCAGGCAGAGCCCATACCTACTCCTATTGCATCACTTACACGCACTGAGGAGGTGCTTGAGTCTTCATTGGTTGCTATAGAGGAAGTATAAATTACTTCTTTGGTTCTTTACCCTTTATCTCCGGTGAATCCTCTAGAGTATGAGTCATTGACATTTCTTGTCACTCCTATCTCAGCAGCCAAGCCACCTACTCTTCCTTATGATTGATTCCACCTTTGTGATGAAGACAAAAATGAGGAGAAGAGCCTGAGTGATTTTGTGATGAATGGCTGAGTTGATGAATTGGGATTTGGGTGTATGGGGTCTTAGGGTGTTTTTTGTTTTTGGATGCTTTTAAGTTTTATTCCAAGTTTAATTATGTATTGAATTCTTCATTATGCAATTTGGTTCTTTATGACATTTCATTGAAATTATATTGCATTTTGGGACTAATGTGTTTTCAATAGTGTATGTAAGGTAAACAAGTAAATATAAGAACAAAAACTTTGAAAAGTTCTTTAATAAGCTATTTTAAAAGGAGTTTTCAAGTTTAAATTGAACAAAAGATTTCATATGAAAAGTATTTGAGAAGCATATGCTTGAAAACTCAATTCCAAAAACTTTGTTCAAAATCACCAAGTTTTGTCATCATCAAAAAGGGGGAGAATGTTAGATCCCATATGTTTTGATGATAACAAAGATTGGATCAATGATATGAAAGCATTTGATGACAAACAGATGAATTTGAACAAAGTGGCAAAGCATTACTTGAAGTAAGCACTGGAGTAATAAAAAAATTTTGTGAAGGAGTAAGGGAAGCCATTACTTGAGTAGCCACTTGAGTAATCACAGAGAATTTCATCCAGAGAGGCACTACCAAAATTTGGAAGATAATACTTGAGGGACCACTCGAGTAATCTGCAAAGTTATATAGACCATTACTCGAGTAGCCACTCGAGTAACATGATTTGCAAAGGCATCACTTGAGTAGTCACTCGAGTAATCAAGGTAAAAATCTTCCAATAGCTCTCGGCCAAGAAATGCAACATATTACTCGAGTAACCACTCGAGTAACCATGTGAGAAAAAGACATTACTCGAGGGAGCACTCTAGTAATCTGCTGAGTTATTTGATCCATTACTCGAGGGATCACTCGAGTAACCAGGTAAGCAAACTCTCAGCCAATATTTGAATGACATTACTCGAGGGAATAATCGAGTAATCTGCAAACTTATTTGAACTCTACTTGAGGGACTACTTGGGTAACTTCTGAAGAAAACACATGGCCACTCGAGTAACCAGATTACCAGAGTCAGCACCCGAGTAACCTGTGAAGGAAAGACATAGCCACTCGAGTAATCAGGTATTTTCAAGGTTTGTGATCTATCTCACTCCATGTCTTACATGAGTAATATCTTATAAAATACGTTGAGTTACCCACTGCCATATTTTTGACAGGTTTACTCAAGGGACCACTCGAGTAACAGACATGATTACTCGAGTAGCCATTAAGTAAGGCAATCCAGAAATTTTGCTTTTCATCAAATGTTTATTAAATTATTTTCTATATGATTAACTCTTCATTGCACTAGTATTCTAAGTACATTTGTAGAGAAACAATTAAAAATCATGCCAGAAGTGAAAGGTCAAATAAAAGTCTGAATGTTCACCTACCGCTACCTACCGCAAATGGATAGTTTTCAAATTTGAAGAATAGTCAACCGTTGCTACGTGAATTTAACGGACATATTTGAATTGTTTCCAACGGACAGTACAAATCATCTATATATATGAAGCATTCACAGAAAAGAAAATAATACACAAGAACTGAGAATACACTGATAAACAAACTCTTAGTGCTTTGTTTTCTTATACTCATTCATTGTACTTCATTAATTATATATATTTGCTCTGTGAGAGAGTTTTTCATTACAAACTCAATATTTGTTATTGAGATAACTTAAGGTTGTGGAACCTTGAGTTAGGGATTTTATTACAAGGTGTAAGGGGGAGCGAGTGTCCAGGTGAAGGAACTTGCTGTATACTGAGGTACCAAGAACCACTGAATCTTGGAGAATATAGTGAAACTCTTAAAGTCGCTGTGAGTACTGGACGTAGGTCAAAGAGGTTGTGGTCGAACCGGTATAACTCTCGGTGTACACCTCGGTGATATTTCTCTTTGCTCTCAACTCTTTTAAATATTCAGTTAATTTACTTATATGCAACGAAATTTCTGGAATCACCCAATTCACCCCCCTCTTGGGTGAAATGCTTGTACTAATAATAGCCACAATTTTTGACCAAGTCTTCTTGTAAAGTATATTGAGTAATCCTCTTTTTCTCTTAGTATGCCTTTTTGGACGTTTTTAACCATATGAGAGGAGGGAGTTGATTTGCTTTTCAACCCTCATAATTACTCTTACTTTTCAAGAGCAAATCTTAACCTTTCATTTTGGTTTCCAATCTTAACCTCAAGATTAAGTGGCAATTGTCACTTTTGCCATTGATTAATGCAATATTATTTCTTGTGCTATTAGTTCTTTTCTTTCTTTACATTTCTCTTTGTTTCTTCTTCCTAGACACCATTTCCCTTTTCCTTTAGATCCGAGTTAGGTTCTATGTCTCTGACCCATCCTAAAGGAATAAGGTATTTTCTTTCGGTTAATTCACACCAAAATTCATAATCTATTCTGGGTGCGACGTCTATTAGGCACTCTGTTCCTTATGCCTTCCTGGGATACTTCCTAAAATAAGCTTAGTAGCCTACTTTATTTAGGCTTATTCTTTGGCTTCTAATCCCAAAATTTAGGGTATTACAATTACCTATTCCTAGTTCATTTATTACGCTTAGGAAAAACATTCATCCATCATGCGGTTATATTAGTATCCACTTCAAACATTAATATTTACATATGTATTAGCAAGTATAAATCCTTAACTCTTCACTGCAACTTCTTTTTCTGGCACATCGTTCTGTATCCCTCTTCTGTGCTCACATGCCTATATGGTTGGTTGTGGGAGGGTGAGATTTGGGGGAATCTTAGTAGCAATCAATACCACTTAGTATGCAAGAGAAATGCTTAATGTATAACATGCTTGCCTTACATGGATTCATGCTAACATAATGACATACCTGCATACTCAATGTTTCACATATCATACTCATAGCCATAACATACATAGAAATATAGTTTCAATCATTTATACATGTCTCACATAATCAAGCAAAGCAATCTTCCACATCAATACATAAGCATAAATATGAAGTACATGCAAGTAGGGTAAGTTCACTACCTCTTGACTTTGATTCCTCCTCTTGTACCTTCTCTTCCAACCACTGAACTTGCTTGCAGATTCTTCCATTCCTCTTCTTTGCTATCTCATAGCCCTAGATATATAGCGACCTCATTAGAGCCATGACAAATGAATATCCTATGTGGCTTACATTAGCCTCTAGAACATGTCTCTTATCTTTGGACCCATACTTGTCCCAAATTACCTTAAATGCTACAAATTCGTGGGTCACCATAGTTTACCCGATTTATCACCTAACTTTGAAAAATCATACCTTAATCTCTAGAACTCCAAATGAGTTAGTTCAAATTTCTATGTAATATTCTTTAAGTATATTTTAATGAAAAAAATACTTTCTACTACCATTTCCGCTCACACATTTCCAAAAACTCCAATAAATCCTTACTGCCACAAAATTCCTTTTAGATTCAATGCCCAAATTCAAAGATTCATATCTTACAACCTACTAACCAAAATGACACATATTATATATAAAATTAAAGCTTAGGACACCTACTATGAATCTGAAAAATATGATGGCCACCGGACAAGATTTGGCCATTCAAAAACATGTCACAACTAGGTTGTTCCCCAAACAATGCTGACTGGCAGTACCTAACTTTAAATTCCAAAATTTGTATTTTCTATCCAATCACTGTAAAATCGTGATCCTAGGCTATTCTTACACAATTTTTCATGTCAAAGCCATTAGCATCCTCAATTTACTCAAAATCATTCTCTTTCTTCATGTTCTATCCCTAACTAAAAACCCACTCTTAAGCCAACAACAATCAATTTGCAAATTTAACCACTAAACCACTCTAATATCACATTAAGCTTCATTCATCACTATATTCATCATCACAACATCATAAAGTCACATTTTTTTAAGTTGGTTGAAACCTAGCAGCCATAGAAATTCAAGAAAACTCAATGAAACATCAAGATATTCGGTTCACATTTAAGCTTAGGCTTTCATCTTCGCGATTCTACAACCGGTTCAGAATTCCAGTAGCATCGACCCTAGGTAGACTGCACCAAACACCTCAGATTGGAAATATAAAATCCTATAAAGGAAGCCTACACTGAGTAGAAGACGATTATTGAAGGTTCCGTTGGCCAGAAACACCGATTCGAGCTTGAATAGGTGCAAGAACACTTTGTGTTCTTACTACTCATCTTCCTTCTCTCTTCTTTCAATTTCTCTCCTTTTTTCTTATCTTTCCTTCCATTTCTTCTTATTGGCTGAATTGATAAAAAAGGATGGAAGAGTTGGATTTGTGCCATGTGTCCCTTACTTTGATCTATTGGTGCCATAGTGTGACAAGTGTCATGTGAATAAATCATAGGATGACATGTGGCTAGCTAGCATAATCTTTTTTCTCTCTTCTCTTTCTCCTAGGCGTCATTGAGGATCTAGGCAAGAATGGCTTGATAAATTTCCCTGACTTAGAGGCTAGGTGGCACCTCTCTAGAGTGCCAGCACAAAAGTGAAAAATCACATGCCATAATGAAAAACATTGGCACCTTCTTATCAAGCCAACACAAAAGTTAAATTGTACATCTCATGATGAAAGGACTAGTGTCACTTTCTTATAGGGCCACAAAAAATGTTGAGTCATTATTACTTACTTTATTAAAGCTACTTTATTGGTGTAAGGCCTATATCATGCTACGTGTCTGGTCTGGGACATTCTACTTGACTCACTACGCACTTAGCACACCGGTTGCTAAATGTTAGTATGCCACAAGTGGGGCCCACATGGTGCCACATGTATTTCTGTATGCCATCAAAATGGCACCTAAGTGTACTCTTGTACACACACACATGTATATTGTATCCGATGTCCTTTATATATTGGGCCCTTATACTATCCGGAGAGTCACTCTCTACCCAGAGGACCGAGCCTTACATTCCTTGAGATCATTCTACCTCTCATCATTCTTGAGACTCTTCCCAAATTGGGTTTAATAGTATGCCTGATATAGGCTTATCCTTAAGTCTATAGGCCCAAAATTTAGGATATTATGTTTGCTATATAATAATTATTGGAAAGGGAGAGATTAACAAGAATCTCAGTAGTTACTACATTCAATCATAACATATGCACGTTTATGAAGCATGCTAAGCAAACCATTATATAACAACAATCATCACGAACAACATTTAGCAATCAATGCAGCATAAACAACAATCACAGGGCACCTTGCTCTAATACTACAGTGCTTGGTAACTTAGGTTTTATGGCCTAGGGCCTTTACCCCATACATACTTGCATATCAGGTCTTATTGCCTCGGGTCACTACCTGGTACAATTTTGAATGCATATTAGGTCTTATGGCCAAGGACATACTGGTCCAACAGGTCTTATTGCCTCAGGACCTACTCCTCCAACATCAATACCGTATATTCATGAAAAAATATAATAGATGGTAAAACCATACATGTAGAACAATACATAATATATGACAAAAGAGTTACTACCTGACAACCTTTCCGATACTTTATCTTTATCAATCGACTTCTTCTTCAGGCTTGGGCAAATGTTGAGTGCTATAATTTAGAATTCATGAATAAATGGGTTATTACTCACTTCAATGCTATTGGCATAATAAATATTATGTTGTTCTTTGACTCATCCCTTTTTATGTCCATAGCTTTGTTGGTTATCTCTAATACTCTTTGTGCTATTTCTAAGGCTTACTTAATCTAATCTAAGATGTGTTATATGTTCTCCTTCCTTGTGTTTTGGGTATCTAATGTCATCACATTAGCCTCTAAAACATGTTTATAATCCTTAAGTTTCATACTCATCACAATTCCCTTCAAAACTATAAATTCAAGATTCAATCCTAATCTACTAGAGATTTCATTAAACAAATTTGAAAATTCATATCTTAATCTAAAAACCCCTAAATTATGTGGTTCAAATTTCAATGTGAATCTGTTTAAGTCCTCTATAAAGTAAAAATATTAACCAGTGCCAATTATAGGTGCTAAGATCCTAAAATCATCGATCAACATATCTACCTCAGAATTCATTCCAGGTTTGATACCTTAACTTTTACAATTCATAACTTACAAACTACTCATCCAAATAACGCACTCTATACCTTATTTTAAAGCTTAAGATGTGTACTATTGAGTTGTAAAATTTCAAAATCATTAGACAAGGTTTGGAAAACCAAAATCAAACCTCAACCAACCAGACTTCCTAAAAATTCAATCTAGCAACAACAATCCTCAAGCAACCTTTAACTCCAATTTTAGGGTTTTCAGTCCAACCCTTTTAAGATCATTTCTACAAGCTATTCTGACACAACTTTTCCTGTAGAATCTATTTCTATCCTCAAATTTGGTAAAATCCAATTCCTTCCCTATAAACATGTTAAGCCCTAAACATTAGGGTTTTGTAGGCAAAATTCTACTTTCAATCCAATGCTTCCAAAATCACTTCCTCATCTTAATCCTACACAAATTTCATTCTAAACTCATTGGAAACTCTAAAATCAACAAAATCACAATCTTTCTCTTTTGTCTTAGTCTGGCCAAAAAACACCATAGGTCACCACAAGAGGATTTTGCAATTTTAATCCATAAAACTTTATTTATTTCTATAGTACTTATACCTCTTCTAACCATCATGATCATGTTCACAAAATTATCAAAATCCTAAGATTACCTCTTGACAAAAATTGGGGCAGCATATCAATCTCATGAAAACTCAACCAAATTTCAAGATGCTAGATTCAAATAAGAGCTTATGCTTACATCTATTTGGTGTTACAACGCATTCTTGAATTTCAAGTATATAAAACCATAAAAATGTTGCTCTTGATGAGAGGAACAAGATTGGTGAAGGCACTTTAAGCTAGAAACATGATTTTGGGGATGTAATTAGCTCAAGAACACTTTCTCTCACTTGTTCTTCAAAGTTTTTGCCACCTTCTCTCTTCTTTCCTTTTCTCACTAATTTTCTCTTATTTTTCCCTCTCTTGGCCAAAATTTAAGGTGGGGTAAGTGTTAAGTTTAATTATCACAAGTGTGCTTAAGTGTTTGGTGTAACACCCTATTTTTATTCACCAATATTTCTTGTAAATATTTATTGCATTCAATGGAATAAAATGGTGAATTTTGGTGCATTTGGAATGGCAAAAATACCTTTAATTGAGGTTACATGAAAATTGGGCTACAACAAGACATAAAGCCAATTTTTGTCTTCCAAAAAGTTTACTATTTAAGCTCAAATTGGAGAATAAAAGAGCACAACTTTTGGCTCAATATTAAGGGTAAAAAGTCGGCCACGAAGAGAGGAAAGAGGAAGAAGTTAAAATTTAATAAAAAAAATGTAAGGAAAAAATGGTAATTTTCCAATAAAGCAAAAATTTAATTATTTTCCCATTTTCTTGAAGCCATTGTTGGTTAAATAAGAAAATTGAGGGAAAGCAAATATTTGGAGATAAATATCCAATTTGGAGCAATTATGGCCAAGTAAAAATAAGTTGAAAAAGGCAAAAAGTAAATATGGATTAATTAATTATTTGTAGAAGGGAATTATGAAAAAGCAAGAAGGCATTAATTATTTCCCTTCCTCTTATGAATTTTAGCCAAATGGGAAAGGAGGAAAATATTTACTTGGAAGAGAATTATGCCATGTGCAATTATCTTTAGCCAAGTGAAAAGCAAGAAGTCTTAAAACTAAATTACACATGCTTAATCAACATTAAAATATATTATAATTAGAGAGGTGTAAGAATATATTACAAGAGCTTATCAACTCTTTCCTTAGGCCATATTTCAGCCAAGTGAGAAAAATAGAGAGAGAAATAGAGCTTGGAGAAACAAGAGCAAAGAGAGAGCTAGAGATAAGCAAGAATCAAGAATCAAGGTATGTAAGCGTGAAATTCAAGTGTTTAGCTCTTTAGTTCATGTATAACTCCCTATAATCTCTATGCCACCAAGAATATCATGTTTAGTAAGCAAAAATCCAAGATAAGAGAGAGAGGGAGAGGACGGCTAGAGAGAGAAATAGGTGAAATCAAGAGGTAACCTCAAGGACCTTAATTCTCTCGATAAATATGTTGTTGTTGTAGTTGTTGTTGGCTGGATTTGTGGTTGTTTTGATTGCTTTTGTAATTTTGGGATGATGAAACCCTAACAGGTTGTGCTTCCCACATTTCTACTAATCATTATGATTAAGTGTTTAAATGGTTAAACATATGATTAGGAGTGAAAATGAATGTTTTTAAAGGGTTAAATAAAGAGAACATCATTTTCCCCAAATTTTTGTAACTTTCGGCTAGACCCAGAACTGAGGGTTAGAGTCAGAATTTCATTAATTTGATGGTTCCATTGTGTCTAGAAAGAAAAATTGTGTAGGGTACATGTGCATTGTAAAGTATAAAGGTCTTGGAATGTGAAATGACAAAATTACCTTTAAAATTTTAAGTTAGAGGCTGTCAAGGGCATTTTAATCTTTTGGCTGTGAATTGGTAAAACTAAGGTAAAAAAATGTATTCTACATGTGAAACTTTATAGGAATAGCCTAGGTTATAATTTTTGGAAAAGTATAGTCGGGCCGGGTATAAAGGGACTTGGACTAGGTCGCTAGGGGTATTTTAGTCATTTTGCAATTTTAAGATAAGATAACCAACAAAATAAGTTTGAAAGAATATATGAATGTGTAATAACTCATTTCTTTGAAAATTTGGAATTTTAGGATTAGACAGTTTGCCCAAGCTAAGACAAAGACTTAGAGCAGGGAAAAGGGACTTAAAGTAGTAACTCTATCTTTTAAAAACTCTGTGAACTTGTATATGCTTTTTGTATGCCATCTTCTCTAATATGTATAATGCACACACATTATTTGATTGGTGTGGGAAAATCACAAGTATCGTCCGAGGGGAAAAGCACAAGTACCCTAATGGCCCAAAGGGGACCTAGTTATGATACATAGTGCCTACAAGGTACATTGCCCAGTATGTGGTCTTGAGGCCAGCTGAGGTACAGACAAGTAGGGATTCTAACAATTGTTGGCCTTGAATATGTGCACATACCGATTATTATTACTATAGTGTTATTATTCTGTTGCAGTATATGGTGCTTGGCATATTTATTTATCGCATTATCTATGAATGATTTCCTGTTACTACTGAGATTCGTTTGAATCTCACCCTTTCCAATATTTAAAAATATTCCAGTAGAAGTTAGCGGCTTTAAGGACAAAACCATAAATACCAGGAACTAAGGGTATCGGATCAAGATGGCGTAGATGTTGGTTATCGTTAGTTTATTTTGGTAGTTTTGGACAATTTGTATATATTTTTCAAACCCTATAGGGATTTCCTATATTATAGACAAGTACTCATTATCAGTATATTTGTGCTATATCTGTATGCCTATGGAACTATGCCTTTATTACTCTGAAAAATATCGAAATGTTAAGGGGTTTGACATTCGACCTAGCAAGAAGCCATGTGTCCTCTTAGAATTCGACAAACTCTTCCCTTTGGGCCTTTGGTCAACTTTACTGGTCAAGGGAAGGGAAGTCCATTAATTCCATTTAACTTGCATGTGTGGTGTCTAGGGAGGATGGACATGTGTCCTGATGGAAGATCGATAAGTTGTCCCATAAATTTTTGCTTGTGTTTCTCATGGGGCTAGGTGGCGTCATATCATTGAGCCAACCCAAAAGGAGAAGTTAGGTAAAAAGCTAAGGGACTTAGGTGGCAGCATCATGTGATTCCAACCCAAAAGCAAAAGTTAGGTAAAAAGCTACTTTAATAAAGTTACTTTATGTAGTGTATACTCAAAATGGCGCCATGTGTGCTTGTGTGTGTGTGTCATAAAATGACACCAAGTGTACATAGGCACCAGTATATTTTATTCGACTAATTATACACACTAAGCAACACTGGTTACTAAATTTCAATATGTTATAGGGGCAAGAGAGAGGAAGTGGTGGAGGTCATTTGGGTGTGCTAAGATAAGTGATTTATCTCCTTGTTCTTATCTTTTCCTCTTAGTTTCAAAGATGATTGATAGTGAAAAATTTTAGGATTTATATGATTTGAAATATTTGGATGTTCCAATGTATTGTTTAGCTTTTAATGGCCATAATAGTGTTAGAATAATAATGGGTATGGTTTATTTTTACCTAAATGGTTGATTTGAGGAACTTGAAATTAGAGTTTAGTTGGGAAATTGAGATTTTTGACAATAGATCTTTTAAATCCTAATTTCTATAATTTATTGGAGGTTATATTGAGGATTAAATGGATTGTATTTGAGGTTTATAAGGAAATATGAATATTTGAAATTTTTGAGTGAAAATTTAAGTGTAGGAAATTGGAGGTTTTTGAATAAATTAAGGAGATAGTTGTATTTTGGTGGTTCTAATAAGTAAGAAATAATTTGTGAAAGAAAGACATGTGATTGTAATGATGATGTGAGGAAGAGTTGATTTATGTGATTTGCGCTAAGGACTAAAGTGAACAATTTTGGGGATTTTAAGGTGATTGGAGGGAAGTATTATTGTTAAAAATTTTAATTGAGTGAAAAGGAGTTGAGAAAAGTTACGATTTTTTTTATTTGAAATGATGATTTGAAGAATAGATAAATTGTTATAATTTTTCTAAGGAAATTTAAGTGAGCCAATCATGGGAGTCTAATTACTTATTATTTATATCATTGTATGATTAGTATTCTTGTTAATTTTATTAACATATAACTATGTATTTATTATAGAGTGAACTTCAACTTTGGCTTGTTGGACTTGAATTCTCTCACGTTTAGTTTTCTTGTCAAGAACTTGAGGTAACCACTTTCCAATTTACCTTGTATATTTGTTGAGGTAAGTATAAGTGTATGTTGGTATTTTCAATGGCTATAAGTATATGTCATTGTATTTCACATATGAAAAATTCACATATATGAAATTTATGTTTGAGTAAATTTTTTAGTTAAGTAGGCTAAAATTGTTTATCTTGTTATTCTAATGTTGATGATGCATAAAATTTGAATGTTGAATTTATGAGAATAAATTATTGATGTTGAACTTTGTGATGTTGAATTACGTATTGAAGTGTATACAATTGTGGTGAGATTGTTAGATTTCAAGTTTTGATGATAACAAAAGATCATTGTGTGTTGTGGTAAGAAATTCATACTTTGCAATGGTTAAAAATACTACCAAATGTATTTCACAAAGTTTAGAAGTGTTTGCTGTTAGTTTTACTGATGCACTCGAGTGATGGAGTTAGCACTTGAGCATTAAGCTAATTTGCTCAAGTTGAGGTAAACTCAAAATGAAGCTTGCCTCTTTCATTTGGTATCAGAGCGAGGTCTTCCCCGAAGAGCCTAACAACTTGAGAAGGATTCGGCAAATGGCAACAATTGGTGAGAAAATCCTTCCAGACCGAGCTTCAATCACTAGACCTCCTAGTTTTGCTAGAGAACATTTTTCGTTCTGGAAAGCTAAATTCAGAGTGTTCGTGATGGCTGACAAATATAGTCTATGGAATGTGATACAAGACGGTGACTATGTTCCAATGAAGAAAATCGAAGATAGAGTCATTAAAAAGAGCCCAGATTAATTTGACGAAGATGACAAGAGGTTAGTAACGTTAAATAGTAAAGCTATTTTAATGATACAGAGTGCTTTCAGTCAAAAGGAATATTTCCAAATCTGCACTCTACTAATAGCCAAAGATATGTGGCATGCTCTTGAAATCGCTCATGAAAGCACATCCGAAATCAAAGAAAATAGAGTCAATACTCTAATTATAGAGTATGATATATTTCGTACGAAACCTGGAGAAGGAATATTATAATTTGAACTCAGATACACTCATCTTGTTAATCAACTATCTGCACTTGGGAAATCATTTGACCAAAATTCCCAGGTAAGAAAGATTCTTAATATTCTCACGAAAGAATGGGAAGCGAAGGTGATACAACTATCGAAGAAGCTAAAGGAGAGTCAATGAGATCTGTAGCTGCTCTCTTTGGTAGCCATCCTGAGTATGAAGGGAAGTTGAGATTCAAGAAGGAACTAGAAGAGTTCGATGATAAAAAGAAAAGAGGACTTGCACTCAAGATATCAAGGAAGAAGAATCTTCTGAAAACGAAGATGTTCCTGATGATGATGCTATGGGAATGATCGTGAGAAAATTCAAGAAGTTCTATAGAAGAGGCCAAAAGAACTTCAAAAATTATCAAGGTAGACCAAGCAAGAAAGAAAACAAGGAGCAACAGATAGTATGCATCATGTAGCGATTGTAATAGGAAAGGACATTATACTTCATTATGTTATTTTAGAAAAAGACAAGTCATTGGCATGTATAAATGGGTTCCGAAAGGGACACATGTACCAAAAGTATTACATACTTACCACAAAGGACCCAAGAAAGTG
Source organism: Inga leiocalycina (assembly GCA_963242795.1). NCBI lineage: Eukaryota > Viridiplantae > Streptophyta > Magnoliopsida > Fabales > Fabaceae > Inga > Inga leiocalycina. The sequence continues at coordinate 37,193,446 of OY725331.1, forward strand.
TGGGTACTTAAAACTTGATCACCTTACTCTAGGTATGTCTCAAAGCATCATAAGCAAACAAGCGGTACATTGATAGTGGATGCTCAAGACACACGACTGGTACTAAAAATAAGTTCACTATGCTGGAAACTAGAGAAGGAGGAAAGGTAACTTTTGGAGGTAACTAATCTGGACGTATTGCTGGAATTGGTGAAGCGAGAAAATCCGATGGTGTTCAGATCAATGATGTATATTACGTTGAAGGATTATGCCACAACCTCTTGAGTGTAAGTCAAAGCACTGACAGAGATAACTGGGTGATCTTTGATTCAAAAGAATGCTTGATAGTAAACAAGAAAGATCTGCCGTTTAACAAAGAATCCATCAAGGCAAAGATCCAAGCTCAAAGGGACGGTAACTGTTATACTATTGATTTAAATTCAAATTCTTTTGAAAATTGTTTTCTTAGCAGATAAGAGGAAAGTTGGTTATGGCATAAACGTCTAGCTCATGTTAATATGAACCAACTTGACAAACTGATTAGAAAAGATTTAGTTGTTGGTCTTCCTAAACTAAAATTCAAAGATAACATGATTTGTGATCCTTGTCAAAAAGGTAAACAAACTAAATCTTCATTCAAAACAAAGTATGAGATTTCTACTTCCAAACCTTTACAATTACTTTATATGGATTTGGTAGGTCCAGCAAGAGTAAAAAGTTTTGGAGGAAATCTTTAACTTGAGTAATTGTCGATGATTTTACAAGATTTACATGGACTATATTTATTGCTTCAAAAGATGAAACATTTGTCAAATTTATTATGTTTTCTAAGAAGGTCCAAAATGAGAAAGGTATTTCTATTGTTTCTATTAGGACAGACCATGGAGGAGAATTTGATAATCAACTCTTTGAAGACTTCTGCAACAATGAGGGAATAGATCACAACTTCTCTGCACCTAGAACACTGCAGCAAAATGGAGTAGTAGAAAGGAAGAATAGAGTCTTCACAGAAATGGCAAGAGCAATACTTAATGAAAAAGAAATGTCACAAGTGTTCTGGGCGGATGCAATGAGTACCGTATGCTATATTTCAAATTGAACATATATTTGCAAGTCACTTGGAAAGACACCATATGAACTCTACAAGGGGAGAAAGCTAAATCTTGCTCATCTACACATCTTTGGATGCATGTGCTTCATTCCCAACAATTGTAAAGAAAACTTGGGTAAATTTGATTCAAAGTCTGATGAAGGTTTATTTCTAGGATATTCTAATAGAAGTAAAGCATGTATAGTTTTTAATAAAAGAACATGTACAATTGAAGAGTCCATTCATGTTGTGTTTGATGAAATAGATTCTCAGACAAAGCATTTTAAAGAAGAAGAAATGGATTTGATAAAGAAAAACAAAACTATTTCAAAATAGAATTATCTTGAAACAAATGATTTTCAAAATATAGAAGATGTCAATGATCATGCTCAACCAAACGTATGGAGACATATTAAAGATCATCCAATTGATCAAGTAATTGGAGATATTCACGAAGGCATCAAAACCAAAAATAGAATTCTCAATAAGGTAACTTTTTCTGCTTTTATTTCTAATATTGAACCTTCTATTATGGAAGAAGCTTTATCTGACAATGATTGGGTGATTGCTAAGCAAGAAGAATTAAATCAATTCCGAAGAAATCAAGTTTGGGATTTGGTTCCTCGACCTAAAGATCACTCGGTTATAGGTACCAAATGGGTTTTCAAAAACAAACTTGATGAATAAGCAATCATTGTGAGAAACAAAGAAAGATTGGTAGCCAAAGGCTATAATCAAGAAGAAGGTATTAATTATGAGGAAACATATGCTCCAATGGCAAGATTGGAAGCAATACGAGTACTCTTAGCTTTTGCTTGCATTAAAGGTTTTAAACTTTATCAAATGGATATGAAAAGTTCTTTTCTAAATGGTTATATTAGAGAGGAAGTATATGTAGAACAACCTCCTGGTTTTGAAGATGAAACAAAGCCTGATTATGTTTACAAACTTAAGAAAGCTTTATATAGGTTGAAACAAGCTCCTAGAGCTTGGTATGAAAGACTAAGCAAGTTTCTTCTTGATTAAAACTTTGTCAGAGGAAAAGTAATACAACTCTTTCATCAAACATGACAAATATGATCTTCTAATTGTTCAAATTTATGTTGATGATATTATTTTTGATGCTACTAATGAATCTCTTTGTCAAGAATTTTCCAAGATTATGCAGGGAGAGTTTGAGATGTCCATGATGGGAGAATTAAACTTCTTTCTTGGACTTCTAATCAAGCAGAAGAAGAATGGAATATTTGTATCTCAAATAAAATATTTGAAAGAGTTGTTGAAGAAATATGGATTGGACAATGCTAATGGAGCTGATACTCCAATGAGATCTGCAAATAGTTGGATACTAACGTAAAAGGCCCTAACTACAACATCACTAAATATAGAGGAATGATTGGTTCATTACGCTATCTCACAGCAAGCAGGCCGGATATACAATTCAGTGTTGGAATGTGTGCAAGGTATCAATCTGCTCCTAAGGTATCACATACAGAGACTGTGAAAAGAATCTTCAAATACATAGGAGACACTACAGAACTCAGCCTATGGTATCCAAAAATAGGAAATGAATATTTGATGGCCTATCCAGATTCAGATCATGGAGGATATAAAACTGACAAGAAAAGTACTAGTGGTCAATGTCAATTCCTTGGAGCCTCTCTGTTATCATGGTTCAGTAAGAAATAGAACCCAGTGCCATTATCTTCTACTGAAGCAGAATACATAGCTGCAACAAGCTGTTGTTGTCAAGTACTGTGGTTGAAGCAACAACTTCAGGATTTGGGGATATACTTAAAGGAGATACCAATTTACTGTGACAACACTAGTACCATTAGCCTGGCCAAGAATCCTGTTCAACATTCAAGGACCAAACACATAGATATTCGACATCATTTCATTCGAGATCACGTGCAAAAGAAGGATGTCAAAGTAGAATTCATACCAACACATCTTCAACTCACTGACATATTCACAAAGCCAATAGCTAAAGATCAATTCTTATATATTCGAACAGAATTGGGAATGGTTAATCCTAATGAGTTGTAAGTTTTTCTTTTTAATTATTATGTTTAATGAGTTTTGATGATAACCATACTGACTTAGGCATCGAAGTATGTAGAAATTATTTTTGCAAGTCTGTCAATCGAGCACTGGTGTGTCACTCGAGTGCCAAGTTCATTCTCACTTGAGTTAGTCAACAATGCTCGAGTCCAGAACTATAGCATATACTCTGCTTTAGGCTATGTAAAACAGGGATTAACAGAGTATGTAAGAACTCTTGAAACTCACTCAAGCATACCAAGAGTGATAGGTCTCACTCGAGTGAGGGAAGAACTTCACTCGAGCATGGTATGAATCTACCTGAAGTTAAGCATTTGAACTCAAGCAGAAGAAAGAAATTTATACAAATACTTATTTAAAGCATGGTTACTCAAATGATCTTGGAGGATTTGAGTACAAAGATGAAAAATATAACAAGATATATTTAAATCAGATATGCTTTTACATGCTTTATCATATTTGTTTGAATATCACTCAAGCACAAAATTGTCTCACTCGAGCACTGTATGAATAACACTCGAGCACTAGGGTTGTCACTCAAGTGTTAGAACTATATCAGTTATGCGATAGCTCAAACCGTCATACTTTTTCCACTCACTCGAAGCATCGTGTCACTCGGAGGGCGTATCTCTTTACCTCCGACCATTACCCATCGATAAAATGACTCAGATTGCTTCAAATTTCTGTTACAACTCTTCAATCATCTTCATAAGGTCAGATTTATCATCTTAGCTTCTCATTTCGTGCTCTAACTGAAGAGATTCTATAAAAATCTTTCTCCAAGTCCTTAGCAAACCTGTGATTCCCATTTCATTTCTAAATGGCTAGAACTAAGATTCTTGTTGTTTTCCAAAGATCTAATTCACCTTCACCCACTCATTCAGCCGCTAGTGCTTCATAGACTCCGGTGGACACATCCTCATCTCCTACACCTTCTCTGTCTTCTACTCCTACACCTCCTCTTAAACCCAAAACCAAGAAGAGAACTCCAACCAAGAAACCTCATCCTAAGCCTCAAATGGCTATGAAGGATCAACCTCCACAAAAGAAACCAAAGGGAGTGGTTTTTAAAGAACCGATTGTCACTCGGTCTTAATCCAAAGAAGAAAAGGAAGAGGAAAGAAGAAGGACACAGCAACCACAACAATCTTCTTCCTCCGATGACTCTTTCAATATGCAACTATGGGAAACAATGGAGAAGTCAAGGCTTGACACATTAGTTGGCAAAATTGCCTCACAAGCCGGTGCCTTAAGTTCACATCAAGTTGCTAGTCTAATGTGGCTACTTCAGGGGTTCCTTCCATATTACAGGCTCCAGAGGAAGAATAAGTAACAAATCCTCCTGAAGACTTCAATGTTAAGGAACTAAAGGCACTGGAATAGAAGGTATATGATTCTGAGTTTGCACATAGACAATTCTATCCCATAGTTTATGTGGACTTAGATTATCTGATGAAAAGTTGTGGTTTGGATTTGCACCCTTTTCTTGGATTTTATGATCCCTGGCTGAGTGTTCATATTCCTTATTTACCCTTTGTTATGAAAACCTTCTATTGCAACATGAAATCCCATAACATAAAATCTAGGACCAGAGAGTTGATAGAGGAAGCAGTATCTACCACTGTTAGAGATCAATTTATTATGATATTTGCTAATATCATTAATGATATACTTGGATATGTTGCACCTCCTTTTGATCCACCCACTCTTTCAGCCAATGAAGCCTTTCGGCTTTTAAGACCAAATGACCCAATAGGCCCTCTTAACTTCAAGCCTATTGACATGCCTGATTCTATTCGTGCCCTTCACTACATATACTCTTATAGCATTATTAACAAATCCAAAAATTATACCCATTTTGCTCAGAGAGATTACTACTTGCTGGCCTCCTTCTTAACCGATCAACGAAGAAATGTGGGGGAGCTTAGTGAGATGAGAAGATTTCGATTTTCTTTATCAAGATCCGCCACCATACCATATCCACAAATTGTGTCTCTCATTCTTAAGACTCATTGACAAAAAGGGTAACCATTTTGAGGTTTGGCAAAACTCAATTGACACATATGAGCATCAATCTTCCAGTGAGTCAAACCAGCTACATCTCAGAGAGAAGCCACTCCATCAAGAGGTGATGAGACTCAATCTTCTGTTCAAGGTTCAATTCCACCTCTATCTTGTTAGATCTCTCATGTTTTGATGATAACAAAGAACGGTATGAAAAAGATTTGATAAACGAATAAGTTTGAACAAAGTAATAACAGGGCAAATCATCACTTGAAGTAAGCACTGGAATAATGAAGAAAGGCCAAGAGAAAAAGCTGAGAAACTTCATCACTGGCAAAATTTCTAAAGGATTACTCGAGTAAGTACTAGAGTAATGAGACAGAAACTTGGAGTAACCAGAGTCAACCTTCAAGTAACCTGCCAATGTTACTTGAGTAAGTACTCGAGTAATAAGGTATATGACTTTTAGTTGCTCTCGGCCTGCCAACGTTACTTGAGTAGCTACTCAAGTAACTAGGTAAATCACTTGCAGTTACTCTCGGCCTGCCAATGTTACTCGAGTAAGTACTCGAATAACCAGGTAAAAGACTTTCAGTTACTCTCGGCCTGCCAACGTTACTCGAGTCTGTACTCGAGTCTCCTGCTTCAAGAAATATGTTGCTCTCGGCATTTTCAATCCTGCCAATGTTACTTGAGCAGCTACTCGAGTAACTCACTATGGTAAGCAAAACCTGAAGGTAATACTCGAATAACATGAAATGCCTTTATCACACTTCACTCGAGGCACTACTCTAGTATGTAGGTATTCAATTATTCTTTATCAAATATTTTAACAAGATTACTCGAGTCAGTAATCGAGTAATATGCAGAGTTATTTACATAGCACTTGAAGTATCTACCCGAGTAAGCTATGCAGAAAATTTATGTTTACTCGAGTAAGTACTTGAGTAACAGGGTAAGCAAACTTGAAGTGCTCTCGGCCTTGAAATCCTGCCAACATTATTGAGTGAAGCATCGAGTAACCTAAAGTTTATTTGAGATATTACTCGAGTGGTTACTCGAGTAACCTATGAAGAAAAGTGTGCCATACCCAAGTAAGTACCCGAGTAAACAGGTATATCCAAGGTTTGTAAATTTGTTTACTTCATACACTACTCGAGTTATGTGATGTTCATTCATTAAGTTGCTATCATTACTTTAACGATGATACTCGAGTAAACTTAATGAATACTCGAGTATGCAAGTCCAGAATTTGAGAAATGTAGCGCCCGGGATTTTGAAAAACATGGAGCCGCCACCAAAATTTTTGAAAAAAGGATAATTTTGGAAACCTTTTTAAAAATGGAAACTGATCTACAAAAACCATTTAGGGTTCGGGAGTCGATTGTGTGTGGGGAAGGTGTTAGGCACCCCACAACACCCATTCATGAGAATGGTTACCCTAAGTTAATTATTTAAAAATACTATGGCCTTTAACTTTATTATAATTACCAAAATAAAGACAAAAATAAATGAAAAACTAAAAAAAAAACGGAACATTTATTTACAAAAAGAAAATAAGAAAAAATATATTTATTTAAAAAAAAGAACATTTATTTACAACAAGAAAATAGAAAAAAATATATTTATTTACAAAATTGGACTTGACCTAGGATGAAAACCTAGGGCCTACGTACCCTTTAGAGGGATCAAAGCCCACGTAGTTCGAGGGGGTAGAAAAGCGTGTCACTTGGTTGGTGATTTTTAGAAAAAATGGTCATTTAATTTATTTGAGAAAAATAAGTTTTTTATTTGGTTTGTATTTTTTATTTTTTTAAAAAACGTTTTTTTTTATTTATGAAAGAACTTCTTTTATTTTTCATGAAAGAAAGTTTTGCCATTTTATTTTCATTTATAAAAATGTGTTAAAATATTTTTTTTGAAAGAGGACCTAAGAAAGGAATAAAGAAAAAAGAAGAAAAAGTAACACAAGTTAAACAAAAAGGAAGTCAAAGGTGAGGAGATTTATGCGTACCTTTTTCCTTTTGAACCCCGCTACAACAAGAGATAGGGTGATAGAACCACATAATAAACAAGAGGCAAGTACAATTATATTATCTATATTTATTAAGCATAACACCTAATATCATAAGAAAATAAGACATCACATACCTCTTGCCTATGTATGAGATAATTCAGTTGGACAATAAAATGCAAATCCACAAGACCACAATGAGCTAAAACACGTCCAGCAACATCATAATACAAAGTAAAGCAATGTAATGCATATTGGCTAAAGTCATAGTGCATGAACGATGAAGTAAGCATGAACCAAGGGATATTAGATGGAAGAGAGAAAAACGAGATGTAAAAGTGAAATCAAAGAAAAGGATGAAAACTCAACCACTGACCTTATCTCCTTGCTCTCCCAAAATTCTTGTTCCAAAATTTCTGTCCCCTTTGCTTCAACCCTTGCACTCCTATTTATAGTCTCAAGGTAGGGTTTTCTTCATAAATGCTCCCTTTTTTATTTTATTTTTCGTTTTTTTGATTTTTTTTTGTATTTTATGTTGAGAACTACCTAACTTAACCCAATCACCATCAATGGAGATTTTTTTTCGTTTTTTATTTTTATTTTTTTGTATTTTCTATTGATAAAACTTCCTAACTTGACCTAATTACCATTAGTGGAGATTTTTCGTTTTTAATCTTTTTTCATTATTCTCCCCACAAGTAACTTCCTAATTTAAACCTATCAACATAAATGAGATTTTTTTCTTTATTATTTTCCCTTAATGAATGACAATGCCAATCATATCAATTAAGGGATTTATTTTAATTTTCATTTTTTTAATTTTTCCCTTTCAATGATGATTGCCTATTTAGACACCGATCATCATCAATGGAAGATTTCCTTATTTTTTCTTATTTTCGTTTTTTTTTAATTTTTTCTTTCAATGATGATTGCCAATTTGGACACCAATCATTATCAAATTTTTTGTATTTTTTTTAGTGGGGCCCGGACAAAATAGGGTGTTCACAGTTGCCCCTCTTTACTTGTTTCGTAGCTGAGAAAAGTGAGATTCTCGTCTATGAAGCAAGTAAAGATAAGAACACGTATTTTGTCCGGCCAGAGAACAAGGTGCCCCCTTGGAACCAAAGAGGGTTTGGACAAAATACAGTGCCCATGCCCCTCTTTACTTGGTTCATAGGGGAGAAGAACGCAAGTGGAGATAGATGATTACCTGGAATGGAAGTGAAGCGCCTAGTTACATAGGACTTTGGTGGGGCGTAAAAGAATTGTGCCAGCCGGTACTGGGCTTTGAGAGTGCCTGCTGATACATGGCTTTGAAAGAATATTGCCTGCCGTTACAGGGCTTTAAAAGAATTGTGCCAGCCGTTACTGGGCTTTAAGGGTGCCTGTTGGTACAGGACTTTGAAAGAATAGTGCCTGCCGATACAGGGCTTTAAAAGAATTATGCCAGCCGTTACTGGGCTTTGAGAGTGCCTGCTGATACAGGGCTTTGAAAGAATAGTGCCTGTCGTTGCAGGGCTTTAAGAGAATTGTGCCAGCCGTTACTGGGCTTTGAGGGTGCCTGTTGGTACAGGACTTTGAAAGAATAGTGCCTGCCGTTACAGGGCTTTAAAAGAATTGTGCCAGCCGTTACTGGGCTTTGAAGGTGCCTGCTGATACAGGGCTTTGAAAGAATAGTGCCTGCCGTTACAGGGCTTTAAAAGAATTGTGCCAGCCGTTACTGGGCTTTGAGGGTGCCTGCCGGTACAGGGCTTTGAAAGGGTGCCAGCCGTTACTGGGCTTTGAGGGTGCCTGCCGTTACAGGGCTTTGAAAGGGTGCCAGCCGTTACTGGGCTTTGAGGGTGCCTGCCGGTACAGGGCTTTGAAAGGGTGCCAGCCGTTAATGGTCTTTGAGGGTGCCTGCCGTTACAGGGCTTTAAAAAAGGTGCCAGCCGTTACTGGGCTTTGAGGGTGCCTGCCGGTACAGGGCTTTGAAAGGGTGCCAGCCGTTACTGGGCTTTGAGGGTGCCTGCCGGTACAGGGCTTTGAAAACGGTGCCAGCCGTTACTGGGCTTTGAGGGTGCCTGCTGGTACAGGGCTTTGAAAGGGTGCCAGCCGTTACTGGGCTTTGATGGGTGCCTGCCGGTACAGGGCTTTAAAAGGGTGCCAGCCGTTACTGGGCTTTGAAAAGGGTGCTATGAACATGTGATGCCCCTTGGAGTAGTTCTTATGAAGATGATGACATTGATGATGACAGTGATGATGACAATGATGATGATAAAGAGGATGATAATGGCCATGATAATGAAGGGAATATCAGGATAGTGATGTCATGATGGAGGTGATGACACTAATAATGATGATGACAGTGATGATGGAATCCTAATGAGGATGATGAATACAATAATAATGCTAATGATGATGATGATGATAATAGTAGTGATGATGATGATGATGATGTTGATAATGGAGGTGTTGACATGCTATGAGAATGAGTGCAATAATTGTGGTGTTAAAGAATAGCCTGGCAGGTGATATTGCTCCTTCTTCGTCCAGGTGCCTAACCAGTGCCCCGTTACTTGCGCAATCTTGTCGGAGGTATGAAGATGTGTATAATGAGATTCACATAGATGCCACAGCCTAGAACCCTCAGTTTAGATTGTGTCCCTTTGTCAACTGTTTGATCCCACAACAAAAATTCCAGTTGGGACCTTCGCTAATGATCCTGAAATTACACAAGTTAAATGGGAGTAGAGGACACCATGTATATCAACGTGAGTGTTTATCCAGACAAAAGTTGTGCTTTCATTAAAAAGAGTTACCCTTATACAAATCATGGCACCAAGTTTGACATGCGATTTAATAGAAGGGAAAGAGATACTAAGGATGAAGATTCATTTAAAAGAAACGATCTTCCAATAGTCAAGTGGATGCATTATGATGAGCACATATTGGTGTAGGCGTGATTTTATTTGGAGGTCCTTCGCTTTTAGTTCCGTGTAGTCCCCCTGATGGTGCCGCGCTTAATTGCCAGAGATATGCACTTTTCGATGAATGATTATGGAGTCTTCCAAATAGACAAGTAGAGAGAGTCATGGGGCTAGGACTGATAACCTTGCCCTTCCAGGTTTTTGACTTAACAGCTCCCTTTTTTTTTTTTTTTTGCTCTAAATTTTGCCTAAGCCGCCCTTTCGGGTTTTCAACTTAGCGAGCCTTTTTTTCTTGCTCTAACTTTTGCCTAAGCCGCCCTTTCGGGTTTTCAACTTAGCGAGCCTTTTTTTTTTTTTTTCTAACTTTTGCCTAAGCCGCCCTTTCGGGTTTTCAACTTAGCGAGCTTCTTCTTCTTTTTTTTTTTATTGCTCTAACTTTTGCCTAAGCCACCCTTCCGGGTTTTCAACTTAGCGAGCTTTTTTTCTTGCTCTAACTTTTGCCTAAGCCGCCCTTTCGGGATTTCGACTTAGCGAGCTTCTTTTTTTTATTTTTGTTTGCTCCAATTTCTGCCTAAGCCGCCCTTTCGGGTTTTCAACTTAGCGAGCCCCTTTTTTGTTTTGCTCAAACTTTTTCCTAAGCTGCCCTTTCGGGTTTTCAACTTAGCGAGCTTTTTTTTTCTTTACGCATAGTATTTCTTTACAGCATCTGAATTGATTGGCCTTGGTAGATCTTGGCCATTCATGTTTGTCAATATCAATGCCCCACCAGAGAAAGCTTGCTTAACAACATATTGGCCTTCATAGTTCGGAGCCCATTTACCTCTATCATCTTCTTGATTTGGGAGGATCTTCTTGAGGACTAGGTCTCCTACTTTAAACCACCTGGGTCGTAGTTTCTTATTAAAGGCCCTTGCCACTCGTGATTGATATAACTGCCCATGACATATGGCTGTGAGCCTTTTTTCTTCAATCATATTTAATTGTTCAAATCGAGAACGTATCCATTCGCTTTCATCTAGGTCTGATTCAGCCAAGATTCTTAGGGATGGTATTTCCATCTCAATTGGAGTAACAGCCTCCATGCCATAAACTAAAGAGTAAGGGGATGCCCCAGTTGAAGTACGCATTGTGGTACGGTATTCGTGTAATGCATATGAAAGCATTTCGTGCCAGTCTTTATAGGTCACTGTCATTTTGCTGAGGATCTTTTTAATATTCTTATTGGCTGCCTCAACTGCACCATTCTGTTAGAACCGGCTATCACCCAAGAGGGGGGTGAATTGGGTGTATAATAAAAACTTAAGAACTTTAGAAATCTTTTTGTATCTTAACGAAAGCGGTAAATATGAAGGTTTATAAATCAACAGTTAGATTAAATAATATATGCTGGAAATATAAGAGTTTAGGGAAGAGAATATGCAAACTGTGATTTATCCTGGTTCGGTCCAATCTGTGATGGCCTACGTCCAGTCCCCAGGCTCCTCCTGAGATTTTCAAATCCACTATCTTCTTGTTTAATCCGGGCACAAGAAAAGCCTTTACAATCCCACAAGTTTAGCCGGGTACTTGTGAAACCTTTTACAAATCTCTCACTGAAATACTCCCCCTTACGGCAAGTCTTACGAGCAGAGCAATCCCGAAGATCTTCCTCTCCTGCTTACTTATGCAAGTCTTACGAGCAGCAACGTTCTCTTCTGCTTACACCCCTGTAAGTCTTATGAGCAGCAACGTTCTCTACTGCTTGCACCTTGTAAGTCTTACGAGCAGAATGTCTTACGGCAATTCTCTCTACTACTTCCCCGTAAGAAAATCAATCCTCTCAAGGTCCCTCTACCTTGAGATCAACTCAGAATATAGATGAAAGTGTTTACAGACTCTCTCACAGAGTGGATATAATCTCACTGAAGTACAATACAAATAATCACTCTCTCAATGAAAAGTAATATTGAAACCGCAGAACTGAGAGCGTTTGGGTAGAAGCTGAGGATTCATGTTTTTCACATGTTGGAGTTGTTTCTCTGTTTTCTCTGTCTTTCACCGTTTTTCTCACCACCATCCAAGTTGAAAACTCTCTCATTTATAGTTGATGAAGATGATGACCGTTGTGAGAATTTGTCCGTTGGAGTCATTTTGTCCGTTGAGCATATTTGAAAAATGAGCTTATGTCCGTTGCAAAGTGGAGCGTTTTGTTGAACAGCAGGAAGATTCATTTTGAGCTGTAGTAACGTTGTGGAGCGTTTTGAATTTGTTTGAGTTTCCAGACAATCTCTTATGGTGGGTCAAACTTCTGTCGTGGTAGGTAGCTAATGCTCGGTGTGTAATGATGTCGCCCGCCATTCTTGACTCTTTCATTTGAATCTGTAAGCTCACCGTTAAATTTCCTGTTTCACACTGTAAAATACTTAATCACTAATATGATGAAGTATTAGTCATGGGTATGTTGGATCATTGGTAAGAAACTGGATTTATGGCTTCTGGGACTCATCACGTTGAGTGAAGAATTTTCATACGTGACCTCCATTCTTGAAGATTCAACCCAAATATGTAAACTCCTGTTTTACACTTGAAATATATGTTAGATAATGTTTAGAAACAATAACAAGTGAAAACATAATGATTGTATAACGTTTAACCATGTTTGGATTGATGGTTGTGAGGCTCTGTTTTGTTTGTGCATTCTACCACGTTCTGTCGGGTCCTCACTTCGAGTGCAATATGCCTCACTCGAGTGCAGTTCATATTTCCACGTTCTGACTTCCTCTCGGGCAAGCACTCGCAACTCTTCTCTCGTATCTGCTCGAGTGAATTCTCAACATCACTCGAGCACAAAACTTCCTGCTCGAGTGAGCCTTCAGTTTTCACGTACATGCTTCTTCTCGGGTTGTCACTCGCACATCATTTTACAAGAGTGAGATTTTGTGCTCTCGAGTGATATGGTCCCTCACTCGAGCACACATACCTCTGCTCGAGTGAGACGCATATTCTCAAGGAATATGCTCTCCAAATCAACACTCGCATCAGGATCTCAGAGGGATGAATTTATCACTCGCAGGTGATATGAGCCTTCACTCGAGCACACACCTTCTGCTCGAGTGAGAAATCATCCAATGCTCGAGCATGAATCCCAGTGCTCGAGTGTTGCAACTTTCTTCACGTTTCATATGCTTCTGGACATCACTCGCACGACATTTTTCAGAGAGTCAGTTTTTACACTCGCGGGTGATGTGGGGCCACTTTAGAAAAATTTGATTCATTTGATTCAAATGATGTATCATAAGAATGCTCTTATCATATGCATTCCAATGCAACAAGAATCAGCTCCAAACTCCTTGTATTCTGCAAGTTATGATCGAAGGAGTGTATATTTCGCTAGTCTGCACAAGCATCAACTTCCAGAAGGCATATCTCCTAGAATATACGTTCAAATTAGGCAAATTAGCTATCCATGGAAAGCTATTTGAGTCTACTTTCATTTGGCACTGGTCTCGTCTCAATCCGATCTGTGGTTTGTGAGTTATACTCAAAATACCGAACCTGTGTCAGAAAAAGACGGTGATTTCCATTTCATTTTCGACGAGTCATATCTACTTCATTTGATCTTCTTTCAATGTGATTCTGGTGCCAATTTTACGTGTTTGGAGTCTTCTTTCATATGCCACCGGTTTCGGGTCAATCCGACGTGTGGTTTGAGAGATATGATCAAAATACCAGACCTCGCTCAGGCTGAACGTAAAACAGAGTAGAACAGAGTATGCACCCGTGCTCGAGTGAAATCAGCTGTGCTCGAGCATGTTCTTCCTGTGCTCGAGCATAACACCTTGTGCTCGAGCACAACTCCTCTAGAAGTGCCAAAACTCATATATAAGTCATCTTAGCTTCATATTAACATATTCCAACCATTATTTGATCATAGAAACCTCCGGTAACATTATAGAAACCTCCAATATCATATCTAACAACTTGAATCTTGATATTCATGATAGATCTACCAAGTTCTTCATTCTTCAATATCTTTATTTTTTATCCTTCTCTTGATAATCATTCTTCATAATCCAAGTAGGCATCTCCTTGACTATCTAAAAATTCTCTTCTTCTTCTTCCTCTTGTTCATTTTCATTAATTCGATCTTCTTCATTCTTTGCTTGACTAATCTACAAAATATGTAACATTAAATATAGTAGTTAGTCAAAGAAATACATTATATAAACTTTTTGCTCTTATCACTTTAATATCTATTTTGACATCATCAAAACTAATCATATCTAACATTCTCCCCCTTTTTGATGATGACAAATCCTTTAAGAAAAATATGTCTGAATGAAGTGCAACATACATGTATAATGCAAAGTGCAAACATACATATACATATTATACTGCAAAGTGCAACATACATATTTTTCTTACATTTTTCTCCCCCTATTTGACATCAGCAAAAAGTTTGAAATATATAAAGAAGTAAGGCTTATGAAGAAGTAAATAAAGTAGAAATGACTTTAATCATAATGAATGAACCAAGAAAACTTTTATAATCAAGATCAATGAAAAATATGAAACATATTCTTGTAATGTAAATAGAGAAAGGTTTAGAGATGCTCATGTAGATTTTGAAAATTGATGAAGTGCTCCATGAAGTCCGTTGCTTTATCCTTTGGCAATGCTAGTTCATGATGATGTACACCACACTTCTGTTATGCAACTCAATATATATCCATGTTGTTGCCAAGATTCTCCAATTGAGTTGAGCTTCTGTTTAGCATGTTCAATGCTCATTTGTATTGGCATATGTATTTGTTGTTCTGAATGTTACAGCCAATATATATTCCTTGACTGAGCGTTAAAAACATCCTCAAGGTTGATAGAGTCTTCTTGTAGTATGTTGAGGAATGCTATTGCACAAAACAAATTCTCCTGTCATAAAATTTAAATCTTTCTTTGCAAAGAGAATTGTTAGTTCAATCAAGTAATAAACTGTTCCTTTCCATATGATATATTAAAATTAAGATCATGAAAAGAACAATATAAGAATAACTCATCATCAAAACTAATCAAGACATGGTGAATACAGATGAGTATGTTAAAAGGATTTTCTTTCCAATAGGAGATGAACTTTCAATATATAAAACACATGTGAATGTAAAGCTCCCCCTTAATTGATGCATGGTTTTTAAACATTATCAAGAAAACAGTTAATAACTCTCCTGGATTTGAGAAACCATTGAAAACTTCATAGAGAAAATGATTTTGAAAGATTTAGAGAGAAATTAAATGGCAATGCTAATAAGAGGTTTTAAGAGATACAACCTAATATCACCTGAGTGGTTACTTGAGTGATTCTACCCAATCATTACTCGATTGTATACTCAAGTGATACAACTCAAGGATTTTGAATTAAGCAAGAATACAATACCTCACTCGAGTAATATCGTAATCACTCGAGTCATAATCCTCTGTAGTCCATTGATGCATCATGTCCTAGTCAATATTGAATGATGTGACTAGTACTGAGGGATTCTGAAGTGTAGTCTTCTATGAGCACTTTAGGATATCAAGATGAGCTCGGAGTAAGGCTTTATGCGCATATTGGCTTAGTATGTGCCCCTTGCTTAGCAAACATCATTGAGAACTTTTAATTTCACCACAGCACATAACACCCTTATTTTGTCATCCATCATCTCAAATAGAACTTTGAAGTTCTGGTTCAATAAATCACACAGCTACTTCATCTTATCATTGACTGATGATCTCAGCATTGTTTGTAGCAAGCTCTGTGTGATTGTTGAAGCTCCTCTCTCAGAAAGCCTTAGACAAATGGACCAAAGCATGAAGAATCATGGAGACCAAATTTAGCAAAGTGTTGTCTCTCCTTGTTCACCATAGCTCTAGTATAGGTATAGCAGATAATCCAGTGAAGATTTAGACATAGAGCTAGGATTGTAGTTAAGAATCCTCATGGGCTCATTAAGCTTGATGATTCTGTACATCTCAGCATTTTCCTCTGAACATCTCTATTGGCTCCATATCATAGTGAAAATGTCTGATCACCTTGAAATGATAAGGAAGGTGGGTAGGCAACAAAGATTCATATTGGATAAACTTATTCTTGGCCCTGTACTACTTTGAAACAATCTCCACTAGGTCTACTAAGAGATCTTCCTTCTCTTTCTCTTTCTGATTGTATCATTAGCTAGTTATTTGCTAGTGGCAGGATGTCATTTGAGTAATATCACATATTCTGCTTCATCTCACGCTGCAACACTATCAGTCATGCCTTTTTGTTAGCCTCTGATCTTTGTATGTGAAAGTAGAGCATTTTGGTCAATTCCTGCAAACTAATATAATTATATGCTCTTTGGTACCCAACTTCTCTTGGGTTCGTACAATATTAGATATAACAACTCTTATGCTCTTTTGCAATTAATCATATGAATTTTGAGCAAAGAGTATGATAAATCAACAAATATCAAAATATAATTTTACTTAGTAAAATCAATCCATTGAGACATGAAGCATGATGAATAAGTGATACCAAGAATGATGATGATCAATGACAATTTGTAAATACACTTTAAAAAATATGTCATTGATAAGATTTTCATGCAATCCATGTAAGTTGGATCAAATAGAGTAGAGAATCTATCCATAATGACCAACTTTTATGAAATGATAAATCATGAATGAAACCAAATTTTCAAGAATGATAATGAGATGTGCTAATTGTTTCAAAATCTCAAATGTTCTTTCAAATCATAAACATGCATTTTGACAATAAGATTTTGAATGAAAACTCATTTATGAAGCTTGTTAAATACCAATGCTTATGCCAAAAACAATGGAAGTCAACAGTTATAAAATATATATCCGAAAGCTTCACTAAGGAATTCAACTAAGATAACATGTTAATTATAAGAGTTAACATGTTGGAGAATTTTCTCAAGAACAAAAGTCATATGAAGAATCAATTAGCCAAAATGGCTTATCTTGACATATATAAGCATGATGACTTTAGTATTGATCAAGAGATAATCTTGCCTCTTAGAGTTGCATCTTAAAATGGATAAGTATTCAAGGCAACAAGATTTAAAGTGCAAGATTCTAGTTACTCAAAAAAAATGAAGAAAAATGATAATGTATTTGAGCAACAATATGAGTATATGAATTTATGGATGATGAAGCACATACTCATTGATCCAAATGACTAGAGTTCTAGAATATTATCCCGATAAGTTATTCCACAATAATGGTTAATGCATTAAGATTCAATGCACTAATGAACATTTATAATGCTTGGAATAACATGGCCAACTAATGATTTATGCATTAGGCACAAGGCTTTCACAAGTTGAATTCTTATCTAGGGATACACTTGAAACTCATATAGATAGTTAACTTGTTAGACATAAGATCTAACTTGTTAGAAAATAAAGATTGAGGAATTCAAGTAGTAACAAGTTTAAGATTAAGAAACAAGTATGTGAATGATGAGGAAAACTCTAGTGAATGGATTTGAAGCATTTCTGACTTTCAGTATACATAAATATTAACTTCCAATTTTGAAACCGATTTAAATGCAAATAAAATATGAAAAATTTTCAAATAATGTGTATGCATTTTTATAAACAAGATGAATTTAAATCCAAGTAAATTTATGAAATGTGCATTTCAAATTTCCAATGCAGAGAAAAATTATGCACAATTCTATTTCAATACATTTAGCAATCTGAAAATATTTTGAAATCCATAAATCATTGATTGCTAATGATATGTAGTAATGAGCAAGATTTTACCACTCAAATTGAGTTGGAAAGAATGAGTACGATGGTTGAGTTTTGAAATAACTGATACAGCGTACCTGGCTTGAGTGTAACTTGTAGACACCCAAGTTAATTTCCATCTTCTTATATCTTTGTACTCAAGTCCTCCAAGATCACTTGAATAAACCATATTTTGAAGCTAATTTATGCGTTTATACCAGTACTTGAGTGTTAACATGCCTTGCACTTGAACGTTCACTTCTAGTGTCATGCTTCCTTTTTTTTTAAATTATTCCTGCAAAAATCATATAACCATTTTTCTTCCTTGGGTATCCAATTCTACTTGGATCCACTCATGGTTAGCTTAAAAGAATCATAATTCACATGCTTTAAGAATATAATCAATTTGAAACAATTGAGCATAATGAATTAAATACGTCTTTATGCATAAGAGAAATATTTTCTTTTCAAATCATTATACATGCATAAAGAATTAACTTGTTGAGCATTACAATCCCTTTATAAATAAATCTATTAAATGACTTTTTAAGGGATACGAAAACATAATTTAAAAATTATTTGCAATGCTCATTCCTAAGGTTCCAAAATATAAAACCTCAACAAATATTACAAACAACATAGGAGGTTTTATTATTGTGTACCTTTGCCTTAGATATTCGGAGGATTGCTTCTGCATACCCACTGCATATTTCTTTGATGTTGATACTTTGAATATCTTGCTTTGGGTGCTGGCAACCTTCTCTCAAAATATATAGACTCCAAGAGTCTTTTATTTGATGCTTGAGAGATCCTCCTTTTCTTGTTCTCCTCAAGATAGTTGAATGGTATTCTATGGTAGTTCATTCTTGAGGTGGAACGTACTCCTTTTCTCCATTGCCTTTCTTCGTAGTTAAACTTTGCAGTTCCAGCAATGGGTGATCCGAGAGTATTCCTAATAGATGTGAATGTCCATTTAGGTGCATGAGAAACTCTTGGCTTCTTCTTTATCTTCTCCGTACCCTTATGTCCATTCTTCTTATGATCAGTCTGCACACATAAAGTACTAGATGGACATTTTGGTACCCACATATACTTGGGTCCTTGATTGTTAGTATTAAACCTTACATGTTTCTTCGGTACCCAAATATACTTATTTCTCACATAGAAATTTCTTCTAATATAGCATGTGTGAGAAATATGACCGGATTTACCACAATAATTGCAAATTGTATCAAGATATGCATTATGGGATATCATGCAAGTATTATGTCGATCATAAGAGTAGAAATTCGAATGGATTTGATTTGAACTTTCTTTCTTCCCAACAAACTTTCCAGCATATTTGAAAACATTTTTACTTTTCTTAATAGAATCAACAATTGATTGAGAAACAAACTTTTGTAAGCTCTGAAAATCATTTTTATGAAAATCACACAAAGAATTGGAACTTTTTACCTTAAGTTCATCTTGAGCTCCGGAGAGTGATTTTTCATGTTCGTCCATACTGAGCTCTTTTCGGGAATCCTCTTCTTCTTGTCTATTCATGTTGACTATATGGAAGTGTTCTATGATTTCTTCATCTTCATCATCAACTTCCAATTGTTCATGCACAATAGATGCGTAGTGTGTAGTTTCACATGAACTGTCAACACTTTCAACTTCAACAAAATTGTTAGAAGCATAAATAGAATCAAGAGTGTCCCATATATGTTTAGCATTAGAACAAAATCTAATTTTCTCAAAATCATTTTCGGTTAAAGCACTATACAGAATTTTCATTGCTCTAATGTTCAATGAAAACATTTTCTTTTCACTTTCTGTCCAATCCTTTCTTGGTTTGAAATCAAAAACATTTGTAAAAACATTCCACATATCAAAATCAAAAGCTTTTATAAAACTAGTCATTCTAGCTTTCCAAAACCAAAAATCAATATCTTTCAAAAGAGGTGGAATTGTATAATCAAAACCTTCTGAAAGTATAAAACACCCAAAATTAGCCATTGTAACTCTTGAGACGGTTAAGTCCTTTAAACAAGAGCCCGGGCTCTGATACCAAATGTTAGAACCGGCTATCACCCAAGAGGGGGGTGAATTGGGTGTATAATAAAAACTTAAGAACTTTAGAAATCTTTTTGTATCTTAACGAAAGCGGTAAATATGAAGGTTTATAAATCAACAGTTAGATTAAATAATATATGCTGGAAATATAAGAGTTTAGGGAAGAGAATATGCAAACTGTGATTTATCCTGGTTCGGTCCAATCTGTGATGGCCTACGTCCAGTCCCCAGGCTCCTCCTGAGATTTTCAAATCCACTATCTTCTTGTTTAATCCGGGCACAAGAAAAGCCTTTACAATCCCACAAGTTTAGCCGGGTACTTGTGAAACCTTTTACAAATCTCTCACTGAAATACTCCCCCTTACGGCAAGTCTTACGAGCAGAGCAATCCCGAAGATCTTCCTCTCCTGCTTACTTATGCAAGTCTTACGAGCAGCAACGTTCTCTTCTGCTTACACCCCTGTAAGTCTTATGAGCAGCAACGTTCTCTACTGCTTGCACCTTGTAAGTCTTACGAGCAGAATGTCTTACGGCAATTCTCTCTACTACTTCCCCGTAAGAAAATCAATCCTCTCAAGGTCCCTCTACCTTGAGATCAACTCAGAATATAGATGAAAGTGTTTACAGACTCTCTCACAGAGTGGATATAATCTCACTGAAGTACAATACAAATAATCACTCTCTCAATGAAAAGTAATATTGAAACCGCAGAACTGAGAGCGTTTGGGTAGAAGCTGAGGATTCATGTTTTTCACATGTTGGAGTTGTTTCTCTGTTTTCTCTGTCTTTCACCGTTTTTCTCACCACCATCCAAGTTGAAAACTCTCTCATTTATAGTTGATGAAGATGATGACCGTTGTGAGAATTTGTCCGTTGGAGTCATTTTGTCCGTTGAGCATATTTGAAAAATGAGCTTATGTCCGTTGCAAAGTGGAGCGTTTTGTTGAACAGCAGGAAGATTCATTTTGAGCTGTAGTAACGTTGTGGAGCGTTTTGAATTTGTTTGAGTTTCCAGACAATCTCTTATGGTGGGTCAAACTTCTGTCGTGGTAGGTAGCTAATGCTCGGTGTGTAATGATGTCGCCCGCCATTCTTGACTCTTTCATTTGAATCTGTAAGCTCACCGTTAAATTTCCTGTTTCACACTGTAAAATACTTAATCACTAATATGATGAAGTATTAGTCATGGGTATGTTGGATCATTGGTAAGAAACTGGATTTATGGCTTCTGGGACTCATCACGTTGAGTGAAGAATTTTCATACGTGACCTCCATTCTTGAAGATTCAACCCAAATATGTAAACTCCTGTTTTACACTTGAAATATATGTTAGATAATGTTTAGAAACAATAACAAGTGAAAACATAATGATTGTATAACGTTTAACCATGTTTGGATTGATGGTTGTGAGGCTCTGTTTTGTTTGTGCATTCTACCACGTTCTGTCGGGTCCTCACTTCGAGTGCAATATGCCTCACTCGAGTGCAGTTCATATTTCCACGTTCTGACTTCCTCTCGGGCAAGCACTCGCAACTCTTCTCTCGTATCTGCTCGAGTGAATTCTCAACATCACTCGAGCACAAAACTTCCTGCTCGAGTGAGCCTTCAGTTTTCACGTACATGCTTCTTCTCGGGTTGTCACTCGCACATCATTTTACAAGAGTGAGATTTTGTGCTCTCGAGTGATATGGTCCCTCACTCGAGCACACATACCTCTGCTCGAGTGAGACGCATATTCTCAAGGAATATGCTCTCCAAATCAACACTCGCATCAGGATCTCAGAGGGATGAATTTATCACTCGCAGGTGATATGAGCCTTCACTCGAGCACACACCTTCTGCTCGAGTGAGAAATCATCCAATGCTCGAGCATGAATCCCAGTGCTCGAGTGTTGCAACTTTCTTCACGTTTCATATGCTTCTGGACATCACTCGCACGACATTTTTCAGAGAGTCAGTTTTTACACTCGCGGGTGATGTGGGGCCACTTTAGAAAAATTTGATTCATTTGATTCAAATGATGTATCATAAGAATGCTCTTATCATATGCATTCCAATGCAACAAGAATCAGCTCCAAACTCCTTGTATTCTGCAAGTTATGATCGAAGGAGTGTATATTTCGCTAGTCTGCACAAGCATCAACTTCCAGAAGGCATATCTCCTAGAATATACGTTCAAATTAGGCAAATTAGCTATCCATGGAAAGCTATTTGAGTCTACTTTCATTTGGCACTGGTCTCGTCTCAATCCGATCTGTGGTTTGTGAGTTATACTCAAAATACCGAACCTGTGTCAGAAAAAGACGGTGATTTCCATTTCATTTTCGACGAGTCATATCTACTTCATTTGATCTTCTTTCAATGTGATTCTGGTGCCAATTTTACGTGTTTGGAGTCTTCTTTCATATGCCACCGGTTTCGGGTCAATCCGACGTGTGGTTTGAGAGATATGATCAAAATACCAGACCTCGCTCAGGCTGAACGTAAAACAGAGTAGAACAGAGTATGCACCCGTGCTCGAGTGAAATCAGCTGTGCTCGAGCATGTTCTTCCTGTGCTCGAGCATAACACCTTGTGCTCGAGCACAACTCCTCTAGAAGTGCCAAAACTCATATATAAGTCATCTTAGCTTCATATTAACATATTCCAACCATTATTTGATCATAGAAACCTCCGGTAACATTATAGAAACCTCCAATATCATATCTAACAACTTGAATCTTGATATTCATGATAGATCTACCAAGTTCTTCATTCTTCAATATCTTTATTTTTTATCCTTCTCTTGATAATCATTCTTCATAATCCAAGTAGGCATCTCCTTGACTATCTAAAAATTCTCTTCTTCTTCTTCCTCTTGTTCATTTTCATTAATTCGATCTTCTTCATTCTTTGCTTGACTAATCTACAAAATATGTAACATTAAATATAGTAGTTAGTCAAAGAAATACATTATATAAACTTTTTGCTCTTATCACTTTAATATCTATTTTGACATCATCAAAACTAATCATATCTAACACATTCATCTGTGGCCTATATGGTGCAGAATTATGATGTTTGATCTTAAACTGATCACATAATTCTTTAACTGCTGCCCCGTTGAGGTTTGGTGCATTGGCAGTTATGATCCTCTCTGGTAACCCATATCTACAGATGATATTAGTCTTTAAGAATTTAATGAAGGCCTTCTGAGTAATACTGGCAAAGGAATTGGCTTCTACCCACTTAGTGAAATAGTCAATAGCAACGAGGATGAAACGATGACCATTCGAAGCTTTTGGGTTAATCGGCCCAATGACATCTATTCCCCACATGGAGAATGGCCATGGAGATACGAGACTATGCATTATAGTCGGAGGGGCGTTAGCTTTGTTGGCATATATCTGGCACTTATGACACTTTCTAACATAACTGATACAATCCTTCTCCATAGTTATCCAGTAGTAACCAGATCTTTGAGCTTGTTTAGTTAATGAGTGGCCATTTGCATGTGTACCGCATACGCCTTCATGGATCTCTGCCATAATCTTGTGCGCCTCCCTCATGTCTACACAGCGTAGCAATGTCCCATCAAAGCTTCTCTTATATAGGACGTTATTACTAATAAAAAAGCCCATGGCCAATCTCCGGATGGTCTTCTTTTCATTATGTGTTACGTCTGGAGGGTAAGTACCATGCTCCATATACATCTTGATACTATGGTACCAAGGTTGCTCGTCGTGTTCTCGTCCAATATTGAAGCAAAATGCTGGCGATCTTCTAGTCTCAATCTGTATTGGCTGAACTTGGACCCCACAATCAAGTTGGATCATAACTGCTAAAGTAGCTAACGCATCAGCGAAGAGATTCTTTTCTCTAGCCATGTGATGAAAATTGATTACTTCAAAACTTTTGATCAACTCTATCAAATACTCTTGATAAGGGATCAACTTCGGGTCTTTAGTACGCCATTCGCTAGTTACCTGATAAATTATGAGAGCTGAGTCACCATAGACTTTTAGGTTTTTTATCCCAAGATCTATGGCAGCCTGGAGACCATTAATACAAGCTTCATATTCTGTCATGTTATTGGTGCAGTCAAATCCTAACTTTATAGCAATCGGAAATTGCTTTCCGTCCGGGGATATAATTACTACCCCTACACCATTGCCATGCATGTTTGCTGCCCCATCAAAATACATTTCCCACCCTTTCGATTTGCTTTCCTCGATCGGGTCTTCTGTAGCTCATATGTCTTCATCTGGAAATTTGAAATCGAGTGGCTGGCATTCATCTATGGGGTTTTCCGCTAAGTGATCTGCTATCGTACCACCCTTGACAGATTTTTGAATGACGTATCTTATATCATATTCAGACAATATTACTTGCCACTTAGAGACTCTTCCAGCTACATGCGGGCTTTCAAAGATGTACTTGAGTGGGTCTACTCTTGAAATTAACCAAGTGGTGTAGTAAAGCATGTATTGCCTCAACCTCCTTGTAGCCCAGACTAAACCACAACAAGTTCGCTCGATCATCTGGTAACGTGACTCACAATCATTAAACTTCTTGCTCAAGTAATAGATCGCTTGTTCTCTTCGCTTAGACGCGTCTTGTTGCCCCAGCATGGCTCCCATGGAATTTGGTCGTATTGTTAAATACAAAATTAAAGGTCGTCCTGGTACAGGAGGAACCAAAATTGGGGGATTTAACAAATAATCCTTGATTCTATCAAATGCCTGTTGGCAATCTTCATCCCACTTCCTGGTGCAGTTCTTCTTTAAAAGCTTGAATATCGGCTCACAAGTTGCAGTCAGGTTGGCAATGAATCGTGCAATGTAATTCAGTCGCCCCAAAAAGCTTCGAACTTCCTTTTCTGTTTGAGGAGGGGGCATTTCCCGTATTGCTTTTACTTTGTCTGGATCTACTGTAATCCCTTTTTGGCTTACAATGAAGCCCAACAATTTTCCAGATAAAGCTCCAAAGACGCATTTGTTAGGATTTAGTCGTAGCTTGCACTTGCGTAGCCTTTCAAACAGCTTTCTTAACACCACAACATGGCTTTCTCCCTCAGAAGATTTAGCTACCATATCATCCACGTATACTTCAAGTTCTTTATGCATCATATCATGGAAGAGTGCCACCATGGCATGCTGATAAGTTGCCCCAGCATTCTTTAGCCCGAATGGCATGACGCGGTAACAATAAGTTCCCCATTGTGTAATAAATATGGTTTTTTCTTTGTCCTCTCTATCCATAGGGATTTGGATATACACTGAGTACCCATCCATGAACGAGTACCTATAGCTACGGGCTGTATTATCAACCAGGACATCAATATGAGGCAATGGAAAATTATCTTTTGGGCTAGCTTTGTTCAGATCTCGATAATCCATACATATTCGAATTTTGCCGTCCTTCTTTGGGACAAGAAAGACATTTGCTATCCATTGTGGGTATTTAGCTACTTCTAGGAAACCCGCTTCTAATTGCTTCATCACCTCCTCTCGAACAACTAAGGACATATTGGAAGTGAGCCTCCTCAATTTCTGCTTTTTAGCCTTAGTGTCTGGGAATAAGGGGATCTTGTGAGAAGCAATCCCTGGATCAAGGCCTGGCATGTCTTGATAAGACCATGCGAATACATCTATGAATTGTTTGAAGAGTTCAACCATTTGCTCTCTTTCGGGGTTATCTACTATCTTTAGTTCTCTCTTTTCTTCCTCTGTGCCCATATTTATTACTTCAATCACATCTTCATGTGGGCACATTCTATTGTCGTCGGATTCGAGGATTTTTTTGTATACTTGAATGATCTCATCATCATCATACTCGTAATCATGCATATCAATGGCAACAAGCGAATCATCATTCAGGGACTCAGGAATCTCTGCGTTGGACAAGAGTTCCGAGGAAATCGATTTCCTGAAGGGCGAAAAACAAACAACGAATGAATAGAAGGAAAAAGAAAAAAAGGAATGGATATAAATAAGTGAATTTTATTCGCATATCATTCTTTATTCATGGTTCATATAAGAGCTCTCCTAAAGGCGTATATAAAGCATAAAAAGACAACTTTTAGCTAGGCATGTTACTCTAAAATGATAGAATTGAAGGTGTCCTCAAACTCCCAATTTTCCAAAGCCCTTCCAGAATCATCAGCTGAAATCCATGTGCAGTTCTTTTTGCCTATTGTTGAAACCATTACAACAGTCGGCTTGTTTAGCACTTCAGAGGACATCAAGAATTTCTTCCTTATATGGGGATTTTAGAGTGCTAATCTTCCCTCCCTATCCAATGATTTATATTAGATTTGGCTTCATTTCCACTGCTGGCTGCTATCTGACGACTACGTGAGTGTGTGTTGTATGAATTTTTAGGGGGTAGCTGGTTAGGACATTTAGATGGAGCAATATTGTATCACCTGCCTATAAAGGAACAAAATATCATTAGTTTATTTGAACTCAAAATTTCAAAAGGGCATAGCAAGTTATCCATGGTGTATTGGCATAAAGGTATTCTGGCACAAGCATCCTCTAGCTTCCTCAGGGAATCTATTATTCCACAGGGAGAACTAGAGTTGATCATTAGATAGGAGGGACCTTGAATCCCATCCTAGCCAAGATCTTGTCATTAACCATAGTGATAAGAATGCAATACACCTTTCCTATAGGAACTTGATTTAAACCTGGTTCTTGTGTCGTTTAACCTTTGTGCAAAATTTTTAGTTGCTAGATAACTTGCTTGTCCTTTATTAAAGAAAATAGCAGGAAGAGTCAGAAAATATTTCTGAATGCATGCTATGCAGATGATTACATGTATTTTCTAGCCTTGATATGGGTGATGGACATTGAGAAAAAGAACTTTACCTCCTCAAGAGATCCAATACCCCATAGGGAGTATGAAGTACCCATTAACCTGCAAACGGCCCAAGCTATTATGCGGCTAAGGGCTTTGTTAAATGTTTATTATGTCCAAGGCCCATATCAAATGAAGCTAAATGTCAATAGATGATGCAAGGCTACCTCATGAGACGTGAAAGAGTGACGACTTATACTTCAAGTTTTGATATGGGTTATGGACAATAAGAAAAAGAATTTCACCTCCTCAAGAGATCTATTACCTCATAGGGAGAATGAAGTGCCCATTAACCTGCGAATGGCCCAAACCATCACGCGACTAAGGGTTTTTTTAAAATGATGATTATGTCCAAGGCCCATATCAAATGAAGTTAAAATGCTTATGGATGATGTAAGGATACCTCATGAGACGTGAAAGAGTGACGACTTATACTTCAAGCTTTGATATGGGTGATGGACATGAATAAAAAGAACTTCACCTCCTCAAGAGATCTATTACCTCATAGGGAGAATGAAGTGCCCATTAACCTGCGAATGGCCCAAACCATCACGCGACTAAGGGTTTTTTTAAAATGATGATTATGTCCGAGGCCCATATCAAATGAAGTTAAAATGCTAATGGATGATGCAAGGATATCTCATGAGACGTGAAAGAGTGACAACTTATACTTCAAGTTTTGATATGAGTGATGGACATTAATAAAAAGAACTTCACCTCCTCAAGAGATCTATTACCTCATAGGGAGAATGAAGTGCCCATTAACCTGCGAATGGCCCAAACCATCACGCGGTTAAGGGTTTTTTTTTTTAAATGATGATTATGTCCAAGGCCCATATCAAATGAAGTTAAGATGCTAATGGATGATATAATGATGCCTTATGAGTCCTAAAGGGTTATCCCTCATCGAGATGTTTTCTAACATGATTGATGTGATGAGATCATGGTCTTTTAGGGTCATAGACCCTTAGACTAAGGTTAGCTATCTAATGCATACACCTTCCTTGTGATGTATCTTTATGTGAAGTGATGCTAGATACATACTCAAGTGGAGCGACAGTTAGTCACTTGATCCTAGGGGTTTCATTGATAATGCATGGATGACAATAACAATAAGTAAATATATGCCCTCCAGTGTCCTATTTTAGGAATGACCCTAGGTTAGTAGTATCTATCCTAAGAAAGGTAGGTACTAATTAATTGGGTAGGTCTATAATTTCTACTAATAGGTGTAGTGGTTTCAAGGTGGTTCTAATTCTCACAGATAAAGGTCTCCTAACTGCCCCCATCGTAAAGATGAAGACCCCATTTGGTGAAATTGACCTTCAGGGGGTTCCAAAAACCCCACAGGGATCAATCTCACCAAATGAGTAACAGCTAGGATGAAGTCTTCACAGTAACCTCAGGGGGTTCTTAAAACCCCACAGGGAGACCGCTAGAAACTTCCACTCACCTAAGGAACTCACAGACCCGGGTATAGGGCCCAAAATGTGTGTGAGGAGAATAGTGTATGTGTTCAGTGTGTGTGGAGAGCATACCAACCTATAGGCCTAGGTTCTACCCAACCCTCATCTGCTAAGCAGATCACAAGATAGATAGAAAAAAGGAGAAAAAAGAAAAAAAAATAGATGAATAAGGAATTTAATAAATAAAAACAACTATTCACAAAAAAAATAATAATAAGAAAAGGGTAATTAAAATAAAATTAAGGCCAAATTATTTTTAAACATTTAACTTAAAGGGGCTTGACTCTCAAACTGTCCCCAGTGGAGTCGCCAAGCTGTAGCGCCCGGGATTTTGAAAAACATGGAGCCGCCACCAAAATTTTTGAAAAAAGGATAATTTTGGAAACCTTTTTAAAAATGGAAACTGATCTACAAAAACCATTTAGGGTTCGGGAGTCGATTGTGTGTGGGGAAGGTGTTAGGCACCCCACAACACCCATTCATGAGAATGGTTACCCTAAGTTAATTATTTAAAAATACTATGGCCTTTAACTTTATTATAATTACCAAAATAAAGACAAAAATAAATGAAAAACTAAAAAAAAAACGGAACATTTATTTACAAAAAGAAAATAAGAAAAAATATATTTATTTAAAAAAAAGAACATTTATTTACAACAAGAAAATAGAAAAAAATATATTTATTTACAAAATTGGACTTGACCTAGGATGAAAACCTAGGGCCTACGTACCCTTTAGAGGGATCAAAGCCCACGTAGTTCGAGGGGGTAGAAAAGCGTGTCACTTGGTTGGTGATTTTTAGAAAAAATGGTCATTTAATTTATTTGAGAAAAATAAGTTTTTTATTTGGTTTGTATTTTTTATTTTTTTAAAAAACGTTTTTTTTTATTTATGAAAGAACTTCTTTTATTTTTCATGAAAGAAAGTTTTGCCATTTTATTTTCATTTATAAAAATGTGTTAAAATATTTTTTTTGAAAGAGGACCTAAGAAAGGAATAAAGAAAAAAGAAGAAAAAGTAACACAAGTTAAACAAAAAGGAAGTCAAAGGTGAGGAGATTTATGCGTACCTTTTTCCTTTTGAACCCCGCTACAACAAGAGATAGGGTGATAGAACCACATAATAAACAAGAGGCAAGTACAATTATATTATCTATATTTATTAAGCATAACACCTAATATCATAAGAAAATAAGACATCACATACCTCTTGCCTATGTATGAGATAATTCAGTTGGACAATAAAATGCAAATCCACAAGACCACAATGAGCTAAAACACGTCCAGCAACATCATAATACAAAGTAAAGCAATGTAATGCATATTGGCTAAAGTCATAGTGCATGAACGATGAAGTAAGCATGAACCAAGGGATATTAGATGGAAGAGAGAAAAACGAGATGTAAAAGTGAAATCAAAGAAAAGGATGAAAACTCAACCACTGACCTTATCTCCTTGCTCTCCCAAAATTCTTGTTCCAAAATTTCTGTCCCCTTTGCTTCAACCCTTGCACTCCTATTTATAGTCTCAAGGTAGGGTTTTCTTCATAAATGCTCCCTTTTTTATTTTATTTTTCGTTTTTTTGATTTTTTTTTGTATTTTATGTTAAGAACTACCTAACTTAACCCAATCACCATCAATGGAGATTTTTTTTCGTTTTTTATTTTTATTTTTTTGTATTTTCTATTGATAAAACTTCCTAACTTGACCTAATTACCATTAGTGGAGATTTTTCGTTTTTAATCTTTTTTCATTATTCTCCCCACAAGTAACTTCCTAATTTAAACCTATCAACATAAATGAGATTTTTTTCTTTATTATTTTCCCTTAATGAATGACAATGCCAATCATATCAATTAAGGGATTTATTTTAATTTTCATTTTTTTAATTTTTCCCTTTCAATGATGATTGCCTATTTAGACACCGATCATCATCAATGGAAGATTTCCTTATTTTTTCTTATTTTCGTTTTTTTTTAATTTTTTCTTTCAATGATGATTGCCAATTTGGACACCAATCATTATCAAATTTTTTGTATTTTTTTTAGTGGGGCCCGGACAAAATAGGGTGTTCACAGTTGCCCCTCTTTACTTGTTTCGTAGCTGAGAAAAGTGAGATTCTCGTCTATGAAGCAAGTAAAGATAAGAACACGTATTTTGTCCGGCCAGAGAACAAGGTGCCCCCTTGGAACCAAAGAGGGTTTGGACAAAATACAGTGCCCATGCCCCTCTTTACTTGGTTCATAGGGGAGAAGAACGCAAGTGGAGATAGATGATTACCTGGAATGGAAGTGAAGCGCCTAGTTGCATAGGACTTTGGTGGGGCGTAAAAGAATTGTGCCAGCCGGTACTGGGCTTTGAGAGAGCCTGCTGATACATGGCTTTGAAAGAATATTGCCTGCCGTTACAGGGCTTTAAAAACATGGAGCCGCCACCAAAATTTTTGAAAAAAGGATAATTTTGGAAACCTATTTAAAAACGGAAACTGATCTACAAAAACCATTTAGGGTTCGGGAGTCGATTGTGTGTGGGGAAGGTGTTAGGCACCCCACAACACCCATTCATGAGAATGGTTACCCTAAGTTAATTATTTAAAAATACTATGGCCTTTAACTTTATTATAATTACCAAAATAAAGACAAAAATAAATGAAAAACTAAAAAAAAAAAAGGAACATTTATTTACAAAAAGAAAATAAGAAAAAATATATTTATTTAAAAAAAAGAACATTTATTTACAACAAGAAAATAGAAAAAAATATATTTATTTTCAAAATTGGACTTGACCTAGGATGAAAACCTAGGGCCTACGTACCCTTTAGAGGGATCAAAGCCCACGTAGTTCGAGGGGGTAGAAAAGCGTGTCACTTGGTTGGTGATTTTTAGAAAAAATGGTCATTTAATTTATTTGAGAAAAATAAGTTTTTTATTTGGTTTGTATTTTTTATTTTTTTAAAAAACGTTTTTTTTTATTTATGAAAGAACTTCTTTTATTTTTCATGAAAGAAAGTTTTGCCATTTTATTTTCATTTATAAAAATGTGTTAAAATATTTTTTTTGAAAGAGGACCTAAGAAAGGAATAAAGAAAAAAGAAGAAAAAGTAACACAAGTTAAACAAAAAGGAAGTCAAAGGTGAGGAGATTTATGCGTACCTTTTTCCTTTTGAACCCCGCTACAACAAGAGATAGGGTGATAGAACCACATAATAAACAAGAGGCAAGTACAATTATATTATCTATATTTATTAAGCATAACACCTAATATCATAAGAAAATAAGACATCACATACCTCTTGCCTATGTATGAGATAATTCAGTTGGACAATAAAATGCAAATCCACAAGACCACAATGAGCTAAAACACGTCCAGCAACATCATAATACAAAGTAAAGCAATGTAATGCATATTGGCTAAAGTCATAGTGCATGAACGATGAAGTAAGCATGAACCAAGGGATATTAGATGGAAGAGAGAAAAACGAGATGTAAAAGTGAAATCAAAGAAAAGGATGAAAACTCAACCACTGACCTTATCTCCTTGCTCTCCCAAAATTCTTGTTCCAAAATTTCTGTCCCCTTTGCTTCAACCCTTGCACTCCTATTTATAGTCTCAAGGTAGGGTTTTCTTCATAAATGCTCCCTTTTTTATTTTATTTTTCGTTTTTTTGATTTTTTTTTGTATTTTATGTTAAGAACTACCTAACTTAACCCAATCACCATCAATGGAGATTTTTTTTCGTTTTTTATTTTTATTTTTTTGTATTTTCTATTGATAAAACTTCCTAACTTGACCTAATTACCATTAGTGGAGATTTTTCGTTTTTAATCTTTTTTCATTATTCTCCCCACAAGTAACTTCCTAATTTAAACCTATCAACATAAATGAGATTTTTTTCTTTATTATTTTCCCTTAATGAATGACAATGCCAATCATATCAATTAAGGGATTTATTTTAATTTTCATTTTTTTAATTTTTCCCTTTCAATGATGATTGCCTATTTAGACACCGATCATCATCAATGGAAGATTTCCTTATTTTTTCTTATTTTCGTTTTTTTTTAATTTTTTCTTTCAATGATGATTGCCAATTTGGACACCAATCATTATCAAATTTTTTGTATTTTTTTTAGTGGGGCCCGGACAAAATAGGGTGTTCACAAGAAATCATTCCAACTTTCATTGATTTGTTTCCTATATGATTAACCCTTCATTGTATTAGTATTCTTAGCATATCCACAGACAAACAATGAAGAGATCTTACCACATAAGGAAAGTCAAATGCAATGTTCAAACACTACCTACCGCCACCTACCGCAAATGGATATTTTTCAAATATTGGAAAAGTCAACAGTGGCTGTGCACACTCTAACGGGCGAGGAGAAAATGTTCCAACGGTCATTACCAATACATATATATATGGGAACATCCAAACAGAGAAAAACAACAAGAAGACACAGACGAACGCATTATCAAGTTCACTACTCTGTTTTAAATATACTTGTAATTCTGTACTTCAGTGATTCTTATTCACTTTGTAAGAGAGATATTTCATTCAAACTCAATATTTGTTATTGAGGTAACTTAAGGTTGTGGAACCTTGAATTGGGATTGGATTACAACTTGTAAGGGGGAGCGAGTGTCCAGGCGAAGGAACTTGCTTGTACTGAGGTGCCAAGAACCCACTGAATCTTGGAAATTATAGTGAAACTCTTAGAGAAGCTCTGAGGACTGGACATAGGTCAAAGTGGTTATGGCCGAACCAGTATAACTCCCGGTGTACACTTCGGTGATATTTCTCCTTACTCTTTACTGCTTTATATTCACCGCCAAGGTTTATATTTGCAACAAAATTTTTAATATCACCCAATTTACCCCCCTCTTGGGTGAAACGCTTGCTCTAACATATCTTTCCTAAATGCATCACTTTCAACCCATCTGGCTGAAGTGATCAATCAAGCTGTGACTGGTCTGAAACAGGAATTGATGAATGAGTATGAGAAATTGGTGAACACGATGGAGTTACAAGTCTCAAAGTTGGTGGACAAGGAATTGATGAATGAGTATGTTCAAGTTTGCTAAGTTTTCTGTTCAGATTTAATGATTTCAGTGCAAATATAATGGTATTATGACTTATCTTGGTTTAAGTGTCCATTGGAAGTATTGTAGGAAACATATGAGGTTAAGTGCAAAAATCTGAATATGAGTCTAAACTTTGGTGAAATGTGCATTTGGAAAATGTTTTTCAAAATTTTCACTCCAATCAAGATTCTTGTTTAAAACTCATCACAAAAGTTTTGTCATCAATAAAAAGGGGGATAATGTTAGATTCCAAGTTTTGATGATAACAAAAGATCATTATGTGTTGTGGTAAGAAATTCATACTTTGTAATGGTTAAAAATACTACCAAATGTATTTCACAAAGTTTAGAAGTGTTTGCTGTCAGTTTTACTGATGCACTCGAGTAATGGAGTTAGCACTTGAGCATTAAGCTAATTTGCACTTAACACATGCAAGTGTTGGACAGAAAGGTTTGACAGAGAGTAAAGTCAGAAACAAGATATCAACACTTCACTCGAGCACAGTCTCTGTACTCGAGTGATGGCCTTATGTGCACCCGAGTCTTGGTGAGTGTGGCACAGAGAGTGTTTACCCGAGAGCAAGGTAAACTCAAAATGTAAGCCGCACTCAAGTGGAGGCGAGTGAGATATCTAACTCTCTCAATTCTAATGCAAGTGTTGAAGACAAAGAGTATATTATAGAAGAATATTCTACTCACTTGAGTGAGCGTAAGTATACTCGAGTGAGGACCCACATCACCTACAAGTGCAAAATCATACTCTTGATAAAGTGGGATGCGAGTGTTGTCCAGAGACGTGGCTCATAGTGTAAAATGACGGTGCACTTGAGTGAGGAGATTTGTACTTGAGTGAGGTCCCACATCACTCACAAGTGTAAAAATGCACTATCTCAATATCACATGGAAGTACAAGTATAAAACTGAAGCAAGAAGAGAAAATGTGGTATTGCACTCGAGTGAGCCATCTTAGCACTCGCGTGATGCTCTGCCAGAAGCAAAACGCACCAGACTTACAACGTTCAATCCGAATATGGTTTAATGTTATTTATTCATTTTATTTCTACTTATTATATAACATTATTTAACATATATTACAAGTGTCATACAGGAGTTTGAATGTTTGAATTAGAAAAGCACAGAGGAAGTCAAACAACGATAGACAACATCATTACGACCATCCAAGCACGTACCTACCACGTTCAAAGATTTCAAACGTACGCATTCTGTTCCATAGTAAAATGCTCCACTCCACAATTATTATTATTCAAACGGGTAAAATCAACTGGCTATAAATACAGAGCTCCAAAGACCATAAAAAATAACGAAGTGCAAGTATTCACACAAGCAAATTCAGGAGTCTCTGTTATTCATATTGTCTCTGTATTCATATCGTTCTTTAGTGTTTATCATATTTGCTCTGTAAGAGAGTCTATATACAGTTCAAATTCAATTTTTATTTGATCTCAAGGTACTGGGACCTTAAGAGGGGAGATTTCTTTACGAGAGAAGCAGTTGAGAGAATTCCTAGTAGGACTTTCTTCTCATAAGACTTACAAGGTACAAGCAGTAAAGAATGTTGCTGCTCGTAAGACTTACAGTGGTGTTAGCAGAAGATAATGTTGCTGCTCATAAGACTTGTATACGTAAGCAAGAGAGAAAGGTCATAGGTTTATTTTTCTGCACGTAAGACTTGTCGTAAGGGGGAGAGAAATTTATAATGTTAGAATATTTCTGCGCCCAGTCTTTTCAAGGATGATTGTTGTTTTGCGGTGTTCTGAGAGCCTACTGAATCTTGGAAGAACAGTGAAAATCTCAGTAGGTCTTGATCTCTGAGGACTGTACGTAGGCCTGGGTTTTAGGCCAAACCAGTATAACTCTCTGTGTGCTTATCTTCTCAACTCTACCCTATCTACAGCTATTGTTATATCACCGCATCAACAGAGAAATTTATCACATCACCCAATTCACCCCCCCTCTTGGGTGAAGCTTGCCTCTTTTAGGGATGTGATTGTGGGAGGTTTGATTCTTTTATACCACGTGGTATAGTAGTCACTATGTGCATAGTGGATGGCTTTAATATTCATAGGGCCCTTAGTATCACCCTTCTTTTGGCCGAGTTAAAGATCAACTCATAGGATGTGACACCTTTATGTATTCAAAGGAAAGGGCGTTAGTGCAAACATTTCACCTAAAGGGGTGAATTGGGTGATTAAAAATTTTAACAAACAATAACAAATAACCACTACTACAGAAAATACATATTACTACCTTAAAGGACGTCCCCTGTTTAGAAAGGGACGCCTAAAACATCTAAAACTTTAAATTTCCCTCTAAACTGCGCCATAACGAATATTTAGGCATCCTCAGTTTGACTGGGGATGCCTAAACCCATGTTTAGGCGTCCCTAGTACAACTGGGGATGCCTGAAGGCTTAAATTTTTTATTAAAAGGCTGGTTTAAACGTACACATGCACTGGTCTGACATAACCAGTGCATGTACATCTATCAGGCATTTAAGCATCCCCAGCCATTTTGGGGACGCATATACACAGTTCAGGCGTCCCCATTTTTAGTGGGGATGCCTAAAGTTCTTCAAAATAGAGCAGCAAGCTATCATTAGTTCAGAACCTAGCATCGAGCAAGTCTTGTGAGCAGCATGCTAAGATTCATCAGTTCAGAACCCATCGAGTGAGTCTTGTAAGTAACAAGCTAAGAGTCTAAAGTGCCCCTTAGACTTTAGATGTTCCAAGTCTGAAGTGGGGATGTCTAAAGTCCTGCCCATCAGCGTCCCCTGTTTTACGGATGTTATTGACATTTTTTTACGTCCCTCAGATAGACGTCCCCATGTTTTCAGACATTAAAAGGCCCAAAAAAGGGACGTTAAAAGCATTTTTTCTAGTAGTGAATAGAAATTAATTGAAGTTGAAAGTTAAAAGAATATCACTGACGTGTACACCAAAGATTTATACTGGTTTGGCCATAATCTCTTTAACCTATGTCCAATCCTCAGATTACCTCTAAGATTTACACTATAGCTTCCAAGATTTAGCAGGTTCTTGGCATCTCAGTATACTGTAAGTTCCTTCTCCGGACACTCGCTCCCTCTTATACAATGTAAACCAATACCCGACTTAAGGTCGCATAACCTTAAGTTATCTCAATAAAGTGTATTGAGTTTTTGATGAAATTCTCTCTCAAAGAGTAAATGTATAATCACTAAAGTACAAAGTACAAAGTACAAAGAGAATAATAATGAATAGAAAATAGAGCACTTAAAGCAAACTTGAATGATTTCCTAGTTGGGTATTTGATCCGCTTTAAATGCTTCATATTTATAGTTGGACTGAAATAAATGACTGTTGTGAGCATTTCATTTATCCGTTAGAGTCTTGTTGCTTGCTTTGAACATTCTTTGCGTGTAGTAAAGTAGCCATTGGAGCAGAGAGACTGTCTTTATTCAAATACCGCTGAAAATTTAATTCTTCTGACACAAAATCATTTTTTCTTTTCTTCACTTGATCTTTTCATTTTTCTCCTAAAAAAGCTTTATACACTGATGCAATGAAGAATTAGAGTGAAAGAGAGTCAAATACAATCAATTATATAATCATTCGATGATTTTGGAAATTAGAAGAAGATGCTTTATTTTTCTGGAAACCATCACTCGAGTGATCATCACTTAGAAGTTTAAAAAAAACACCTAACTAGATAGATCACTCGAGTGTTGCACTAGTGATCCATAAATGCCATCACTCAAGTGATCACTTGAGTGATCTTTACTTTAGAAGTTTTAGAAACATATCATATCACTGGATAGATCACTCGAGTGTTGTACTACTGATCCATAAATGTTACCAATTGAGTGATCATGAATGGATCACTTGATATATCACTCGAGTGCTTTGCTAGTGATCTTCAACTTGATATGTCACTTGAGTGTTCTGCTAGTAATCTCAAAAATAGGATTACTCGAGTGGTTACTCGAGTGAATTTATACTTAGAAAAATTTTCACCTGAGATCACTTTCATAATCATTATAGTGTTGTGCTAGTGATGCCTTTGACTCATCACTCAAGTGGTCGCTCTACTGATTCAGGGTCATCACTTGAGTGATCACTTGAGTAATATCTTTCAAAACTTGACAGAGAGCATCACTGGAGCAGGGCTTGTGATAACACTTCATCACTCGAGTGCTCACTTGAGTGATGTCACTATGAGGCTCAAAAAACTCTCTTTTTCGTTATTCAAAAACTCTTATTTTTCATTGAAATCTTGTATAGTGCCTATTCAAGCTTTCTTATCATAAAAACATGAGATCTAACAAAGGGAACTCATGGTCTGATATGAGTTTTGTAGCCTTTGTGTAATATCCCAAATTTTACTCAACAAAATTCCTTGCACTCTGTGGCATTTAATGGAATTAAATGGTGAATTAAAGAACATATGGAATGACAAAACAAAGTACTTAGTGGTCACACAGACAATATGATTATATTTGGAACAAAAATTGTAAAATGTGGATTTGCTGCCAGTGTGTTTTCCAGCGTTATAGTCTGGTTGTGTAACGGTTTTAGATAACCAAATGATGATCAATAAATTTGAAATTTTTCCAAAAAAAAATACACTTATCAAGCTTTAATTTGATATATCATCTTAGTCATTTGAAGTTATACACTAAGAGTTATGCATTTTTTAAATTAGCCAAATGAAACTGGCAAGTTTCTGTGGCAGTGTCCAATAAATGATAATTCTAGAATGCTATATATCCAGTTGGCTAAAGAAAATATTTTTTCTTAAAAATAGACTTAATAAAGGTCACATGGACTTTGGAACCACTGCAATTGAATATCTATAAATAAAGATATGAATTTTCAAATTTTGATGAAAATTACGTTAGCTTTTATACAAGGTGCGAAATTAACAAGGCAATGGTAAAAATGTATAGGTAAAATAGTCATTTGGCTACATTAAATTCACAACCCATATGTCCCCCTTTTTCTTGTGTAAGCAACATCCAAACATGTAAGGGAGCAAGGGAATTAAACACTTAGTCCAAATTAATCAAGGAAGAAGCAATATTGGCCAAGTAAATAAATTGGAAAAGTCAAAAGTTTAACATGTGTTGAAATGACAAATTAAATATAATATTTCAAGGAAATGGATGATGATATTTTTAATGATCATTATTCCCTTCCCAAATGCATATCTTGGTCAATTATCAAGAGTAGAGGAGAGGGAAAGGAAACTGAATGATTGAAATCCAACTGGATGACATCTTAGTAATTTTTACATAAACTAATGGTAAATTAGGAAATTGACCAATTAACTCTCCTCCCTCTCTATTAGTTTGTGCATCAACCATCAAAATAAGGGAAACATCATGAAAAAATGAGAAAAAAGTTAGAGGAAAGAGAAAGGATAAATAGTAAAAGTTCTCGAGCACTGGAGCCGATTTCACCTCCGATTCGGTGTTTCCAGCTTCCTGAGTGTTCTCTAACATTGTTCCTTTCATGGAGAGCAACATTTTTATGGTTTTAGATTTTCAATTAGAGGTTTTTGATTCCATATATTTAGAGGAGGTGCTACCCGAACCAAGAACAGGTCACAGATTCGAGTTATGGTAGGTATAAGCTTTATTTGAACCAAATATTTTGTGATTTCGTTAAATAATTCTTGAAATAATCAAAAATTAAATTTTGGTCAGAGGGAGTCTTTTAGGGTTTAATGCTCATATGATGATGATTATGATGTTAAAAGAGTTTTTTTGATGATCTATGATGATTTTGGAAGTTTGTGTTTAAATCTGCCTGAATTCTTTTTCTAGAGGCAGAGAACTTACACCGTGTTTTTGATCAGTCAAACTTGGGTTCAAATGTCGTGAAATTTTATACGATTAAAGTAGACATCTTGGGCTTTAATTTGATAGGTAGTATAAGCCATTGGGACCATTTAATTGAAAGTTATGATTTTTCAAAGTTTGACCTTGATTCTGGAATGAAATCTATAACAGTATGAGTTTTGCGAATTTTTGGGAAATGTGTGGCTGTAATTGGGGCTCTGTGATATTTTTCATTCAAAGAGGACTTAAAGAGATTTTTATAGAACGTAGAACCAATCCATTTAGATTTTTGTAGAATTAATTATGAATTTTTAAAGTTTGGTCAACAAAACTGGCAGTTGGTTTAACCTACGAATTTATGGGAATTGTGTTAAAATTGTTATAATATTGGGCTAAATATAAGAGACATGTCCTAAAGGTCCATGTAGTTCCATTGGACACTCATTTATCATGTCTCTAATGATATGATTATATATCTAGGGTCATGATATGGCAAAGAAGAAGCATCCTCAATGGTTGGAGAAAGGAACAAGAGGAGGAATATATCAAATCAATGTAAAGAGCTTATTTTTAAATGGCTATATCATAGAGCAAGTATAGGTAGAGCAACCTCTAGGATTTGAGGTTGTAACCAAACCTCATCATGTTTTCAAATTAAGAAAAGTGTTGTACGATTTGAGACAAGCTCCAAGAGCATGGTATGAAATACTTAGTAAGTTTCTCATCGATTAAGGATTTGTAAGAGGAAAGGTCAATAAAACACTTTTTATGAAACAAAAATGAAATGATATTTTGATAGTTCAAATATATGATGATATCATTTTCGTTGGTACTAATGATATTCTCCGCAAAGAATTTTCTAAGATAATGCAGGGGAAGTTTGAGTTTATTTCTTGACTTGCAAATTAAGCAAAGAAAGAATGGAATTTTCATATCTTAAACAAAATACCTAAAGGAGCTATTGAAGAAATATGGGATGGATCAAGCAAATGGAGCATATACGTCTATGATCTCAACTACGTTGCTTGATGCTGACATCATGGGGACAGACTATAACATCACAAAATATAGAGGAATGATTGGATCATTACTATATCTCACTATAAGCAGACCTGACATCCAGTTCAGTATTGGAATGTGTGCAAGATATCAATCAGTTTCAAAAGAATCACATGCTAAAATTGTCAAATGAATCTTTAAATATCTTGCTGACACAACAGAATTAGGTATCTAGTATCCTAAGGGAGAAAATGAATGCCTGGTTTTATACTCAGATTCTGATCATGGAGGATACAAAACAAATAGAAAGAGCACCAGTTGACAATGTTAGTTTCTTGGGGGCTCACTTGTATCATGGTTCAGCAAGAAATAGAACACAGTGTCTCTTTCATCAATAGAAGCTGAGTATGTCTTAGTGTCAAGTTGTTGTGCACAAGTACTGTGTCTGAAGCAACAACTTCATGATCTTGGTATTCAATTAAAAGAGATTCCTATCTACTGTAACAACACAAGTACAACAAGCTTGGCAAAGATTCCAGTTCAACACTTTAGAACCAAGCATATCGATGTTAGACATCACTTCATCAGGAACCATATTTAAAACAAGGATGTCAAGGTTATATTCATCCTAACTCATCTTCAAATAGCAGACATCTTCACAAAACCTCTGGCTAAAGATCAATTTCTATATATAAGAAGAGAATTGGGAATGGTAAATCCCAATAAATTGTAAGTTATTATATGTAAGAAAATGTAATTTGATTATGTTTTGATGATAACTGACTTAAGCATCAGAGTATCTAGTAATTTGTTTTTATAGGACCATAATACTCTATTATGTAGTAAGGTAAATAGAGATGTTAACTACTGAGTGACAACTTCTAGTGATCAAGATATCACTTGAGTGATAACTGGCAGTGATGGTTGCATTACTCGAGTGACCACTCGAGTAATGACCTGGAAGTTAAGGCTAATGGCATTAATTCAAATTGAAATGACATAACTATTGAATATGAATAGTTTGAAGTTGAAGAGTCGAATCAATTGAGTGATCACTCGAGTGATGTCTTAGAATTATTCAAGTAAGTACTCAAGTAGTCATCAGTACAAATGAAAATTCAACCAAATTTCAGCTTGATTCTGCCATTCAGTGCCTACAGATCATCAAGGTAACATTCATGGATAATTACTACAATATTCATGGTAGTTATAATTTAAAATTGCATTGATTTTTAACTCCTTAGCATGATTACTCAAGCGATTCCCCAAGATTACTCGAGTGATGTAACAGTAGGTTAAAACAGTCGGCACCCTATCATTTTCACCAAACCACTTCCAGTGATTCTCCTAGTTCTCTGCCCAAATATTTTCACAATCATTTGCCCATTCCATTAACTATAAAACCTAGTGGAT
The DNA here is from genome assembly GCA_963242795.1 of Inga leiocalycina. Lineage (NCBI taxonomy): Eukaryota > Viridiplantae > Streptophyta > Magnoliopsida > Fabales > Fabaceae > Inga > Inga leiocalycina. Next base: position 37,234,949 of record OY725331.1, read on the forward strand.
TACACTCCTCAAAACTTCCTAAAATTCCTCAAATCTCTTGCCCTAGACTTGCGACAGTAGGCACTCCAAGGAAATGATTTTGAGATTTTATGCTTCAAAATCAAATGGCCAGAACCAAGATGCCTCACAATGATCCTTGAGTCTACTAAGTCATCAGAATCTCCTCCATCTATTCCACCTAAGAAACAAAAGAAATCAAAACTCTAAAAACTAAACCACAATAGAAGGCAAAGGGGGTTGTGATTCAAGAACTAGTGGCAACAAGAGCAAATTCCAAAACAGCACCTTTAGGAAAAGGAAAGAAAACAATTCCTTCTACTCCACCCTCTATGGATTCCTATAAAACTCCCTTTTTGTCAAAGAAAAAATAAAAGGGATTGAATTACGATATGAAGATTGATAGGGCTATGGCAACCATGTTGGATGAAGTCTTTCAATCCAAAGGAGAAATGTAAGGAACCTCTTCAAAGTCCTCCACAAAGTCTTATCAAAGGCTTCAAAAGGAGGAAGTGAGGAACTAGATGTTAATTACCACCAAAAGGCTTCAACACAAATAAACCTAAAGAGACAAAGAAGTTAAAGGAGTACTTCTTAATTTAAAAAATTTGTAAGATGTACTATGTTGATCTTCAAGTTGTCTATGAAGTAATTAAGTTTGATTTAAGTGATTATTTGGAGAGTTATATGACTTGGTTGTCTATGAACCTTCTTTACTGCACAAAGGTCAATAGGCACTTTTATTGAAGTCTTGAACTAATAGAAGGTGTCCTAAATCAAGTTGTAGAGGAGGAATTAGAAACCAAAGTGATAGGGAAGAAGTTTATAAGCTCTACCTCAAAAATAAACAAGTGGTTAGGAATCGAGGATCCACTACTAGATAACCTAGCTAATCTCACTTCAAACTAGATATTCACTGTTCTAAGGCTCATTGAGAGAGTAGGACCTCTAACCTTCAATCCAAGTGGCATGTGTGATCTGCACAGAGTCCTTTGGTACATATACTCTCAAGATGTAATATCCTGAATTGTAATCAAGGATTAATAACTTCAAAGTGATGTAATTAATGATAATTAAGTGTAATACCCCGAATTTTGAGACTCAAGGCTAGAGAATAAGCCTGAGATTAGTGGATTGCTAAGCCCTGGTTTAGCAAGATCCCAAATTGTGATTAGGGGTTAATGACTACAAAAGTGGACGTGGTTAGTGATTAATGAACCCTTTTAGAGAATATAAAGAGGATTGTAGTCGCTTATGTTATGAGCAACGCCAAAACCCTGTATTTGAGTTCAATTGTGGATTAACATCCAAATTAACTTAGAATAGAGGGAAGAATTGAATGGGGTATTGTGATGGAAATGGTGTCATGTTGTGGTATTTAATCATTGGAATTGATTTAAATTGGATTGGACACATTGGTTGCAAAACTGGAAATGCTGTCCGGTGAAACTCTATTCTGGGCTGTCAGTTTGTGTGAACGTTTTGAATGACCAAATGGTGTCTAAAAATTCTGAAACTTTCCAGTCTTATAGTTCATATCTAAAGCTTCAGAATAGACATATAATTTGTGCCATTTCGTTTTGGGAACTGGGAGATATGACTGTCCAAAGTTTGGGATAGAAACTGAACTCTGTTTTGGGGCAGTGATGAGTTTTATGTAATTCTGGAATTGTGTGGTGATTTTTAGTAATGAACAATATTTTTCCTATGAAGAGGACTTAAATATCTTTCATTTGGCTTTGGAATCACCTCATTTTGAGTTTTATAGAATTAGTTATGATTTTTCAAAGTTTGGGCAGAAAATCTGCCAGAAAATCCGAAAATGGGAATTATGACATCATCTCAATAAAAGATGACATCATCATGGAATTAAATATCTTCTCATCTTCTTCAGCTCTCATTTTCTGTCGTGAGTTTCAGCTGAAATAGAGAGAGAGCATATGGGATATTTAGAGAGAGAAAGAGGAAGAAATCTCGTAAGGTAAGCCGATTTCTCCGACGATCTAGCTCCTAACACGTATAACTCCGATCCTAAGCTACTCCTTTATGTTCGTTAAGGTTTGGAAGATCTTCCTTTGGTGTTAAAACAGCTAGGGTTTCAGCCAAGACAAGGAAAAGCTAGTGGGAGCTTGAGGTAACTTCCAAACTCTTGTGTATTGACTATTCTGGCTGCTGTGGACAATTTAATCGGTGAAATTTCGCTGGATTGTCATTGGTTTCAAAAATGGAAAATGGGTGTGTGGGGCTGCTATGCTGCCCAAATTGGTACTAAATGGTAGTTGTAACCTAATGGAATAGTCAATAAAGTGGTTAGGAGTAGAAAGGAACGCGTTTACAGAGCCGAAACCGAAAAGCCCCAATTTTTCCCGGAGTACATGTATATTTCGGCCAAGGCTATAAATGGGTCTTAGAGTTGGATTTTCAATGATTTGATGATTCCATTGAGTTTAAGAGCAAAAATTTGGTGGGGTTACAGTTGGGCACTTTTTCAGAAAAGGCCGAAAAAGCATAATTACGAAAATGCCCCTGAAACCCTTAAAGTGGGGCTGTCAAGGGTAATTTTGTAATTGACATTGAATTTGATAATTCCGAGTCCGGAAATGGATTCTTTGGGCGAAAATATGTCAGAATAGCCCATGTCAAAATTTCAAGAAAAGTACAGCCGGACCGGGTACGGCGAGGCCGGGCCGGGTCCCCGGGGGTATTTTAGTAAATTTTCAATATAGCCTCATATAACCCCCAGAAACACTTTGGGAGTGTCTAAATAGTACATTTGACATTGTAGGATCGAATGTGAAGCCCCGAGTTACTGGCACGCAAATCGAGGAGAAAAGACTGGAGGTAGGGAACTTATCTCTCCTGCATGCTCTGATAACTGTATTAATGTGTTGATGCATGTTATTGCTTTGCTTGATTATGTGGAACATATATGAATGATTTAAAGCTATGTTTCAATATATGCTATGGCCATATGTGTATCGTTCGAATAATTGAGCTTATAGATTTGTCATTGTATGTGTTCATAAGTTATGTGATGCAAGCATGTCATGCGTTAAACACTTATCTTGCCTGCATATTGATAATGTTTCCCTACTAAGATTCTCTCAAATCTCTCCCTCCCCTACCAACAATTTAGACAGGGCAAGTGGCAAGTGGAGGGAGCGGCTAGGACTCCTTCGAGATGAGAGTTGGTAGTTGGTTACCAAGGCGTTGTGAAGACTGTATATGATTCGGTTGAATATATGGTTATGAATGTGAGATGAGATTGTGTAATTCCTATTTGAAGAATTGTAATGGGCAATTGTGCCCTGTATATCTTTAGTGAAGGTATGTACCAGAGATTGCCGGGATGATTATGTTGTGCACTCTGATATTTATATGAATGTGATTTATCTTCGCGTAGTAATTGTATTCGAAATGTGAATATGAGACCAAGTTTATAAATGATTTCGAAAGGTATTTTTGAAAACCCCATCATGTGATGGGTTAGTAAATGTTATTTGATTATTATTGGTCTCTATTTCATTTTAATCGCGTATTTCGGATATAATTAAAGAGGGGGTTACATTAAGCACATTTGAAGTATATGTTGTGCAATGTGATATAATGGTGCTTAGTGATGCTTTGGTAGAAGTTATGTTAATCAAGGGTGAAATGGGAAATTCACTTACCGATTGGATGGTTACCGAAGAGGAAACTTATAGGTAACTTGAAGATCAACGGTTGAGATTAAAAGTCAAAGGAATCAATGGTTAGGATTTAACCATTGGGTAGAATCCTACACAAATGAAAACATGTGAAATCAAAGGGGAAGAATAAGATTATGCCAAGTGGCAAAATATGAACCATAGATAAGGTCAAATTTTCAAACACTCTTCCCTCTCTCTCTCAAGTTGGTGAAGAAGCATGGGAAATGGAAAAATGAGATCATCTTCATCATCTCATCTCTCTCTCACCATTCTCTATTTCCGGTGGAACCAAGGAGGAAAGAGAAATGAAAGGTTTGAATTTTAGGTGAGTATTTGACTTTAAATGCTCACTTCACCTTCATTGATTTTATACAAGAGGTCAAGAGCTTCATTTCAATGTTTTCAGATTTTTGATTTGTGGTGTGTGGAAACTTAAGGAAATTTGAAAGTGGAAGAATCAAGTTTTAATTTCAGCAAGCTTAAGAGGTAAGCTTTTGATGAATTTTGGTATATTTGTTATGACTTTTGGTTTGATTTTGTAAATTCTAGATTTTTTCTCTGATTTCTTGTGATTTTAGATGTTATGAATTGAGTAGTGTTTGGTGGTGGAATAGATGCCAAATGGTGTATGGGTATCAATGGTTTTGGTTGGATTTGAAAAGAAGAAGTTTGGTCATTGGGTGAATTTGGTTGCAAGTTAGTTAGAGGTGTTGAATGTGTCATGGTGGTAAGATTTTGGTAGTTTTGAGTTTACCAATTGGTCTCTTATGACCTTTTGGATGGGAATGAGTATTGGTATAAGTTTAGGAACCATTAGAGCTCATTTGGTTAAATTTGGAAAACCATATCAGTTGCTGCGACTTGGAATCTGATAAGCCTCACTTAAGTGAGGGAGGGTCTTACTTGAGTACAGTATGAATTTCTGGGTATTTTGGGTAAGTCTTCAGGCAGAAATCACGGGTGCACTTTTTCATCTTTAAGTGACATGCGTCATCACTCGCGAGTATTGGAAAGTCACTCTAGCATTAGGGCTGGTGCTCGAGTACACTTGTCATCTAGGAGTTGGGTTGCTCTCAGGTAGTCACTCGTTGGGCCTCACTATTTAGTGCTCGACTGTACTTGTAGTCATTGCTCGAGTGTAGCTTCCTGTGCTCGAGTGAGTGTGAGAAATATTTTGATGTTTGCTTTCGGGCCGACACTTCCTGTGTCTCACTTGCTGAGACTCGAGCACGGGTGAGGGCAACACTCGAGTGAGACCTTCTTCACTTGAGTGAGACAGCCCAAAATTTGTGTGTTTTACTCAAAAAATGTATCTTCAGGGTAGTTTCTCCCAACCCTTTAGGCATATGTTTAGGCCTATAGTAGCACCCTAAAGAGTCTATATGATAACCAACTTAAAGCATTATAGAATTAAGAACTTAGAAAAGAGATTGACGGGTTGTCCCTGATTTGGTTTATAGGATTTGATATTTGCCGCCCTCGAGAGCCCGCGGTACAGAAGAACGTCAGGAAGGAACAAGGTTGTGACACCTCTCTTATACTTTGTGTGAAACATTGTATGTATGTTTGTCGTGCATTGAGAACACATTGTGGCATTGGGATGCTTTGTGATCGCACCGAAAGCTGACGCCTAGTGGATACCTTGTGAATACTTTGTGAATACATTGAGATCACAGTGAAAGCTGACACTTAGAGTTTATAGCCGTGAGTGCTGTCGTTTGTGGTGTGAACCATGTTACATTGTGATGCTGATAACATGACCTTATATGCTTTGTGTTTATGAACTGTATGAGTGATTTGTTACTATTAGGATTCTTTTGAATTTCATTCTTTCTAATGACTAGCATTTCAGACAGGACAAGCGGCTCAAAGGAGAGGCGGGCAACTCGGAGCAATTAGGACCCTACGGGGTATACTTGATTTTGGAATGTCGATTATCTACTTTTAAACTTGGGATTACTGTATATTTTGAGGTGTAGATATTATTTTTGATTTTGAGTGATGTAATCTCCTAGTGGAGACTTATGAAACCCTTAGATTATATATATGAATAGTACCCGGGAGTTGCCGGGGTTTTAGTAATACACTGATATGTGTGAATGTGAATTAACTGCTCAGGTAATTATATTCGAGTTTGAAATTGAGACCTGGATAGGGAAGTGATTTCGAAAGATTTTTTTTAAAAAAACCCTACGGTAATGTAGGAAGTCAACATGAATTTAAACTATCCAATGGTCTCCGATTTAACTTAATTATGCAATATCGATTTATAATTACATGTTTAAAGGTAGGGGGTTACACAAGCCATAATAAACAAGCCCAACAACTTCACACACTTCATCGATCAGGAGTATGGTAATATGGCTTCGATATTACTGAAAGAGAAGACGAACTTGGGGGCATTGATCTTTTCAGAGATTAAGAGATATGGATTCGCTGGCACCCATACCACACCAATGCCATTTCCCCAGTTGATCTCTATATTCCTTAAAGCCAACAAGATATGGTACCTAGAGTCAATGGGCCGATTGAAAGGTTGATACCAGTCGGAAGAAACAAAATAGGGAAGCTTGGGATTGAGATACCCTTGAAGAAGCTTATGGAGTCAATTCTCAGGAAGAAGAAGGCTTCTGAGGTTGAGACTGGAAAAATGGATGATACTCAATCCTCTACTCGTGCCACTACCTCACCACTATCTTTCTTTGGGTCTACAATCCAGACTTATCTAAAAGAATTACTTAAAGGATTTCATGTGGACATAGCAAACACCAATGCTAAACTCATAACCCACATGAACTTCAAGATGGGAGAGATAGTTGAGCATATGAATAAGTACAGCCAGGCAGTATTGAATCAAACGCTGCTCTTAACGAGCCTTTAAATAAGATAAATAGGTAATGTTGGCACAACAGGAGGCTTACACTGTTGCACTCAATGAAGTTGCTAGTCTTCTTCGATCCCTTCATGAGAAGGTTGATGCCCTGACTCCTAGCACTTCTACTCCTGGTGCATCTATCCCAGCTTCAACACCAACCTTTGCTTCTATCCCAATATCTGATCCTTTTATTATCCCTCACATCACTCCAAGTAATATCATTTTCATCATGGACGACACATCCACATTTGCTTAGGTTCACATTACATTAGATGAGCCAGCCACTATCCAACCTAACAATACCTAGACTTGTAACTTCATCCATAGGCACTGAGCCATTACCTCAGTCCCCCTTTCATATTTGGATGACACACAGGAGTTAGTACTCACATCCCAGCCTTCATCACCACTACCACAACACCCTCCCCTGTGTGTACCTCACCCATAAGATCCTATGTAGATACCTTCTCTTCACCTACCAGAGCCTATTTCATTTGACTCTCCTACTTTTTCTCTTCGAGGAGGTACAATACTCAATGATGCATCTTCACCTATCCAAGTCAGTCCTATCATTGCTAGAGATCTATCTTCACATAGTTTTGGGTCTAGCTCTCTTGTATAGTCCACTCTTTTCGATGATGTCAAAATAGGTTAGAAGGAACTAGGAGTGATTTTAGTGAACTTACATAGTGTTTAGACATATAGGGTGCATGGGTTTATAGGGATTTTGGGAGGATGAGCAATATGACTTATCTTGACTTATTTTGTATTAATCATTTATATGCAAAAATGGTATATTTGACATGAAGTAGTTTCTTACTTGCTATATATGTGATAATCTGTTCAACTATTATTATATAATTGCATGTAATCTTATAAGTTTCAAGTTCAATAAAAACATTAGCACATTTGAAATTCTTAAGATATATTTTGCAAATCACTTTTAAAATGTATGTTTTAAAATCACAAGTGACGTAGTTGGAAAAGACTTCAATTGCTCTCTACTAGATTTTGAATAGGATCACTCGAGTGACCACTCAAGTGATTACTCAAGTGATGACCTTGAATTAATCAAGTGATCACTCGAGTGATGAAGTTAGATATGTTGCCTGCAACCCCCTACTTTAATAGCCAAAATTATAGTTCAAGAATGCATTATCATGTTGAATTAGAGACCAACGAATAATTTAAAACTCATTAGAAGTGCTAACTTTAAGACAGGATGCGGTCTTGTGATAAAGTGGGATTTCAAAAATGTTTTCCAAAACCTATTTGATATGGTCTCACATTCACATTTTGAATGTATTTGGCCTGTTCAGTTTGGTTTCATTCATACATATCAGAGTGTAACAAAAATTCCTGATAACACTCATGTTTCATCCATTCATTAAAGGGTTTCATGCATGTTTGATCATTTCCAATTTCCCATATAGGGGATTACACAACACTATTCAATATTTACAACATTTATAAGTAATCCCAGCAAAATATGACAACCAATAACCAAAACTAAAACTACTAGCTAGGAGCTCTAGCCGTCCTTTGTCACCTACTTCTCCTTTGAACTGCTTGCCCTGGCTGTAGGTTAGTGAATGGAAAGAATGAGATTCAAAAGAATTATAGTAGTAACAATTCACTTATAACATATACAACCACAAAGTATGCAAGCAAATCACACAGTAGCAATACATTAACGACAATTCTATAATAGCTTTCGCTGTACTCACAATGGCATGTTTCACAATAGCATGTTTCACAACAGCATATTTCACAACGACATGTTTCACAACGTCATATTTCACAATAGCATGTTTCTCAATGGCATATTCCATAACGGCATGTTTCTCAATGGCATATTTCACAACGGCACTTCCATTCTTCACAATTCAATGATAAGACAAGCATACAATGCATTATACATAATATAAGAGAAAGGGTCACTATCTTGTTCTTTTCGCTCGTGCTCCAGCACTAGTCTATTGTGCACAAGGAAAATGTTGAATCCTATAAACCATAATTAAGAACGAAGAGTTATTCTTTAATCCAATACTAAACTCCAAACACTTAAGGTTGGTTATCATTTGAGACCTTTAGGTGGCTACTAGAAGCAAAAACATATGCCTAAAGGGTTATGTAAGACTTGACCAAAGACTATCTTTCAAAAGTTGAAAATACAGTTTTCAAGGAGTTGGCCGCGGCCCCTAGATGATCAGAAAGTTTTGGGCTGCGGCCAGGAACCACTGGCCGTGGCTAAAATCAGGACAAAAACTTTTGGGCTGCAACCAAGAATAGGTTAGAAATATATGGGCCACGGCCAGGACCTTGTTGGCCACAGCCAAGAACTAGTCAGATACTTTTGGGTTGCGGCATAAACTTCTGGCCGTGGCCAACAATTGACTTGTTTCCTGGTTGATTTTCAAATGATCATAACTTCTTACACATACATCAAAATGACTTAAGCTTTATAACATTAGAAAGCTTGCAATGTAAACTACAAGACTGGAAAATTTCACAACATTTTGACACCATTTGCTACTTCAAAACCCTATGCAAAGTTAGTCCCCTGCACAGAATTTTACACTTAGCAATTTTCTAGAATTTTTCAGTTTTTCCCCAATTTGTCCAATAGTTCCAAAATTCACAACCAAACCTATTCCCACATAGTTTTTCATAAGGAATCCAATAGCAACATCAAAACACTTAAACTCATATCCCATCTACATGATCTGTGTTGGGGCAACATTTCAATATAAAACCACAAAGTTGCTAAACACAACATTTAAAATTCCAACCAATTTCTTTGTTCAAATAACACAACAAAACACCATTTCCAACACAAAACACCATGCAATTCATTCCATCCTATATCACATGGAAATCAAGGAAAAATTCCAAAATCTCAAAGTCTCAACCATAGCCATAACATATATATCAACAAGTAGCTATTACTTACCTCTTTCACTTTCCTAAACTTGTTTCTTGATTCTTCAACCTCCAATTTTCCTTGAAATCACAATACACCTCCTCTCAAAATCTAAAACCAGATAGTTAAAGCTCTAATCAAAATGAACAGAATTAAAGAAGAGGATTTGAGCATTTAAGGTCATCTTCAAGGTCAAAACCTCACCTTAAGCTTGAGCCTTTCCTTCCTCTTTCTTCTTCCTTGGTCGAAAATGGAGGCTTGAGAGAGAAAACGAGATGATGATGAAGATCAGAATTTTTGGCCTCGCCATGGTTCTTGGCTGACCTTAATGAGGAGAGAGGGAAGAGAAAAGAGGTTTGACACTTTGACTTGATCCTATGGCTTCCATAGTGCCAAGTGTCCACATCTCACCACTTCTTCTATATGCATGCAAGCATGTAATTACTCTCTCTTATTTCACTTGGCAGTTAGTCTCTCCACTTACTCTTTAAGTTGTTAGTGGATTCCCTCTTCGGTTGCTGAATAATTGGCCAGTAACTTTTCTTTTTCCCATTTTGCCCCTAAGTATGCCAATGCTTATTGAATCACCAATTAGCACATTTTCTCATTCAATTCCTTATCCATGCACCCTCTCTTTCTCTTTGAGTTGTTTTAAGCCTTAACAACACTATTACGCTTAAATACAGGGTTTAGGCATTGATTACTTCTCATTCAGCTCACCATTCATATTGTATTTCCCCAAAATGTTTGTTTAACATTAATTACATTCACTTTTTGAGTCATTAGCCCTTAATCATAATTTTGGGGCATTACATTGCCAAAACTCTGCCAAGTTTTGGAAGGGAACACACTCAAGTGATTACTTCAGTGATGACCTTGGATCACTCGAGTGATGAATCCCAGAATGCATGATAATCATCTGTTAATCATTAGCTTAATGCATTTATGTGTAATACTTCATTATATTAGTGTTTTTACAGGAAAACAATGAAGAGATCTTGCTAAAGAGAGAAAAGCCATTTTATGAGAACGTAACATCCACCGACCGCAACGACTATTTTTTAGATATGAAGAACGATCAAAAGAAGCTGTGTAACTCTAACAAACATGTTGAAATGATGACAACGGCTATCAAATTCAACTATATATATGGAAGCATTCAATAGAGAAATTAGAACAAACAAAATTACACAATGACCAAATTATTTGTTCTTTCTTTGTTTCTCATTTATTCATTATGTCCTTCAATGATTCAATATTAGCACTGTGAGAGAGTTTTTCATTACTAACTCAATATTCATTGTTGAGATTACTTAAGGTTGTGAAACCTTAAGTTGGGAAGTGAATTACACCGTGTAAGGGGGAGTGAGTGTCCAGTGAAAGAACTTGTAATGTATTAAGGTGCCAAGAACCCACTGAATCTTAAGAGATATAGTGAAAATATCAAAGGAACTTTGAGGACTAGACATAGGTCAAAGTGGTTGTTGTCAAACTAGTATAACTCCCGGTGTATACTTCAGTGATATCTCTCCTAGATCTTAACTACATATTAAATTCTGTCAATTTCTATTTTCGCTTCGAATATTCTATGATCACACAATTCACCCCCTCTTGGGTGAAATGCTTGCACTAATAGTCTTGTCTTGAGGTTGGGAATTGAAGATCTTTACTAAGGAATACCACTTAGTAGTTCGAATTCGCTCTGTAAAACTCATTGCATTGAAGGGCGTTACAACAAGTAATGTATCAAACTCATCCAATACTCATTCATATATACACATCTATATCCAAATACATAATACTCCCAGCTATGATAACCAACAACCAGAATGACAACCCGAAGGTGTCCTCATCGCCCTTGGTGGCTGCTCCATCCTCGATCCAATACCCTGTCTGGAAGGTTAGTAGGGAAGGGTGAGATTCTAGAGAATCTTAGTAGGTAAACAATACCAATATGGATGTACGATAAATGTTTAATGCATGACATGCTTGCATCGCATAACTCATGCTATCACAATGACAAATTTGTAAGCTCAATGCTTCAAACAACATACTGATGGCCATAACATAAATTAAAACATAGCTTCCAATTACACATAACCATGCAAAGCAAAGACATGCACCAACCCACTAACACAAATATGAAATACATGTAGGAGAGGTATGTTCCCTACCCTGGTTCTTCCACGTAAGCTCCAGTGCCGACTGTTCACTATTAGGACGAACACCAAACCCTATAAACCAAATAAGGACATAGGGTTTATCCCTTTCTAATTCCTTAACTTTCAAACACTTAAGTTGGTCATCATGCACAACCTTTAGGTAGCTACTCAAAGCCTAAACACAAGCCTAAAGGGTTGGGAGAAACTTGACCAAAGTTCTCTTTTGAAACCTCAAAATCCCATTTTTGGCTTAATCACTAGAGTGATGGATGGCGCACTCGAGTGATGGACGCCTCGTACCCGTGTAAGGACTGCTCACCCGTGTGAGTGCTTGACCGAAGGTACAACCAGAAACAGAAAATAACCACAATACTCAAGCATCCAACATAGCACTTGAGTGATGGCCTCACACTCACCTGAGTCCTACTAAGTAAGGGTTAAGAAGTGACCATCCGAGACTAATAGAAAACCTAAGGCCAGAAGTACACTCAAGCACTAGCTCTGGTACTCGAGTGCTGGCCCAACACTTGCGAGCGCTAGCTCACACTATTGACAAATCAACTGCGAGTGATAAACCATCACTCGAGTGATAACCCACATCACTTGCAGGTGAGGAAGTGCACTCTTGCTTCTTCCATGAACAAGTGAAACCAAAACCGAAGGGGAAAGGGAAAATATAACGTTGCACTCAAGTGAGACCTCTATTCACTTGAGTTAGGCTCTATCAGAAGCCAAAATGCAGCAGGTATTAGAATTTTCCCTAACTTAACCAATATGTTTCTAATGGCTCTAAAAGTCTAACACAAGGCTATTCTTACATAATTTCACAAAAGGAACCTATTGGAAACCTCAAAACAACAAAAATCATATCACAATGACATTTTCCCCACATTGGTCACACTCTTCACACACATTACCCGATTCCACCACTTCTACTTCCAATTGTCCAAACCAATCTTAATAGCATAAAATCACACAATGACACCATTTTAACCACAATACTCATTCAAATCATTCATTTCACAATTATACCAAAATCAGGGCAAATTTCACAATTCATAAAGCCAAACCAAAAATCACAAAACTTAGATCAAAAGGGTACTAATACTTACCTCTTCCTCTTTCCCAAGCCAAATCCTTGATTCTTCATCTTTCAACTTTCCTCAAGCTCTCAAAACACCTTCTTTCACAAATCTAAAACCATAGTAATGAAGCTCTCATCACTATGATTAACTTTAATGAAATGTATTTAAGGTAAAGAGGACAAGAAGCTAACAAAACACCTACCCTTCATTTTCTCTTTCCTCCTCTTGAGCTCAACAAAAATGGAGATAGAGAGAGAATATGAAGATGATGAAGAAAGTCAGATTTTTGGCCCCCAAAAGAACACCAACTGACTTAGAGAAGAGAGGAGAAAGGGAAGAGCTTTTGAAACTTTGACTTGATCTAAGAGCTTACATCATGCCACTTGTCACCATCTCAACACACCTTTCATGAGCTCAAATACACACAAGCACATGAGATTCCACCCTTTGATCTCTACACAAATCAATCACAACTATTGATCTTCAAGTTACTAATGAGTTTCCTCTTCGGCAACCGATCAACTAGCCAGTAGCTTTACTGTTTTACCCCTGATTATGGCAATTCTTCTTGAATCACCACTAAACACATCATATCATTCCATTATTCCACAATATGCGCCCTCCCTATATTTTAAGTCAATTTAGATGTTAATCCATAATTAAACTTAAATACAGGGATTTGGCATTGCTCATATCACACCCAAATCACAAAGCACATTATCTTCTCTAAAAGTGTTGAGTTAACAATAATCACATTCACCTTTAGAGTCATAATCCCTTAATCGCAATTTGGGATCCTACTAAACTAGGGTTTAGCAGTCCACCTAATCCAGGCTTATTCTCTAGCCTTAAGTCTCAGAATTCGGGGTATTACATTTCTCCCCTTGTTCAAATAAATTTCGTCCTCAAAATTTGTCACACCACATAAACCATAAACCTCATATGCCTCTTCGCGACGACTTCCGTTTCACGAAGTACCTTTTATTGGGGACGGTCTCTTATAGACCACCCACACAAACCATACGCAATAGGTCTGACTCTCACAAGAATCAAAACAGACCAATGCATCACAGCTCAATGCCTTTCGCTTGATCGTCTTACTGATCACAGTACCCGGAGACACTCTTAAATGAATGTGATGTCCATTTCAAACTTGAGAGGCGTCTACCTTATACGATTATAATTCAAGTAGACTGCACTCGTTCAGCCTGACTTCACGCCCTCTTGATCACAATTAGCAAATCATATATGGACTAATGTGTCGTGCTCAGTTTCTTTCCAACCACACAACACTCGAAATTCTCATAATCACTGTATAATTCTGTTATCACCTTACCCAGGTAATAGCCCCACATCTTTGGCATGAACACAGAACACCAGTGCCACATAATCGCAATTGGCCCATTACACGATTTCTGCACGAACACATTCACTACATCTTTTCAAACAAATGCAATAATCTCCACATGCGATTGCCACAAAACCATACCACATCACATAACTACATTCATCTGAGGCCCCAAATCATGAGCCATTTCATAAGATCTCAGCAGTTGGGCTGCATAGAATACCACTTTGCTCAACTTAATCTAGTTATCCCTTCCAGGAATAACTCAACACACCACAATCTCATTACACCCAACGACAACCTCAGCTGTATACATAAGTACTTCAGCTCTCACTATATTCACTTTCACAACATTACCTCGCCCTTACACCCACTAATTATTTCACTAGTGGTAATCAGGACTCTTGGGCGTCCACAATGATGCATGACCTACATTACAAGATTTACAATCATACTCCACCCTCATCCCCTTTTACTGCCGGGAAGACACACAGTCTTTACTCGAACCGTTGTTAGAACTCAGGGACTATTTACATGGTAGGGCATACATATTTACAAGAATACCTCGGCTTTTGCCGCTTGCACAAATACCTCGACCTCCTACCGTATTCAATAACTTTACAACAACCCACATCATAGATTCTAATTTTACGCACCGCCTTTCAGCCTTGGGTTAACACCAGTGCAACCAGCCTAGTGGCTAGCCATGTTGGACATGTCGAGGTAAATGCCCTCACAAATGAGAACCCCTGATCATGCAGTCAAATTCTCCATCAGCTAAACTAGCTCTGCTTTATTGCTATAATCACACCTTGATCCTAACTTGTTCATAATTGTCACTCCTACCCTGCCAGCAACCTCAATTGGTAATCCTACCGGACGGGCTCCAATAGACAGCCTTGATCGGCATCTTGATCGACGACACCAGAACTCCTTCGCAAGGGAGAACGGGTAGACACACAATGCATAATCACATCAAGTTGAAACCGAATATGCTCATCACCAATGCTTTTCTCATCACAATCCACACTTACTGCAAGCTCATAGCAGTTCTCATATACATCATATTCACACGCTTCCGCTGCACACTCTAAGGTCTTTCTCCTCAACTGTGCTTTCACAATGTCAGGGTGATTTAATAGGAGTCTCATAGGAATCTCCCACTGCACTTGACCATACTCACAATCTGTGCTAAGTCTTGGCTTGATTTAACTCGAATCATTCCAAGCCATAACCAATATATCATTGAGAACATGGGCAATCATATCTTTACTCTATGATTCGACGTCACGGCGATTGCTCTCTTCAGTTCATTATCATGGTAACTACATACTAGGGTTTATCGTCACGATGGCTTTCACATAATCACATAGTCTCACCCACGTATGATACTGCCCCGAAGGTACGATCCTCCCACCGAAACTACTGATGAGTCACAGGTAATAGACTCACACACATCCCCCGTATTCCACCGCCTCGAAGGCACAGTAGTCCCACCGTCAACACCGATAGGCCGCAGGTGATAGAAACACAAATAGCCTCTCTGATCAGATGTCACCATAGGCAGCCCTTTCTGATCAAGACTCCCCATAAGTAGCACCCCTCGATCCGAATCCTTCGTTGATAACTTTCCCCTGTGCTACAACTAGAAACTTTAGGATACTTGATACATATTTCAATTCAAATCTTGTACCATACTCTAGTACCACAGACCATCCAGGTCAAATAAAATTCTTAAGAATCAGCCCAGCTATTGAGCCTGATCCTTGGATCACAACTCAACTCTTAAAGTCTCAGCCTCAGTTGAACCTGGAAATTACTTCCCTTAATTCATGGAGCTTCATCAACTCCCATACCAGGTCAAATATCTTTGCTAGCCTAAGGCACACCAGTCCCTTAGGTCTTAGGGCCTATAAACACACACAAATCCAGTATGACATCACTTGCATGTAACATCACACTACCTAGGGTTTCTCACCCAATATCTAGGTTGATCTCATGACGAACCTAGAACCTCAATATCACATACCTAGAAAATCATTTTCCTCCGTTCACCAATCAAACCCGTCATCCTCGATATAGGATCTGGTGGATTATCATTCATTACCTCCTCCACTGGGTCTATCCATCAAATTCTTAGGCGAATCAATTGATTCACCACATCTACATCCACATCACAAATAATGTATACACACATCCCTTAAACTCACATGTCCACAAACAGCAGGGACCTTAATGTGTATACCACAAACAAACAAACTTATCTCCTATGTCTTAAGGTAACAACTACTGCCACTATCCAAGTAAATCCTATCCTTGCCAGGAACTACAGCTTTGATACCAAAAATGTAACCCCCTTCCATAATTAATATCCGGATTACGCAATTAAAGTGAAATAGAGGACAATAACAATCAAATAATATTTTGCAAACCCATATACCAGACAGGGTTTTCATAAATACATTTTGAAATAATTTAAAACTTGGTCTCACATTCATATTTCCGAATACAATTACTACACGAAAATAAATCACATTTAAATATATTAGAGTATGCAATATAATTCCCGGCCAAATCCCAGGTTCCATATATTAATCAAAGCCTTATAAGGCATATTCACCCAATACAATTTCTCATACGGGGATTACACAAAGTTATTTACAAATACTAAATCCAATACTCATCCACATATACACATCTAAATCCAAATACATAATACTCCCAGCTATGATAACCAACAACCAGAATGACAACCCGAAGGAGTCCTCATCGACCTGATGCTTGATCCATCCTCGATCCACTGCCCTATCTGGAAGGTTAAAAGGTGAGGGTGAGATTCTAAAGAATCTCAGTAGGTAAACAATACCAATATGCATGTACGATAAATGTTTAATACATGACATGCTTGCATCATATAACTCATGCTAGCACAATGACAAACTTAATGCTTCAAACAACATACTGATGGCCATAGCATAAATTGAAACATAGCTTCAAATTACACAAAATCATGTAAAACAAAGACATGCACCAACACACTAACACAAATATCAAATACATACAGGAGAGGTATGTTCCCTACCCTGGTTCTTCCACGTAAGCTCCAGCTCTGGCTGTTCACGATCAGGGCAAACACCAAACCTTATAAATAAAACAAGGACATAGGGTTAATCCCTTTTCCAATTCCTTAACTTTCAAACACTTAAGTTAGTTATCATGCATGACCTTTAGGTGGCTACTCAAAGCCTAAACACAAGCCTCTAAAGAGTTGGGAGAAACTTGACCAAAGTTGTCTTTTGAAACCTTAAAATCCCATTTTTGGCTTCATCACTCGAGTGATGGATGGCACACTCGAGTGATGGATGACTTGTACCTGAGTAAGGACGGCTCACCCGTGTGAGTGCTTGACCGAAGACACAACCAGAAACAGAAAATAACCACAGTACTCGAGCATCCAACATAGCACTTTAGTGATGGCCTCACACTCACCTGAGTCCTACTAAGTGAGGGTTAAGAAGTGACCATCTGAGACCAATAGATAACCCAAGGCCAGAAGTGCACTCGAGTGATGGCACAACACTTGCGAGTGCTAGCTCACACTTTTGACAAATCAACTGCGAGTGACAACCTAAGAAACGGCTCTTAGTGTAGAAGCACATGATTGCTCGAGTAAGACCACTATCACTCGAGTGATAACCCACATCACTCGTAGGTAAGGAAGTGCACTCTTGCTTCTTCAATAAACAAGTGAAACCAAAACCGAAGGGGAAAGGGAAAATATATCGCTGCACTCAACTGAGATCCCTGTTCACTCAAGTGAGGCTCTATCGAAGCCAAAATGCAGCAGATATCAGAATTTTCCCTAACTTAACCAATATGTTTCCAATGGCTCAAAAACTATAACACAAGGCTATTCCTACATAATTTTATACAAGGAACCCATTGGAAACCTCAAAACAACAAAAATCATATCACAATGACATTTTCCCCACATTGGTCACACTCTTCACACACATTACCTGATTCCACCACTTTTACTTCCAATTGTCCAAACCAATCCTAATAGCATAAAATCACACAATGACACCATTTTAACCACAATACTCATTCAAATCATTCATTTCACAATTATACCAAAATCAAGGCAAATTCCATAATTCATAAAGCTCAACCAAAAATCAAAAAACTTAGATCAAAAGTGTACTAATACTTACCTCTTCCTCTTTCCCAAGCCAAATCCTTGATTCTTCATCTTTCAACTTTCCTCATGCTCTCAAAACACCTTCTTTCACAAATCTAAAACTATAGCAATGAAGCTCTCATCACTATGATTAACTTTAATGAAAGGTATTTGAGGTAAAGAAGACAAGAAGCTAACAAAACACCTACCCTTCATTTTCTCTTTCCTCCTCTTAAGCTCAACAAAAATGGAGATAGAGAGAGAATATGAATATGATGAAGAAAGTCAGATTTTTGGCCCCCAAAAGCACACCAACCAACTTAGAGAAGAGAGGACAGAGGGAAGAGCTTTTGAAACTTTGACTTGATCTAAGTGCTCACATCATGCCACTTGTCACCACTCAACACACCTCACATGAGCTCACATACACACTGCACATGGGATTCCTCCCTTTGATCTCGACACAAATCAATCATAACCATTGATCTTCAAGTTACCAATGAGTTTCCTCTTCAGCAACGATCAACTGGTCGGTAACTTTACCATTGCCCCTTATTATGGAAATTCTTCCTGAATCACCACCAAACACATCATATCATTCCATTATATCACAAAATGTGCCCTCTGTAACCCCCTTCCTTAATTATATCCAAAATACGCCATTAAATTGAAATAGAGACCAATAATTATTAAAACTCATTCAGAATCTCATCCTTAAGATAGGGTTTTTATAAATACTTTTCGCAAAACCAATTGACGTGATCTTATATTCACATATCGAATATAACTACTCTGCGAAGATAAATCACATTCGTATAACTATCAAAGTGCACAATATAAATTTTTGGCAATCTTGGATTTCTTATATTAGTCCAAGCTTTACAAGGTACATTTGCCCTTTACAATTTTCCAAATAGGGGATTACACAAATTCTCATACCAAATACATACTCGAATGTACATTCCAACCTGTACAATCATATATTCAAATATACTTAATCCCAAACATGCATTGATAACCAACTATCACAAGATTTCAACCTCAAGGAGTCATCGTCACCCATAGTTGCTTGCTTTATCCTCGTTTCCACCTACCCTATCTAAAATATTGGTAGGGAAGGTGAGATTCTAGAGAATCTCAGTAGGAAACAAATACCAATATGCATGCAAGATAAGTGTCTAATGCATGACATGCTTGCAATACATAATTCATGCTCACACAATGACATATCTGCATGGTCAATGTTTCAACAACATACTTATGGCCATAGCATAAATAGAAACAGAGCTACAATCATTCATATATGTTTCACATAATCAAGCAAAGCAATACATGCATCAATACACCAACACAATTATCAAATACATGCAGAAGAGGTAAGTTCCCTACTCTTATTCTTTCTACGTATGCTCCAGCATCGGCCACTCGCGATCCGAGTGAATATCCAACCCTATAACTAAATCAAGGACATAGGGTTAATCTCTAATCCAAATTGTTACTTTTATATCACTTAAAGTTGGTTGTCATTTGAGTCCCGTAAGTGTCTAATAATAAGCTCAACAAAAGCTTGAAAGGATTGGGACATACTAGGTTGGAAATCACTTTTCAAAATTACCAAGTACTAAAAAAGGGGGTTGGCTGCAGCCAAGAATCCTCTGGCTGTAGCCAAAATGCGCACAAAAGGTTTTTGGCGACAGCCAAGAATTTCTGGCTGCGGCCAAAACGCACATAGAAACTTTTACGCTGCAGGCAACGGAACTTTGAAAATTCATAATTAATTCCAGAAAAATCAACACGAGGTGATCCCAAAGCCAAATGAAACCTATTTAAGTCCTCTTCATAGGAAAAATATGGACCAAAGCTGTACATAACCACAGAAATATAGAATTACACAAATATTCCATACTGCTCCAGAATGAAGTCCAGTTTCGACATCAAATTTTGGGCAAACATAGATCCCAGTTCACAAAACAAAATGACACAAATTATATGTCCATTTTGAAGCTTAAGATGTGAACGTTAAGACTGGAAAGTTACAAAATTTTCTGACATCATTTGTCTATTCAAAATGGCAACACAAACAGACTGTCCAGAACAGAGTTTCAAAAGACAGAATTCCAGATTTTGAATACTTGCTTCCAATGGTCCAATTTTCATATCAAACATCATTGTCACACAAAATTTCACAAGGAATCCATTGGAAATACCAAATCAACCAAATTCACATTCCATTGACATGTTTCACCAATAATCACAACATGTCAACATAATTCACATTTCACAACCTGACATTGCAAACTTTTCCATTTCCAATGCCAAACCAATTTCAATGACTAAATACCACAACATGACACCATTTTCAATATAAAAACACAACCTAATTCATCCAATCCAAAATCATAAGAAAATCAGGGAAAAATTCAAAATTCACAAAGCTCATCTACAAATCACAAAACTTAGATCAAAAGGCCTCAAATACTCACCTCTTCCTCTTTCCCAAACCAATTCCTTGATTCTTCATCTTACCACTTTTCCTCAAGCTATCAAACACCACCAATCAAGAATCTAAAACCATAGAGATGAAGCTCTCATCACTATGAACAACATTAAAGAAGGGTATTTGAACATTAGAGGACATTACACAAGCCAAAACTTACCTTTTTCATTTCTCTTCCCTCCCCCAAGCATGGCGAAAATGGAGAATGAAAGAGAGAGATGAGAGGATGATGAAGATAAGCATTTTTGGGATGCCAAAACTGACCAAATAGAGAGGAGAGGAGAGAGGGAATGTTTGAAATCTTGATCCAAGATCCAAGGGTCTAAATTGTGCCAAGTGTCACTCTCTTGACAAAGCTCACATGAGCTCACAAACCCACACATATACTTGATTCCGCCCTTTGATCTATTACACAATCAATCTCAACCATTGATCTTCAAGTTACCAATGAGTTTCCTCTTTGTTAATTGACCAATTGGTCGGTAACTTTACCGTTTTGCCCCTGATTATGGCAATTCCTCTTGAATCAACACCAAATACATTTTCTCATTCATTTATACCATACATATGCCCTCCCCCTTATTTTCTTTTAATTTAGATGTTAATCCATAATTGAACTCAAATACAAGGTTTCGGCACTGATCATAACACATTCGAATCTCAAATCACATTGGATTTTCCAAAAGGGTTATTTATCACTAACCACATCCACTTTTGGAGTCATTAAGCCTTAATCGCAATTTAGGATCTTGTTAAACTAGGGCTTATCAGTCCATTTATCTCAGGTTTATTCTCTAGCCTTAAGTATCAAAATTTGGGCTATTACACCCTCCTTATATTTTAAGTCAATTTAGATGTTAATCCTTAATTGAACTTAAATACAGGGCTTTAGCACTACTCATATCACACCCGAATCACAAAGCATATTATCTTCTCCAAAAGTGTCGAGTTAACGATAATCACATTCACTTTTGGAGTCATAATCCCTTAATCACAATTTGGGATGCTGCTAAACCAGGGTTTAGCAGTCCACTTAATCCAGGCTTTTTCTTTAGCCTTAAGTCTCAAAATTTGGGGTATTACATCAGTAGTTATCCATTTACTCTTTGAGAGAGAATTTCATTACAAACTTAATACATTCTATTAAGACAACTTAAATTATGGATCCTTGAGATAGGGACTGAATTACATCATGTAAGGGGGAGCAAGTGCTTAGTTTACAGTGTACTGAGGTTCCTAGAATCCAATGAATCTTTGAAGTTATAGTGAAAATCTCAAAGGACTCTGAGGACTGGACATAGGTCAAAGTAGTTGTGACCGAACCAGTATAAATCACGGTGTACACTTCAGTGATATTTCTCTTAACTTTAAGCTTTGATTCAATTCATAGTTATCATTTATTGTTTTACATTTTTATCTCTCACCCAATTCATGCCCCTTCTTGGGTGAAAAGTTTCCACTAACATTTTATATCATACCACAGGTCTTCTTGTTTAGGTATAACAACCTAATATAGATTTGATGGGAAGCATAGGTGAAGGAATACTTCCTGACGATGCTTTAATCACTAGACCAGCAAGTTTCAAAGGAGAAAACTTTTCTTTCAGGAAAACAAAGTTTAGGGTATTTGTGATGGCCACAGAATACGGACTATGGGAGGTGATTGGAAATGGAAACTATATGCCTATAAAAATTGAAGAATCATATCAGTTCCTAAGTCACCGGCAGAATATGATGACAATAATAAAAAGCTTGTGACTCTTAACAGTAAAGGAATCCTGATGAACTAGAGTGCCTTAAGCCAAAAAGAGTATTTTAGGATTTACACACTTCTAACGACCAAGGAAATGTGACAAGCCTTGGAAATAGCTCATGAAGGAACTTCGGGCATGAAGAAAACTAGATTAATAATTTGGTTACTGAATTTAATTTTCTTTGAATAAAGATAGGAAAGTTGATAGTTGAGTTTGAACTAAGGTATACTCATCTCATAGGAACCAGTAGTAGAAGGTAGACTAAGGAACATATCATCTGCTATGAATGTGGAAAGCTTGGACACATTGAGTCAGACTGCCTAGAGCTAGTTCAAAAGAACAAAGAAAAGAGAAAAGGAAAGTTCTTCAATAAAAAGAAAGCATTTGTATTCGCTATATGGTAAGATAGCTCCTTTGATGAGGATAGTGATGAAGAAGAAGTAGCCAATATCTATCTGGTCGCTCAAGAAAAGGTAGACGAAACAATCATTGGTCATAATTGATGATTTTTTGAGATTTACATGGACTATTTTCTTATCATCAAAGGATGAAACATTAAGTGAATTTATTGTGTTTGCAAAGAAAGTGCAAAATGAGAAAGGTGTGTCCATTATAGGTGTGAGGACAGATTACGATGGTGAATTTGACAATCATGCCTTTGGAGAATACCATGACACCAACATCATTAACCACAACTTCTCTGCACTAAAGATACCACAACAAAATAGAGTCATGGAGAGAAAGAACAAAGTACTTATAGAAATGGCATGAGCTATGCTGAATGAAAGAATGTGTCACAATTTTTCTAGGCTGATGCTATGAGCAGAGCATGCTGTATCTCAAACAGAGCATACATCAAAACAAAACTTTGACAAACACTATATGAACTCTACAAAGGAAGGTAGCCAAACCTTGCTTATATACACATCTTTAGTTGTAAGTATTTCATTCACAATAATGGTAAAGATAATTTGTGAAAGTTTGATTATAAAACTGGTGAAGGAATATTTCTAGGCTATTCTAATGAAGCAAAGCCTTAGTTTTTAATAAATGAACATGTGTAGTTGAATAATCAATTCATATAGTATTTGATGAATTTGAATCCACTAACAAGATTATTGATGATAAGCAGGAAATAATCACGAGTCAAGAGAATAAGCAACTAACTCCTAAGCCTTTCAATCTAGAGGTTGACCAATCGATAAAGAATAACAACCACATAGACTAGGACAACCTAGAGCCTAGAAATATAGCAAGAATCATCCCCTAGATCAAATTATAGGAGATGTAAATGTGGGAGTCAGAACTAGAAAAAAAGTTTTAATGAAGTTAGTTTCTCTGCATTCATTTCTGAGATTGAATCTTCAAACATTGATGAAGCCTTATCAAATAATGATTGGGTAATAGCAATGCAAGAAGAACTCAATCAATTTGAAGCTACTCAAGTTTGGGATTTGGTACCTAGACCTAAAGACCATCCAGTCATTAGTACTAAGTGGGTATTCAAGAACAAACCTGATGAATCCACAATCATTGTCAAAAATAAAACAAGATTGGTGGCCAAAGACTATAATCAAGAAGAAGGTATTGATTATGAGGAATATGCTCTAGTAGCAAGATTGGATGCCATACGAGTACTCCTGGCCTTTTCAAGCATAAAAGGGTTTAAGCTTTATCAAATGGGTGTAAAAAGTGAATTTTTAAATGGGTACATTATGGAAGAAGTATATGTAGAATAACCCCCAGGATTTGAGGATGCAACTAAACCTAATCATGTTTTCAAATTAAAAAAGGCTTTTATACAGTTTGAAATAAGATCCAAGAGCATGGTATGAAAGACTTAGTAAATTGCTCATCGATCAAGGCTTTTTATAAGGAAAAGTTGATACAACATTGTTTATAAAACAAAAATGAAATGATATTTTGATAGTTCAAATATATGTTGATAATATTATATTCAATGCTACTAATGATTTTTTGTGTAGAGAGTTTTCTGAGATAATATAGGGGGAGTTTGAAATGTCAATGATTGGAGAATTTAACTTCTTACTCGGTTTTCAAATTAAGCAAAGAAAGAATAGAATTTTCTTATCTCAAACAAAATATCTAAAAGAACTATTAAAGAAGTACGAAATGGATCAAGTAACTGGAGCAGACACACCTATGTGCTCAACTACATTACTTGATGCTGACATTAAGGGAGCAAACTATAACATCACAATATATAGAGGAATGATTGGCTTGTTAGTATATCTCACTGCGTGTAGACCTGACATACAATTCAGAGGTTGTATGTGTGTAAGATATCAATCGGCTATAAAATAATCACATGCATAAACAATTAAAAGAATCTCATATATCTCGTGGACACAATAAAGTTAGGTATTTGGTACCCCAAGAGAGGAAGTGAGTATTTGATTTCATATTCAGATTCTAATAATGAAGGATACAAAGCAGATAGAAAAAGCACTAGTAGATAATGTTAGTTTCTTGGAGGCTCATTAGTATCATGGTTCAACAAGAAACAAATATAGTATGTCTATCATCAGTAGAAGATAAATATGTAGTTGCCTCAAGTTGTTGCGCACAAGTACTATGGGTAAAGCAACAACTTCAAGACCTTGGTATTCACTTAAAGGAAATACCTATCTATTGTGACAATGCTAGCATGATAAAGTTGGCAAAGAATCCTATTCAACACTCTAGGACCAAGCATATTGATGTGAGACATCACTTCATATGAGATCATGTTTAAAAGAGAGATGTGGAAGTAGTTTTCATTCCTACCCATCTCTAAATAGCAGACATTTTCACCAAATCTCTAGCTAAAGAACAATTCTTATACAGAAGACGAGAGTTGGGAATAGTAAATCCCAATGACTTGTGAGTAAACATATGTATTTAAATTAATTTTCATTATGTTTTGATGATTTATTAACTAACTTAAGCATCAAAGTTTCTAGAAATATGTTTTGCAGGATGCTCTATTCTCTTAGTTAATAACATATGTAAATAACATGGTAATCACTTGGAGTGAATTAGAACATCACTTAAGTGCACTGGAAGTATAAGAGAATCACTTGAATGATAATTAAAAAGCCACTTGAGTGATTAGACTACTGTTATGTGATCACAAAAGATCACTTAAGTCATTGTAATTTTGTGAAAGGGACTCGAGTGTTATTTGGCTGTTACTCAAGTGTGGTAAGCATTTTCAGTTTCCCTGAAGTGATTTTTAAGATCACACGAGTTATCTCTAAAGTCACTCGAGTGATAGTGAATCACTTGAGTGCCCTGACTTGTTTATTCGAGTGATACTGGTGCAAATGGACATCACTTGAGTGATTTCATAAGTTTACTTGAGTGATAACCAAAATAACTCGAGTGAACAAGAAAATCACTTGGGTGAATTGTTATATAAGAAATTATATCAGTTCATTTCCTACAACTTTCACCTTCTTTTCAAAATAATTATTGTATTGCCTACTTCTCTTTTCTGTAACTCTGTTTCTATTAAACCTAAATCCTCACAAAATTAACCTATCAATTGTTAGAAATATGCAATAAACTTCTCTAAATTGGCAGTTCCATTCCATTTCTTCAATCTCTACAAATCTCAAGCCCTAGATCTCATCACAACTTCGATGAAAAGCTGTATTGGAACCTTAAAAATCTTCCTCATTTCTGACAATGGCTAGAACTAAAAGACCCAACATGGCTTGGTACTCTCCTCCTCCATCTCTACTTTCTAAAAGGTCCAAGAAAGCCTAAGGATCTAAGTACAAGCTAAAAATCAGGGATGATGAACCTCCGGTACCTCCTCCGAAAGTTATGGGGATAATTATTCAAGAGCCAGGGGAAAACAAAGCCAAATTGCAAGCTCTTACAAAAGAAAAAGGGAAAGGGAAGCTCTATACAGAAAGAGAAGCTGACATCCAAGATTCCACCCTCAAAGCCAAGTTAGCTAGATCGGAGTACATACTTGGAACAGAATCCTCTGTTCCTAAAGGATCTTGTTATGGTACAGAGTTTGAACAGGCTACTGGAAGTGAGACTCCAACTCCCTCAGCCTCTCATCAACCATCTCTTTCTCAATCCGATATACTTGAGCTCTTGATTCCTCCTCCTGGCATTAATACCAAAGAACTCAAGGTAATTGACCAAGTTCTGTTTGCTATTGAGTTTGCAAAGAGACAATTCTATCCAGTAGTCTACATTGATCTAGTTGAACTTAAAAGGTAATATAATTTGGAATTATATCCTTTCTTAGAACAATATGAATCCTTAATTAGATTGATAATTTCTTAAAATCCACTTGTTGTCAAACATTTTTTATTGCAATATGAAGATAGCATATGTGTGTGATAGTTAGGAAAGAGTAATTGAAGAGAGAATTGAGACAAGTGTTAGAGAGAAAAAGATCTTAATTTTTGTAGAGTTGATTAATACTTACATAGGTTTAGAGGATGTTCCTTAAAGCTCTCCCAACGTATTTCATATTCATGAGCTCATAGATAGTTTTAGATCAGGATAGCCTAATGAGCCTTTACCTTATAGTCCTACTTCCTTGACTGATGAATAGAGAGCCATCTTTTATGTTTACTCTCATAGTATGGTAAATAAGGCCAATAATTTTACACATATTATTGGAAAGGATTTGCAGATGATGTCATCTCTAGTGACCGAAGAAAAGAGGAGTGTAGGTGATCTGATCTTTCAGGAGATGAGAAGATTCAGATTTCACTCTACTAAGACCACCACTATTCCATATCCACAATTTGTCTCCTTTATTATTTCTATGGATAACATCTTGTATTTGATCCCCGAAAGAGAGATAGTGAGGATTCCTAAGTTTGGGAAGGTTTACTTTGTAAGAATGGGCATAACAGTACCTATTAGAGCTTCTAAAACTCAAAGAAGTCATTCTTTACCTTAGGATCAAAGCAAAAGCAAAACCAAGCACAAGAAAGGTAGCAAGGACAATAGGGTTAAGCCCTCTCCCTTAAAGGCAGATGAAGCCCAATCATCTAGAGTAGGATCTTTGGGACCTTTATTCATAGGAGCTACTTTCTAGATAGATGTATAAGATGCTCTTTAGGCTACTATTTTAGAGCTGAAGAAATCCAATACCTACTTGGTTGACAAAGTGCATTACCAAGTGAGTGTTGGTGGAGGCAATTAACCATAACTTCAATATACTATATGATCTCTAGGCGGCTAGGTAGACAATGTTGAGAGGATTAAGGAGATCTTAAGGATGCATCTAGGAATTCCTATCCCTGAGATTGCTCCTGCTTCTACTTCTACTCCTTCTTCCCTCCACTCAGGTTATACTTACTACTCTCCCTGATATCACAACCATTCTATTTATTTACCCCGCCTCTGACACTCCAGGTACATCCATTAACACCACTCCTCATGACACCACCATCCCCTTATCCTCTACCACACCCATATCTAGCACCATTCCGTTGGTGATCTTCCTAAGGAAGATCCCATTCTATAGTCTCTATCTCATACATTACCTACATTGTCTCACCACACAGGCTCTAGCACACACACTAAGAAGATAAAGATACTAGACACAACTGTCTCTACTGAGGCTTTAAGGTCTGATCTTTGACCTACCACTGAGTCTATCCTATTTCACCTTCCTCTCCTACTTTCACTCCACATTCCCCCATACATTCATCTTTACCTGATCATACCTCTGTACCTATTGACCCTTTGACTGTGAAGGTTCTCTACACACCACTACTTCCCTCTTCAAATCTTACTTTTCCTACCACTATCCCTAATGATGACAAAAAGGAGGAGAAAAGCTCTGGAGACTAGCTGATATGAACTGATATAATTTTCTGATTTTCTTGTGTATTTCTTGTATTTTGTTAGAACTAAGTATGATAATGTCATGTTATGTATGATCTCATCCTTTATCTCTGACATTATGTTTCAAGTGATAGTAAAAGTGAAAGTATGTCAATTAACGCCTCATATCTCTTTGTCTATATATATATGTATACTTGGATCATGTAACAAGTTTTGTCATTATCAAAAAGGGGGAGAATGTTAGATTCCATAACATGCTTTGATGATAACAAATCTTGTTACATATTACCTTAGCATTTAATTGATATGCCTTGATAAACATGTTTTGTAAACTATGGTATATTGAATTGAAGAATCATATGAGAATGTGATTTGTTGACAGATCATTCAAGTAAATTTGAATTTGTATATTCACTTGAGTAAAAGGGCGGATCACTTAAGTAATCAATAAAGATCACTTGAGTGAAATGATCTTGAAAGCATATCACTTGAGTGATCATTAGAATCACTTGAGTGAATGCCAAAAATTAACATATCACTTGAGTGATACCCATAATCACTTGAGTAAATGTTAGTAATGGTATATCACTTGCAGTGAATTCTCAATGTACTCGAGTGATATGATAAAAGTGGAAGTGCACTTTAAGTGATAAGGCTTAACACTTGAGTGAGACGCACTGGAATACAAGATCATTTGAGTGAAGCATTGATATACTAGATTAAAGCAAAAAAATGACAGATCACTTCTGGTGAAATGATAATTCACTCGAGTGAAGTTTAAAATTACCTTTGATAGATTAATTACAATATTAACCTTTTCTTCTGAGTGCGTTATAGGTGATAAGCAATGGATCAAATTCAAAATCTTCATCAACAATATTTCATTTGGAATAGTAAAAATGGTGAAAAAATTATCAAAGCAATGATCGGTTTCTAACGGGCAAGTATTTGAATGCTCTCAATAGTTCTTTAATATCTTTTATATAATACCGAAGCATTCAAGTGAGAATAACAATAAACAATGATATACAATCAACTTGCGAATATATTCTCTTGCTCTGTTCTTCATTCTTTCTTTACTCTGTGCTTTAGTAGTTATCCATTTACTCTTTGAAAGAGAAAGTCATTACAAACTCAATACATTCTATTAAGACAACTTAAAGTTGTGGAACCTTGAGTTGGGGATTGAATTACATCGCGCATGGAGGAGCGAGTGCTCAGTTTGTAATGTACTGAGGTGCCAAGAACCCACTAAATCTTGGAGGATATAGTGAAAACCTCAAAGGACTCTGAGGATTGGTGTAGGTAAAAGTGGGTGTAACCGAACCAGTATAAATCATGGTGTACACTTTGAAGAAATTTCTCTTAACACTAAACTCTGATTCAAATCATATTATTATCACTTATTATTTAAAGTTTTTTATCTCTCACCCAATTCATCCCCCATTTCGGTGAAATGCTTGCACTAACACTACTACTCTAATTACCCCTCTAAAGGTAGAGGAAGAAGGAGAGAAAGAAGACAATCTCCTAGTGGCTTCTCTATAGTACATTGCTATATCACTTGATGATTCAAAGCAATTCAAGGATCAATTTGCCAAAAGATAGCTCTTTAAGATGCTCTATGTCAATTTACAAGTGTTATTAGAGACTCTCAAGTTGACCTAACCATGTCAAGGAGGGTTTGATTTCTACTTTTGGCAACTTTATTGTATTGAGGAGTTCTAGGGATTGTTATTTGCCTAACAATTCCATTTTCTTAATAGAGTACCTTAAACTGATCAGGGAGATACTTGTGTCCTCTGTTAGTTCTTAAGGCCTTAACCTTTTAGTTGAACTAATTTTCCACTAGGTTGAGATACTTTTTGAAGCAATCTAGAGCTTCAGATTTATAGTAAATCAGATAAACATATCCACATCTAGAGAAGTCATTAATAAAGGTGATGAAGTACCATGCTCCGTGTCATGCCCTTACAATCTTTAGTTCACAAATATTAGGGAGTTTCAATTGAAGATGATATTCAGCTTGAGTTGATTTGCTAAAGAGTTTCCTTATGACCTTGCCGCCTAGGCAATGATCGCATAAAGACATTTTATATTTTGACATGTTTCTTAGCAAACCTTCCTTTGCTATTATGGTCATTCTTTCTTGATCAAATGTCATAGTTTAGCGTGCTGAATATCATAGGAGATATTAGAGGAAATAGTGTAGTAAGAACTGAAATAATTGTTATTATTTTCAAAAATAAAGAAAACATCCTAAACAAAGCTAGAGCCCAAAATTATGCAAAGTCAGGGTTTGCCCTTTGTGCATGCTGAGGTCACAGGTGTCAATTCCTTCAACTTCTAGCCTTGCATTTTTCCAACATAAATCTATATGCTTCTAGACGGTAATAGGCAAAAATTAATGAAATTTCCACGATCCTTTCTCTTATGGTATGTGGCCCCTGAGTCTAAAACCCACATAGGATTAACTTTAGTTAATAAAGTAGTACTAGATACATAAGAAAAATTCAAGGATTGTATATCTAGTACCTTCATTTGCTTAGGGTAGTCTTTGGTAAAATGCCCTTTCATTTGGTAGGCATAGTACTTGACCTTCGATAGATCACATTTCTTAGCTGGCCTTTTGCTCTTCTTAAAGGATCACTTCCCTTTCTGTGCCTTAGGCCTACCCTTCTTTCTTTGAGGGCTTTTCCTTTTATGGCTAATGGCTAGAGGTAGATCCATCCTTTTCTTTAGCCAAAAGTATTTAAGTGTTAGGTTTTACAACTTCCATATGAGTCTCCTCCATTTGGATGTGTCGAACAGCATCATTGAAGGTCTTGATGGGGTCATTATAAGTTATTGTGTGTTTCATGGTGTCCCAACTAGCTAGCAGGGACCTAGAAATAGCCTGAATTTGTTGATCTTTAGAGAGAGATCCACCTACTTCATTTAACTTTATCAGATTATGCATCACCCTCAAATGATGCTTGACAGATATGTTGGGAGCCAGCTTGGAGGTATGTGACTTCCTTATTTCCATAATTATCTAATAAGCTTTTACACAATGTATCCAAACCACTAAGTTGGATTTTGATCCTGGGACAATTGTATCTTTAAAAATAAATTTAAGTCCCTACTTCAACACAGGGATTGAACCTATAATTTGATTGGGCTTTTATGAAAAATCTTAAACTTTCCAAATCAATTGCATAGTGGTTTATAACTTTATTATGACTCATCTGTCCTTAATTTTATTTAGTATTATTAGAGTGCTTTTCTGCTTGGAAATTGGTATATAGTTCATCAGCTTATGGGCCCTTATCACACAATCGTCCAATCCTAATTCAATCATCGTGTTAAGGGAAAATATCGATTATACTACTATCTTTATTACTACTACAACTAGTACTATTGTTATGTCTTTACATTAATATACAAGACATGTAACACCATAAGGCTACCAAAATATCCAAATCTTGGCGAAATTATTAAACAGATGACCTCTTTGCCCTTTGAGCTGCTTGTCTTTACTATATGTCAATTAATGGAAAAGATGAGATTCATGAGAATCTTTGTAGTAATCATAATCAATCATAACATATGCAAGTTCACAAAGCATGCTAAAGAAACCATCATATAATCAACATTCATAATAAATAGCATTCAATAAACAAAATGTAGTATAATTACTATTTTCGGGACACATTGGTCCAATACCACAGCACTTGGTAGAATAGGTCTTAAGGCCTAAGGACACTATACCATACAAACGTGTACATTGGGTCTTACTGTCTTAAGTCTTTGCCTGGTACAATTCTGAATGCATATCAGGTTTTACGACCAAAGGACACACTGGACCAACATGTCTTGTTGCCTTGGGACCCACTGGTTCAACATCAATTCCGTATATTCATGAAACGAATATACTAGATGGTAAAATCATACAAGCAGAACAATGCATCATATATGAGAGAAAGAGTTACTACCTGACTGCCTTTCCAGTGTTTTACCTTTATCAACCAACTTCTTCTTCGGGCTCAAGCAAATATCAAACCCTATAATTTAGAATTCACGAATAGATGGGTCACTATTTAGTCCAATTCTATTGACTTAATAAAGATTATATTATTCTTGACCTATCCCTATTCTTATCCTTTACTTAGCTTTGTTGGTTATCTCTCATACTTTTTGTGCTATGACTATTGCATACTTAAGCTACGACATATTATATGTTTTCTTTCCTTGGGATTTGGGTGCTCATTGTGGCCACATTAGTCTCTAAAACATGTTTCTAATCCTCATATCCCTACTAAGCACAATTCCTTTAAAAAACTAGAAATTCCAAACTCAACCCTAATATGCTAGATTTCATTAGACAACTTTGAAAAATTCATATCTTAATCTAGAAAACTTCAAATGAGGTGGTTCATGTTCATATGTTAAGCTCCTTAAGTCCTCTATAAAGGAAAAATAATAACCAATGCCAACTATAGGTGCAAAATTCTAGGATCGCTGACCAACATATCTATCTCAGAATTCATTCCATATTTGATACCTAAACTTTAAGAATCCATAACTTACAAACTACCTACCTAATTAATGCATTCTATGGCTCATTTTAAGTCTTGAGATGTTTAATAGTAGATTATAAAATTTCATAATCATTGGACAAGGTTTGACTATCCAAAATCGAACCCAAAGTAACCCAATTTCCTAGACACAAACTTGGTAGCACTAACCTCAAACAACCTTTAATTCCAATTTTTAGGGTTTTCATTCCAGCACTTCTAAAATCATTTCCACAAGCTATTCCCACATTATTTTGCATGTAGAGTCTATTTCCAACCTCAAATTTGACAAAATCTAGTTCCTTCCTTATGAACCATCTAGGCCGAAATATTAGGGTTTGTAGGCTAAAATTCTGTTTGCAATTCCAATGATTCCAAAGTCAATTTCTCACCTTTATCCTACACAATTTTTTTTCATTCTGAACTCAATGGAAACCTCAAAATCAAAACAAATCTCATTCCTTCACCTTTGCTTGTTCTTGGTCGAAATTTACATTAGGTCACAACAAAGTGAGTTTGCAATTTTAATCCACAAAACTTGCTCTACTTCTTTCCTACCATATTTAAACCTCTTCTAACATCATGCTCATGTTCACAAGATCATTAAAACCCTAAGATTGCCTCTTGACCAAAAATTAGGCCAGCATAATAACCTCATGAAAACTTATCCAAATTTCAAGATGCTAGATTCAAATAAGAGCTTATGCTTACCTCTATCCAATACTATAACTCTTTCTTGATTCTCCTAACTTCAATACCACCTAGACAACACCAAACTCCTTTTTTTAAGATACTAAAACAATAGAAGTGTTGCTCTTGATGAGAGGAACAAGATTGGTGAAAACACTTTAAGATAGAAACGTGATCTATGAGGTGAAAATGGCTCAAGAACACTTTCTCTCTCTTTTGTTCTTCAAATTTCAGCACCTTCTCTCCTTTTTCTTTTTCCTTCCATTTTCCCTTCTATTTTCCTACCTTGGCCAATTTTTAAGAGTGGAAGGGTGTTAGGAATTATATAATCACATGTGCCTAAGTGTTTGGTTAAATAAGGTGACATGTGTTCCAAAAATTTGGCCAACTCTTCCCTCTTAGTGCCCTTGGCCAACTTTAATTGTCAGGGGAAGGGAAGCCTATTGATTTCATTTTGCTTGCATGTGTAGGGTTAGGGGAAGATAGCCATGTGGCTATATAGAAGGAGGATGAGCTGTCTAGCTAATTATGCATGCGATTCATAATGGAGCTTAGGTGGAGTCCCAAGAGTGCTCCAACTTAAAAAGAAAAGTTAGGTAAAAAGCTAGGGGACTTGAGTAGTGTCCAAATGTAGTTCTAACCCAAAAGTGAAAGTTAGGTAAAAAGCTACTTTATGTGTATGTCTACTTAAGATGCGCCAGTGTGTGTGTGTGTGGCATACAATGGCGCATATATATGTTATGTTAATAAAATTCCAAGTGTGCTTGTTATATATGCACAAGTATATTTTATCTGACTAATTATACATACTAAGCAACATTGTTTACTAAATTTCAGTATGTTACAAGCTGTCAGCTACACGATGAGCTTCCTTAGCCTTGTAACTTAAGTACCACCCAACTCTTTCTTCAGTGTTGCCAACATGATTGCAGCTTAGTGTGTACTTCGAATTGACACATGATGTCACCAGTCATAATGCTTAGAATATCTCCAAAGTTTGATAAAAATTCCATAAATTTTCACATGGTAAATGCTTGTATGTTCACAAAGAAAATTCCATAAATACTGAAACATTTTTGAAGGAATGCTCACAAAGAATCATAAAAAAAGAATTTTAGTCTTTTATGAAAGTGAATTCATGTAGAATTGATGCGACGGTCATGGTTTCTCTGAACTTTGGTAGGATACCTCTTAGGCACTCTTTGAGACATATTTCCTAAAAATTAGCTCCAAGCCACAAGCTACTTTTTAGGATTATCAACCTCTGATATTCAATTATCACTTTAGTATAGAAGTCAACATCTACCATGCTGGTGACTTCCTCATTATATTTATGTATAACTTCATAAACACCTCCAGAATTTTCAAAGTTATTTGCATCCTTTTACGCTCATGACTTAATTAAGTCTCTAGCTTCAGCATGTTTTCTTCTTGGTCCTCATCTTGTTTAGGTGCATACTCTTCCCAATCAATTACCATCTTAGGTTGTTTAGAGCTTAGAGATGAGGGAGGGGTCTTCTTTCATTCAAGGTCTTAGGTGCTACTTTTAAAGTAGGAGAGTAGCTTGGAATCTGGGCTTCCTCCACAGCTGGAGAGTAACTTGGAATTTTAGCTTCCTCTTAAGTTGGTGAGTAAGAGCACAGGGAAGCGTGTTTTCTTGGAAAAATGGTCATATTCTACCTATAAAGTTAATTAAAAGGAAATTTGAAGTCAAAAGTAGCATAATAGTGGTCATAATCGCACATAATTGCAGTAAAAAACACCAAAACTTGTTACTACAACAAGAAAATGGCATATCAATCTTAAGTTCATGAATTTAGGGATTTTAAGGATCAAATTGTGTCTAAAATGACCCTCCACCTGCCCTCACATGCCTCAAGAAGGTTATGCGATGAAAATTCATGAACAATTAAAAGGAAGAGGATTCTTCCACTCTCTATAGTGGTGTATGAGCAATATGCGCTGCTGTAGAGGTCCCTTTCCATCACACTCGCTATGCCATTAGATTCCATACATTGTGTAGAGTCTAGGGGTGTTTTGGTTATGACCATTGAAGATTTTGGTGGATCTCACATGCCCTTATAATGCATCTAGTACCAATTTGTTTTGGAAATCAATTTTTTGGGATTGGATCAGGTTGACCTTACTAGATCTATATACCTTGTTTGAATTAGATTCAGGTAAAGCTGACCAGATGGACTATATTTCAATGTGGAATGCAGCCTCTTCCTATTGGCCAAAACAATGCCATTTCGGTTAGGCAGCACCATTTTGCTCTTTTTCAACCTCTAGCTAGGTTTGTTCAACCCTATGGAGTTTTCGCAGGTTCGTGGTTACCCGCTACCTTCTCTCCTCGATTTCTTCACCATCCAAGCTCTATTTGACTTGATTCCAGTGGTGTTAGAATAGTCTCTTTGATTACTTCGTATTCATGTGCACAACATGAGCCATTGAGCTCATTTTCAGAAATTGAAAAATTAAGAAATACACGTTGTCATCATTAGCTATGGATTACATTTTATTTTTAGTTTTCAAACTTGAGAACATGCTTAAATTTTCCAAATACGATCCTTTTTTATGTTCATAATAAAAAGTTTGGTTATATGCCAAATAATCTAAATTTACTTTCTTCTATATTTATGGAAAAACACAAAACATCATCTTTGGTTTTCAAAACAATAGGGTTCTTAGATAGTTAACATGTTGATCATGCTTGATTATCAATAGAAAAGGCATGCTTGAACATTTATAAGTGTGCAGTGGAAAAATCATGCATGGAGACATTCATGATTGATTACTATTCACATGTTAGCTCAAAGAAAATGCATATATTAGCCACAAGAAAATGATGCCTCTGATACCAATATTAGAATATTAAGAGAAAGATGGATAAGGGCGTACCCTTATGAAGCTTTGAACATGTGGAGAAGTGGACATGTAAGAAGACCATTTAAACTTTTAAGATGCTAGAGTCTAAAATATTTCCCATAGAAAATCAGTCACAAGAAAGATTTTGAGATAGAGGAGAAGTAGTTGGATGTTTCTATGATTGAGGTGAGTAGAACTGATAGGTGGCCGTCTATTTATATTAGTAGGATGAGGGCACTTTAGGAATCTAGAAATACCCATGACCCCCATAAGTTGAGATATTCTCTTAACCTCTATCCTTGACTCAATCAAGTGTGAATATAAATATATCAAATAAATTTATATTATAACTAATACTTGAATATTTAAATAACATAAACTAAATATCTCATTTAATTTATTTATTTTAATGTGTCATTGATCATATTTAGTTATGGCAAGCTCGTTGTGCCTGACTCAAACAATCTGATCATTTCTCTTTAGAATATTTGATAGCCTCTTATTAATTAAACAGTTAATTAATCAATTAATTAATCAAGATTAATTCTTATTATCCTAATTAATTTGCCCAGCTCATCAATGGCAAACTTGGATAACAAATCTAATAGATGAGATTAGTTGAGATTATAGGCTTTATATGATATTTCTAAATCTAATAACTAATAATTAAGTCCAAATAACTTTAATGATTAAATGACACTTAGAGAAACCTATTAATGACTCTTGGCATTTAGCCCGATTAAAAAAAACAATAAGATAAATTGAAAATTTGAACTAAACCGGCTCAAGTTGAATGGGTCTTCAAGTAAAGCTTCTTAAAACCCCCACTTCTAGCCCATTAAGATGATTCAAATAACTATTTACATTCATGACTTGCGAGGGCACATTATACCATGCATTTAGGCCTAAATACTCAAGATTGTGGCCCAACTTGCCTCTTCCCACCAAATATTTATTTTCTTGGGATTTAATATGGTGTTTTGCAATTCAGAACCATGGTTTACCTTCTTCAATTTAAACATCTTGCTTTAGGCAATGTTTTAAAAGCCGGATCAAATGTCAAGCTGAAAAGACTAATGGGTCACGGTTCAAGCAGTTGGAATGGTTAGGCTGTCTGGTTGGATTGGTGACATAGTAATTAAATTAAAAATAATATTATATACAAATATATAATAAAATATATAAAAAGTAAAAATCAATATTTCAAAAAAAAATTAAAATTCTATAATATGTAAAGTCATTGATGTATTAAATTATAAAGTAACAATATTGTATACTTTTATATACACAATTGATTGATTAGTAATAAAATAAACAAAAGAATGAATTTAAATACATAAAAAATTAATTTTAAAAATACAATAATAATAATAATTATTATTTGTTTTGATCCTATCCCCACAATATCTCTTTTGTCAGCTAACATTAAAAAAATATAATTTATCCACATTTGTTCAATTATCTCTCTTTTCAAAGATAATGTTGGAAATAGAGATGATATTAATATTACTACGCAATGGATCAACTTCAGGTATTTTCAAAAGCATTTCTATTAATAAAAGATATTTTTAAAAAGTTACTCTATTTTTTTTTTCAAATGAAAGATAATCTATTTATTAATTAGCAGGCAATTGATTTGACCTTATCAGAGCAAAGCATAATTCATATGCTTTTGTTCTAAACTCACGACTAATGAGTAATCACAAGCCTTTTTTCTCTCTTCTGTGGCAGCCTCAAGTCTTACAATATTTTCTTTTATTTTCCTTCTCCACTCCAAGTCTCCAATTGTGTTCTTCCCGGCGATTAAGAATGGCCCTGAGGATTGGATAAGAGTCAGATGAGATAAGAAATCAAAGATTGAAGTTTATATTTCAACCCTAGAGAAGAATTACATTTAACTCACAAATAAAAGATTTTGTAACACCCCAATTTTTATTCACCAATATGTTAGATTCCAAGTTTTGATGATAACAAAAGGTTATTGTGTGCAAATTATGTTTTTACAAGTCTAGACAATAGTTACAAAGTTACCAAATGCATATGGCAAAGTTTTGAAGTGTTTGCTGTTAGTTTTACTAATGTACTCGAGCAACAGAGTTAACACTCAAGCATGAAGCTATGTTTCACTCAATCACATGCAAGCATTGGACAGAAAGTGTTTGACAGAGAGCAATTACTGTTAGTTTAACTGATGCACTCGAGCAATAGATCTAACACTCGAGCATCAAGCTGCTTTACACTCGAGCAGATGAAAGTATTGGACAAAAAGTGTTTGAGAGAGAGCAAAGTTAGAAACAAGATATCAACACCTCACTTGAGCACAGTCTCTATACTCGAGTGATGGCCTTAGGTGCACCCAAGTCCTAGCGAGTGAGGGACTATGAGTATTTGCCCGAGAGTCATGCAGAGCAGAGACGTATAATTATGCCCGAGTGAGAGTACATGCACCCGAGTGATACCTTAGCACCTGCGAGTGAGAAATCTAACTCTCTCTATTTTGATGCAAGTGTTGAAGACCAAGAGTATAGTATAGAAGATTATTCTTCTTACTCAAGTGAGAGCAAGTATGCTCGAGTGAGGGCCCTGATACGAGTTCAGATGATCAATTAAATAGTGCAAGTGTACACTGTCGTAATCAAGTAATATAGAAGTGAGTAGAGTATCATTCCCACGACGATTGTTCACTAAGTACCAAAATGAGCAATTTTAACTCTATTTAGTCGATCGATCAGTTGGTGATTGAGAGTACAAAATAAAAGAAAAAACAATTAAATATGAGTGCAGATGATAAGAAAGCAAATATGAGAAAAAAGCATAGGGATTAGATTTCACTTAACAAATTCCAGATTGAATCACTTATCTATTCTAGCCCAATTTATTGCACATGATTGATAGTCGAGTTTCCCTAATTTAATTACCAGCCTCTTCTAAGGTCAAGCAATTCTATAATCAATTGCTAATCCAATATATTCCTATATGAATTTAATCAATTAATTATGCATAAAGATTTATGGAACTCAGTAAGACTACACAACTCATATGAATATATTCCTATTTCATATGCAAGTCATGGTTTTAATTATAGGGTCTACACACATGTATCTCCTTCCGGTCTCAACATACATATTGAAATCATTCAAAAGATGGCCAGTCAATCAAAAGCATTAGGAATAATAATTAAAACTCAATCATGAAGGAGAAATTTAAACTAGATTTAATAAGTTAAGATTCAATCCGTCATTAGTAAACTACGTCATCACCCTAGGAAAATGAAAGTTTAGCACATGATGAAATTAAAAACAAAACCAAAATAAATTGACATTATATAAAACTAGAATGAAATCCTCAGAAATACTGCATAAACTTGAATATTAAATTCTCAAACTTAAATATACAACCAAAAGATGAATGAAAGATGAAGAAATCAAGCCGTCCATTTAGGAGGTAAAACCTTCCATGTAGGCGGTATGCAAAATGTAATAAAATCCTAAGCCTTCCAAGATGGAGGCATGCAAAAAGTAATACAATCCTAAGCCTTCCAAGATGGAGGCATGCAATACATGAAATTAAATCTAAGAAACAACACAAAGAACTCAGAAATATTAGAGAAAGATCTCTCTCGGTCAGATAAGGGCCTCTCCCTGTCGGAGAAGGGCCTCTGCTTCTCTTCCTCTCCTCCTTCTTTGAGCTTGGCATTGATCTCTATTTATAGGGGAAAAAACGTGTGCTACAGTACTGCTACAGTGATCTGGCGGGTGCTACAGTTCCCTGGATGCTGTTACAGTACCCGTTGACCTGCTATAGTGCCCCTGGCGGCTGCTACAGTGCCGTTGACATGCTACAGTGCTGGCGGCTGCTACATATCAAATTTATTTATCAAAACCCCAAATTTATATTTACAAATGGAAGTGTGTATATTTATTTATCAATCACACCCAAATTTATTATATTATACGCAAATATCGTCCATAAAATCA
This sequence comes from Inga leiocalycina, assembly GCA_963242795.1. Taxonomy (NCBI): domain Eukaryota; kingdom Viridiplantae; phylum Streptophyta; class Magnoliopsida; order Fabales; family Fabaceae; genus Inga; species Inga leiocalycina. Next base: position 37,275,379 of record OY725331.1, read on the forward strand.
TCTTATAAGGGAAAATAAATATGCAAATATTTTACTTATCAAATTCCCCCACACTTAACTCTTGGACGTCCTTGGACAAGAAGTAAATAATAAGTGCTTCCAACAAAATCAAAAGTGTCAGGTCATAAGTAAGAACACAATTGAAAAATAAAGAGATCATAGTATTAATGAATCAATGAAAATATAAACTGGTAACTTTAATTGAAAATGAATAAACTGAGTTCGTACTTGTAGCTCATTCTCTCAATCTCTCAAGTGTTCAAGGGTAAGTGTTTCGCTCAAATTCAACCGAAAAAATTGCACTACCATAGGCTTGCTAAAAATCTCAATCTCCACTACCTAATTCACATGCATAATTCAAATCAAAAAGACTTATTAAGGGTTGTAATGGGGTTAAGGTAACGGAATGTAAAGTATGATATGAAAGGCTAAAGAAATAGAGCAATTGAAAAATGGGCTACTTATAAATTTATCTCATCACAACAACCCACAATTCAAACACTTAACATTTTTTTTCTCTTCTCTTTTTTTTCTTTTTTTTTTCATAATTTTTTTTTCTATTTTTTTTGAATTGCAACTATAAAGTTGATGATACATACACCCCCACACTTTGTCAAAAGCCCATTTCACAAAAATTTCAAATGCTCCACTAATCTTTCGAATAAGGTAACAGTACTTGATATATCATTAAAGCATATGTTAATGGGTTGAAAACAAAGAAATAGTCAATTAGGCTTAAAGGGGCTTATCAACGGTATAATTGCAAGGTTGGCTATTTGGCTCTGGCTAAAGAAAATGAATGCCTTTATCATTTTTGAATGAGCATGTGAGATGTAATTTCAACCAGATTTAAAGCAAGTTCTAGAGTGACAACTTAATAGGTGAATATCACACACAAGAGAAATAATCATTATAGGCTCAGAAGCTCACGGCTAGGAATTTTTAAACTCAGTTCATTCAATCTCAAAATTCATCACCAATTGCAACAATCAGTTGTTCATTCATGCTGTAAAATCTCTAAATTCAATTGATCCATACTTAAAACTTATATACTTCTTAAGATCATTACAAAGCACTTGAAATTTTTTTTTTGAAAAAGACAAAAACAAAAATCATGCAACTAATAAAATGCAACTAATGAAATGCGTCTCAGGAGTTAAGAATAACTCCTTACTCTGCCATTCTTTTCCACACCCCATGCATCTAATGGGTTTACTAACTAACAAAAGAAAAACAAAATTTTTTTTCTCCTCCCCCAACCTAAATCAGACATTGTCCCCAATGTCTTCTAGAACTTAGAGAAGGTGTTTTTTTTAACATAAACACACAATAAAGTAAAACCAAGAGATTAGGAAAGTTACAACCTAAGAGCGGTATCTGGGTTCTTCTTCTGACTGCTATATGAAGATGGCCCACCTATTTGCTTGACGAGTAGATCTGGTTTAGGTTCATAGGTTTGCATTTGATCGAGCAGCTGATCAGCAGTTGGTGCAGCCATTATGGAGTGGTGAGTCGCTTGGGGTATGAATCCTGTTTCCACAGCATGATCAAGAAAAGACAACAGATTATCATAAAAACCATTAACATTTAACAATCCTAATGGCTTTTTGTGATAGTTTAACTTAGCCCAATATGCAATACTAGAAATGCCATCCAATGTCTCCAAACCACCGGGTAGAGCAATAAAAGCTTGAGCATGGTGGAACATTACTCCCATCTGTTCAGGCAAGCTTGAAACCTGTAACTCTTGTCCTAAGGAAAAAGCATGATCTTGCAACTCCTTTACCTTTACACTTAAACCCTTGCTTCCATTCATGGATGCAGAAACGGCCATACTTCCCTTTAAGCCCTTGATGCCTCCCCCGTACACAAAGTTGATTTTCCTGGTAGCTAATGCAATTCCAAGTTCATTTGCTGCTGTTATAAACTCTCCTTTCTTGCCCAAATCAATTTCACCAAAAATGCAAATAGATGTAAATCTACATTTTTGTGAAATATCCTTTTTCTCTTTGTTTCTCTCGGACCATATACGCTTACAAGAGAAAGAATTCATATTTACAAATGGAAGTGTGTATATTTACAAATGAAAGAGTACATATATATAATACTAAAACAACGACAACAAAATCACACAAATCACACATTTTTAAAGAAGTTTGAAAAATTTTTTGACACAAATGACTGGTGGGCCACTGCGTGAAGAAATTAAACAAAAAAAATAAAGAAAGTCAAAAGATACAATAGAGTAGAAAAAAAACTGCCGAAAGGATAAGAAAGATTAGACAAAAGCTACGAAAAAGATAAAACAAATTAAACACACGCATGATTATGTACAGTAGTTGTGATTTTGGCTCACATCTTCCTCTGGTTTTACGTCCAGAAACGGCTTAAATGCTTTCTATGAATCAAGGATTTGCTTCCGATCCAGTTTCCTTATAAACTGGCAAACACGGTCTTTTAATGTCAGATTCCCAAGACAATAGCGCTCTTTTTCTCTGTTGAATATGTCTGCTAAATCGAGAAGAATACGATGAACATCACCACTCGGATGCGTCTCAAGATTTTGAATGATATCATCCAGTGACTCCTTACTCAGTCCATCCTTTATAAATTTGATTTTATCTTCTCGATTTACAGAAACCATACCTTTACTCCTACAGCGCTGATCACAATTCCACCTTGCACATTTATGGCAGACCTTCATTCTTTTAGCTCTTCTCTTTTTGGAGTAAGAACTTCTTCCCATTCCTGGCAAAGGTTTAACAAATGAATTATGAATCTCACCTGCTAAACGTACCTTAGCTTCAATGATCCAACGTATGTCCACAGGAAGGCCCAAACGATTGAATACTTTCATCCTTTCAAGTCGACATCTATAGATCTTCCTGAGCACATCTTTGGGAAGAGTGGGGAACCTGTTCTTAAGCTTTGCAAGAGATTCCTCCATGGTAACTTAAAACGAAAATGATGAAAACTAAAATCTCAATGCAGTGCAATGTGTTTCTTTGGGTAGGAAAGAAAAATGAGAGAGTAGGAAAGAAAAATGAGAGAATGGGAAAGAAGTTTTGAAAGAGTAGGAAAGAAGTTTTGGGTTGCCTCCCAAATAGCCGCCCTTCTTTAACGTCTTTAGCTAGACAAAGACCAAACCAAAATTTTTTTAAAATTTTTTTTCTTTTTTTTAAACTATCAAAATAGAATACATTATCAGGAGCTACCAAAAGTCCTGCAAAATCACAACAAAACATCAAACCAAACCTTGGGTTGCCTCCCAAGCACGCTAAATTTATAGTCTTCAGCCAGACTTCTCAAACACAAACTACTAATCAAAAGTATCAAACACCAGGATCACCTTGTCTTCATTTCTTTTTAAGAAACAATATTTCAGAAACCAACAATGATCATTCAAAGTAATTAATTGTACTTCTTCAATCATAGACAATTTTAGAGTACAATTATTTACTGAATTCAAATAAAGCACAGCATGCATGTATTTGCAAACAGATTTAGGAATTTCCAAAATTTTAGAGCACCGCATAAAATCCACTTGACTCTCATCAGTAAGAGTCAATACTTCAACAGGAGATACATGAACAACATCTTTTGGAATAACCACATTAGTTTCAATATCAAAATCATAAAGATTAGGCTCCACAGGCGGAACCTCAATTGGACATCCATTATTCTCTCCAAAAGTGATTTCAATTTCCTTATCACATGCCACAAGAGGCAAAGTTTCATTCAATTCCACATCCTCAACTTCCTCACAATAATCATCATCAACACAAGGAGTGGGAATCATGCTCAAAGAATTATCTTGCCTCATAATTTCAAGTGATGAAATAATTTGACTCACATATATTCCAATATTTTGGACACTTGACTCAACTCTAGTGTCACTTTACTTTTGCTCTCTACAAAATCTCTCTGTTGATTCCGCAAACTCCTCAATTAATGTTTCTAAATCAGATTTTTTCTTATACTCAAGAGTTTGTTCTTCAATATATGGATAAGAGTAGAAAGGAGGATTAGGAGAATACCTGACATATGGATCTAAAAACTCTTGTTGCTCCAAAATTCCACCAGGATAAAAGGAATGATCAAAACAAGTTTGGTTCATATTGAAATCATCTCTCACATAATGACCGGTATTGCTATATGGACAATGCTCATAAGAATGACACTCTCCACAATAAGCACAAGAAAAACAATTATAAGGAGAAGAATTTTCAATCCAACCAGCATTTATATTTTCATGTCTCATTCCATTCACATGCATTCCAGAAAAAGAACTAAGATATAACAAGTTATCACTGATTAAACCAAATGAATGCCGTGAATAATTCATTTTTTTAATTTTTTTTTTCAAATTTTACATGTAGACTAAATTAGTATTAAAATTACTTGGTATTGATATTAATGACAACAATCCCCGGCAACGGCGCTAAAAACTTGATACGAGTTCAGATGATCAATTAAATAGTGCAAGTGTACACTGTCGTAATCAAGTAATATAGAAGTGAGTAGAGTATCGTTCCCCAAAAACTTGATACGAGTTCAAATGATCAATTAAATAGTGCAAGTGTACACTGTCGTAATCAAGTAATATAGAAGTGAGTAGAGTATCGTTCCCACGAGGATTGTTCACTAAGTACCAAAATGAGCAATTTTAACTCTATTTAGTCGATCGATCAATTGGTGATTGAGAGTACAAAATAAAAGAAAAAAAAATTAAATATGAGTGCAGATGATAAGAAAGCAAATATGATAAAAAAGCATAGGGATTAGATTTCACTTAACAAATTCCAAATTGAATCACTTATCTATTCTAGCCCAATTTATTCCACATGATTGATAGTCGAGTTTCCCTAATTTAATTACCAGCCTCTTCCAAGGTCAAGCAATTCTATAATCAATTGCTAATCCAATATATTCCTATATAAATTTAAGCAATTAATTATGCATTAAGATTTATGGAACTAAGTAAGACTACACAACTCATATGAATATATTCCTATTTCATATGCAAGTCATGGTTTTAATTATAGGGTCTACACACATATATCTCCTTCCAGTCTCAACATACATATTGAAATCATTCAAAAGATGGCCAGTCAATCAAAAGCATTAGGAATAATAATTAAAACTCAATCATGAAGGAGAAATTTAAACTAGATTTAATAAGTTAAGATTCAATCCGTCATTAGTAAACTACGTCATCACCCTAGGAAAATGAAAGTCTAGCACATGATGAAATTAAAAACAAAACCAAAATAAATTGACATTATATAAAACTAGAATGAAATCCTCAGAAATACTGTATAAACTTGAATATTAAATTCTCAAACTTAAATATACAACCAAAAGATGAATGAAAGATGAAGAAATCAAACCGTCCATTTAGGAGGTAAAACCTTCCATGTAGGCGGTATGCAAAATGTAATAAAATCCTAAGCCTTCCAAGATGGAGGCATGCAAAAAGTAATACAATCCTAAGCCTTCCAAGATAGAGGCATGCAATACATGAAATTAAATCTAAGAAACAACACAAAGAACTCAGAAATATTAGAGAAAGATCTCTCCCAGTCAGAGAAGGGCCTCTCCCTGTCGGAGAAGGGCCTCTGCTTCTCTTCCTCTCCTACTTCTTTGAGCTTGGCATTGATCTCTATGTATAAGGGAAAAAACGTGTGCTATAATACTGCTACAGTGATCTGGCGGGTGCTACAGTTCCCTGGCGGCTGCTACAGTGCCGTTGACATGCTACAGTGCCCGTTGACTGCTACAGTGCCCGGTGGCTGCTACAATACTTTTTTTTAAAATTTTTTAAAATTTTTTAAATGCTGTTTATTCCAAAAACAATATTTATTTATCAATCACACCCAAATTTATTATATTAAACGCAAATATCGTCCATAAAATCATCTTATAAGGGAAAATAAATATGCAAATATTTACTTATCAGGCCCACATCACCTGCAAGTACAAAATCACACTCTTTATAAAGTAGGGTACGAGTATTGTCCAGATACGTGGCTCATAGTGTAAAATGAAAAAGCACTCGAGTGAGGAGACCCGTGCTCGAGTGAGGACCCACATCACTCGCAAGTGTGAAAATGCACTCTCTCAAAATCTGTGGAAGTGCAAGTGTAAAACTGAAGCAAAAGGAGAAAATATGGTATTGCACTCAAGTGAGACATCACAGCACTCGAGTGATACTCTGCCAGAAGCCAAAAAGCACCAGTCTTACAACGTTCAATCTGAATATGGTTTAATGTTGTTTATTCATTCTATTTCCACTTATTATTATACAACATCATTTAACATATATTACGAGTGTGATACAGGAGTTTGAACGTTTGAATTAGAAAGACACAGAGGAAGTCAAACAACGACAAACAACATCATTACGACCATCAAAGCACGTACCTACCGCGTTCAAAGATATCAAATGTACGCATGTCGTTCCATAGTAAAATGCCCCGCTCCACAGTGTTTATTATTCAAATGAGCAAAAATAAATGTCTATAAATACAGAGCTCCAGAGACCATCAAAAACAATAAAGTGTAAGAATTCACACAAGCAAATTCACGAGTCTCTGTTATTCATATTTCCTCTGTATTCATATCGTTCTTCAATGATTATCATATTTGCTCTGTAAGAGAGTCGTATACCCTTCAAATTCTATTTTTGTTTGATCTCAAGGTACTAGGACCTTGAGAGGGGAGATTTCCTTATAAGAGAAGCAGTGAGAGAATTCCTAGTAGGACTTTCTGCTCATAAGACTCACAAGACACAAGCAGTAGAGAACGTTTCTGCTCGTAAAACTTACAGTGGTGTAAGTAGGAGAGTATGTTGCTGCTCATAAGACTTGTATACGTGATTAAGAGAGAAAGGTCATAGGTTTGTTTTTCTACACGTAAGACTTGTCGTAAGGGGTAGAGAAATTTCTAGTCTTTCTACTCGTAGTCCTTTCAAGGAAGGTTGTTGTTATGCGGCGTTCTGAGAGCCCACTGAATCTTGGAAAAATAGTGAAAATCTCAGTAGGTCTTGATCTCTGAGGACTGGACGTAGGCCTAGGTTTTAAACTGAACCAGTATAACTCTCTGTGTGCTTATCTTCTCAACTCTACCCTATTTACAGCTATTACTATATCACCACTTCAACTGAAAAATTTATCACATTGCCCAATTTAACCCCCTTTTGGGTGAAGCTAACCTCTTTTAGAATATGTATGGTAATTGTTGGAAATAGCCATTGAAATGAAATAGTGAATTTTTGAGAATGTGAACAGTGCTACCGGTGAGATTTCTTGTGAGGCAGTGCATTTATCAAGTTGTTTTGGATGACCAAATGATGGTCAAAAATTGGGAAATTTTACAAGAAGAAAGTAGACATTCTAAGCTTTAATTTGATATGAAATGGGTAATTTTTGGAGTTCTATACAAAACGTTATGTATTTTTGAAGTTTACCCAGTGAAACTAGAAAGTTCCTAGAACAACGTCCAAAGAGTTTAATTCTCATAATGGTGAGCTTCCAATTGGCTAAAAGCTATATTTTTCCTCAAAACTAGACACAATAAGGGTTCTATAGCCTTTAGAATCACTCTGATTTGATGTCTACAAATTTAGTTATGATTTTTGAAAGTTTGGACAGAAAATCTGCCAGAATTTGCTTAATTCCGAAATTTTGGAAATTAAGTAAATAATTAAAATATAATATAATATATGATAAGAAGAAATTCTTCCTTCTTATATCTTCCATATACATTGCCATTAGAAACCAAAAGGAGAGAGAAGAGCTTGTTGAGTTTTAAAGAGAGAAGGAGTAAAATCTCACAAGGTAGGTCAATTTCTTCGGTGAATTCATACCTAACGTGTATAATCCTTCTCATAAGGTTCTCTTCTAAGTTATTAAAGGTTTTTGAAGTAGAAATTTTAGTGTTTCAAGGGTTAGGGTTTCAGCCATAGGAAGGAAAATCAACAGGGAGCTTAAGGTAACCTCTGAAACTTTGAATATCGATTGTTATGGTTGCTATGAGTAGTTTAATCGGTGAAATTTTGTCAAATTGGATTTGATTCTAAATTTGGGAAATGTCATGTCATAAATGTTATGCTATCGAAATAGAGCTGAAATGATGGTTTTGGCGTAATTAAATAGTTAATAAAGTGGTTAGGAGTAGAAAAGAGCAAGTCTGTGTAGTTGGATTTCAAAAACCCCAATTTTCCCTGGAGAATTTTAGGTTTCGGCCAGGACCGAATTTTAGATTTCTTCCAAGACCAATTGGAGGGGTTAAGGCTGGATTTTTGATGTTCTAATGATTCCATTTAGTTTACGAGGAAAAATTAGGTAGGGGTTATAATTGATCACTTTTTCATAAAAGCCTGAAAAAGCATAATTACGAAAACGCCCTTGAAACCCTGAAATAGGAGCTGCCAAGAGTATTCTAGTCTTTTGGCACTGAATTTGGTAACTCCAAATCCAGAAATGGATTCTTTAGGCAAAAATATGTTAGAATAGCCCATGCTAAAATTTCAGGAAAAGCATGGCCGGGCAGGGCCCACGGGGGCATTTTGGTAAATTTGCACCATAGACTCATATAACCACTAGAAACATTATGGAAGTGCCTAAACTAGTATATGAATGGGTTTTAACCTAATTCTAATGCATTTGACATTTTAGGACTAAGTTGAGAGTCAAATTGTTGGCAAGCATATCAAGGCATGCTTCATGAGGTAAGCGTTACGAGGCAAGAAGGGGTTAAGGTAGGGAACTTACCTCTCCTGTATGTATTTGATATTTGTGCTGGTGTATTGTTGCATGTTATTGCTTTCCTTGATTATGTGAAACATATTGGAATGAATGAAGCTGTGTTTCTATTTTTGCTATGGCCATAAGTATGTTGTTTGAAATATTGAGCATGCAGATATGTCATTGAGTTAGCATGACTTTATGTAATGCAATCATATCGTGCATTAAGCACTTATCCTGCGTACATATTGGTACTGTTTTCCTACTAAGATTCTCTCAAATCTCACCCTCCCCCACCAACAATTTAGATAGGTGAATACAGAATGTATGCAGAGATCAGAGAAGAGAACTACATAAGAGGATCACAGTGGTGGAGTGAAGACGGGAAGATGCCTCCATTTCACTGGAACGAGTTTAGATACCCTAGTAGCCCTGTACAACGACATCAATTGTAATTATCATGTACACTCCCTATGGGGAATTTTCTGTAATCATGCACATATTATCCATATATTTATGCTATTCTTATGTTATACCCACCGAATTGTGTTTCGTTTTTTTGCAAATACTCTAAAAAAAGGTGAAAATATGATAAGGGTATTACAGTTTTATCCCTTCCTCACTGATTATTATGTTCCCTCTTTCAATCTGCATCTACTATCCTGGGCTTCTTCAATCCTTCATCCTCATTCTTAAAATCTTTGTTTTGATCTTCTTCTCTAATGTTCAAGACTCGACATTGATATTTGTTTTTTGTTTTGCATTCAAAATTATTTTTTTACCCAATTTTTTAGAAAAAAAGTATCCTTCCTTTTCAGTAGACTTGGACGGTTTTTAAAATACCGTTTCTGGGTCCTGGGGCAAAAGTGGGTTCTGGCTCAAAAATTGTTAAAAGACTGCTCAACACGGCTTAAGAGAAAAAGTTGCTTAACGCCAATATTCAAACTGTTGCCTAGACCTGTCTGACCATCCGGTCCGGCTCTAAAAACACTGTTTCTGTCAACACCCATTAAAATTTCAATATGTGCAGAGTAATCAGGCACAGTTCCTCAGACATACCGCAATACTTCAATTATATTGATATTAAGTACATGTTTACATATAGGAATCTCCCCACAGGGTTTGAAAGTATACATACTCTATGTCCAAAAATAACCAAACAGACTAATAATAAAACCAACAGCCCAGCTCTCACAGCCTGCACACCTCAGTTGGCAGGTTTTGCTACCTTGCATTTGAAGCCACTAGTTCTCGCTGAAATTTTTATTATTTATGAAAAAGGGTGATATTCAAATGAATTTCAGTAGTAACACACAATCAATCATATAAAATGTGAAAATTAAATATGCAATGCACCATATAATGTAAAATGAAAATTCATGCTATAAAGTGTGCGTACACAATGCTCAGGGTCAAATGACTCTATGGATTCCGTACTTGTTAGTGTACCTTGGCCAAAACTTAGAAAAATTTGGGATTTTTTGAATTCTAACATCACAAACTCACTCCTTTTCACAAGATTTGAGGAAATTTGAGCAGCATAACCCTTTAGGGTTTTCACTTTCCAAACTTGCAAAACAGAGCAAACCATTAGTTCAAAATAAAAGATTTAGACTGGCACATTTAGACCAATTCTAAGGGGATAAGGTCTAAAAGGTAAGTGCGGTGGCAATTTTGGAATAATAAAGAACATCTGAGACCGGTTCAACTAATATAACGTCTAAAATATATCATTTAGACCGGTTATAAATAGAACTGGTCTAAAAAATATATATTTTTAGACCAGTTCTATTTATAACCGGTCGAAATGAATTTTTAGCATTAAAAGTAACTTTTTAAAAAAAATCAGTACTTTTTATACCGGTTATTCCTTATAACCGGTCTAAAAAAATATAACTTTTTATACTAGTTATAACTGAGAACTGGTCTAAAATATTCATTTAAGAACAGTTATTTTGTATAACCTGTCTTAAATGGGTTTCCTCCCCATTTAGTGACACGACTTGTGTGGTTAACAGTCACACAACCTATACGGTCTGTGGTGACACATGTAAACAGAAATTAGGATAAGCCTAAGTGTAATAGGGCATAATGGTGACGGATACCTCTCAATAGTGTAGCCTCATAGAATTAGTTACCCACTCACGTAATAGTGCACACAGTGACCAGTGCACACAGTAAATAATGCACACAGTATAATCAATAAGGATCAAACAGTCATTTGATCCTGAACACCAAACAAACAAACATTTTTACAAATAAACATAGTTATAAATAGTCATGTTTACAGGCAGGCATAGTGGCAATAAGTCCCAGAGTACATGTTTGTATAGGGTAGTAAGACTGGAGTATTCAATGTTGTGAGGATAGAATGACGGGAGTCGTAAGGAAAAATACACTGGGGAATATCCCGACAAGGCAATGAGACCTAAAGTACTAGTGGACTGAGTGTCCAGAGGCTGTAAGTCCTTATATTCATTCAGTATATATGTTGGACTATGTGTCCTCTGCCCAGTAGATTACCATGCAATTAATGTTATACCGACCAGTGACAAGGCAATAAGACCTGAAAAGCATTCTATGTTGTATTAAAAAGTGTACACATTATGGTCAGTAGGGATAAATAGGTAGTTAATCCTAAACATTGACATATAGATATATTTGCAACATGAATAATCTGAATGCCTATTAGAGAGGCAGTAAGACCTAAGGGACAATCAGTACAGTATTGGACTGTATTTCCTACAGGTATCAAACAGACAAAATATGCGAGCGCAAAATAAATTGAATGTGTAAGTGTTGTTAAGGCATTTAACACAAATCTATAAGATAATTTATGATGCATGCTTTATGAGTATACGCAACGTAGGGATAAGTTACATATTAAGATGGGATTCTTCTAAGGATAATCTATGTGATATCTGAAATTTTGAGGATTACATTTTATTAACAGAGGGAGAAATGTAACATCCCAAATTTTAGTCACCAAAATTCCTTTACACCTTTAAGGTAATAAAGGGAATAAAATGGTGAATATTGGCACACTTGAATTAGTCAAACAGTGCAATTAATGGCCACATAAATTTTGGGCCAACATAAGACATAAAGTCCAATTTTAGTCTTCTTAAAAGCCCATTTTTGTAGCCCAACATGAGATAATGGAATAACACAATTTTTGGGCCCAATAGTGATTTTAAGCCAAACACAAAGGGGAAAGAAAGAAGACACAATTAAATACAACAATTGGAAAAAAATGTAAGGGCAAATTGGTCTTTTGGCCACAAAGCAAGAAGCTCTTATTTTTTTGAATACTTAACGGCCAAATTTTTTGCCAACAAGAGAAAGCAAGAGGAAAAATAAAATACTTGGTCCAAATTAAACAAGAGGGAGCAATATTGTCCAAGTAAAAAATGAGTAGAAAAGTAAAAAAGGTAAACATGTGTTCATTGCCATAAAATATTAATATGTTAAGGAGGTGGATGATTATAATTTATAAGCTCTCATCTTCTTCCAAGGGCCAAACATTTCATCCAACACGAGGAAGGAAAGAGAAAATACATGTTTGAACATAAATAGTGCCTTTTGGATACCATTAGAGACAAGTTCAAAAAGATGAAGCAAAAAGTCAATAAATACATGTTAGTGGCAATTAAATAATATTTACTTAAGGAGGTATAATTGGTTTATTTTAAAGAGATAATTATCCCTTTTCATGAGGCATATTTCAGCCAACGTAAAGAGAACAAGAGACAGAGAAAGAGAGTGCTTGGAGAAACAAGAACAAAAAAAAGAAGATCAACTTTTCAAGAAGCAAACAAGGTAGGTTTCAAGTGATTTTCACTTATTTATGCCTTCTAATTCATGGAAACTCTCTTCTAATATCTATGCCTTCATGAAACACACATGTAGGAAACACAAAATCAAGGGAAGAGAGAGGAGGTTTAAAGAGAGAAAGAAGGGAAACAAAGGTAAAGTCATAAAACCTTGTTATCTTGTTAGATTCAAGGTTATTGTTGTTGTTGTGGTTCATTCATTGGCTTTGTTTGGATGAATTTATAATTTGAGAATGCCCAACCCTAAGGGGAGGTGCTGCCCAAATTTTGATTAATCATGTTTAAGAGGAGTTTAAACGGTTAATCAAGTGTTTATAAGTGTAAGGAAGAAGTTTAATTGCATGGAAAGTGAAAATCACATTTTCCCCTAAATTTCTCTAACTTTCGGCCAGAGTTGGTTGATAGGGTTAGAGTTTGAATTTTGTTGATTTGATGATTCTGTTGTGTTTAAAATGGAAAATTGTGTAGGGAACATGTAAAATATGAAGTGTGAAGGCTTTAGGGTGTGAAATGACAATTTTACCCCAAAAATCCTAACATAGTGACTGCTAAAGGTAAATTTGTAACCTGGTCATGAATTTGACTAATTTGAGCCAAAAAATGGATTCTACATAAGAAATTGTGTTGGAATAGCCTGAGTCATAATTTTTGGTAAAGTACTCTTGGATTGGGTATAAAGGGGCTTGACCAGGATCCTAAGGGTATTTTGGTCATTTAGCAATTTTGAGTCAATATAACCAACAATATGAGTTTAGAATAATACAGGACTGAGCAATAACTCATTTATTGCAAATTTGGGATTTTAGGATTGGATAGTAGCCAAAGCCAGACAAAAAGTATTGGATCGATAGACAGGCAAGGAAAGGGCAATCCAGGTAGTAACTCTGTTTCTCACAACTACGTGGTGGTATATATGTTATATGTTGTTATATTATATAATATGATTAATGAACACACACTATCTTGCTGTGGTGTGGGAAAAGCACAAGTACCATTCGGCCTATTGAGGACTTAGCTATGATACACAGTACCAAGGGCAAATTACCTAACTGTGGTATGGGACTCAGCTGAGATATATTGACAATTATGGGATTTGGCCCCGAATAGTATGCACACCCTAGTTTACAGTGTTATTGTTTTATTTACAGTATGTGGCTCAATGCATATCTATTTATCGCATTTTTTATAATTGATAGATTGTTACTACTAAGATTCTTTCAAATCTCACTCTTTCCATAACTGTATAAAGATTCCAACAGTAAGTAGTGGCTCAAGGGGCAAAAGTGAAATTATTGGCAACTAGAGGTTTTGGACCAGTACATGCAAAACACTTGGCTATTTGAAGGCCTTTTTATTATTTTAAGGTCTTTAATTATTATTAACACACCCTACGAGGGATACCTATAATATAATAATATAATCAAGCACTTTTATCAATCTATCTATATATTTATGCTATTCTTGTGTGCCCACTGAACTGTGTGCAAACACTTTGAAAAGGGTCAAATTATTTAGGGTCTTACATTCATCACCACCTAGGCAATATCAAAATCCTCTTTTAAAGAAACTAAAACCATAATAATGTTGCTCTTGATGAGAGGAACAAGCTAGAAATGTGATTTTGAGGATGAAATTACCTTGAGAACACTTCTTCTCTCTTATGTTAGATCCCATATGTTTTGATGATAACAAGGGTTGGATCAATAATATAAAAGGATTTAATGACAAAAAATGAATTTGAACAAAGTTCCAAAGTATTACTTGAAGTAATCACTGGAGTAAAAAACAAATTTTGTGAAGGCTTACTCGAATAGCCACTCGAGTAAAGGAAGCCATTACTTGAGTAACCACTTGAGTAATCACAGAGAATTTCATCCAGAGAGGCACTGCCAAAATTTGGACGATAATACTCAAGGGACCACTCGAGTAATCTGCAAAGTTATATAGCCCATTACTAGAGTAGCCACTCAAGTAACATGATTTGCAAAGGCATCACTCGAGTAGCCACTCGAGTAACCAAGGTAAACATCTTCCAGTAGCTCTCGGCTAACAAATGCAACAATTTACTCGTGTAGCCTCTCTAGTAACCGTGTGAGAAAAAGGCATTACTCGAGGAAGCACTCTAGTAATCTGTGAAGTTATTTGATCCATTACTCGAGGGATCACTCGAGTAACCAGGTAAGCAAACTATCGGCCAATATTTGAATGACATTACTTACGGGAATAATCGAGTAATCTGCAAACTTATTTGAACTCTACTCGAGGGAGCACTCGGGTAACTTCTGAAGAAAATATATGGCCACTCGAGTAGCCGGATTACCAGAGTCATCACCCGAAAAATGAAATTACAACAAATCAACCACTTCAATTGATCCATATGGATTTAGTTGGTCCAACAAGAGTTAAAAGCCTTGGTGGCAACTTATATTTATTGGTCATTGTTGATGATTTCTCTAGATTTACATGGACTATTTTTCTGTCATCAAAGGATGAAACTTTTGCAGAATTCATTGTTTTTGCCAAGAAAGTGCAAAATGAGAAAGGTATGTCTATTGCAGGTATCAGCACAGATCATGGTGGAGAATTTGAAAATCAAGTCTTTGAAGAATATTGTGATACTAATGGCATTGATCACAATTTCTCTACTCCAAGGACACCACAACAAAACAAAGTCGTGGAATGTAAGAATAGAGTACTCACTGAAATGGCTAGAGCATTGCTGAATGAAAAGAATGTGTCTCAAGTTTTCTGGGCCGATGCAATGAGCATAGCATGCTATATTTCAAATAGAGCCTACATTAGAACAAAACTTGGAAAGACACCGTACGAGCTATACAAAGTAAGGGAGCCGAATCTTACTCATTTACAAATCTTTGGTTGTAAGTATTTCATTCATAACAATGGTAAAGATAACTTAAGAAAATTTGATTCTAGAACAGATGAAGGAATTTTCCTAGGCTATTCTAACCGAAGTAAAGCATATAGAATTTTCAATAAAAGAACATGTGTTGTTGAAGAATCAATTCACGTTGTATTTGATGAATTTGAATCCTCTGAAAAAATCATTGATGATGAGCAGGAAGTTGTTTTAAATCAAGAAAATGGCCATTCTATTTCTAAATCTCTTATCCCAGAAGTTGATCAAACCAAGGAAGAAGATCAGTCACCAGGACAACCAAAAGCATGGAAATACAATAGGAGTCATCCCCTAGATCAAGTCATAGGAGATGTGAATGAATGAGTCAAAACTAGAAATAGAATTTTCAATGAAGTAAGATTTTCTGCATTCATTTCTGAGATTGAACCTTCTAACATTGACGAAGCCCTATCAGACAATGATTGGGTTATAGCAATGCAAGAAGAACTAAACCAATTTGAAAGAAATCAAGTTTGGGATTTGGTACCTCGACCGAAGGATCATCCGATCATTGGCACTAAATGGGTATTCAAGAACAAACTTGATGAATATGCAATAATTGTCAGAAACAAGGCAAGATTAGTGGCCAAAGGCTATAATCAGGAAGAAGGAATTGATTATGAGGAAACGTATGCTCTAATGGCTAGATTGGAAGCTATACGAGTACTCTTAGCCTTTGCATGCATCAAAGGATTCAAACTCTATCAAATGGATGTAAAGAGTGCATTTCTAAATGGCTACATCATGGAAGAAGTATATGTAGAGCAACCTCTAGGTTTTGAAGATGTAACCAAACCTGACCATGGTTTTAAACTCAAAAAGGCTTTATATGGTTTAAAATAAGCTCCTAAAGCATGGTATGAAAGGCTCAGTAAATTTCTTATTAATCAAGGTTTTGTATGAGGAAAAGTTGATACAATACTTTTCACAAAACAAAAATGTGATGATATATTAATTGTGCAAATATATGTTGATGATATAGTTTTTGGTGCTACTAACAAAACTATATGCAAAGAATTTCTGAAATAATGCAAAGGGAGTTTGAGATGTCAATGATGGGAGAATTAAATTTCTACCTTAGTTTGCAAATCAAACAAAGAAAGAATGGGATTTTTATATCTCAAACAAAATATTTGAAAGAGCTATTGAAGAAGTATGGATTAGGTGAAGCAAATGGAACGGACACACCCATGAGCTCAACCACATTGCTTGATGCAGATGTCAAGGGAAAGGATTACAACATCATAAAATATAGAGGAATGATTAGATCATTACTCTATCTCACTGCAAGCAGGCCTGACATTCAATTCAATGTAGGTATATTTGCAAGATATCAATCAACACCAAAAGAGTCACATGCTGAAACTGTCAAACAAATCTTCCAATATCTTGCTGACATGCCAAAATTAGGTCTTTGGTATCCCTAAGGAAGAAGTGAATATCTAGTTGCATACTCAGACTCTGATCATGGAGGATACAAGATGGACAGAAAGAGTACCAGTAGACAAGGTCAGTTTCTTGGAGGCTCACTTGTATCATGGTTTAGCAAGAAACAAACTACGGTGTCTCTTTCATCAACGGAAGCTGAGTATGTTGCAGTATCAAGTTGTTGTGCACAAGTAATATAGCTAAAGCAACAACACCAGGATCTTGGTATTTATTTGAAAGAAACACCAATATACTGTGACAACACTAGCACAATAAGCTTGGCAAAGAATCTTGTTAACACTTTAGAACCAAGCATATTGATCTTAGACGTCACTTCATCAGAGATCATGTCCAAAAGAAAGATGTTAAAGTAATATTCATTCCAACTCATCTTCAACTAGTTGACATCTTCACAAAGCCTCTTGCAAAAGATCAAATTTTATATATTAGACGAGAATTGGGAATGGTAAATCCCAATGAATTATAAGTTATTTAGTGTTTGCAAAATGTTAGATGATATTATTTATTGATGATTTGATGATTACTAACTTAAGCATCAGAGTTTCTAGCAATTTGTTTTGCAGGATCATAATAATCTATTTTGGAGTATGAATAGCAGAGGTTAATAGAGGACAACACTACTGGATTGACAACTTCAAGTAATGAGCATTACTAGAGTGACACATTGAAGTAATAGATGCATTACTCGAGTAATCACTCGAGTAATGAACTTGGAAATGTGCCAGTGAGATATTAATTTTAAATGAAACGCCACAACGGTTGGAAATGAACAGTTAGAAGGTAAAGAGACAGCTTACCCGAGGGAGGCCTCAAGTAAACTTCAACATTACTCTAGTAAGGCCAAGAGTGAACCTGGGTCCAAATTTCAAATCAGCTGAGTTTCAATTCAATCTGTTATAAAGAGTCATCAAATGATCAAGGGAATATACATGGATAATTACAATATTATTCATGCCAGGCACGCTTTCAAATTTACTGTATTTTAAAATTTTTTGTATGAACACTCGAGTAGCTACCCGAGTGATGTTGATGATCACTCGAGTAAGCCTTCGAGTGATGTCAGGCTCTAGGTTATTTTAACTCGATACTCGGTCATTTCTCACAAAATCTCCTCGAGTGATTCTCTTAGTGCTCTCACAAAAACTTTTCAAAATTTTTTCTCTTCCCATAACTGTCAAAAACCAGTGATTTACACCTTCAAAAACCTCTCAGATTGCACTGAATCATCTGCCTTAAACTCGCGACACTCATCTTTGTTTTTCTTTGAAATATTCAATTTTCTAAAATCACAATGGTAAGGACAAAATCTCCTAATCTTAGCACTCCTTCTGGGTCTTCTGAACCATATCAACCCTCTTATTCATATTCCTCTCCTCCTACCAAGAAGAGGAAAATTTCTCCCAAACCAAAATCCAAGACTAAGCTGCAAGCTAAGCCTAAGGTAAAAGGGGTTATGATTAAGGAGCCCATTGCCACAAGAGCTCAATCCAAGAAGATTTCACCACCTGGAAAAGGCAAAACAACTAAAGAACCATCTCCTCCTTTCTCTGATTCATCTGACACACCTACCTTTTCTCCTAAGCCTCTGAAAATGCCTAAGGTTAGTGAGAAGCTTACCAAAGTCATGGTAGGCATGCTTGAAGAAGCTTTCCAATCTAAAGAAGCAAAGAAAGGGCAAACTTCAAAGCAAACAGAAGAAAGGGATGAAGAAATCACATTTCCTCCAAAGGGATTCAACGTGAGCAAGCTTGAAGAATCTCAGAAGTACCTGAGTCATTTTGCAAGAAGAAATGTCTACAAGATGCACTACATTGACTATAAGGTACTTCAATAGGTATTGAAATTCGATCTAAGTCCCTATCTTGATTCCTATATGCCTTGGCTATCTGTCAAACTCCCATTTTGCACAAAAGTAGTGAGACATTTTTACTGTAACCTCGAACCTATTAATGATCCTGTTAGGAAGTCTGTGGAAGAAGAAATGACTTCTAAGGTTAGAGGACAAAGAATTCTAATCTCACCTTCCAGAATCAATACCTGGTTAGGAATAGAAAATCCTCCTTATGATGTTTACCCTAACCTTAATTCAAACCATATATTCACTATCCTCAGACTTGGTGAGATAGTGGAACCCCTCAACTTCAATCCGAGTGATATGAGTGATTTTCATAGAGTCCTATAGTATATATACTCTAAAGCCATGGTGAATAAATCAAGTAACTTCACTCATTTCATTGAGAGGGACTTCAGGAAATTCGCCTAATTGATCCTCAAAGAGCAAAAGGACTTGGTAGAGTATATCTTCAATGAGATCAAGAGGTATAGATATGAAGGAAAACCTACTACTCTAATACCATATCCTCAAATTATTTCTGTTTCTCAAGAAAAATAAGATTTGTTACTTGGAGAGTATGGAGCCAGTTGAGAGGTTAGCACCAGTGGGAAGGAATCAAATTGGAAAGTTGAATATTAAGATTCCTCTGAAGACACCTCTAGAAGCAAGTCCCAAGAAAAAGAAGAAGACTAACACAGCAACAAGCTGAATGGATGACACACAGTCTTCTGCTCCAGCCAACACATCTTCTCCATCCTTCTTTGGTGCCACAATGCAAACGTTCATGGAGAACATCCTGAAGAGTTTCCATATTGATATTGTAAATACTAATGCGGAATTGGTAACCCATATAAATAAGAAGATAGGACAACTTGTGGAGAAGATGGATAAGAGGCACAAAGAGTTGCTAGCTGAACAACGTGCCCAGAGTGAGCTTCTGAGATCTATTGTTGTCAGACTTGATGCTATGTCATCTAGATCATCTACTCCTGGTCCTTCTAGTATTCCTTAGCCCATACCTGTCCCTGAACTCGGACCCTCTATACCCACTGAGCATAGACGCTCTGAGAGTGGACCTAGCAATGTGTTGTTCTCTATACCTAACCCTGACACATCTTGTTAGATATGATTAGTTTTGATGATGTCAAATATAGATGTGGAATGATAAGAGCAAAAATTTTATATAATGTATTTCTTTGACTAACTACTATATTTAATGTTACATATTTTGTAGATTAGTCAAGCAAAGAATGAAGAAGATTGAATTAATGAAAATGAACAAGAGGAAGAAGAAGAAGAGAATTTGAAGATAGTCAAGGAGATGCCTACTCGGATTATGAAGAATTATTCTCAAGAGGAAAACCAAGAAGAAAGATATTGAAGAATCAAGAACTTGGAAGATCTATCATGAATATCAAGATTCAAGTTGTTAGAAGTGATATTGGAGGTTTTTATGATGATACCGGAGGTTTCTATGATCAAATAATGGTCGGAATAGGTTAATACGAAGCTAAGATGACTTATATATGAGTTTTGGCACTTCCAAAGGTGTTATGCTCGAGCACGAGGTGTTTCACTAGAGCACAGGAAGAACTCACTCGAGCACAGATGAGTTCAATAGCACGGGATGAAAACTCTGTTCTACTCTATTTTACGTTCAGCCTGAGCGAGGTCTGGCATTTTGGTCATATCTCTCAAACCACACATCAGATTGACCCGAAACTAGTGGCATATGAAAGAAGACTCCCAACACGTAAAATGGGAACCAGGATCACATTGAAAGAAGATTAAATGAAGGAGATATGAATCGTGGAAAATGAAACTGAAATCACCGTCACTTTTTGACACAGGTTCGGTATTTTGAGTATAACTCACAAACCACATATCGGATTGAGACGAGACAAGTGCCAAATGAAATTAGACTCAAAGAGCTTTCCATGGATAGGTAATTTTCCTAATTTGAACGTATATTCTAGGAGCTATACCTTCTGGAAGTTGACGCTTGTGCAGACTAGCGAAATATACACTCTTTCGATCATAACTTGCAGAATACAACGAGTTTGGAGCTGATTCTTGTTGCATTGGAATGCATATGGTAAGAGCATTCTTATGATACATCATTTGAATCAAATGAATAAATTTTTTCTAAAGTGGCCCCACATCACCAGTGAGTGCAAAAACTTTCTCTCTGAAAATGTTGTGCGAGTGATGTCCAGAAGCAGCTGAAACGTGAAGAAAATTGCATCACTCGAGCACTAGGATTCATGCTCGAGTATTGGATGATTTCTCACTCGAGCACATGCAAGTTTTAACATGAGAGTGATAACCCGAGAAGAAGCATGCACATGAAAGCAGAAGACGCACTCGAGCAGGACGTGTTGTGCTCGAGTGATTCGAGAATTCACTCGAGCATATGTGAGTGAAGTACAGCGAGTGCTTGCCCGAGAGAAAGTCAGAACATGAAAATATCAACTTCACTCGAGTGAACCATATTGCACTCGAAGTGAGAACGTGGCAGAATGCAGAAACGAAACAGAGCCTCATAGCCATCAATCCAAACGTGGTTAAATGTTATACAATCATTATGTTTTCACTTGTTATTGTTTCTAAACGTTAACTAACATATATTTCAAGTGTAAAACAGGAGATTAAATATTTGGGTTGTATCTTCAAGAACGGAGGTCACGGCGAATATATTCACTCAACGTGATGAGTCCCAGAACACAGAAATTCAGTTTTTAACCAATGATCCAACATACCCATGACTAATACTTCATCATATTAATGATTAAGTATTTTGCAGTGTTAAACAGGATATTAAACGTTCAGGTTGTAGATTCAAATGAAAGAGTCAACTGTGGCGGGCGGCATCATTACACACCGAGTATCAACTACCTACCACGACAAAAGTTTGACCCACCATGAGAGATTGTCTGGAAACTCAAACGTATTCGTCCCGCTCCACAACGTTACTACAGCTCAAAATGAATCTTCCTGCTGTTCAACAGAACGCTCCACTTTGCAACGGACAGCAGCTCATTTTTCAAATATGCTCAACGGTAAAAATGACTCCAACGGATGAATGCTCACAACAGTCATCATCTTCATCAACTATAAATGAGAGAGCATTCAACTTTGATGAGGAACTGAGAAAAACGGAGAAAAACAGAGACAGCGAGCAACTACGAGAAAAATGATAGAAATGTGAATCCTCTGCTTCTACCCATACACTCTCTGTTTTGCGGTTTCAATATTACTTTTCATTGAGAGAGTGATTATTTGTATTGTACTTCAGTGAGTATTATACCCACTTTGTGAGAGAGTCTGTAAACACTTTCATCTATATTTCTGAGTTGATCTCAAGTAGAGGGACCTTAAGAGGGTTGATTTTCTTACAGAGAAGCTGTAGAGAGAATTGCCAGTAAGACATTCTGCTCGTAAGACTTACAAGGTGCAAGCAGTAGAGAACGTTGCTACTCATAAGACTTACAGGGGTGTAAGCAGGAGAGAACGTTGCTGCTCGTAAGACTTGCATGAGTAAGCAGGAGAGGAAGATCTTCGGGATTGCTCTGCTCGTAAGACTTGTCGTAAAGGGGAGTATCTTGGTGAGAGATTTGTAAAAGGTTTCACAAGTACCCGGCTAAACTTGTAGGATTGTAAAGGCTTTTCTTGTGCCTGGATTAAACGAGAAGATAGTGGATTTGAAAATCTCAGGACGAGCCAGGGGACTGGACGTAGGCCATCACAGATTGGACCGAACCAGGATAAATCACAGTTTGCATATTCTCTTCCCTAAGCTCTTATATTTCTAGCATATATTATTTAATCTAACTGTTGATTTATAAACCTTCATACTTACCGCTTTCGTTAAGATACGAAAAGATTTCTAAAATTCTTAATTTTTTATTATACACCCAATTCACCCCCCTCTTGGGTGATAGCCGGTTCTAACACATCTGAGCCTATCCACATCACCACTGATAATCCACCTCAGCCTGTTTAGCCAGAGCCTATACCTACTCCAATTGCATCACCTACAAGTACTGATGAGGTGCTTGAGTCTTCACCAGTTGCTACAGAGGAAGTAGAAATTACTTCTCTGGTTCCTTACCCTTCATCTCCGGTGAATCCTCCAGAGGATCTTCAGACACCGCCAGTGAACCTCCCTGACCCTGAACCATCATCTTCAGATCCTTCAAGTTCAGATGGTTCATATGAGTCATTGGCATTACTTGTCACTCCTATCTCAGTAGCCAAGCCATCTACTCCTCCTCATGATTGATTCCACCTTTCTGATGAAGACAAAAATGGGGAGAAGAGCCTGAGTAGTGATTTTGTGATGAATGGCTGAGTTGATGAATTGGGATTTTGAGTTGATTGGGATTTAGGTGTATAGGATTCTGAGTTAAATTCTTCATTATGCAATTTGTTTCTTTATGACATTTCATTGAAACTATATTGCAGTTTGGGACTAATGTATTTTTGATTGTGTATTCAATGTAAACAACTAAATATAAGAACAAAAACTTTGAAAAGATCTTTAATAAGCTATTTCAAAAAGATTTTTCAAGTTTAAATTGAACAAAAGATTTCATATGAAAAGTATTTGAGAAGCATATGTTTGAAAATTCAATTTCAAAAACTTTGTTCAAAATCACCAAGTTTTGTCATCATCAAAAAGGGGGAGAATGTTAGATCCCATATGTTTTGATGATAACAAAGATTGGATCAATGATATGAAAGGATTTGATGACAAACAAATGAATTTGAACAAAGTGGCAAAGTATTACTTGAAGTAAGCACTGGAGTAAAAAACAAATTTTGTGAAAGCTTACTCGTGTAGCCACTCGAGTAAGGGAAGCCATTACTCAAGTAACCACTCGAGTAATCACAGAGAATTTCATCCTGAGAGGCACTGCAAAAATTTGGACGATAATACTCGAGGGACTACTCGAGTAAACTGTAAAGTTATATAGCCCATTACTCGAGTAGCCACTCGAGTAGCCACTTGAGTAACAAAGGTAAAAATCTTCCAGTAGCTCTCCGCCAATAAATGCAAGAATTTAGTCGAGTAGCCACTATAGTAACCATGTGAGAAAAAGGCATTACTCGAGGGAGCACTCTAGTAATCTGCAGAGTTATTTGATCCATTACTCGAGGGATCACTCGAGTAACCAGGTAAGCAAACTCTCGGCCAAGATTTGAATGACATTACTCGAGGGAATAATCGAGTAATCTGAAAAATTATTTGAACTCTACTCGAGGGAGTACTTAGGTAACTTCTAAAGAAAATACATGGCCACTCAAGTAGCCACTAGAGTAACCAGATTATCAGAGTCAGCACCTGAGTAACCTGTGAAGGGAAGACACTGCCACTTGAGTAATCAGGTATTTTCAAGGTTTGTGATCTATCTTACTCTATGTCTTACCCGAGTATTATCTTATGAAACATGTTGAGTTACTCACTGCCATATTTTTGATAGGCTTACTCGAGGGAACACTCGAGTAATAAACATGATCACGCAAGTAACCACTCAAGTAAGGCAGCCCAGAAATTATGCTCTTCATTGAATGTTTTTTAAATTGTTTTTTATTCTCTTCATTGCACTAGTATTCTAAATACATTTGTAGAGAAATAATTAAAAATCATGCCAGAAGTAAAAAGTCAAATAAAAGTCCGAACGTTCACCTACCGTTACCTACCGTAAACGGATAGTTTTCAAATTTGAAGAAAAGTCAACCATTGCTGTGCGACTCTAACGGACATGTTTGAATTGCTTCCAACGGACATTACAAATCATCTATATATATGGAACATTCAAAGGAAAGAAGATAAGACACAAGAACTGAGAATACACTAATCAACACACTCTTAGTGCTTTGTTTTTCTTATACTCATTCTTTGTATTTCAGTGATTATATATTTGCTCTGTGAGAGAGTTTTTCATTACAAACTCAATATTTGTTATTGAGATAACTTAAGGTTGTGGAACCTTAAGGTGGGGATTTGATTACAATGTGTAAGAGGGAGCGAGTGTCCAGGTGAAGGAACTTATTGCATACTAAGGTGCCAAGAACCCACTGAATCTTGGAGAATATAGTGAAATTCTCAGAGACACTCTGAGGAGTGGACATAGGTCAAAGTGGTTGTGGCCGAACCAGTATAATTCCCTGTGTACACTTCGGTGATATTTCTCTTTGCTCTCAACTGCTTTAAATATTCAGTTAATTTATTTATATGCAACGAAATTTCTGGTATCACCCAATTCACCCCCCTTTTGGGTGAAACGCTTGTACTAACATCTTGTTCTTCAAATTTTCAACACCTTCTCTCTTCTTTCTTTTCTCTTTATTTTTTTCTCTTATTTTTGCCCCTTGGCCGAATTTTAAAGTGTGAGATAATGTTAGCATTACATGGTTGCATGTGTATCAAAGTGTTTGGTTCATAAGGCGACATGTGTCCTTTTACTCTTCACTTTAGCGCCCTTGGCCGACTTTAATCATCAAAGGAGGGGAAGTCTGTTGATTTCTTCTGGCTTGCATGTGTGGTGTCTGGGGAGGACAGCCATATGGCCTAATAGAAGAAAGATGATGTGTTACCATAATCATGTATTTTAAAGGGAGTTTAGGTGGCGGCATCTTGTGGTTCTAACCTAAAAGTGAAAAGTTAGGTAAAAAGCTAAGTATGTGTGTTGTATGCCTTAAAACGCGCCATGTGTATGTGCAGCCTTAAGAATGCACCAAGTGTGTGTGTGGGCCATAAGATGGTGCCATGTGTGTGTCTTCACATATAGGTATATTTTTATCTTATCAATTACACACACTAAGCAACACCAGTTACTAAATTTCAATATGTTACATTCTACGTCCATGATCCTTCTAAACATGGATGGTCTATTGTTTTGTTGACAAATAAAGTGATTGATGAGGAGATGGGTGACAGAGTTAAATATGATATATTCAAAGGGAGGTTACTTGAACCACTAAATTTGGGTGGAGAAGATGCTTTATATGTCACACACAATCATAATGATGGGAGTTGGTTTTCAAAGAGGGGAAAATTATTACTTGACAAGAAGAGAAGAATTCTACCTAAAAATAAGTAACTTACAAAAAGTTAAGACAAGGAAAAGAAAAAGAGATGCTTAATTTTTGTGTTTAGATTATGTAATGTTGTTTTTGTGCTACTAGGCTAGATTAATTTCTGTGTTTTAATGGATGGTCTATTGCATTGTTGTTTGTTTATGTGTTCTTTATGAAAGCAGGTAGAAATCGATAACAGTACCCTTTAATTTTTTTAAAAATGTTGCAGATATTTAATAGTTATTAGCTAGAAATAGTAACATATGTTTCCAAAATAACTAATGGTTTCTTACAATAACTATAATATATGTAACAATGGAGCAATGTATTATAGGTGTGGTATTTGAATCATTATAAAGTTAAAATTTCACCTCTATACAAACATCTGTCCACTTATTCATTTCATTCCTTAGAACACTTGCCTTTGGACAAATGTAAACCTTAAACCAACTACTCCAGTCGTCTTTTCCAATCGTCAACTGTCATTTTCAGTTAAACCACATCATCTATAAAGCCTTCTCTGTGCTTCTTAGTGACAACTATGTAAATTGCTGCAAAAGCCCTTACACACATTTTCATTCATTACCGCACTTGTCTTATGGTTTATTATAGTGAACCAACCTCAGAACTCCACCTGTCTTATTGAATTTTCTGGCATTCGTCAATCAATTTCAATAGAGCCGTACAATCCAAAGCATTCTCCATAACAGCTATGTGAGTTTCTTTGCTTGCCCTAATTCATGTTTCCATTATTTAGTACTATACAAGTTGCATTTCTTTGCATGGTTTGATCTAATTATATGGAGGTATGATTTCCCTTCTCCATTATTATTTATTTTGTGTTTGGTAATTATGTTTTAACCTCAGTCATGCTCATGTTTTTTTGGATTTTGCAATTGCTCTAATTGAAGGTTCCTCTCCTATTACAAGAAGTTTTTAAAGATTTACAAAGATTTTACAATATTAAGTGTGTGGCAAATAGCCTAAGAGGCATACATTTGCTATAGGCCACACTTACAGGGGAGATTCAAAACTTGTCTTTACATGCCAAATGCATAACTTACAAATGGAGAACATAATTCACAACTTGCCTCTCCCTCAGGATCAAGTTAGCCTCCATGTGACAAGTCTTCCAAGGCTTCTCTCTATGTGAGCCACCCTCACATGGAGTTGTTGAAGAACCTCCCTCACTGACAGTTGCGGTAGAGGTAGTGGATACAGTGGAAGTTGTGGAGGATGACGAACTAAATGAGTCCTGATGCATCTCATCATTTTGATTGAGAAAGGAAAGAAGAGGGAGCCTGAACAATAATTTTAATGTGAAGATATGAAAGGAATAAGGAGTTTAGACAAACAATATAGATGAAGATTATATTTATTGAAGTATCTTCAGATTTTGAAGAGACGCTTTGGGAAGATTACTATAGAAGCTAAAGAAACTCAAACATTTAAGACAAGTTGTAAAGAAACAACAGTCTCCAAAAAGATGTTTAAACTAGTTGTTTTAGTGGCTAGTCTAAAAAGAATTTAAATTTTAAAATTTTCTAAACATTTATATACTTATCTATACCACATTAAACTGTAACTGATCTAGAAAATATTATTTTGATAGTAAGGTAGTGTGACTGGTCTTAAGTCATATCAATATTTACAGAAATGCCACCTGTATAGTTTTTAAATTATCTCTGCCTATAGAGGCCTAGATGTGGCAGTCTTATTGGCATTTTTTCTAGTAGTGAGAAGTATAGATTATAACTCTAAAATATCCATTAAATAACAAAAAGAATGAAAAGCAACAAAAAAACTAAACATTTTAGTTTCCAGCGAACAAAGCGGGAAAAAACAATGGGAGGAAGAGTTGTAGAAGGAAGCGCCTGATGGTGTGTGGTGTGTTTCATAAATATTATATATAATACAATTCTACACACACACACACAGATATTGAAGTAATTTCATAACTTTTATTATTCTCCCTCCAATCTTATATATACGAGTTCAATAAACAAATTACGCAGCTTAAGAAAGTAGTTAGATTAGTTAAAAATAATAAGTTACTACAAAAAATTCATTGATTTGTAGTGGTTAAAATGACGAGTTTGTAGCAATTTCAGTTGCTACAAATGACAGTAGTAGTGGTTATGCAAACCACTACAAATGATAGTAGTACAAATGATTTTATAGTAGTTATATGGAACTGCTATGCATGTCAAACCAGACCACTACTATGTTTGAGTGGTTTTAATAACCTGTTACAAGATGCGTACGTAGATTAGATGCAACATCACAAATTTTGGGACTAGAGGCTTGAAAATAAGCTTGAATCAAGTGGACTGCTAAGCCTCAGTTTAGCAAGTGTCCTAAATAGGCTTAATTTGATTCTCTAAAATTCTTTATACCTTTGTGTCATTTAAGGGAATAAAATGGGGAATTAAAGAGTATAGGGAATGACAAAATAAGGTAATTAATGGTCACACACCACATAATTGTGTTTGCAACACAAATTGTAAAACACTAGGTTTTCTGCCAGTGTGTTTTCCAACATGGCAATCTAGTTGTGTGATAATCTTAAATAGGCAAATGATGTCTAATTCCTATGATATTTTCTAGAATGAAAGTAAACTTATCAAACTTTAATTTTATAGGCGATATAAGTCATTTGGAACTGTACTCAAAGAGTTATGAATTTTAGAAGTTAGCCCAATGAAACTGGCAAGCTTCTGTGACAGAATCCAAAAATGGAAATTTTGGGAATTATTAGATTCAAGTTGGCTAAAGGCTATATTTTTTCCTAAAAATAGATTTAGTAAGGGTCACATAGCCTTTGGAACCATACCAATTCAACATCTGTACAATTAGATATGAATTTTCAAAGTTTGATGAAAATTATGCTAAATTTTCAGCAAAGTGCGAAAATGGAAAAAAATTGTAAGGGCAAAATGGTCATTTGACTAATAAAGTAAGAAGCCATATGTTTTTTCCTTTAATTGGGATAAATATTGGCTAAAGTAGGGAGCAAGAAAGGAAAATAATTTACTTGGTCGATATTCATTCAAGAGGGATTAATTATAGCCAAGTAAATAATGCACATGTTGAGTTAGCATTAAACAATATTATTTCATAAAGTGAGAAGTGATATTTTTATGAGCTCTTTATCCTTCCCTTGGGCCATTATTTTGGCCAGTATATGAGCAAGGAGAGAGAGAAAGCTCACACAAAGAATAGAGAGATAAGGAGAAGAGCAAGGATTCAAAAGGCTACAAGGTGAGTTTGGTTGTAGAAATCAACTTGTTCTTGGCTTATTCTTCACGATAACTCTCTCATATCTCAATGCCATCTTGAAACACATGTGTAGCAAGCAAAAGCAAGGGCAAGAAAGTAGAGAGAGGTGGTGGTTTTATGAACTAGAGAGAGAAAGCATGAGGTAAGCTCAAGAACATAGTTTCTCTTGTTGATTCTTGATTGTTGTTAGTGGTTGTTGTTGTTTTGTGGTTATTTTGGTTTTGTTTTGATGATTGGGATACACAAACTCTAAGAAAAGGTGCTGCCTAGATATAGTTTAATCATATTTAAGAGGTGTTTAATGGATTAAACATAGGATTAGAGGTGAAAATAGAGTGATATATGGATTACAACTAAAAGAACTCATTTTCCCTTAAGTTTTATAGATTTCGCCCAAGGGCATTTTAATCTGGTTAAGCTGGAATTTCATAGTTTTGATGATTCCATTAGATTTAAAAGGGAAAATTGTGTGGGGATATATGTGTTCATAATTTTTGGAAATTTGTATGCAAATCTAGAATTTATTGAAGTTAAGGGTAAATGATGTTTGATTTGTTTCTTTGGAGGCAGTGTTGTTGTGAAATGAATTTCGTTGGTCAAACCTCGTCCAAAAATCATGTAACTTTAAAAGATTAAATTAGACATGTAGAAATTTCATTTGGTGGGTAGAACATGATTTTTGGATGAGTAGATTAAAAGATTTGATTTTTCAAATTTGGTCCCTGTTTCTAAATTGCAATATGGGAATAGGGGAGTTTGACGAATTTATAGAAGAAGTGCGATGGCAATGGTCAGACTTAAGTATTTTTCCTTAAAAGAAAACTTAAGGAGCTTTGCATAGGATTTGGAACCAGTCAATTTAGAAATTCCTAGAATGAATTTAGAATTTCCAAATTGGACTGAAAGTCTTCCAGTTTTCTAGAAATAGTGGAACCACACTGTACAGAATTGTACTATGCAGAAACTATTATAACTGCATAAGATAACTAACACAATGAGTTTAGAATGAGTTATAAATAAATAATAACTCATTTATTATAAATTTGGAATTTAAGGATATACCGTTAGCTGAGCCAAATATAGTATTGGACTAATAGTCAGGTAAGGAAAGGGCGCATTCTAGGTAGTAACACTTTCTTTCATATAATATGTAATACTCCCTCCGGTCCTAATTATAAGACAAAATTGACTTTTTTGGATAAATTAAGGAAGTCAATTAAATTACTTTAAAGTGTTTATATTTTTAGTATCCTTAGATTATATATTAGTTTATTAGTCAAGTTAATTAGTTTTGAGAAAAAAATATAAATATAAATACTCTAACATAATTTAATTGGCTTCCTTAATTTCTCCAAAAAAGTCAATTTTGTCTTATAATTAGGACCGGAGAGAGTAATTTGTATGCTTTGTGTATGCCATCTTCTATAATATGAACACAATAGGGCATTGTGCAAATGGGCATATTTATAGAGATTTATAGATAGTGAGGAAATAGCCCCAATCATGTGTACATACCGTGTTATTTGTGTTATGTTGCATTACATGGTGTATGTCATATTTATCTGTCACATTTTATATGGCTGATTGCATATTACCTTTGAGATTCTTTAAATCTCACCCTATACAAAAATGTAAAAAAGTTTTGAGCAGTAGACAGCGGCTCACAGGGCAAAATCATAATTACCGATAATAGAAGGTTCCGGACAAGAACAAGAGGAGATGTTGGTTATCTAAAGACCTTTTATTGTTTTAAGGTCTATAATTATTATGTAGGAACCCCTGTGGGGAACTCCTATAATATAATCAAGCTATATTGTTTCAATAATATCAGTATATTCTCGTTATTCCTATGTGTCCACTAAATTGCGCAATTGCTACTTTGATTAATATTCATAATGAGAGGTATGTAAGGTGGGGTCTTACATTAGACATTGTAGGAGCATCTTGTAGTGATTAACAAACCGCTACAACTGTCATTTAAATTCGGGGGATTAATATTTTTTGCAGTGATTGACTAACTGCTATAAAAATGCCGCCAATTTTTTTTCGCCAAAACATGGGTGTGGAGGGAAATGAAATTTGAAAATTTGGCGCCAACATTTGTAGTGGTTGACCAACTGCTAATAACTAATTTCAAAATTTGAAAATATTGTGCCAAACATTTGTAGCAGGTTGATCAACTACTACTAATATTTAATGAAATTTCAAATTGTTGCTCCCAAAATTTAAATTTAACTTTGAAGCAATAGATGTAGCAGTTGGCCAACCACTATTAAATGTTTCATAAACTAAAAAAAAGTTGTGTGAATAATTTTTTCAATATTTTCTTGAATGGTTTATCATTTAAATAAAAAATTAATAATAATTGTTATTTGAGTAGAATTATTAAATTAAACTAGATAAGTATGAATATTAAGTTTGTTTAATATTGAGAATTTGTAGGTAATAATAATTTAGGTTCTTCACTTTATAAAATTAAAGTTGAAGTTGAAAATATAGAGGAAGGAAGTAACCTTGAATTTCTGTGGAAGGAGAAAAATTAATATAAGAATTATATGAAGAAGCAAAATAAAATGAAACGATGAAATCAAAGATTTGAGGAAACAAATATTTACCTTGTAAGCTCAGCTTTTCGATCATCTCGATGATTTGAACAAGGGGGAGAAAAATGAGAAAGGAGAGGGGTTGGAAGAAATGAAAAAGGAAAGAAATGAGGTGTGGTGGTTAAAGTGACAGTGTTTGTAGCGGTTGATCCAGTGAGATATTTGTAGCTAACGGTTCAGGTGACAGTGTTTGTAGCGGTTGATGTTTGTAGTGGCTATTTATTAGTAGCATTAATTGGAATTTTTTAAAAAAGTATATAAATTGATTGCTTTATAGGAACAAAAGTCATTATTTTTTAATCAGTCTTTATCGACATCTCGGAAGAAAATGTGTAGGGAAAATGTTAGGTTGACTGTATGATTTTATACACAATTATACTTAAATTAAGTGATAATAAAATGTAACTTATAAAAATGCATCTAACTATAGGTAAATTGTCATCTGTAGCATCCCAGATTTTATTCACCCCAAAATTTCTTATATTAACGAGGATAAAATGATGAATTAAAGAGCACAGGAAATGAAAAAACAATGCAATTGGAGGTCACACACAATATGATTATGTTTGGAACACAAATTGTAAAATTTGGATTTGCTGCCAATATTTTTTCTACATGACAGTCTGGTTGTGTAATGGTTTAGGATAATCAAATGATGTCCAATGAGTGTGAAATTTTTCAGAATAAAAGTACACATATCAAGCTTTAATTTGATAGGCCATATATGTAATACCCCGAATTTTGAGATTTGAGACTAGATAATAAGCCTAAAATAAGTGGACTGCTTAACCCTAGTTTAGAAGGAGCCTAAATTTGTTCCCTTAGGATTCTTATATCTTTGGGGTATTAAAGAAAGTAAAATAATGAATTTTGGAGAAAATAATTATGTTTTTGGTGAAATCGCCTATAGGATAGTGAGCTTGTCATGTGCTGTTGTATGAGCAAATGATGAACAAAAATTATGAAATCTTATAAGATGAAAGTAGACATCCTAAGCTTTAATTTGATAGGTCATATGACTCAATTAGATCTATATACAAAAAGCTATGAATTTTTGAAATTGGCACAGAAAAACTGTGAAATTTCTGGAATAACATGTAAAGATTAAAAATCTGGGAATGATGTGCTTCCAAATAGTAAAAGGATATATTTTTCCTTGAAACTAGACTCAATAAGGGTTCTATCCTTTGGAATCACTCCAATTCAATTTTTCAAGAATTAGTTATGATTTTTCAAAGATGGGACAGAAAATCTGCCAGAAAATCCGAAAATGGGAAAATAGGGAATTATGACATCAACTCATTAAAAGATGATAT
The DNA here is from genome assembly GCA_963242795.1 of Inga leiocalycina. Lineage (NCBI taxonomy): Eukaryota > Viridiplantae > Streptophyta > Magnoliopsida > Fabales > Fabaceae > Inga > Inga leiocalycina. The sequence continues at coordinate 37,308,440 of OY725331.1, forward strand.
CAGCATGGACTATTAAACTTATTGCCTAATCTTCTCCAGCCCATTTTCATGCACACAGAAGCTGAAACATGAGAGAGAAAGTTGAGAGAGAGAAAGGGAAGAAGTTTCCAACAATTTAGCTTCTAACGCGTTTAACTCTGACCCTAAGTTACTCCTCTTTGTTCTTTAAGTTTTGGAGGCTCAAAAATTTGTGGTTTAAGGATTAAGGTTTCAGCCATATTGGGGAAAGCCAGAGGGAAGCAAAAGGTAACTTCCAAATCTTCATATATTAACTATTATAGCCGTTGTGGGAAATTTAATTGGTGAAATTTTGCTAGATTGCTGTTTGTTTTAAATTTTAAAAATTGAGTTTCCTGAGAGTTATGCTGTCCAATTTTGGTTCAAATGGTAGTTATCATCTAATGTAATAGTTAATAAAGTAATTAGGAGTAGAAAAGAACACATTTGAAGAGTTAGAATCGAAAAACCCCAATTTTTCCTGGAGAACTGAGAATTTTGGCCAAGGCTAGTTTAGAGGTGTTAGAGTTGAATTTTCAATGATTTGATGTTTCCATTGAGTTCAGGAGCAAAAATTAGGTGGGGTTACAATTGGTCACTTTTTTGGAAAAGCCCAAAAAAAGCATAATTATGAAAACACACCTAAAACCCTTAAAGTGGGGCTACCAAGGGAAATTTCATCTTTTGGCAGTAAATTTGATAATCTTGAGTTCAGAAATGGATTCCTTAGGTAGAAATATGTAAGGATAGCCCATATTAGAATTTTGGGAAAAGTACAGTCGGGCCGAGCCGGGTTGGGTCACTGGGGGTATTTTAGTAATTTTTCAAGATAGACTCATATAATGACTAGAAGCACTATGGAGGTATCTAAATGGTACATTTGGAATTATAGGATCGAATATGGAGCCCAAGCTGTTGGCATGCTTTACAAGGCACACGTTTCAAGGCGGAAAAGGGTTAAGGTAGGGGACTTACTTTATTTGCATGTATTTGATATCTTTGCTTGTGTATTGATGTATGTGATTGCTTTACTTGATTATGTAGAGATATATGAACAAATGAAGTTCTGTTTCTGTTTTATTGTGGCCATAGTTTTGTTGCATGAAACATTAAGCATGTAGAAATGTCATTATGGGGCATACATCTAGTTAAAGCTAACATTTCATACACATAGCATCTATCATGCATGCATTATGGTATCTGTTTCCTACTGAGATTCTCTCGAATCTTACCCTCCCCTGCCAACAATTTAGACAGGTGAATACAGAAGGTACGCGGAAATCAGAGAAGAGAATTGCACGAAAGAGGGTTGCAGTGGTGGAGCGAAGACAAGAAGAAGTCTCTGTTTCACTGGGATGGGCTTAGACACCTTAGTAGCCTTCTTGTAGGCTACCTTAATCGTAAGTATCATGTATGAACCCTTATGGGGATTTTCTATAATTATGCACATATTATCAGTACATTTATGCTATTCCTGTGTTGCCCACCGAACTGCATATCATTTTCCGCAAATACTCTGAAAAAAGGTTAAAATGAGATAAGGGTGTGACAATATAAGTCATTTGGACCTATACACTGAGAGTTATGTATTTTTGAATTTAGCTATGGAAACTGGAAAGTTTCTGTGGTAGTGTCCAATAAATGGCAATTATGGAATAATGTGCATCTAGTTGGCTAAAAGAAATATTTTTCCTTTAAAATACACTAGTGGAAAAATCACTTTTAAGACCGAGTAAAAACAATATTTTAGACCAGTTTTGGATACGTTAGTGATACAGCCAATCTAAAAAGTTTGCTACTTTTTAGACCGAATAAGTTTTTAGATCGGTATTTATATGATTTATTATTGAAATAACCGGTCTAAAAATTGTTTAGATCGGTATTTATAAGATTTATTATTGAAATAACTGATCTAAAAATTCATTATTTTAGACCATTTATTTAAATAACCGGTCTATAAAGTTTCCATTTTTTTACAAAAATTTTTATTCCTTTTGAAACGTTACCCAGCAAGCCATTTACCCTGTTAAAACATTTTACCCATCAAGTAGTCATTTCAATGACATCCAAATATATTCTTCTCTTGCACATTATAACAAACACCTTATACAGAAGTATTTTCATCGAGCATTACTGGATGGTGTAATACTTACATCATTCTTCCTACACCTCATCCACATTCCATAGAAGCAACAACAATAAATCATTCTTCCTACACCCCAAATAAATTATTCTCTTACACATTCACATTTCGTCAAGCATTTTAGAACATAATTTCAAATGGTGTAACTTACATCATTCTTCCTACGTACACCCCGGTCACATTCCAAAGAAGCAACAACAATAAATCATTGAAAATTAACACATTATCACATACAATTGAAAAATTAAGGTATGCTACTACAGATTTTTATTCCCCTATTTTAAATATTACAGTTTGACAAAAGAAATCAAAACTTTAGCTAATAATATAATCGAAACACTTTAATTGATGATAGATGAATTTGCTGAGAAAAAATATGTATAGTAGACAGTAATCCATCGCTGATGATCACTAGATGACTCCAGAGCATCTACACTAAGAAACCTCATATCCTTCATTTTCCTGTGACGACAACAAAAATAGTAGTTTTATATATAAAAAACAATATAATATACATTATTCAAATATAATTCATGATAATTACTTTAGCTAGCTAACCTTCAAAGTAGTTTTATAAAGGGATATCCTCCCATATCCCTTCATGATGATTCTTGTGACGTGTTCATTATCTACTTCATCTTCTTGAACGACTTTCCTGATTAATGTCAATGATCCTTTTTCCTTAGAGAGCTACAGGCCACAAACCATATCTTTAAGTATATTATGAATTGAAAGGTCTCTCTCTATGACCTCATTGTGCATTTGCTTTGACCTTCTGCGATCTCGTTTTACAGGACTCCATACTGTTTGATCAAACCCTCCCCACCAATACATTCAATGGCCTTTGTTGAACATGTCCAAACCACCTCAAATGATTTTCTACCATTTTTCCTTCAATAGAGGCCACTCCAACTCGTTCACGTATATGATTATTATGAATCTTATCTTTTCTTGTATGACACATATCCATCTCAACATCCACATCTCAGCCACCCCCATTTTATGTTCATATTGTCCCTTTAAAGCCCAACACTCACTACCATATAGCATTGCTAGTCTTATAGAAGTGCAGTAGAACTTCCCTCTTACCTTATTAGGTACTTTCCTATCACAAATAGCCCCAATGTCTTTTCTCCATTTATACCATCCAGCTTGAATTTTGTGATTGGCATCTCTGTCAATTTCACCATCTTATTGTATAATTGATCCCAAATAACTAAATTTTGTCACTTGTAGAATGACTTGCTGTAATACCCTGAATTTCGAGACTCGAGGCTAGAGAATAAGCCTGAGATTAGTGGATTGCTAAGCCCCGGTTTAGCAAGATCCCAAATTGTGATTAAGGGTTAATGAGTCCAAAAGTGGATGTGGTTAGTGATAAATAACCCTTTTGAAGAATATGATGTGATTTGGCACTCGAATATAATTCGTGTGTGTTGTGAGCAGTGTTGAAACCTTGTATTTGAGTTCAATTGTGGATTAACATCCAAATTGACTTAGAATAGAGGGAAGAATTGAATGGGGTATTGTGTTGGAAATGGTGTCATAGTGTGTTTTGATGTCATTGAAATTGGTTTGGAACTTTGGAATGGAAATGTTGCACTGTTAGGTTTTGAAATGTGAATTGTGTTGACATGTTGAGATTGTTGTGAAAACATGTCAATGAGATGTGAATTTGATTGATTTGGTGTTTCCAATGGATTCCTCGTGAAAATTTATGTGGGAATGATGTTTGGTATGAAAATGGAACCATTGGAAGCAAAGATGCAAAATCTGAAATTCTGTCCAGTGAAACTCTATTCTGGGCAGTCTTCTCGTGTGGATGTTTTGACTAGACAAATGATGTCATAAAATTATGAAACTTTTCAGTCTTAAATTTTACATCCCAAGCTTCAAAATGGACATATAATTTGTACCATTTCATTTTGGGAACTGGGAGATATGACTATCCAAAGTTTGAGGTCGAAAATGGACTCTGTTTTGGGGCAGTGATGAAATTTGTGTAATTCTGGAATTTTGTGGTGATTTCTGGTAATGGATCATATTTTTCCAATGCAGAGGACTTAAATAAATTTCATTTGGATTTGGAATCACCTCATTTTGATTTTTCTAGAATTATTTATGATTTTTCAAAGTTTGGGCAGAAAATCTGCCAAAAAATCCGAAAATGTCAATTTTGGAATTATGACATCATCATAAGGGAATAATGACATAAGCATAATATAACATATCATCTTCTTCCTCCAAGCTTCAAAACCGTCAGTTTATTCAGCTGAACAAGAGGAAAAATGTTTGACATTTCTAGAGAGAGAAAGGAGAAGAGAACTCGTAAGGTAAGCCGATTTCTCCGATGATCTAGCTCCTAACGCGTATAACTCCGATCCTAAGCTACTCCTTTATGTTCTTTAAGGTTTGGAAGCTCTTCCTTTGGTGTTAAAATAGCTAGGGTTTCAGCCAAGACAAGAAAAAGCTAGTGGGAGCTTGAGGTAACTTCCAAACTCTTGTGTATTGACTATTCTGGCTGCTGTGGACAATTTAATCGATGAAATTTCGCCGAATTGTCATTGGTTTCAAAAATGGAAAATGGGTGTGTGGGGCTGTTATGCTGCCCAAATTGGTACTAAATGGTAGTTGTAACCTAATGGAATAGTCAATAAAGTGGTTAGGAGTAGAAAGGAACGCGTTTACGGAGCTGAAACCAAAAAACCCCAATTTTTCCCGGAGTACATGTATATTTTGGCCAAGGCTATAAATGGTTCTTAGAGTTTGATTTTCAATGATTTGATGATTCCATTGAGTTCAGGAGCAAAAATTAGGTGGGGTTACAGTTGGGCACTTTTTCAGAAAAGGCCAAAACAACATAATTACGAAAACGCCCCGAAACCCTTAAAGTAGGGCTGTCAAGGGTAATTTTGTAATTGACATTGAATTTGATAATTTCAAGTTTGGAAATGGATTCCTTGGGCGAAAATATGTCAGAATAGCCCATGTCAAAATTTCAGAAAAAGTACAGTCGGACCGGGTACGGTGGGGCCGGGTCGGGCCGGGTCCCGGGGGTATTTTAGTAAATTTTCAATATAGCCTCATATAACCCCCAGAAACACTATAAAAGTGTCTAAATAGTATATTTGACATTGTAGGATCGAATGTGAAGCCCCAAGTTGCTGGCATGCAAATCGAGGAGAAAAGACTGGAGGTAGGGGACTTACCTTGCATGTATTCGATAACTTTGCTTGTGTTGTGATGTATGTGATTACTTTACTTGATTGTGTAGAGCATATTTGAATAAATGAAGCTCTGTTTCTGTTTTTGCTGTGGCCATAGTCTTGTTGTATGAAACATTGAGCATGCAGAAATATCATTATGGGGTATGCATCTAGATAAAGCTAACATGTCATACACCTAGCATCTATCATGCATGCATTATGGTATCTGTTTCCTACTGGGATTCTCTCGAATCTCACTCTCCCCTACCAACAATTTAGACAGGGCAAGTGGGTCGTGGAGGGAGTGGCTAGGACTCCTTCGAGATGAGATTGTGTAATCCCCATTTGAAGAACTGTAATGGGCAATTGTACCTTGTGTATCGTTACCGAAGGTATGTACCCGGGATTGCCGGGAAGATTAAGTTGTGCACTCTGATATTTATATGAATGTGATTTATCTTCGCGTAGTAATTGTATTCGAAATGTGAATATGAGACCAAGTTTATAAAAGATTTCAAAAAGTATTCGTGAAAACCCCGTCATGTGATGGGTTTGTAAATATTATTTGATTATTATTGGTCTCTATTTCATTTTAATCGCGTATTTCGGATATAATTACGGAGGGGGTTAAACTTGCCCTCCAATTTAACTTCCACTTCACTTCGACCTCATCTCTTATCATACTTACAATGCATATATTCAGTTTTGCTCCAACTCAGACGAAAACCCTTTACTTCCAAAGTCTATCTCCATAACTCAATTTTAAAATTAATTTCCTCTCTGGATTCAGCCAACAGAACTATATCATCTACAAAAAGCATGCATTTAGGGATCTTCGTTTTTATAGGCTCAGTTAGAGCATCTACCACTAGGTTAAACAAATAAGGTCTCAAAGCTAATCCCTGATGTAGGCTAATCCTTATAGTAAAGTCCATTGTTTTTTTTTTGCCTTCAGTAAAGTCCATTGTTACACCTTCAAGCATTCTACATTGGTTGTAACCCCCTCAAAAATGTCCTGAATGGCTTTGATATATGCAATCCGCACTCCCTTCTTTGCCAAGACTTTCCAGAGTACCTCTCTTGGCACATTGTTATATGCTTTTTCCAAATCAATGAAAACCATATGCAAATCTCTTCCTTTGCTCTTATATTTTTCCATTAGCCCCTTTAATAAATAAATCGCTTCTATTGTAGACCTGTTTGGCATGAATCTAAATTGGCTTTTAGCAAAATCAGTCTCCAACCTCAACCTATGTTCAATCACCTTTTCCCATAATTTCATTTTATGACTCCTAAGCTTGATTCCTCTATAGTTTGCACAACCTGTGTTCATCTCTGCTCCAGCATAGACGACCGACCACTCTTAGGATCGACAAGCACAGCGGAAGAATTTAAAATTTTTGTCGATCCCATTCGAGGATCTATCAACGATGTTTAAATCGAGTTATAAAGAATCGTACTTTTTCGAATTTAGGGTTTTTTGATCGCTAGGAGCCCACTTCTCAAGTTCGTTCCTTCATCAGTATCTTCAAGAATGCTCTCCAACACAAACTACGTGCTAGCGCCTCCAATGTCTCCTAGGGTTTCCTTTATGGCTCTGAATTCTCATGCATGTCTAAGTTTTTTTGCTCTATCAATTTTATAACCCATGGAGCTATATTCAAATTTCAAAATTAATCTTTATTAATTTCAAAATTAATGAACAATTAATTATCTTGATGAGCTAATTAAATAAATTCAGTTTAAATTAAATCTATCCAATAGTTTTAATTTAACCTATTTATTTAATCCAAATAAAAAGCCATTAGATTTAATTTATCTTCTTAAATTAAATCTGAGATACTATATCTCTATCATGTTAGTTATTAAATCTAATTTATCTTAATAAAATTAAATTTAAAACTAACCCAATATAATAATATCATATAATATATATATGTATTTCAGAAATACATATATATATATATAATATTATTAATTTTATTTTCACAAATTTTATATTATATAAATATAAAATTCGTCCACCCTAGATTAAATATTATCTCGTGTTGGGCCATACGAAGTTGGCAGTGGGCCAATAACTGTACTAACCCACAAGTGGCAAGCGGCCTCTAGCAAGACATTATGACTACCTAATTCATATAAGTCAAGGATGAGGCATGGATAATGTCATCCTCTTGTCCTTGATCATTACTTTCTTGATTCCTAAGTAGTCTGACAATAGTTTGGAAACTCCTTTCCATCGTAGTATTGCCATACATTTCTCAGATTTACTCATCGAGGGGCCTAGTAATATCTCTCTGCTAATGTGAGGGACAAATTCCATCTCAATCATTCATTTTCCTCTACATGAAAGACCACTAAGCTCAATCGTAGCTTTTATCATCACCCAGTCAAAAGTGACTTTTGACTCATTTAAAGCTTAACAACTCTCATGTAGGAATCCATGATAACCTCAGGTCAAAGGGCATTATGATGTGGTTGTACATGAGAAAAGCTTATGATTTGATCCATGTAGCTTTCTCATAATGGGTCGGTCCAGCACCTTATACTCTTACAAGTGCCTAAGACTTTAATTTAATAACTCTATATCTTATCAAAGTCATACTGGTCTTGTTTCATCTCTGCTCCCGTATAGACAACTGACCAGGGACATTTTAGGACAATCTTTATGATTTATCTAAGGATATAATTATCACAGTTAACATGTAAATACTATGATAACAAAATGGAGAAATTCATTAAATAATAATGTTTAAAGTATAATGATTGGCCCTTATAGCATAATTTCCACCATCCTCCCACTTGCTCTAGGTACAATCATTAACTTGCCTAATTCTCGTTATCCTAACATGACGCTCATCCTTTTCCTGTGCAAGCGGCATGGTAAGAGGATCAGCAACATTGTCTTCTCCAGCTACTTTGTATATTTTTATGTCATCTCTATCATTGATTCTCTAATGAGATAAAATCACTGAGTATATGATTTGTCCTTTGATGTGACCTTAGCTCCTTAGCTTGTGCAATAGTACTGCTATTGTCACAAAACAAATCTATTGGATTTGAGATGGTAGGCACTATCCCTAGTTCAGTAATGAACTTTTTGATCCATACGCTTCTTTTGTTGCATCCGATGCAACTAGTAGAATCTGCTACAGTGCTCTGCTTGGAGCTCTTCCAGCTTACTGCTCCACCATATAGGAGGAATATGTATCCATATTGTGATTTAAGGTCATCTTGGTCAGTTTGAAAACTTGCGTCTGTGTAACTGGTTACACAAAGCTTATCATTCAATCCACCATATACCAAAAATAAGTCCTTAGTCCTTCTAAGTACTTTAGGGTATTCTTGATGGCAGTCCAATGACCCTCACTAGGATATTGTTGATATCTGCTGGTCATACTTAAGGAAAATAAGACATCTGGTCGAGTACATAACATGGCATACATGATGGATCCAATGGCCGAGGCATATGGAACCTTACACATATGATCTCACTGATTAGGTGTACTAGGACATAGATCTTTGGTAAGATAGATGCCATGAGACATGGGCATGTAACCCCTTTTTGAATCTTGTATACTGAACCTATGCAGTATTTTGTCTATGTATATGCTATAACTTAGGCCTATTAGTCTCTTTGATCTATCTCTATAGATCCTAATAGTCCTTAGGATGTATATGGCTTCACCTAAGTCTTTCATCGAGAAAGACTTTCCTAACTAAGTCTTGACACTCTGCAAGGTAGGAATGTTGTTTCCAATGAGTAGGATGTTATCTACATAAAGCACTAGAAATATAAATGTGCTCCTCCCTCTAACGTTCTTGTAAACACAAGGATCATCAATGTTTTGAATGAATCCAAACTCTTTGACCACTTCATCAAAATGACGATTCCAGCACTAGGATGCTTGCTTTTATCCATAAACAGATCTTTGAAGCTTGCAAACTTGACCAGAGTCCTCTAGACACACAAAACCTTCAGGTTGTGTCATGTACACATCCTCAAGGAGCTTTATATTAAGGAAGCTTGTTTTGACGTTCATCTGCCATATTTCATAGTCATAATATGTTGTAATAGCAAGAAAGATTCTAATTGATTTGGTCATTATAACTGGGAAAAAGGTTTCATCATACTCTACACCATGAGTTTGAGTGAATCCTTTTGTAGCCAATCGTGCCTTGAAGAAATTTACATTGCCATCCATGTCAGTTTTCTCCTTGAAAACCCATTTACGCCTAAATGTTTTTACATCTTTAGGTGGATCAACTAAGGTCTATACCTAATTGTCATATATGGATTGCATTTCAGACTTCATGTCATTTAGCCATTTCTCAGAGTTTGCTCCCACTATGGCTTCTCTATAGGTTGTTGGCTCATTTTGGTCAATGAGCAACACATCACGGTTTTTAGTAATAAAAAATCCATATATCTGAGGATGATTTCATGTCCTATAGATCTTCATAGACCTTGTGTTTATTACCCCCTACCGTAATTAATATCCGGATTACGCAATTAAAGTGAAATAGAGACCAATAACAATCAAAACTCATTTACTAACCCATCTATCATACAGGGTTTTCATAAATACATTTCAAAAGATAATTCACCTGGTCTCACATTCACCTTCCAGATACAATTGCTACATAAAGATAAATCACATTCATAATATATCATAGTGCACAATAATAATCCAGCCAATCCTGGGTTCAAACCTTCACTAAAGATTCATAGGGCACATACGCGCTTTATAATTTCTCAAATGGGGATTATACAATACTCTTTCCAAATTCACATTCCAATCTATCATCTAAATATCTATACAACCAAACATATACAATTATACCAACTTATAACGATAACCAACTACCAATGCACTTGCCCATAAGGAGACCTAGCCGCCACTAGTTGCTTGTTCCATCTTGATCTACTTGCCCTGTCTACATTGTTGGTAGGGGAGGGTGAGATTCTAGGGAATCTCAGTAGGAAAACAATACTAATATGCATGCAAGATAAGTGTTTAATGCATGACATTGTTGCAATACATAATTCATGTTCACACAACGACATATCAGCCTGCTCAATATTCAAACATTATACTCATGGCCATAGCATAAGTTGAAACAGAGCTTCAATCACTTATATATGTTTCACATAATCAGTCAAAACAATAACATGCATCAATACACTAACACAATTATCAAATACATGCAGGAGAGGTAAGTTCCCTACTCTCTTTCCACGTATGCTCCAGCATCGGCTACTCGTGATCCGAGTGGATATCGAACCATGATCAGGGCGAATACCCAACCCTATAACCAAATTAAGGCCATAGGGTTATTCACTATTCCAAATTCTCACTTTCATAACACTTATAGTTGGTTATCATTACTACTCTTTTAGTACTCGATGATATCTCTATCCATGCTCTAAAGGGTTGGAACACTATTCCCAACGATCCTCTTTTTGAAGCTCCAAATTGACATTTTTCACTGCGACACTCGAGTGAAGATGACCTTACTCGAGTGAGATTGTACGGACACCCAAGTGAAGAAGGCCTCACTCGGGTGATGGTACGGTCTACACTCAGGTACTAGAGAGTGAACAACAGTGAATGAACACCCGAGAGCACAAAGAACTTTTCAGAAACTACAACACTCGAGCACATTAGACCTCACTCTAGTGATAGCCAAATGCCTCACCCAAGCAATAAAGAGTGAAGTCCATAAAGTGAAGACCCGAGAACACCCAAAAGTTCTCAAGGATCAGGAGCACTCGAGCACAGCCAATTGCACTCGAGTGGATAGCACATACCTGCGAGTGAAAAGGCACACTCTTGCACCATAACCGTAAGTGACAACCTGAGAGGCAAGTCCTTGGTGTCAAATACACCAACACTCGAGTGATACTCAACCTCACCCTAGTGACATTCATCCCACACTCGAGTGAACCCCCGGTCACTTGAGTGATTCTATCATAAAGCAGAAAATGCAGAAACACTTAGAGCATTTCTCAACAATTGCCCAATTGATTCTAATGGTCCCAAACTCTTACTTAAGGCTACTCCCACACAAAAACACCTAAGGAATTCAATGAAACCAACAGAATCACCAAAATCTCATTCCATTAACATGCTATGGTTTAGGGCAATATAAACATCCAAAATTCCAAACTTACCAAACTTAATTATTCAATCCCAAATCCATCTATCTATCCAAAACTCATACCAAACACCCATTTCTATACCAATAACATGCCAAACTGCCAATGACCCTATTCCAACGAAAATAGACCATAATTTCCAGAAATTCCAGTCTTAATCATTTGGTATAAAACATAGATAGAAGGATTGGTTTCACCTACATCTTCAACTTTTCCAAAGACATTTCTTGATTCGCCAACTATCAAATTTTTGTGATTCCTCAAATCACCACTAATGGAGAAACTACAACTATCAAATTGAAGCTCTCACTCCAAGAACAACATTACTAAAGTGAACTTTGGCATTAGAGGTCTTTAACTTACCTTAAATTCCAGCTTTTCTTTCTCTTTCTTGAGCCACAATGACTGCTGGTTTGGAGAGAGAAAATGAGAGAGAGAAGAGAGAGATTGTGTAAAGAAGATGAAGGAATAATAATGATCATACTCCCTCCCACTCTTCAGCGAAAAATGAGGGAAAAGAGAGAGAGAAACTATTAAAATATTTCATTTGACCTTTCTCTTACCTTCTTTACATGTGAGCTTGCCACTTGTCACATTTCTATTGGTTCTCATCAAATAAGTAACCAATTAGCCATTTAATCACACCTCTTATTTCTCTTCTTAGCTAGTAATTAATTTCTCTATTAATCACTAACTAATTGCCTAATAATTTCATTCTTTCAATTTCCACTAATCATGGCATATTAATTAATATAGCCACAAAACACATAATTATTCCACTTTAATTCCATAATTATCCTCAATAATTATCATTAGCCCTTAATTGAAATTTAGGGCGTTACAGTGTTGCATGAGGAGGCTCAACAACTTCTTGTGAGTTTTTTCTAAATTCCATCTGTGGTTTTGTACTATCTTGTGACTCTCAAACTTCTTCGAGATGTACCTTGCTCCCACTGGTTGTTTTAGAAATAAACTTTCTTTCTAGAAACTTACCATTTTGAAAAACAAACACTTTATTATCAATGAGATTATAGACATAGTATCCTTTTGTTTCTTTAGGATACCCTATGAAAAGGCACTTTAAGGATCTGAGCAATAATTTATCTAAGGCTTATTGCATAACATATACCTCATCCCCAGATCCATATCTCATATGGTATCTTTTCAATTGCCTTAGATGGAACACGATTTAGTGTGAACGCAGCTGTCTCTGGGGCATGTCACCAAAAGGATGGTGGAAGATCTATTTGACTCATCATAGATCGAACCATATCTAATAGTGTTCTATTCCTCTGCTAAGAAACACCATTCCATTGTGGTGTTCATGGAGGAGTTAATTGTGAGATTATTCCACAACTCTTAAGATGGTAAATGAATTCTTGGCTTAAATATTCATCGACTCGATCAGATTGAAGTGCTTTAATTGTTTTGCCAAGTTGGCTTTGTACTTCATATTTAAATATTTTGAACGTTTCAAAAGATTCAGACTTATGTTTCATTATATAGATATACCCATATCTACTAAAGTTGTTTATAAATGTAATGAAGTACATATAACCTCCTCTAGCAGTTGTATTTAATGGTCCACATACATTTGTATGTATGAGGCCCAATAAATCAGTGGCCCTCTCACTATGCCCAGTAAAAGTTTCATTGTCATCTTTCCTAATAAGCAAGATTTGCATATATCATATGATTCAAAATCAAATGAGTCAAGAAATCCATCTTGATGGAGTTTAGATATGCATATCATTTATATGGCCTAGGCGACAATGCCATAGGTAGGTTAGATTCAAATTGTTTGATTTTATCCTTTTAGTAGTTACGTTATAGATATTCCCATTATTAGTATGTTCCAAATTTAATATATAATGACCAACATGCAAATTAGAATGAGCATAGAAAATGTTATTATGATAAATAGAATATTTATCATTCCCAGTAATGGAAGTATAACCTTCCTTATCCAAGTAAGAAAGAGAAACAATGTTACTACTCAAAGCAGGAACATAATAGCAATTGTTCAAAACTAATAAAAGCCCACTGCGCATAACTAATTCACAAGTACCTATGGCTAAAGCAGCAAATCTTGCTCTGTTTCCAACTCGTAGGCCCACCTTTTTCCTTTTGCCATCTCTCTATTATCCTTTAGACCTTGCACATTTGTACAAATGTGAGAACCACATGCAGTATCTAATACTCATGTAGAGGAAGTAGAAAAATGAATGTCTATAATATAAGTACCTAAGCGATAGCCCTACTATCCTTCTTATTCTTTTCAAATCTTCCAGGTAGAGTCTGCAATTCATCTTCCAATGATCGGGTTCATTGCAGAAGTTGTAGACTCCTTCCTTTGGAGGCTTTGCCTTCTTGGGTGTAGGCTTGGTTTCAGGCTTGTTTGACTTTTTGGTCTTCCACCTGAGCCATTATCCTTCCATTTGTCCTTCCCTTTCTTTTTCATACCCTTTCCTTTCTAAACTATCAAAACAGTACTGGGCTTTTTCTTAATGCTCTACTCAGTAATTTTGAACATCCCATTAGCTCAGAAATTGATTTATCCATATTTTTCATGTTGTAGTTCAAAACAAACTAGTCACAACTCCCCGGGAGTGAGTTCAGGATCAAATTCATAGCTAACTCCTGGCTCATGGGAAATCCAAGCCTCTCAAGGTGATCAATATAGCCTTTCATCTTTAACACATGAGCACTAGCTGATGCACCTTCAGCTATCTTGTAGGAATGTAAGGCTTTTGTGGTCTCATACCTTTCTTGCCTTATTTGTTGCTGGAATATTTCCTTGAGATGCACAATCATCTCATGAGCCTCCAGAAGTTTCAAATCTCTTTGGAGCTCTGGAACCATAGTGGAAAGCATCAGGCAACCTATATCCACTGGGTCATCCTTATGCTACGTGTAAGCATCTCTTTGAGCTCTTGGAGCATTTGCTGCAGGCTCCTCAGGAATGGGTTGATCAAGGACATAAGCCTTTCTTTCATGCTTGAGAACAATTCTCAAGTTCCTGAACCAATCAAGAAAGTTTGTCCTATCGAGTTTGTCCTTCTCAAGGACCGATCACAATGATATTGTAGTAGTATTACTAGTCGACATGATTCTAAAATTAAACTATGCAAAGTTTAGTTAGTAATCGCTCACTAAATTAACAACCCCTCAATATAATAATTGGTGGGCTAAGATCTATATTTGGCTTAAACTTAAGTCCGCTTTGGCAGGATACTTAAATTCAAGTTACTTAGGTAGGTAAACTATTTACCGATTACATCACATATAACTCTTAGATGTTTATGGGATTCGATCATCATATGATCCTTCATGTTTAATCTCATCTAATGCCTTGAGATCCAAAACCGCTTTGTTAATCTCAATTAAGTCAAAACAACAAAAAATGTTGTAAGTAGCACCATTACTCATGTTGTCTCATCAAGATAACTCAAATGCATCTACTTTGGTAGTTTCCACAATTGAGCAATCTATGTTTTGACAAGTATTCATTAATTGACGGCATTATGACTTGAGATTTGATTTGGAGGGCTTTATTAATTAGTTTTGCTTATATGAATGCAATCTTGGTTGTATCTCATACAGATAACTACATATAAATGCAAAAGTAGGCATGCAATGATCTAATCATAAGCATAATTTAAATGTGACACAACACAGCTTACCTAACCTAAAATCCTCCAAAGCCAATGAGAGGACTTATCTAAATAAGAAAACAAATACATTGAGAGAAACCTCGTTTAAACATTCGAGGGGAGTGAGATGAGAAGAGAATGTACATTAAGAGTATTTAGAGGAAAACATAACACATAGGCCGTATTTAAATTTTACAACCCTTTGTAAAAATCTAAAGCCATGTTGTTCACCATACCCAAACAAGTATGAAGAATAAACCACAACAATCAAGAGTTCATACAATATGGAAAGCAATAAGTGTCGTGATCAGGTTATGTTGAGCAATAAATAAGTAGTCACTGCGGTCCTGCTTTTTGAAAAAGGCATATTCCTTTTAAAAGAAATATTTGAAAATTTAAATTATTTAAATATTTCTGGCCTAATTTGAAAATATTTGTTTCAATCCAGTTTAAATGGGATTTTTGGCCCAATTTCAAAAACGGCCTAGAATGCTTTTGATCCGAATTGTCTTCCCCACAATTTTAGATCCCTACAACCTGAATAGAGATCCGAACTTAGACTTGATTCAACCAGCCACGACCTTCAACCAATTCCAAACCAAGAATGATGAATTCCAATTTTGGATCCAATCTAAAATAGAAATCGCGACACCAACAACAAATCGCATAGGTTTGACTTTCTTAAACCCAAAACAGATTTCAAAATCACATACAATATGCAACAGATCACATAAAATTTGACATTCTTAAAACCAAAAACTAAATTAGATACATATTTGATCATTTTCTTATAAGCATACATATATATCCCATATATATCACATGTATAAGAACATAAACTCAATTTAAACGAACAATTGGCCTGGCTCTGATTCCCCCAAACCCATATGCATTTGAAAATGACAAATTTAATTTTAACATAATCAACCATCCAAATCTCTTTAATAACCCCATAAGAAGGTATGACTACCAATATAGGGTTTTTCTCTTTCGAACTAGAGAAGTGCATAGATGCAGCCACTAACATAACACTACTGTTATGGATGATGCTCCTATCATTTAGGTACTTCGTGTAAAATGTATAACTATTGATCACAAATAAAGTCTAACTTATGACATCAACCTTAAGACCACGTGCTAACAATTTAATTGTATCAGAGACACATTCTTCTCCGTCAACCTTTTGTTTTAACCAATGTGTAAAAGTTTTGTTATGCTCCTTAATTAACCTTTATTCAGTCATTCGACTATTTCCTTTCTGGACAATTTCTTTATGAGCATTAATGTAATCTTGAACTTCATTAACATTATTCAAGATGTACAAGTGGACTTGTTGCAATTTATCATGATCCACACTCTTTACTGAAGCCCTGCGTGTAACCCTTTCTTCATCATGATGTTCAGGAAGCCCAATATGTCTTACATTTGACAAGTAATCTTGACAAAACTCCATGGCTTCTTCAGAAACATATTTCTGAACAATAGATGCTTCGGGCCGATGTTCATTCTTCACATACCCTTTTAGGATTTTTATAGTTCTTTCAATTGGGTACATCCATCGTAAATAGATAGTGTAATATCCTAAATTATAATTAAGGACTAATAGCTAAAAGAGTAACTTGGTCAATATGTTTCCCTTTCTTGAATGATATTTCGTCCAACATAAAGGAAAGGCAAGAGAAAATGATATTTGGCTCATAATTAAAGCATATGGAGGCATTTGGACTTTGGTCAAATATATCATGCTAAAATCAATATAAGTGGAGGCAAAAACCATGAGAGTTTAAGAAGTCTTTTAACTCATTCAAGAGCCATAATTCGGTGGAAATCTCATGGTCAAAGGTTAAGGGAATAAAGAAACAAAATATGATGTCAAGCAAAGAGTTGAAAAGTCAAAAATTTCAACTCCCTTCCCTCTCTCCTTGCAAAGTCGGTTAAGAGGTGTATGTGAGGCCAAAATTCTGATCTCATTTCATCACCTCTCTCTCTCACTTCAGCTGCCATGTTCGTCCAACCAAGAAGAGGAAAGAGAAAGTGAAGAACAAAGTTGAGGTAAGATCTTCTACATGGATTTTCACCTCCTTAACCTCATCTATAGCTCAAGTGACCTTCATGAAACTTGTTCCTCTCTTCCTTAGCTTCATTTCTATGGTTTTTGTTTTTGAAGAGGAGGAGTTTTCAGCCACCTTGCAAGAACAAAAGTTGAGGAATCAAGAAAAGAACACAAGAAGAAGCAAGAGGTGAGTAAGAGCATTATGTTGATGTATATGATGCTTTAATTGGCTGAGTTGTGGTGGGCTATTGTGACAGCCCTAATTTCGTTTTTTAGGGTATATTAGGGATCATAAAGCTTTCATCCTATATATGTGCTTATATGTTGGTTTGGAGGCAAATGAGCTAAGCTTAGTGATTAGATAGTGAAGTGGTTGTTTGTTGTGAAATACCCTAAAATTCTGCCAAAACAGGACATGGGGAATGAGTGGGAATTTGTTCATTTTGATGTTACCATTGTGTTCTACATGAAAAATTATGTGGGAATAGGTTTGGTTGTTGATTTTGAAGTCATTGGACACATTGGTTGAAAATTGGAAAAAACTGTCAAGTGTAACTTTGTGCAGGGCAGTCAGTTTGTAGGGACATTTTGAATGGGCAATTGGTGTCTAAAAATTCTGAAACTTTCCAGTCTTAAAGTTCACATTTCAAGCTTCAAAATGGACATATGATTTGTGTCATTTCGGTTTTTGAGCTGGGAGTTCTAGTTGCCCAAAGTTTGGTGTCGAAACTGGACCTAATTCTGGAGCAGTGTGGAATGTTGTTAATTCTGGAATTGTGTGGTGATTTATGGTAGTGATTCATATTTTTCCTATGAAGAGGACTTCAAGAGATTTCAATAGGCTTTGGGATCACCTCATTTTGATTTTTCTAGAATTAGTTATGATTTTTCAAAGATGTTGGAAAATTCTGGCAGATTGGTCACCTATGAGAAAATTGAAGATTTTATGGCATAATGTAATATTGTGGAACTTTGAGGTTAGAAATTAGCCTTTTAGGTTAATTGACCACTTTAGCTCCTTAGTTGACTTGATTAATTGACCATAGTGATAATCAACTTAAAGTATTATAGAGAAAAGAACTTGGGAAAGAGATTGACGGGTTGTCCCTAACTTGGTTACAGGATTTGATATTTGCCGTCCTCGTGAGCCCGCAGTGCCAAGAAACGTCGGGAAAGGATCAGGTAGTGACTCTCTCTCTTATACTGTGTGTAATGCTTTGTATGTGTGTGTTATCATGGTTCTGTGATGATTTCTTTGATGTTGCTGAGGTTACAGCTGGTGATAGCTGTCGTTTATAGCGTAAGCTGTCGTTTACAGCGCAAGCTGTCGTTATTGTGATTACAGCGTAAGCTGTCGTGATGAAGATTACAGCGAGAGCTGTCGTATTGTGTATACAGCCGTGAGTGCTGTCGTATGTGGTGAAAACCATGTATCTTTGAGATTGATGCTGCTGTTGTTGCTGGTTGTGATTTATGTGCATGCTTGGTATTTATACATTGTATGAGTGGTTTGTTACTACTGGGATTCTCTCGAATCTCATTCTTTCCTATGACTAACATTTCAGATAGGGCATGTGGCTCAAAGGAAAAGCGGCCAACCCGGAGCAATTAGGACCCTTAGGGGTATACTCGATTTTGGAGACGTTGGTTATCCTTTTAGGACTTGGTTATCCATTTAGAACTTGGGATTACTGTATATTTTGAGATATGGGTGTTATATTTGATTTTGGTTGTGTAATCCCCTAGTGTATATTTATAAACTTCAGATTATATATGTATAGAACCCGGGAGTTGCCGGGGGTTTGGTTATACACTCTGTCATACGTGAATGTAGATAAACTGCACAGGTAATTATATTCGAACTTTGAAATGGAGACCAGGAACAGGAAGAGATTTTGAATGATCTTGTGAAAACCCTACTACAAAGTAGGAGATTGAAATGAGTTTAAGTTATCCGAAGGTCTCTAATCTAATTTAATTATCTAATATCGAATTATAATTACGTGATTAAAGGCAGGGTGTTACAGATAGGGCCACACAACTTTATCTCCCTCACTAGATGAACAATTAGATGTACCATGATTTCAAAAAGGAAGGAAGAAAAAGCTTCTCAAGCTGGCACAAGATCATATATCCTTCATTTTCCAGTTCATCAATCTTTTTATCTTAATGACTTTATTACAAATAGCATTGAAGAAGAAACAACGTCTAGTCAAGATGCGTTGAAGATCATATTCGACAATGCCTCGAATAGCTACTAAGAGTAGTTGTTGCATTAAGACATGACAATTATGAGACTTTAGCTGTACTAACTTCAAGTCTTTCTTAGACACAAGCTTCTTAAAATTTGAAGAATACCCTGAAGGAAATTTGATGTCATGTAAACACTCATAAAAACTTCTTTTCTCAACCTTAGACAAAGTATGAGAAGCTTGAAGACAAAAAGTTCTCTTACCATATGGCCTTAGATGCAAGTCTTCTTGTATTCCCATTTCTTGTAAATCTAAGCTTGCCTTCACGCCATCCTTAGAACTACCTTGTATGTTAAGTAGTGTCCCAACAATACTATCACATACGTTTTTCTCTACATGCATGAAATCAATACAGTATCTCACATCAAGATTGGGCCAATAGGAAAGATTGAAGAAGATATACCTCTTTTTCCATTTATTTTTTTCATTACTATTCTTTGTTGTCTTACCAAAGATAACGTTGATATTTTGCATCTTTTCGTAAACTTCCTCCCCAGTCAATGCCTTTGAACATCTTCAAACTCTTGTCCACCAAAAAAAGCTTTCTTTAATCTATGATATGGGTGGCCCCGTCTAAGAAATCCCCTATGTACAAGATAAACTGTCTTTCTTACCAGGTTAGCTCAAATAGATGGAGGTAAGAAGATTCATATTAAGTTAGATAAGAGAGGGGAGCCAATTGATTGGAAAGAAGGGAACACATTTAGAAGTAATGTTGCACTTATTGCACGCCAAAAACTTAGCATTTTAGAAGAAGAATGGGAAAAAGTGGATTAGAAGAATAGAGATGAAGTTTGGGATACTATAAAGGTACCTCTCACTGTATATCATATTTAATTTTTATTTATCTACATTATTGAGATATGTTATTACTAACTTGCTGTTTGTGCGTGTTTTTTTTGTAGATTACTTATGACATACCTGATACACCATTGTTAAGGAAAAGTGGCTCTCATGCAGGAGGGCGATGGAGGCACTTTAAGTCAAAACTTACAAAAAAATATATATTCAATCAGATGTATGTTGAAGGTGACTGTGATGTCAATAGTAACTCTAACTTTGAAAATCCTTGGGAGAAATATCCATATATTGTTGAGGAGACATGGTTAAAATTTTTGGAAAGTAGATATCATCCTACTATTTTGGTATGTAATACGTAAAAGAAGAATGTGATTTGAGTTAGTATATTTTGAAGTTTTAGTTTTGACAAATGCTTTCCGTTTGTTTTAATTTGTTTTAATAGGAAAAAAGAAAAAAGGGCCAGGAGACACTAAAGAAAAATCTTTACGCCTATACTTTGTCTCGTGGAGGGTATGCATTACTTCAAAAGAAAATGATGGAAGAGACGTGGACAAATAAAAGACAAGCTATAAGGGTAATAGATGATGGAGATGTTTCTCCTCCATCCCCTATTAAGGGTAGTCAAACATGGAAGAGAGCATGGATGAATAAAAAAGTAGAGTTCCTTACTAAAGGGGCTAGAGAAGTATCAACAAAGATTGTAAGTATTTTATAATAAACCAATTTGTTATGTGCCCAGGGAACAATTTATTAATTGCATTTGTTGCTTACTTGTTGTAGGATTCTCTAGAAGAAGCAACTGTTCAAGGAACTTTTGTTCCTTCTGGTAGGAATGATATATTGGCCAAAAAACTTGTTAGCCATCTAGCTTTACCACAAGCATACGGGTCGCAAGTAATATAAAAATATCGTTCCCACGAGGACTATGACAAAAATGAATTAATTATCTCAATTAAGTTATCAATCAGGTTAAGTGAGAATATTTTGAAAGAAATTTTATACTTAAAAATTAATTAATTAAATCGAGAACTTCAAGACAAGAGGAACATAGGATTATCTATCCCCTATTTATTTCATGAACTAATTAATTTACCCTCAATAAGCAATCAAACGAAGATATGTATTTGTCTAAGATTCAAAGACATTCGATAACGCTATCTCGAGTCAAAACCAAATATTTATCCTAATAAACTAATCAATCTCTTGTATTAATTTATAAGGACTAACTTTAAACACCAATCTTAATCTGACAATGCTAGGTTAGTAACTATATCTCTATGATACTAACAAACCATCCATTTAATATATCTAAACTTCAAGTCTAACATGATTTTACCCAAGTTCTACACTTAAATTATCTTTCTCAAGATTAATTTAAATAAACAAGACAACTAAATGGTGATCAGGAATTTCGAGTCATTAAGAGCAAGATAAACTCAATACAAAAACTTTATTCGATGCAGAAAAAGAGTAAATAAATAATTCAATCCATAAATAGGTTCAAGAAAATCCTAGAACGAGAAAATTAGCTACTCATGTTCATAAAAAAACCAAAACCATAAATAATGATTCGGTTCATATCAGAAACTAAGAAAAGGAGAGAAGAAAATTAATGGAAAACCAAGTTTAAAGCTCCAAATCTCTTTGAATCTTCAAGCCCAAGCTCCCTAATTCATGACTCTGCTTCTCGCCTCAACTCCTCGTCTCCTATTGCTCTCTGGATTTCAACTCTGCGTCTCTTGTTTCTGTTCGCTTCTACCTCGCATCCCGATCTGTGTGTCTCAGCTCTGTGTTTTTGTCTCAACATGCTGTGCCCCTTTTTATGGATGCATTTTCAGTCGCTTTGCGTGCTCCACAAATTTCTATTTAGCATTTGAAGATATGATATAATGTTCAGATCCGCATCTTCATTCTCATTTTCTCACATGGGCCCATGTTTTTGGCATGAGATCTTATCAATGATTTCCATCTCTCTTCCAATATAATAATATATATATACATGTTGAATTCTTCTCAGTAATTGAATTGTGACGTGGATCCTCAAGATATTGTTTTCATTCTTTAATCCATGTGTGGGTCCGTACCATTATATATATATATATAATATATACTTATCAAACTCCCCCACACTAAATCTTTTGCACTCCTGGGCAAAGAAAAATCAATCTTTAAAATAGGTTGTTGAAAGAAGAGAGATAAATTGAATTAACTAAGAAACCGTGAGAACTCGATTAAACATAACCTCGGAACTAAGTGTAAAATATGGGTTGTCAATCACATATAAAGAAATTCATATTATGATACGAAGTTTAACAAGATTAAATTCAGGTAAAATATTCACACAAGGGTATAAAGTGTATCACTCAACTCACTATCATATGGGTTCTTTTTCGCTCAGTTCACTTGTTCAATTACCCTACCATAGGCTTGTAATAGTTCTAATTTTCCACCACCATTCACATGTGGATTCAAAAATCAAGAGGACTTTGTGGCTTGTAATGTTGGAATATAGGCTACGTGGAGTGGATGACGGATACTACGCAATATGCATGTAAATCATGTTATACAAATAATTTAATGTAATAGTGATATGTGTGCTATTCTTCAAAACTCAAGAAGGGTCTTCTCTCTCTATATATTTTTTCTCTCTCTCTTTTTTTTCATCTTGAGCTTGTTGTAGGTTCCCTTTTGACGCGACCCTGCACATGAGTGATGGAGCACCGGTTACTCAGTTACTCCAACAAGTTTCTCAAGAGGCTTTTAGCCCAACTCATAGCCCTCTTTGGCTTCACCGTTTGACGCGATGCCAACATTGGTGATGAAGTGCCCCCGATTACTAAGTGAAGTCGAGAGAAGCCATTGGAGTTGTGTATTTTTTACTTTTTTTCTCTTTTTTTTTTGAAAACACCCTCTAACATAAAGCACTAATAGTGACAATACAAAATCTTGTGATTTGATATTATGATCAAATTGTTGCAATAATGATTGTACATGCATATTAACTTAATATAGATATGATAGATGTAAAGAAAAAAATTTATGGGCTCAAAGGGGTAGCAATGGATGAAGTGTTTATAGCTTGTGTTTAGGATTCAAGAGTATAAAAATGAATGCCTCTATCCTGTTAAAGAATTGCATAAGTATTAGGTAGCAGTGAAAAGAAATAAGACAAGTTCTGAAGAGTAAGTTGAGACAAGTGAAATATCACACTAGAATCGAATGTTTTAGGCTCAAATTTCCTTCCAACAGGGCTATACTATCTCACCCAATTTAATCAAGTTAAACAATATATCATCATATGAATTGCAATATATGTAATCAACTTCCCTTCATGCTACTAGTAACTATGCTATATTTATTCAAATCCAACAATCTCAAAATCAAGCCAAAGTATCTCTTTTCCCTTCATTATTATTATTTTTTGGAAACAAATGTCAATTAAATTGTGAATCCTAATTCTCTCCCCCACAATTAAATCAAACATTGTCCTCAATGTTGCAAAAATTAATAAAGGAGAAAGAAACTAGTACTCCCCTGGTTTAGGTCTCAGATTCTGATGTGGAGTTATTCCTCTGATGTTTCAAAATTGAAGGAGGAAAGAGCGCACGAGCCCGAATTTGGAGCTGTGAGAGGAGTGATCACACTAAAGCCTGAATAACAATGAGAAAAAGAAAAGAAAAAAAAATAGTAAATGAAAATCAAATAATTGGGTTGCCTCCCAACAAGCGCTAAATTTATAGTCTTCAGCCAGACTATGACAACATCTCAAGAATCAACTGTTAGAGGTAATGTAGTGGTTTGACGGTCCACTTAACCACCCCAATAGTGTTTCAATCTTTGCCCATTGACTTTGAATTTCTCTTGACTTTTGCCTTCTAACTCTACTGCACCATGATCAAATACTTGAACCACAGTGAATGGTCCTGACCAACGAGATTTTAGCTTTCCTGGAAACAACCTCAGCCTGGAATTATACAAGAGCACCTGTTGTCCTAGTTCAAAGGTCTTGAGTACGATCTTCTTATCATGCCACTTCTTAGTCTTCTCTTTATACAATTTAGAGCTTTCATAGGCATCAAATCGAAACTCCTCTAGCTCATTCAATTGTAAGATTCTCTTTTCTCCCACAGCCATAGCATCAAAGTTGAGCTTTTTGATAGCCCAATAAGCATTGTGTTCTAATTCCACCAGGAGATGACAAGCTTTCCCAAATACCAATTGATAAGGAGATATACCAATTGGTGTCTTGTAAGCAGTACGATAGGCCCACAATGCATCATCAAGTTTGATGGACCAATCTTTTCTTGTGACCCCCACTGTTTTTTCAAGAATCTTCTTAATCTCCCGATTAGAAATCTCAGCTTGCCCACTAGTTTGAGGATGGTATGATAGGGCTACTTTGTGCATAACACCGTATTTCTTCAAGAGCGTTTTGAACTGGTTGTTACAAAAATGAGTACCTCCATCACTTATAATGGCTCGTGGCACATCAAATCAAGAGAAAATATGCTTTTTCAAGAATTTGACCACAACATTACCATCATTAGTTGGAAAAGTAGCCGCTTCAACCCATTTTGACACATAATCTACAGCCACAAGAATATATTGATTATTGAAGGATTTAGGGAAAGGTCCCATGAAGTCTATTCCCCAAACATCAAACAATTCCACTTCAAGCATGTTATTAAGTGGAATCTCATTCTGTTTATAGATGTTTCCCAATCTTTGGCATCGATCACATGTCAAGGCAAACTCATAAGAATATTTAAACAAGGTGGGCCAAAAGAAGCCACATTGTAAGACTTTTGCTGTAGTTTTATTACCTCCAAAGTGACCTCCATACTCAGAAGAATGACAGTACTTCAATATTTCCTATTGCTCATTTTCCGGTACACATCTTCTCATCAATTGATCAGCATAATGATGGAACAAGAATGGTTCTTCCCAATAATATAGCTTAACATCATGCAAAAACTTTCTTCGTTGATGATAATTTAAATCAAGAGGAACAATGTCGCAAACTAAATAGTTAACAAGGTCAGCATACCAGGGAGTATCAAAGTGGCTTACAGCAAATAGTTGCTCATCTAGGAATGTCTCATGAATGGCTTTATCAGCTTCTAGTTGAGCATCAGTACTCAACCTAGATAAATGATCAGCAACTTGATTTTCTGTACCCTTCCTATCCACAATATCAAGATCAAATTTCTGTAAGAGAAGCACCCATCGAATTAATCTTACCTTTGAATCTTTCTTGCTAAACATATATTTAAGAGCTGCATGATCCATGTGTACAATGACTTTGGCCCCTACCAGATAAGAACGAAACTTTCCAAAAGCAAATACCACAGCAAGAAGCTCTTTCTCAGTGGTTGAATAGTTTTCTTGAGCATCATCAAGTGTACGACTGGCATAATAGATTGGGTGAAAGGCTTTATCCCTGTTTTGGCCAACAACTGCTCCCATAGCAAAGTCACTAGCATCACACATCACTATGAAGGGCAAACTTTAATCTGGGACCATCATTATAAGTGTAGTCACAAGTTTCTTCTTTAGTTCTTCAAATGCTTGAAGGCAGGCTTCATCAAACTTGAATTCTACGTCTTTCTCAAGCAGAGCACAGAGAGGCTTGGTAATGTTAGAGAAGTTTTTAATGAAGCAACGGTAGAAACCAGCATGGCCAAGAAACCTTCGCACCCCCTTAACATTCACCGGTGGAGGAAGTTGTTCAATTACTGCAATTTTCGCTCTATCTACTTCTAAGCCATTCTTTAAGACTTTATGGCCTAGCACAATTCCTTCTTTCACCATAAAGTGACATTTTTCCCAGTTAAGCACTAAGTTGGTTTCTTCACAACATCTCAACACATTGGCCAAATTAAATAAGCATTCATCATAGGAATCTCCAAAGACTGTGAAGTCATCCATGAAAACTTCCATAGTTTTCTCAATCATATCAGCATAAAATGGCCATCATGCATCGCTGAAAGGTAGCTGGTGCATTGCATAATTCAAATGGCATACGCTTAAAAGCGAAGGTCCCATATGGACAAGTAAAAGTGGTCATTTCTTAAACTTCAGGGGTAATAGCAATCTGATTATACCCAGAATATCCATCCAAAAAATAGAAGAATTCCTTGCCAGCAAGTTTATCTAGCATCTGATCAATAAATGGAAGAGGAAAGTAATCCTTTTGAGTTGCTGCATTCAACTTACGATAATCCATGCAAACCCTCCAACCAGTAACAGTGCGAGTAGGAATTAGCTCGTTGTGGGTATTAGCCACTACAGTCATACCACCCTTTTTAGGGACACATTGGACTGGGCTCACCCAAGAGCTGTCTGAGATAAGATATACTATGCCTGCGTCAATCTATTAAGAATTTCCTTTTTAACAACTTCCCTCATGATTGGATTCAACCTCCTTTGATGTTCAATGGATGGTTTATACTTGTCTTCAAGGAGGATTTTATGCATACAAGTAGAGGGACTAATACCCTTGATATCAGTAATGGTCCAACCAATGGCTCTTTTATGAGCCTTCAAGACGTCAACTAGTTGCTCCTCCTATTGAACAGTGAGATCAGAAGCAATGATAACAGGAAGGGTATTATTTTCTCCTAAGTAGACATACTGTAAGTGAGATAGCAAAGCTTTTAGCTGAAGTGAAGGTGGTTCCTCTAGGGAAGGTTTCAACTTTGGTTTGTCAATAAAACCTAAATCAAGTTATCCAAACTGCATTTGTCCTTGAGGATAAGGAATCGATGCATCCATGATAGCCTTGCATTCCTCTATTATAACATTTTCTGAATCAATCCCAAGTATTGCAGCTTTAAGTGGGTCATCAGTCATACCTTTTTCATATTCTTTTTGTACCATAGGATCAAGCATGTCAATGAAGAAACAATCCTCTGGAATATTAGGAGATTTAATCAACTGGTTCATATTGAAGGTGACCTGCTCATCAGCTATTCTCAGAGTTAACTCACCTTTCTCTACATCAATCAGTATTCTAGTGGTTGCCAGAAATGGTCTTCCTAAAGCAAAGGTAATTCTTTATCTGCCTCAAAGTCAAGTACAATGAAGTCTACTAGAAAGATAAACTTGTCAACTTTCACTAATACATCTTCAATGATTCCACGAGGTTGAGATAGACTTCTATCAGCAAATTGAAGAGTAACTGTTGTTGGTCGAGCTTCACCTAATCCCAACTAGTTGAAGATAGACAAAGGCATAAGGTTAATGCTAGCTCCAAGGTCACACATTCCTTTTCCCAAGAATTTATCTCCAATATGGCAAGGAATAGAAAAGCTCCCAGGATCTTTTAATTTTGGAGGCATTTGCTTAATGATATCAGTGAAGCTCTTAGTCACAGTAACTGTCTCAAACTCACTGAATCATCGCTTCTTAGCTAGAATATCCTTCATAAATTTGGCATATTTTGGCATATGTTCTAAAGCTTCAGCGAATGGTATATTGATGTGGAGTTGCTTGAATATCTGAATGAACTTCTTGAATTGCGAATCTTCTTGATGTTTTTTAAGTCGCTGAGAGAATGGTGGTGGAGGTACATATTTTAAAGGGGAAGTGCAGGTCTTCTCCTTATTTTCATCCATTTTCTCAAGAGCAACAGATTGCTCTCTAGCCACCTCATCAATATCTGTCTGTATTTCATCTTCTTGCCTAGTAGTAACCTCATTACTTACGCTCTCTTTCTTTCCACTTTGGCTAGGAATGTCAGCTAGTTGCTTTCCACTTCTCAAGGTTAGTGCTTTGTAATCTTTCTTACCATCCCTTCTAGGATTAGGAACGGTGTCATTGGGGAGACTATTTCTATTAAATGAGTTCATTTGAGATGCTATTTGGCCCACTTGTATCTCAAGGTTTCTGATAGAGGTATCATGAAGATTAACCTTGCTTATTATACCTTCTTGGCTCTTAAGAATTTGCCTCAAGAGTTGGTTTGTCTCTAAATCACTTTCTCTAGATTTTTGTTGTTGCTCAAAACCTGGTAGTGCCATTGGCTTGCAAGCATAGTGATTAGGTGGATTTTTACTTGGTCCATTCTTCCTAGAGAAATTTAGATGATCCTTCATACCTTGGTTGTAGGTGTTAGAATAGGGATTAACACGAGGATATATTTGATTATTGTTCAAGTAATGGACTGTCTCCATAATATGTGGACAATCCTCATAAGAATATGCTTCTCCACAAGTTTCAAAAGACAGGCCCGAGGCCTGGATAGCGTGAATACCCTTAGAAGATGTCTTATCTATCTTCATTTTAAGTTGATCAAACCTCTTGGCCATAGCAGCAAGTTGAGTGGCAATATCTTTAGACATACTAGAAGCATTAGAAATATTTGGCTCTTTATAAGTCCTGTACCCAGAGCGTGCTTTATTGGATTGTTGCAGAGTGCTAAAAGCAATTTCATAATATAACTTTAATAATTCTGACACTTTCTTCTTGCCAATCCACCATTGCATGCATTCTCGACCACAGAAATTGTAGGACTATCCAATCCAGCCCAAAAAGCTTCCAATAACACATAAGTCTTCTGCTCATGATTAGGATAGTTGCGCCACATTTCTTTGAATCTCTCCCATGCCTCGTGAAAGAGTTCACCTGGTTCTTGTACAAAGCCCAATAACTCAGCTCTTTGCACTGCTCGTTTACCCCTTGGATTGAATCTTGCTTTGAATAAAGAAGCTAGGGTGTCCCATGTAGAAATATAATTGGGAGGTAGAGCCGTGAGCCAAACTGTTGCCTTTTTATCAAAAGACATGGGGAAGAGTCTCAATCTCAGTGAATCATAAGACACTCCCTACTGTTTGAAATTTGCACACATTTGAACAAATTTTGTCAAATGCTCAATTGGGTCTTCATTATGATTTCCTGTGAATGTAGCAATCATCTGGAGCATCTGCAGCATAATTGGCCTCACCTCAAAATTTCTAGCAGTAATATCTGGGAATTGAATGCTAGATTGATAGGTGGTGCTCTCCTGTTCCATATATTCATCCAAAGTATGATCCATATCCTTGTCATTAAGGTGTGCCATGATCTTTGGATTAGGTGACGTCGGTTCTTCTGATGATTCTGATTCAGACTTAAGTTCCTTTTCTTCAGAATGATGCTCGTTGTCTAGGTTGTTAGGGTGGACTACCAATACGCCACTTATATGTCGAGAGGTACCTGTAAATCCAAACAGCAACCGAAGAATATCAAACTTATTAAAAAAATCAAGAAAAGAAAGAAAATACTCAAACGTGATTAATCACACAATTAAGATGACTAGTTCAATGAGCTTTTTGCCAAAGTCCCCGACAACGGCGCCAAAATCTTGTTAGCCGTCTAGCTTTACCGCAAGCATACGGGTCGCAAGTAATATAAAAAGATCGTTCCCATGAGGACTAAGACAAAAATGAATTAATTACCTCCATTAAGTTATCAATCAGGTTAAGTGAGAATATTTTGAAAGAAATTGTATACTTAAAAATTAATTAATTAAATCGAGAACTTCAAGACAAGAGGAACCTAGGATTATCTATCCCCTATTTATTTCATGAACTAATTAATTTACCCTCAATAAGCAATCAAACGAAGATATGTATTTGTCTAAGATTCAAAGACATTTGATAACGCTCTCTCGAGTCAAAACCAAATATTTATCCTAATAAACTAATCAATCTCTTGTATTAATTTATAAGGACTAACTTTAAACACCAATCTTAATCTGACAATGCTAGGTTAGTAACTATATCTCGATAATACTAATAAACCATCCGTTTAATATGTCTAAACTTCAAGTCTAACATGATTTTACCCAAGTTCTACACTTAAATTATCTTTCTCAAGATTAATTTAAATAAACAAGACAACTAAATGGTGATCAGGCATTAAGAGCAAGATAAACTCAATACAAAAAAATTTATTCGATGCAAAAAAGGAGTAAATAAATAACTCAATCCATAAATAGGTTCAAGAAAATCCTAGAACGAGAAAATTAGCTACTCATGTTCATCAAAAAACCAAAACCATAAATAATAATTCGGTTCATATCAGAAACTAAGAAAAGGAGAGAAGAAAATTAATAGAAAACCAAGTTTAAAGCTCCAAATCTCTTTGAATCTTCAAGCCCAAGCTCCCTAATTCCTAACTCTGCTTCTCGCCTCAGCTCCTCGTCTCCTATTGCTCTCTGGGTTTTAGCTCTGCGACTCTTGTTTCTGTTCGCTTCTGTATAGCGTCCCGATCTGTGTGTCTAAGCTCTGTGTTTTTGTCTCAATGTGATGTGCCCCTTTTTATGGATGCATTTTCGGTCAGTCTGCGGGCTACACAAATTTCTATTCAGCATTTGAAGATATGATATAATGTTCAGATCCGCATCTTCATTCTCGTTTTCTCAAATGGGCCCACATTTTTGGCATGAGATCTTATCAATGATTTCCATCTCTCTTCCAATATAATATATATATACATGTTGAATTCTTCTCAATAATTGAATTGTGACGTGGATCCTCATGATATTGTTTCCATTCTTTAATCCATGTATGGGTCCGTACCATTATATATATATATATATATTCTTTTCTTATTTTTCTTCTATCCTCAAGCTCATAATATCTCCTACAAAATAAAATAGGATATGAATAGATTTTCTGTTAAAATTTCTTATTATCCTATTATTAATAAAAAGATAGAAAAATATATAAACTATAATTAAATAGGTATAAAATATTAATAAATCCAATGAATATATTCAGAATATATACCTATTTAATTATAAAATATATACTTATCAATTGGCCACAGTATTGGGGAAGGAAGATCACCCTGGCCGTGTTAGGGGGATGCCAAAAGGAGTAGGTATTAGGGAATACTTTGGACCATCTTCTTCTACTCGTGGCTCAGAAGGTGTACCACTAAAGTAAGTGCAAATCTTGATAGAGGAAACAGAAAAGAAAGCCGATGTGTGAGTGTTAGCTTTAGAGCAAGAATTTCAAAAGAAGATTATGGAAATGCAATTAATGATGACATCCTTTGCTTCGTTGTATATGCAATCTCAAAATGCACAACAATCTCCCATGCCCTAAGCACAAAAGGTAGTTGTGTGGAGGAAGGAGTGTCATGTATACTTTACTTTGTGGATCTTGAAAGATGTTTAGTTGCATATGGAAAGGTATATAACTCTGCAACAATGATCCACCACCAGAAGATACTAGATTACCAGGTGAAGATAGTGATTGAAAAGGTTGTGGATGCTAATGCCTTAGTGCCATTTCCTACTGAGGAAGTAAAAACAGTAGGAGAAGCTAAACAAAATTTCATTCTTCAGCTAAGAAGGCTAGTTCATCAAGTTACAGCTGAGGTATGAATAATCTTGTGATTTTCTATCATTCCCTAATTAAAATGGTATGCATTTTCAATTTTTTTTATTACTTATTGATTTATTAATTAGGAACTACAACAATAAAAGGTTTCTTTCCATTCAAATTCTCAACAAGCAATTAGACCCAATGTCAAACCAAAACAAAATGGCTTGAGACGGTTGGCTTCATTTGTTGTCGATATGAACGACTTCATTGGATTGAATGTGAGTAAGGAGATTGTAGGGCACCCGTTTGAATTAAAGATCTTCAAGCGGGATGTTCTTGACCTCATTTCTTTTGATTGGTTGAACTTATCAATTATTCAACTTTTTCTTAAGTATGCACTTTTTTTTGAATTTAACATTTAAGTTTTTTTATTTCTTCACTAACTTATTTCCCATTTTCATAGGTATCTCCACAATCTCTGCAAAGAATTAAGTAAAATTAATAATTATGGATTCTTGTGCCCACATTCTATTCAATCATCTGGAAACAATAATGTAAGTGAGAGAACGTCATATATTGGAAGGACAATTAAAGAAGGGAATAAAAAGTGTTGGTTTGCACCATTTATAGAAAGGTATTTATTTCTAATTCATTTATCACTTAAGTAAAAACTTTCTTAATGATATAATATTAATATGAATTAATCTTGTAGTAACCATTGGAGGCTCGCTGTTATTTGCCTACTTGAATGTACTATATATTGGTTTTGTTCTTTACAATGGGCAGTGAGTGAAGATACAAAGTGGGTGTTTGAAACGTAAGTTTTCTGTAAAACTTTGTTCTATAATATTTGAATATATCATTCTCTTACAATTCATTAATAATAGATCTTTGAAGAAGCATTCCATGTTGGTGGGAAAGAATGGCCAAAGTGATGTCAATTAGGTCCTTTTGAAGGTAAATACTTTAAATTTACATAATGGATTGATGAATTATATTACTAGTTTATTGAATTTGATTGTTTTTGTTTGTGTACATTCAAGTGCCACAAACAACTCAAAATTTTTGAGTACGGATATTATGTGATGCGGTATATGTATGAAATAATCACTAAGGGCATTACTAACTCATTTAACAAGGTAATAATATATATATGTTATAATTTTAGTTTTGACTTTGGTTTTCTTATAATATTGCTTGCATTCAGATTTTTTGAATTTGCAGCATTTTTAAAGTTTGGAATCATATTCTGAAGCGTAGATACAAGAGATATGTGACATTTGGTCTGAATACTTTCTACATTTAACAAACATAGAGTAGAATGATAAGTTGTACATGATTGTCTTTTGTAATTTGATAATATTAGATACACACTTTTGTTTTTACCATTTATTTATGTCATACATTGGTTGGAAGACTTGCATTGTTGTATATTTTTTGGTCTTCATTGCATTGATGTACATTGGCTTTATATGATAGCAGGTTCTTGAAAGAGGAGTTAATATATATAAATTTAGCCCTTTTTTAAAAAATATTACAATTATGGCATCAGTTATGACCATAATTGACGCCGTAATTGGTAATTATGACATCAGTTTAGATAAAAATTGGCACCGTAAACAACCAAATTACATCTCTATTATGGAATCGGTTGAGCAAATGCAAGATACCATAATAGTCAATTACGGCGTTGGTTTAGTTATAATGCGATGCCGTAATATATTCATTTACGGCGTCATATCTTGAATAACTGACTCCATAATATATTCATTTACGGCATCTTGTCTTAAGCAAATGACGCCGTAATAGATATTTTTCACTACGGCTAATTCTACTACACCCTATATGCTGTGGCGAAAATGAAATTTTAACTAATGCCAAATTAACTTTTTGCACTAGTGCAAGTACTGAAAATGGAGGTTGGTTGTATCCAAGAATCCTCTGGCTGCAGGCAAAACGTGCATAGAAGGTTTTTGGCTACAGCCAAGAATTTTTGGCTTCAGCCAAAACATGCACAGAAACTTTTATACTGCAGCCAAGGCAAATTTGAAAATTCATAATTAATCCCAAAAAAATCAAAACAAGGTGATCCTAAAGCCCATTGAAAGATATTTAAGTCCTCTTCATAGGAAAAATATGAGCCATTACTAGAAATCACCACAAAAATCTAGAATTCCCCAAAATCCACTACTGCCCCAAAACAGTTTTCAGTTTCAATCCCAAACTTTGGATAGTCATATCTCCCAGTTCCCAAAATGAAATGGCACAAATTATATGTCCATTATGAAGCTTGGGATATGAAACTTAAACAAGGTTTCATAATTTTCTAACATCATTTGCCTATTCAAAACGGTAACACAAATAAACTGCCCAGAACAGACTTACAAAGGACAAATTTTCCAGTTTTGCAACCAATGTGTCCAATCCAATTCAAACCAATTCTAATGATTAAATACCATAACATGACACCATTTTCAACATAAAACAACATCCAATTCCACCATTTACATTCCACTTGAAAAATACCACAAAATCAGGGCAAAATTCACAATTTACAAAACTTGGATCAAAAGGCTTCAAATACTCACGTCTTCCTCTTTCCCAAACCAATTCTTTGATTCTTCATCCTTCCAATTTTTCTCAAGCTCCCAAACACCTCCAATAAAGAATCTAAAACCATAGAGATGAAGCTCTCATCACTATAAACAACATTATAGAAGGGTGTTTTAGTAATAGAGGACCACAATCTAACTAAAACTCACCTTGTTTCTTTATCTCTCCTCCTACTTGTTAGGCGAAAATGGAAGACAAGAGAGAGTGTGGAGAGGATAAGAAGGATCAGTTTTTTTTCCTTTGCTTCATGTGTTGGCCGACCTAAAATAAAGGAGAGGGAAGATGAAAAGCACTTTGAACATTTGGCCAAGATCTAAGGCTCACAAGTTACCACTTGTCCACATCTTGACACTCCTCTCAAGAGGTCGTATGAACTTAAACACATGGGATTCCACCCTTTGATCTATTACACAAATCAATCCTAACCATTGATCTTTAAGTTACCAATAAGTTTCCTCTTCGGTAACCGATTAATTGGTCGGTAACTTTACTGTTTTGCCCCTGATTATGGTAATTTCCTTGGAATCACCACCAAGCACATTTTCTTATTCCTTTAGCCACAATATGTGCCATCCCACTATTTAAAGTTAATTTAGATGTTAATCCATAATTGAACTCAAATACAAGGTTTCGGCATTGATCATAACGCATTTGAATCTCAAATCACATCGGATTCTCCAAAAGGGTTATTTATCACTAATTACTTCCGCTTTTGGAGTCATTGTCACTTAATCACAATTTGTAATCTCGCTAAATTGGGGCTTAGCGGACTACTAATCTCAGGCTTATTCTCTAGCCTTAAATCTTAAAATTCGGGGTATTACAGAAGTGGTCAATGATAATCCATCAGACCCGTTACAAGAAATGATGGGGTTGATTCGGGATTAGCGAGACATGATAGCTGAGCTAAGTGAAGAGCTCAGATTTGAGAGGAAAGAGATCTTCAGTTTGGGTATCCAAATTTTGTAAACATATGCCTCTGGTATTTAAAGGGAGATTTGATCCTCAGGCGGCTGAAAATTGGCTAAACCGTCTTAAGAAGATTTGTGAGGTCCTTGAGTGTTCCTCAAAGGTGAAAGCTAGACTAGCGGTGTACAAGCTCGAGGGAGATGCAGATCGCTGGTGGCGTAATGTTGCTTTGTCTTTGTGGAGTAAAAATATACCACTAACCTAGGAAGTGTTCCAGCAATATTTCAATGAGAAATATTTTCCCAAGTCGGTAAAGCTTGAGAAGGAGACTGAGTTT
Organism: Inga leiocalycina; assembly: GCA_963242795.1. Taxonomy (NCBI): domain Eukaryota; kingdom Viridiplantae; phylum Streptophyta; class Magnoliopsida; order Fabales; family Fabaceae; genus Inga; species Inga leiocalycina. The sequence goes on from OY725331.1 coordinate 37,343,882, forward strand.
TTGAACATCAAGCAAGGGGACACGGAGTCTTTTGATGAATATTTGTCCCGCTTCATCTACTTGTCTCGATATTCTTCCTATCTACGGAAGATGGATGACGAGGAGTTGAGCTCAGACATGCTAGTACGGGGTTTGAGGCGTGATATAAGGAAGAGATTAGCTACTCATCAGTTCACCGAGTTCAACAAGGTGATTGAGGAATGCCAAATCACAGAGAACAATTTGAGAGAATTGTATCCAGCTAAAGATATTGATGGCTGTAGTGAGCCTAGTAGGCGCAGTGCTTCTCAAAAGCTAAAGGGCCCAAGATCATCTTTGTATAAGGGCAGTGGTAAGACATCCTACCAGTCCGAGAGTCATGATCCGTAGAGAGCTCCTACAGTTTGGACATGTCCTTGTTGTAACAAGCCACATCATGACAAGACATGCTATTAGATCCCATATGTTTTGATGATAACAAAGATTGGACTAATGATAAAAGAGGATATGACAACAAATGAATTTAAACAAAGTAAATAAATTACAAAGCATTACTTGAAGTAAGCACTAGAGTAATAAAGAAGAACTGAGAGGAAGAACAAAGGAAGACTATTCGTCGTTTAGTTTCCACAAGCATTCAAGTCGCAAGTAATAAAGTGATGAGTAAATATCGTTCCCACGAGGACTACGACGAGAGCGAATCAACGAGTGCAATCATGTGTTCAATTAGGTTGAATGGATTCAATTGAAATCAATTAAGTTGAACCCAAACATGTTGTTGTGTGGGAGAAAGAAGTTTAAAAAGATATTTTGATAAAAACTAAGAATTACTAAACAAAACTCTTATTCTTGTGAATTCAATCAATTATAATAAGCCTATGATTGTTTATTCCCTTTGTATTTCATAAACTTAATTCCTTTCCTTTTCAAGAATACTTTCATGGGATATATATATGTCAGTCTAAGGTTCACAAGCAATTGATTAAGCTCTCTCAAGTCATAACCAAACTTATATCCTCTATTAACATGCACAATCTCTTGCTGTAGTGAAGGTAGAATAATCATTTAGTAACCACCTTAATTTGACAATGCTAGGTTAATAACTATATCTCTATGTTACTAACAAACCATCTGTTTAGTTCTTAAACTTCAAGTCTAGCATAATTCTACCAAAGTTCTACTAATAAGTTAACTCTCTCAAGCCTAACTTAGATGAACAAATCGTCCACAGTGATGGCCAGTCACAAATAGCAGTGAAAATAGGGTAAAATCAACATATATATGCCATTAGACACTTAAAGATAGAAGGAATAAAGTTTAATCCATACAAAGGTTCATGAGCAATCCTAGAATGAAAGTTTAGCTGCTCATGTTAACGAAATGAATGCAGAAATACAAAGCATAAACTGCCATATCAGCACAAGGAAGAAGAAAAGGAAGGAAATCAGGATAACCAATGAAAAGAGCTCAAATCTCTGTAAAATCTCCAATCCCCACTTGATTTCCCTTGCTTTATGGTGAACTCAAGCTTAGAGGAGTCTAATAGCCACCTTTCTAGGTATTTTTGGATCAGATCCCCCCTCTTTCAGCCTTAGGTTTCCTCTTTTATACCCACTGGATGTCAAAATGCATAGCACCTTTATCGGGGGTTGGCCACGGCCAGTGAGCTTCTATGCTTCTATTGGCTCGGCCAGGGGTTGTGTTGGCTATGGCCAATAACTTACTGACTACTTTTGGGCTATGACCAGTATGTTTTTGTGCTCCTGTGGGCCGCGGCCAACGTATTCACTTGCACAGCCAATAACCTTGCAATGTCAATTTTTGTTCTTTCAAGCTCTGTTCTTATTTCTTCTTGCATTTCCCTGGCATTGTAGATGGCTTCAACTTCATTTCACCTTCTTTTCATTGAATTTGGCTTTCTCTAGTTCCAGCTATGACTGAATCTTTATCCTTTCAACACAAAGAACTCACAAAAAATCTCAGTTTGGTAAGCATAATAGATATTCACGTATTTCCCCCACATTTACACTCTTTCTGTGTCAAGAATGTATAGAATACATTTCCTCTATTTTAATACTCTCAAATACCCACTAGTACATGAAAATGCGGTAGAAATAAGAGGAAATGTGCAATTCTAACAAGAAATTCATGAGGTTAACACACCCCCAAACTTAAACTTTTGCTCGTCCTCGAGTAAAACCAGTTAAGTGACAAGAGCTAGATTGATTAATCCCAACTGTAATGCTTATGCATAATAAATCCCTCACTGAACACTCAAGATGTCATGCTCAATAGGAAACCCAACAACATATAAAAGGGATGTTTGGTTCACAGTTTAAGGGTGAACTCCCCAACATTTTTCTGAATGTGAGTCTGTGATGAGAGTTGAAAAACAATCTTCCTACAATTGTCAAGATCAAATGCAACACTTTGACATGTATAAATAACCTCAATATCTGATCTTAATCCTTCTACCTTCTCCTTTCTCTTCACGTATCTAACATTCCACATATTTTTAACATCAATGGGACTTCAGGGTTTTGTTGAATTCTTATTATCACTAATGTAGCTAACACAAGTTTTAGCATGAGGTAATATAGATGGACTAGATTAATACTCAATCAATCAAAGAAATGTACACAAGAAAACGCTCAGGGATTTAAGTGTTTAGCTCTCACAAATATAGGGAATTTTGCTAAATACCACCTAGATTAGGTCCTGCCATAGGCTTGTAGAAACTCCACTCTCTCCACCACTTTGTACACCTAGACTCATGAATTAAGGGGACTTTTAAAAAGGGTTGTGATGTTGGATATGGTCTCATGGAAAAAATAATGATACAAGGACTATGCATGCACACTTGTATATAATGACATCTTTATCTTCTCTTTCTTGTTCTTTTTCTTCTTTCTTTCTCAATCTCTTTTTTCTTTTTTTAATCAACATATGTAAGAATAACATGTATTCAAACCAACTGTATTCATGATATTTCAAAGCTATTTAAGTGCCAATCTAATGTAGAAAGGGAACATGCATAGTGCTTGTTGTCGAATGCTAGATTTTTGAACTCTGAAGGGCTCAAAGGGGTAGCAATGGATTAGTATAGAAGGTATATGTTTAGGTAAACGGGTTTATAAATGAATGCCCGTATCATATTCATTAATCTATTTGTACATGTGATTTTGAAAAAGAATTTAAACAAGTTCTAGAGGTATACTAGAATAAGTGGCGCGCACACACTTATGAATGAAAATTTGGCTCGAAATCCTTCCATTAGAGGTTTTCTTCTCGCATGCACATTCACCAAGATTAATTTAACATTAGCCTAATCTATATGCATTAACTCAACTGATCCACATGTTACCTCTAATCCCATTATTTTAGCTCAAAGATAATGCCAATCATGTTCAAAAAGTGAGTGAAATGTTAATTCATTTCAAGAAATTCAAATACGAATTCAAAATATCTTCAATGATATCTTCAATGAAAATGGTTCATACATGTCAATTTGCTATAAAATCCCCTGACAAAGCATTCAAATTATTTCCAACCCTCGTGTACAATGTTTAATCGGGAAAGTATTAGGAATTATGCTTTAAAATATGAACCAAGCATTCGTGAATATTCATTATTGTTTTCCTAGAAAGCATACAACTCAAGTAAAATCTAACTCGACTTTGACTCCAGGACAAGGCACAAAATATGTTTCCAAAATTTGAAATTCTTTGTCAGTGATCTACACATGCATTTGATCTATCAAATTACCCCAAACTTGAGGTAGACAGTGTCCACACTATCACAGGGCACAAAGTGCACACATATCACCTGTAATGGAAAAGATTACACAGCAATCCATCGACAGAATAGTGACATATATAAGTGAGAAGCACAACAGCAAGCTAAATCCAGAATCAGTCATTAATCAGAAAAATGTCAACAAGATTCAATGAATAGAGTATGACCAATATTCAAATGAACAAAACAAGAAAATCCCAACAACAATGAAATGCATAACTACTCCTCGACCCCATCATCAATAGTATCTGCATCATCATGATCTCCATCCTCACCGTCATTCTCATGATCCTCGCTTTCATCATCTTTAACCCCACCGTTATCACCATCACCAGCCTGAGCAGCAGCAAGTACATGTGCAGCAAATAATTCTTCTAAATAGGTCAGCCGAAGACCGCGGTCCTGCATATATGTGAGGCATTGGGCGGCAGTAGCCTCAATGCGCTGGGTGAGGATCACATCTAAATTAGCAGGAGATTGAGAAGAGGAAGGGGCACTAGATGGTTCACCCTACTCCAAATTAGATGGAAAGTGTCCCCTATGTTCTGGAGGAGCCTGAGAGGGTCCTCCCTATTCAAAAGTAGGGGCACTAGCTGATCATTGGGATGCTAGAACTTGTTCATTCAGTTTCGGCTTGATGCCCAAGTAGTGAAACTTCTTGATAGGTTTGAACAAAACATCAGTGGCTATGGCAGAGACACCTACAGAAGAGCAGAGAGCAGAGATAAGGTGTGGCAACATTAAACCACTAGTGTGCTCACAGATGTGGTCTCTAAGAGACTTATAAATCACAGCACCTATGTCTATGGTTCCTTGTTCATCAGTAGGTAAATAAGAAGGGCCTGGTCCTAAGTAAGTCGGTTCCAGTTTGACAAAGGCCAGAAGTAATCCTTGCCAAAATGTAACTAAACAAATGCTTCAACTGATAACTGAGTGCATGGTAAGTACTTCTAAGCCCCACCACGACTCTGCCAAGCCACCTCGCTATTGTAAACCAGCAATCGAGAAATAGCATCTTCAGGAATGTCATCTTTATTGTCTAAGTGTTGCTGGTATCTGCATTCCTCGACTGCTGGGAGTAATGCAAATTGTCAGAAACTGGACAAAGTGAAGTCAATGTTGACTCCCGAAATGGGAAACCACCAAATCGGTCGCACACAATCATTGGCATAGAACTCCTGAACAATATGCAGATTCCTGTCAGTTTTGGGGTCCATAAGCCTTTGTAAGTGATATGTCCGAGTGGCCAAATCATAAAAGGCATAAGAGACAATGAATGGGATTCATGCTCTTGCAGCAGGGGTCAGTTAATGATCTTTTCTTTGGCCCCAGCAATAGCCTTAGGACCCGTTCAGTCAACAACACGATTAGCAGATATTATAGCTAGAGGAACAGACAAATAATACCTGCATGCAAAAAAACAGGACCCAAAATTAACACCAAAGCAACTTTAAAAATGAAAAAAAAACTTGTAGAACTAAGAAGCCAAAAAAAAAGCAACTCCCCCCAAACTTAATCTCTTACCACTACCAACACATCACCCAATCATTTAAGCCTAACTCCTATCCTTGTTTCATGAAGGCCTTAAGACTGTGCCTGAGACCTCTAGCCCATATCAAAACTACCTTTATAAGTCCAATCTTGCTCCAATTCCTATATCTTTGAAAAGCTGATTAAAGTTCAGAGAGAAATATATTATAATGATATATGGATGAATTTAAAATGGGCTTGGATATTTGGCTCTATACAAAACATGGTGTACACGAAATATTTTGGCCTAATATGACTTAGGAAGGCAATGCTAATTGTAATATCCCAAAAAGTGATTAAGGGCTAATGACTTTAAATGTGGATGTAATTATTGTTGAATAAACATTTTAGGAGAATTTTTTATGGGAATTTGGTGGTTTTAGTGATTTCAATGGTTTCCTTGTGAAAAATTGTGTGGGAATAGGTTTAATTTTTGATTTTGGATCCATTGGACACATTGGTTGAAAATTTGAAAACTGTTAAGTGTAATTCTGTGCAGGACAGTCAGTTTGTATGGACATTTTGAATGGGCAAGTGGTGTCTAAAAATTCTGAAAATTTCCAGTTCTAACTTTCACATGTCAAGCTTCAAAATGAACATATAATTTGTATCATTTCGATTTGTGAGCTAAGAGTTATGGATTTTTGAAGTTTGCCTAGCGAAATTGATTATTTTCTGGAGCAACGATCAAAGAAATAAAATCTGGGAATTTTGTGATTCCATATAGCAAACTTCTATATTTTTCCTTGAAACTAGACTCAATAATGGTCCTATAGGCTTTAGAATCACTTCAATTTGATTTTTCTAGAATTAGTTATGAGTTTTCAAAGTTAGGGCAGAAAATCTGCCAGAAATCTCATTAAGTAAGAAAATAAAGAAATAATGTGATGGCAAGTTTTGAAATTATGAGGTACATGGAAAACTCATTTGGGCTGATGGAAGGGCCTCCTAAATGTCATTTACATGGGTCAAGATATGGAAAATATTAGTTGCATGTCAATTGGATTTATGGCACACCATTATGTGTACACAAAAGCTTCAATTTTGGAAATTCGAAAAAATGACATAAGCATACTATAATGATGACATAAGCATGGGATTATAAAACAAAACTTCATCAGCTTCCCTTGCCATTTCTCGATGCCATTTTCAGCCAAAAAGGGTGAGAGAGAGCTTGGAGAAAAATAGAGAGAAGGAAGGAGAAATCTCACAAGGTAAGTCGATTTCTCCGACGATCTAGTTCCTAACGCGTATAACTCTACTCCTAAGCTTTTCTTTCATGTACTTTAAGGTTGTTGGAGCTCAAATATATTGTATAAAGAGTTAGGGTTCAGCCATAAGAAGGGAATAGCTAAAGGGAGCTTGAGGTAACTTCCAAACCATCGTATATTGACTATTCTAGCTGCTGTGGGCAATTTAATTGGTGAAATTTCGCTGGATTGCCGTTGGTTTTAAAGTTTGGAAATGATATAGGCTAGGGTTTATGCTACCCAAATTGGGTCTTAATGTTAGTTTTAACCTAATGTAATGGTTAATAAAGTGGTTAGGTGCAGAAAGAAACGTGTTTACGGAGCCGAAATCGTAAAACCCTGATTTTATCCGGAGAGCTCATAAATTTTGGCCAGCTCTAGAAATGGGTCTTAGAGTTGGATTTTCAATGTTTTGATGGTTCCATTGATTTTAGGAGCGAAAATTAGGTGGGGTTACAGTTGGTCACTTTTTCGGAAAAGGCCGAAAAAGCATAATTATGAAAACGCCTCCGAAACCCTTGAAGTAGGGCTGCCAAAGGTAAGTTTGTAATTTGACATTGAATTTGATAATTCCTAGTCCGAAAATGGATTCCTTGGTGGAAATATGTAGAATAGCCCAGATTAGTGTTTCGGGAAAAGTGCAACCGGACTGAGTACGGCGATCTCGGGCCGGGTCCCCGGGGGCATTTTTGTAAATTTTTATTATAGACTCATATAACCCTAAGAAACACTATGGAAGTGTCTAAATGGTGCATTTGGAATTGTAGGATTCAATATTTTCTTGTTCGTGATCCACCTACGCTAGAGAACAATCGGAAAGAACAAGGTAGTGACTCTTCTCTTATGCTATGTGTAAAGTATTGTATGTATGTTTGTCATACATTATGATACATTGTGATGCTTTGAGATCGTAGTGAAAGCTGACGCATAGTGATTATAGCGTAAGCTGTTGCATTGAGATCATAGCGAAAGCTGATGTATAGTGTTTACAGCCATGAGTGCTGTCGTGTGTGGCCTGAGCCATATATCATTGTGATGCTGCTTAACATGATCATATATGCTATGTGTTTATACACTGTATGAGTGATTTTACTACAGAGATCCTTTTGAATCTCATTCTTTCCATTGACTAACATTTCAAATAGGGCAAGTGGCTCCAAGGAGAAACTAACCACCAGGAGCGGCTAAGATCTTGTAAAGATGTGTTGATAGATTGTTGGATATCTATTTTGGACTTGGAATTACTGTTTACTTTTGAAATGTAGATATTATGTTGATGTTAGTCATGTAATCCCCTAGTTAGAACTTATAACCCTTAGTTTATACATGTATGAAACCCAGGAGTTCCCGAGAATTTGGCTATACACTCTCATATGTATGAATGTGATTGAACTGCACAGAGTAATTAGATTCGAAAGATGAATTTGAGACCATGTTGAACAAATTTTAGAAAAGAGATTTGAGAAAAATGTATCCATCAGTCTCTAGTTCCTTTAAATTACGCATTTTCTAATCTTAATTACGGTTATCAAGGTAGGGGATTACATTTTTGGTATCAAAGTTGTAGTTCCTGGCAAGGGTAGAGTTTGCTAGGATAGATCCCTTAGTTGGCTTTAGGGATAGAAGATCATCTATGAATAATTGTTATGTATTCACATGTATGTTCTATTGATATGGATATATATGAGACTTGTGAATATATGTGCATACTATCTCTATTATATTAATGGGGTAAGTTGTTTGTAGAATGAAGAAAACTAGAGGATGCCCTAACATTCAGTTTGTAGACCTAGAGGTGGAAGAAGTTAGTAACAATATACCATATCCTATGCAAGAGCTAATGGGTCTAATCCGGGATCATAGAGATATGATTGTTGAGCTAAGAGAAGAGCTCAGAGTAGAGAAAGCAAAGAACAAAGAGGACCTGATTCAATCCACTCCAGTAGAAACTCAAGAAGAAACTCGTCATGAGGACACTGCTGAAGGGTCAGCATGACCCCTGGAGTCCCCACTTCACACTGTTCCAAATCAAGAGTCGCATGGGGTACCGGCAAGAGAGGAAAGGGACTTTCAATTTTGGGTCACCATATTTTGTAAACATATGCCTCCGGTGTTCAAAGGGAGGTTTGTTCTGCAAGAAGCTGAAGATTGGTTGAATCGCCTTGAGAAAATCTTTGAGGTTTAAGGATGCCTATCCGAGGTAAAGGCGTGCCTGGCTATCTAAAAGTTAGAAGGCGATGGAGATCGCTGGTGGAGGTATATCTCCCTCACTCTGCGTAGCAGAAATGTGCCGTTGACTTGGGAACCATTCCAGCAAGAATTTAATGAGAAATACTTTCCCAAATCAGTGTGGCTCGAGAAGGGAACAGAATTCCTGAATATCAAACAAGGGGACACGGAAAGCTTTGATGACTATCTGTCCCGTTTCATCTATTTGTCTCGACATTCCTCCTACCTTCAGTATAAGGATCATGAAGAGTGGAGTTCTGACATGCTTATTTAGGGGTTGAGACGTGATCTGAAGAAGTGGTTGGTCACTCATATGTTTACTAAATTCAACAAGGTTGTTGAAGAGTGTAGGATCACAGAAAATAATTTAAGAGAACTATATCCTACTAAAGCTACTAGCCACCGTAGTGAACCTAGTAAGGGTGGTACTTCACATCAGCGAAAAGGATAGGGATCTTCATCTGGGAGTGGTAAAAAGCCTTACCAATCTTGGAGCCGTGATCAGTAGAGAACTTCTTTTACACCATGGATCAATCCTTACTGTAATCAGTCACATGATGGTAGAACTTGTGAGAGTCAAATCATATGCTTCAATTGTAAGCGTGTGGGGCATACTGCTATCGAACTAAAATCTCAAGGCCGAGTATTCTTTATGACCCACGAGTAGGCCCGTAAATCTCCTAAGTTGATACAAGGTAAAATTTGTCTTAATGGCTATTTGTTGCAAGTTCTGTTTGACTCAGGTGCAAGTCACTCCTTCATTGCCTATGATTGTGTGAAGCGCCTAGGATTGCATGTGCATAAATTACCATTTGATCTAATAGTGTCAACTCTGATGGTGAAACAAGGTGACAGAAAACCAAGGTTACAGAAACAAGGTGCCCAAGGTGACAGAAAACCACAATGACAGAAAGACAAAGTTTTTGGGGCAAAATTGTGTGACAAACCACAATGGGGAGTAGGGCAATATGAAAGTAATGATGCCCAAGGATATAAAAGTGCCATAATGGTATATTATACGCAAATGCTACCATATCCTTATAGTTTTCAAGCCTACAACCAAATACCTAACTCCAAACTTTACTAAACAACCCATAATACAAGTAAAAGAGTAAGAACGAGACTCTATTACCTCAAATGTTGGAAAAACCAACAAAGAATCTGAGAAATTAGAGACAAAAGAGGCCCTGTTGATGCCCTAGGTCATAACCTTGTAGCAGACGATTGCAGAATGGGAGAGGAACGAGACAGCAACGGTAGGCAAGGGAGATAAAGGAAGGGAAACTACAAGAGAGGTTAGGGATTTTAGGGGAAAATGGGAGAGGCGTTGTGGAAGGGGAAATCAAAACAGAGGGAATGAGATAAGTGGGGAGTCGGCGGCTTTGGGAGAGGGAAATGAGAAATGAAATAAGAGGGACAGGGTTTTTTAACCTTGTTGTCACGTGTGGGCTGCGGCCCAAAGATGCCCTGGCCGCAGCCCATAACTGTCTGTGCAAAGGTTGGCCGCAGCCAACAATAGATTGGCCGCGGCCCAAATCTCTCTGAGGATTGGTTGGCCATGACCCAAATCTTTCTGTTTACTCATGGGCCGCTGCTAATATTGGCCTGGCCGCAGCCAGTATTCTCAGTTCCATCAACTAGCCTTTCTGCAACCTGAACACACATAGAATATACTGTGCTCTCCTTCCTATGAGCCTCAACACAGCATATTAGAATTAACTTACTTCCACCATACTTCTGCTTGAGATTCACACATTTTTCAACCATTCACCACACATTTGCAAACATACCTCATGATTGAAGTGCATTCATGATCAAAAATTCACTATGCATAACAGAATTTTGACAAGCTTAAGCAAAGACAAGGTACAGTACCTTTCTATTTCATACTACAACCATGAATACATTTTTATCAAAGGTTAGATAAGTGGATAATGGTTATCAACTCAAATCATAATCCTCTCAAATTAGGATCAAGAAAATTATGAGAATTTAGGAACTTCCCTGAAATATGCCTTTCCACAACTAAAATTCTCCACTTTTCCCTTGTACCAAGCTTGCTTCTTCCTTTCTCTATTGGGGGTTCCTCTCCTACCTACAAAAGCAAAAGACCAAACATAAATGTACCAAAAACATACAAAACTGACAAAGATTAAGTTAAGAACTTGGGTTGCCTCCTAAGAAGCGCTTAGTTTATAGTCTTTAGCCCGACTCTTCATGTTGGTCATTCTTCATTAGATAGGGTGATAGTGGACACAAGCCTATCTACATCTCCTCCCCAATAATGCTTCAATCGTTGACCATTAACTTTGAACTGCTCCCCATCTTGACCTTCTAGCTCCACAATACCTTTGTCAAAGACTTGGACCACAGTGAGAGGTCTAGACCATCTATACTTCAATTTACCTGGAAAGATCTTCAACTTAGAGTTGTAGAGAAGCACTCGTTGACCCGGCTCAAAAGATTTAGAGACAATCTTCTTGTCGTGCCACCATTTTTTTCTCCTTGTAATGCTTTAAACTTTCATAGGCATGAAAACGAAATTCTTCAAGTTCATTAAGCTGCAAAAGCCTCTTGTCACCCACCTCTTTTTCATCAAAATTCAGCTTTTTAATAGCCCAATAAGCATTATGCTCCAATTCCACATGAAGATGACAAGCTTTCTCAAAAACCATCTGGTAAGGAGACATGCCGATAAGTGTCTTATACGCGGTACGATAGGCCCATGGTGCATCATCTAACTTCATGGACCAATCCTTTCAAGTGATACCTACATTTTTCTCAAGGATTTTCTTGATTTCTCTATTGGAAATCTCAGCTTGACCATTTGTTTGAGGATGGTAAGCTAAAGACACCTTGTGCTTCACTCAATACTTCCTCAAAAGAGTTTTAAATTGATGGTTGCAAAAGTGGGTGCCTCTATCACTAATGACAGCCCTTGGAGCACTGAAATGAGTGAAAATGTGCTTTTTCATGAATTTGACCACCACTTTAGCATCATTAGTTGGGGAAGCAATGGCCTCAACCCATTTAGACACATAATCAACCGCTACCAGAACGTATTGATTGTTAAAGAATTTGGGAAAAGGTCCTATGAAGTCAATCCCCCACATATCAAATAATTCAACTTCCAACATGCCGTTGAGTGACATTTCATTCTTCCTAGAGATATTACCAACCCTTTGACATTGGTCACAAGATAGAGCAAATTCATAAGCATCCTTGGACAAAGATGGCCAGAGCAATCCAGATTGTAAAACTTTTGTAGCAGTCTTATTACCACCAAAGTGGCTTCCATATTCAGAGGAATGGCAACACTTCAATACTTCTTGTTGCTCACCTTCTGGAACACATCTTTGAATCAACTGATCAGCACAATAGTAAAATAGGAAGGGTTCTTCCCAATGATAGAACTTGACATCATGTAAGAACTTCTTCCATTGGTGATAACTCAAGTCTTCATAAATAATTCCACTCATAAGGTAATTGACTATGTCGGCATACCAAGGAGTTTCAGAATGACAAACAAAAAATAGTTGCTCATCCAAAAAATTTTCATGAATGGGTAAATCTCCATCATATTGAGCTTCAGTACTCAACCTAGACAGGTGGTCGTCAACTTGATTTTTAGAGCCTCTTCTATCCACAATCTCAAGATTCAATTCTTGCAAGAGCAAAACCCATCGAATCAACCTTGCTTTAAAGTCCTTCTTACCAAAGAGGTACCTAAGTAAGGAATGATCAGTATGAACAACAACCTTGGCACCAATCAAGTAAGGCCGAAACTTGGTAAATGCATACATTATGGCCAAAAGTTCTTTCTCAGTGGTAATGTAGTTTTCTTGAGCATCATCTAGCATCTTGCTTGCATAGTAGATAGGATGGAAGAATTTATCCTTTTTCTGCCTAAGCACAGCTCCCATGGCATAATCACTAGCATCACACATCACTATAAAGGGCAAACTCCAATCCGGAGCCATAATAATAGGAGTAGTTACAAGTCTTCTTTTCAACTCTTTAAAAGCTTTCAAGCATGCATCATCAAACTTGAACTCGGTATCCTTCTTAAGTAAGGAACAGAGCGACTTAGTGATTTTAGAGAAATCCTTTATGAACCGTCTATAGAATCCGATATGGCCCAAAAAACTTCTCACACCTTTAACATTGATAGGAAAAGGAAGTTGTTCAATCACCTCTATCTTTGCCCGATCAACTTCCAAACCATTCTTGGAGACACGATGGCCTAAAACAATGCCTTCTCTTACCATAAAGTGTTATTTCTCCAGTTGAGCACAAGATTAGTGTCTTCACACTACTTCAAGACTCGAGTTAAGTTGGCTAAGAATTCCTCAAATGAATCACCGAACACGGTGAAGTCGTCAATGAACACTTCCATGATGTACTCTATCATATCCTCAAAGATAGCCATCATACACCATTGGAATGTAGCTAGTGCATTATAAAGGCCAAAGGGCATGTGCTTGAAAGCGAAGGTACCATATGTGCATGTAAATGTGGTCTTCTCTTGGTCCTCTGGTGCTATTGCTATTTGGTTGTACCCCAAATAACCATCAAGAAAGCAAAAGAATTCCCTTCCAGCTAGTTTGACCAACATTTTGATCAATGAAAGGCAATTGGAAGTGGTCATTACGAGTAGCCGTATTGAGTTTACGGTAATCCATGCACACTATCCATCTGGTCACGGTGCGAGTGGGAATGAGTTCGTTATGGGTGTTAGCTACTATAGTCATACCGCCCTTTTTGGCGACGAATTGGACTGGGCTCACCTAAGAACTATCAGAAATAGGATATACAATGGCACTATCAAGCCATTTAAGAAGCTCCTTCTTTACTACCTCCTTCATAATGGGGTTGAGTCTTCTTTAATGTTCAATGGAAGGCTTATGATTTTCTTCCAAAAAGATCTTGTGCATTCACATAGAGGGGCTAATGCCTTTGATATCAGCAATTGTCCACCCAATAGCCCTTTTATGAGCTTTTAAGACTTCAACTAATTGCTCCTCTTATTGTATAGTGAGATTCGAACAATAATCACCGGAAAAGTGTTGTTGGAACCCAGATAACCATATTGCAAATGAGATGGCAATGCCTTCAGCTCAAGTGAAGGTGGTTCCTCTAAAGAAGATTTCAACTTTGGTCTATTAGTTGAACCCAAATCATGTGACTCAAATGGTATCCTCCTTTCAAAATAAGAAGTAGTTGCATCCATAATAGCCTTGCATTCGACTACATCCAAACCCTCAGAATCAACATCAAGAAGAGCGGCTTCAAGGGGGTCTTCAATAATAGAGGTCTCAAATTCCTCTTGTGTGACAAAACCAATCATATCAAGAAAGAAACATTCTTCATGCACATGAGGAGTCTTCATCAATTGATTCATATTAAAGGTAACTTGCTCATCAGCTACCCTTAAAGTCAACACACATTTCTCCACATCTATCAAAGTTCTAGCCGTAGCTAAAAATGGCCTTCCTAGCAGTAAAGGCATTTCTCTATCCGGATCAAAGTCAAGTCCAATAAAATCAGCCAGAAATATGAACTTATCAACCTTAATTAAGACATCTTCAATAACCCCTTTAGGATAAGACAAGTTTCTATCGGCCAATTGCAAAGTAACCGTGGTGGTCTAGTATCACCTAGTCCCAACTTGTTGAACACAGACAAAGGCATAAGATTGACACTAGAGCCAAGATCACATAAGCCATTCCCTAAGAATTTACCCCCAACATGACAAGGTATAGAGAAGCTCCCAAGATCCTTTAATTTATGTGGAAGTTGCTTGATAACATCAGTGAAGCTTTTGGTGACGGCCACCGTCTCAAACTCATTAAATCTTCTTTTCTTTGAGATGACATATTTCATGAACTTGGCATATTTAGGCATTTCCTCTAAGGCTTCCACAAAGGGAATGTTGATATGCAATTACTTGAATATCTCAAAGAACTTCTTGAATTGCCTATCTTCTTGATGTTTCTTGAGCCTTTGTGGAAAAGCGGGTGGTGGGACATATCGTGGAGGAGAAGTATTTATCTTTCTTTTCTTCTCTTCCATATTTTTAGGAGCAATGGGCTTGCATGACACCACATCATTTAGAGTTACTTCAATTTGCTTCCTCTTCTTGTTTTCCTCTTCTTTGACCACAATCTCTTCAGCAACCTCTTCATCAATGTTAAGATATTCCACAACATGATCCTTTGGCTTTGTTGTAGCTTTACCCATACTTGGAACATTAGGTAAAGTCTTGCCACTTCAGAGAGTAAGAGCCTTGAATTCTTCTTTACCATCTCACTTAGGATTGGGAATAGTATTACTTGGAAGACCATTTCTTGGTTGAGCACTGAAATGGGAACCAATTTGGCCCATTTGTATCTCAAGGTTCTTGATAGTCGTGTCATGAAGAGAAACTGTGCCAACTAGGACTTCTTGACCTTTGATAAGTTGCCTCAATAGTTTATTTGTCTCAGAATTACCCTCTTATGGCTTTTATGGTTGTTCAAAACCCGGTGGACGCATTGGCTTACTAGGAGAAGCATAGTGATTAATTGGATTC
Organism: Inga leiocalycina; assembly: GCA_963242795.1. Lineage (NCBI taxonomy): Eukaryota > Viridiplantae > Streptophyta > Magnoliopsida > Fabales > Fabaceae > Inga > Inga leiocalycina. The sequence continues at coordinate 37,359,236 of OY725331.1, forward strand.
TCACTAGGTCTATTCCTCCAAGAGAAGTTAGGATGATCCCTCATACCCTTGTTGTAGGTATTAAAGTAAGGGTTGCCACGTGGATAATGTTGATTATTGTTCAAATAACTCACAGACTCCATAGTGTGATAACATTCTTCATAGGAGTGAGCTTCTCCACATATTTTGCAAGAAGGACTTGGAGCTTGGATAGCATTCACTTGCTTGGAAGAATTTTTCTCCATTTTCAACTCGAGTTGATCAAATCACTTAGCAAGTGCTTCAAGTTGAGCAGCAATTTCTTTAGATATATTGGAACTACTAGAAGGATTTGGTTCCTTATATGTTCTATAGGTAGAACGTGATTTTTCAGATTGTTGCAAGGAACTAGAAGTAATGTCCTCATACAACTGTGAGATATCACAAACTCTCATCTTGCCAATTCCACCATTAGGAGCATTATCGAGCATATTGGAAGTGGGCACATCAAATCCAGCCGTAAAGGCTTAGAGCAAAACATAGGTCTTTTATTCATGGTTGGGGCAACTATGCCATAGCTCCTTGAATCTCTCCCATGCTTGATGAAAAAGTTCTCTAGGCTGTTATTGAAAACCCAAAAGTTCAGCTCTTTGAACTATCCATATACCGCTTGGAATGAACCTTGCCTTGAATTTAGATGCCATTTCATCTCAAGTAGTGATGGAGTTTGGAGGTAGAGTAGTAAGCCAAGCTCTTGCCTTCTTGTCAAGTGATAGAGGGAAGAGTCACAGTCTGACTGCATCCGAAGTTACTCCTTGAAATTTGAAGTTCTCACACACTTGTACAAAGCATGTCGAATAGTCAGTAGGGTCTTCATTCTGAGTTCTCGAAAACAAGCGAATCATTTGGAGTATTTGAAGCATAATCGGCTTCAACTCATTTTGAGCTTGAATAGCAGGAAAATGGATGCTAAATTGATAAGTGGAGTTTTCTCGCTCCATGTATTCATCCAAGGTGCGCTCCAAGTCATCATCATTAGGATTGGCCATATTGTAATATGGATGAGGCTGAGGCGGTAGTCTCGATTGCTCTGGTGCAGGTAAAGGTTCAGGTCTTTGGATAGGTTGCACTTGAGGTGGAGTCTCTGATTCAGTTTCAAAGTCTTCAGAAAAATATTCTTCAACAACACCGCCAAGAACGATCTCCAAATTAGCTTGCATATGGAGCTCAAATACCTACAAGTCAAAAATCCTAAAACGAGTATCAAACTTATCACAAATAATGACTAAAATAATAAAAACAAGAAAGAGAGCTATGGTTATAACTATACTTAAAAACAAAGCAAATTAAGAAAGTAAAACAAGAAGAGAAGGGTTCAAGTATAATCAAGCACACAATTACACTAATTAACTCAAGAGACTTTAGTCAATAGCCCCCAGCAACGGCGCCAAAAACTTGTTCGCCATTTAGCTTCCACAAGTATACGGGTCGCAAGTAATAAAGTAATGAGTAAAGATCGTTCCTACGAGGACTACGACAAAAGTAAATCAATGAGTGCAATCATGTGTTCAATTAGGTTGAATGGATTCAATTGAAATCAATTAAGTTGAACCAAAACATGTTGTGTGGGAAAAAGAAGTTTCAAAAGATATTTTGATAAAAACTAAGAATTACTAAATAAAACTCTAATTCTTGTGAATTCAATCAATTATAATAAGCCTAGGATTGTTCATTCCCTTTGTATTTCATAAACTTAATTCCTTTCCTTTCCAAGAATACTTTCATGGGATATATATATGTCAGTCTAAATTGATTAAGCTCCATCAAGTCATAACCAAACTTATATCCTCCATTAACATGCACAATCTCTTACTGCAGTTAAGGGAGAATAATCATTTAGTAACCACCTTAATTTGACAATGCTAGGTTAATAACTATATCTCTATGTTACTAACAAATTATCTGTTTAGTTCTTAAACTTCAAGTCTAGCATAATTCTACCAAAGTTTTACAAATAAGTTAACTCTCTCAAGATTAACTTAGATGAACAAATCATCCACAGTGATGGCCAGTCACAAATAGCAGTGAAAATAGGGTAAAATTGACATATATATGCCATTAGACACTTAAAGATAGAAGGAATAAAGTTTAATCCATACAAATGTTTATGAGCAATTCTAGAATAAACGTTTAGCTGCTCAGGTTAACGAAATGAATGCACAAATACAAAGCATGAACTGCCATATCAGCACAAGGAAGAAGAAAGGGAAGGAAATCAAGATAACTAATGAAAACCAGCTCAAATCTCTGTAAAATCTCCAATCCCCACTTGATTTCCCTTGCTTTATGGCGAACTCAAGCTTATAGGAGTGTCACAGCCACCTCTCATGTATTTTCAGATCAGATCCCCCCTCTTTTATACCCACTGGATGTCAAAATGTATAGCACCTTTATCGGTGGTTGCCCGTAGCCAATAACTTAGTGACCACTTTTGGACCGTGGCCCAAAGATGATTGACCGTCCCCAGAATGTTTCTGTGCTCCTGTGGGCCGTGGCCAACGTATTAACTGGCCGCAGCCAGTAACCTTGCAATGCAAATTTTTGTTCTTTCAAGCTCTGTTCTCATTTCTTCTTGTATTTCCCTGGCATTGTAGATGGCTTCAGCTTGATTTCACCTTCTTTTCATTGAATTTGTCTTTCTTTGGTTCCAGCTATAACTGAATCTTTATCCTTTGAACACAAAGAACTCACAAAAAATCTCAGTTTGGTAAGCATAATAGATATTCGCGTATTTCCCCCACATTTACACTCTTTCTATGCCAAGCATGTATAGAATATATTTCTTCTATTTTATTACTCTCAAATGCCCACTAGTACATGAAAATGCGGGAGAAATAAGAAGAAATGTGCAATTCTGACAAGAAATTCATGAGGTTAACAAAGACCATCACTGGCAGTTGTATATGTTAACTCGAGTGATCACTAGAGTAAGGAACACTGTTACTCGAGTAATGTTGAAAGAAAATGTTTTTGGAAGCACTGCCAAAATTTGGAAGATGTTACTCGAGTAGCTACTCCAGTAATCTACAAAGTTATATAGACCCTTACTCAAGTAACCACTCAAGTAATACATGAGAAAAAGGCATTACTCCAGTAGCCACTCGAGTAACCAAGTCAAAAATTTTCCAGTAGCTCTCAGCCAAGAAATGCAACAATTTACTCGAGTAACCACTCTAGTAACCATGTGAGAAAAAGGAATAACTTAGGGGAGCACTCCAGTAATCTCCAGAGTTATTTGAAGCATTGCTCGAGGGGTCACTCGAGTAATCAGTTAAACAAAGAACAAGTACTCTTGGCCAAGAATTTGAAGCAATTACCCGAGTGAGTAATCAAGGAATCTATAAAGTTATTTGAAATTTACTCGAGCGATCACTCGACTAAGGTTTGAGGAAACGGCATGGCCATTCGAGTAATAGGCTTACTGAAGGAAGCACCAAAGTAACTTGTGAGGGAAAGATATGGCCACTCAAGTAGCCACTTGAGTAATCGGGTATTTCCAAGATTTGTGATGTATTTCACTCCATGTCTTACCCAAGTAATATCTTATGAAAAATGTTGAATTACCCACTGCTATATTTTTTATAAATTTACTAAAGGGACTACTCGAGTAATAAGAATGATCACTCGTATAGCCACTTGAGTAATGAAGTCCAAAAATCATGTTTTTAATCAAATGTTTATTAAATTGTTTTCTATATGATTAACTCTTCATTACACTAGTATTATAAGTACATTTACAGAGAAATAATGAAAGATCATGCCAGAAGTGAAAAGTCAAATAAAAGTCTGAACGTTCACCTACCGTTACCTACCGCAAATGGATAGTTTTAAAATTTGGAGAATGTTCAACCGTTGCTGCGCGACTCTAACAGACATTTTTGAATTGCTTCCAACAGACACTACAAATCATCTATATATATGGAGCATTAAAGAGCAGAAAACAAGAACTGAGGACACACTAACATACATTGATCAACATACTCTTTGTGCTTTATCTTCTTATACTCATTCATTGTACTTCAGTGATTATACATTTGCTCTGTGAGAGAGTTTTTTTACATTACAAACCTAATATTTGTTATTAAGACAACTTAAGGTTGTGGAACCTTGAGTTGGGGATTTGATTGCAACATGTAAGGGGGAGCGACTGTCCAGGTGAAGGAACTTGCTGTGTACTTAGGTGCCAAGAACCCACTGAATCTTGGAGAATATAGTGAAACTCTCAAAGAAGCTCTGAGGATTAGACGTAGGTCAAAGTGGTTGTGGCCGAACCAGTATAATTCCCAGTGTATACTTCGGTGATATTTCTCTTTGCTTTCAACTGCTTTAAATATTCTGTCAATTTTCTTATACGCAACAAAATGTTTGGTATCACCCAATTCACCCCACCTCTTGGGTGAAACGCTTGCACTAATATTTAGTATCAGAGCAAAGGTCTTCTTGTTAAAGTTTAACAGCCTAAGAAGGATCAAATGGCAAGCATGGGTGAAGGCATTCTTCCCGACGGAGCTTCTATCACATGACCTCTGAGTTTCAATGGTGAACACTTCTCATTCTGGAAAGTGAAGTACAGAGTCTTCAAAATGGCTACTGAATATGGGCTATGGGATGTGATTAAGAGTGGAAACTACAAACCTGAAAAGATTGTTGATTCACAAAGAGTTCCCAAGACACCAATAGAATATGATGAGAATGACAAGAAACTCATTACACTCAACAGCACAGCAATTCTAATGATTCAAGGTGCCTTGAGTCAAAATGAGTACTTCAGAATCTGCATACTTCTAACAGCTAAAGAAATATGGGAAGCCTTGGAAATAGCTCACGAAGGAACTTCGAGAATAAAAGAAAATAAGATCAATACTCTGGTTACTGAGTTTGATTTACTTTTAATGAAATTAGGTGAGTCAATAGCTGAATTTGAACTTAGATATACTCACCTTGTTAATCAACTTGCAGCACTTAGAAAAGTCTATGATCTATATACCCAAGTACAGAAGATTTTAAATATTCTTTCTAAAGACTGGGAGGCAAAAGTCACTACAATTGAGGAAGCAAAAGGTGAATCAATACGATCGGTTGCTTCTCTATTCGGAAGCCTTTCTGAATATGAAAGCAAATTAAAGTTCAAACAAGAACTAGATGATATTGGTGATAAGAAGAAAAGAGGTCTAGTACTAAAAGCAAAAGAAGAAGAACAAGATGAAGATGAAGAGCTTAATGATGATGAAATGGGCCTAATCATAAAACCATTCAGAAAGTTTTACAAGAAAGGCCAATGATTCAAAAACTTTCAGAAAGGAGGAATAATCAATAAAGAACACATCATCTGCTATGAATGTGGAAAGTTAGGACATTTCAAATCAGAATGTCAAGAACTGATTCAGAAGAATAAAGAAAAGAGAAAAGGAAAATTCTACAACAAGAAGAAAGCCTTTATATCTGCCATATGGGGAGATAGTTCTTTTGATGTAGAAAGCGATGAAGAGGAAGTAGCCAATATCTGTCTAGTTACTCAAGAGGAAACATAAGAAGAGGTAACTGATTCTGATCCTACCTGTGATGAATTACTTTCCGAATATAATGCTTTACATTCTGAATTCATCAAAGTAGTTAAAGAACTAGTTGTTTTCAAAAAGAAAAACAAAGTTCTTGAAGTAGAACTTAAAGAGAATTTTGAAAAGGATTGTGAAAACTATACTTCTTTGAAAAAGAAAAACACTGATCTTACTAAATCTCTTGAAAAATTGACTAAAGGAAGTGAAATGCTAAATGTAATTTTAAAAGCTAAACGATTTGTGAATGATCGATCTGGAAGAATGGAAAGGTAAAATTTGGAGGAAATCAATCCGGAAAGATAGCAGGAATTGGTGAAATAAAAAACGATAAAGGAATACAAGTCAAAGATGTATATTACGTTGAAGGCTTGTGTCATAATTTGCTGAGCGTAAGTCAAAGTGCAGATAAAGACAACTGGATAATATTTGATTTAGAGGAATGTTTGATTGTCAACAAGAAAGACTTACAACTTGATAAGAAAAATATCAAGGTAAAGCTCAGAGCAAAAAAGTGAAGGTAACTGCTATACACTTGATATCAATAGAAATAACTCTGAAAATTATTTTCTGAGTAATGCCGATGAAAGTTGGTTATGGCATAGAAAACTGGATCATATCAACATACACCAACTGGGCAAACTACTCAAAAAGGATTTAGTTCTTGGATTACCCAAAGTAATTTTTAAAAATGATTTGATTTGTGACGCATGTCAAAAGGGTAAACCAACTAAATCATCTTTCAAATCGAAAAATGAAATTACAACAAACCAACAGCTTTAATTGATATAAATGAATTTAGTTGGTCCAGCAAGAGTTAAAAGCCTTGGTGGCAACTTATATTCATTGGTCATTATTGATGATTTCTGTAGATTTACATGGACTATTTTTCTATCATCAAAAGATGAAACCTTTGCAGAATTCATTGTTTTCGCCAAGAAAGTGCAAAATGAGAAAGGTATGTCTATTACAGGTATCAGGACAGATCATGGTGGAGAGTTTGAAAATCAAGCCTCTGAAGAATATTGTGATACAAATGGTATTGATCACAATTTCTTTGCTCCAAGGACACCTCAACAAAATGGAGTTGTGGAATGTAAGAATAGAGTGCTCACTGAAATGGCTAGAGCAATGCTGAATGAAAAGAATGTGTCTCAAGTTTTCTGGGCTGATGTAATGAGCACAGTATGCTATATTTCAAATAGAGCCTACATTAGAACAAAACTTGGAAAGACACCATACGAGCTATATAAAGGAAGGAAGCTAAACCTTGCTCATTTACACATCTTCGGTTGTAAGTGTTTCATTCATAATAATGGTAAAGATAACTTAAGAAAATTTGATTCTAGAATAAATGAAGGAATTTTCCTAGGATATTCTAACTGAAGTAAGGCATAAAGAATTTTCAATAAACGAACATGTGTTGTTGAAGAATTAATTCACGTTGTATTTGATGAATTTGAATCTTCTGACAAAACCATTGATAATGAGCAGGAAGTTGTTTTAAATCAAGAAAATGGTTAATCTATTTCTAAATCTCTTATTCCAGAAGTTGATTAAACCAAGGAAGAAGATCAGTCACTAGGACAACCTAAAGCCTGGAAATACAATAGGAGTCATCCTCAAGATCAAGTCATGAGATGTGAATGAAGGAGTCATAAATAGAAATAGAATTTTCAATGAAGTGAGTTTTTCTACATTCATTTATGAGATTGAACCTTCTAATATTGACGAAGCCCTATCAGACAATGATTGGGTTATATCAATGCAAGAAGAATTAAACCAATTTGAAAGAAATCGAGTTTCGGATTTGGTGCCCTAACTTAAGGATCATTCGATCATTGGCACTAAATGGGTATTCAAGAACAAACTTGATGAATCCATAATTATTTTTAGAAACAAGGCAAGATTGGTGGGCAAAGGCTATAATCAGGAGAAGGAATTGATTATGAGGAAACGTATGCTCCAGTGGCTAGATTGGAAGCTATACGGGTACTCTTAGCCTTTGCATACATCAAAGGATTCAAACTCAATCAAATGGATGTAAAGAGTGCATTTTTAAATGGCTACATCATGGAAGAGGTATATGTAGATCAACCTCCAGGTTTCAAAGATGTAACCAAACCTGACCATGTTTTCAAACTCAAAAAGGCTTTGTACGGTTTAAAACAAGCTCCTAGAGCATGGTACGAAAGGCTCAGTAAATTTCATATTTATCAAGGTTTTATATGAGGAAAATTTGATACAACACTTTTTACAAAATGAAAACGTGATTATATATTAATTGTGCAAATATATATTGATGATATAGTTTTCGGTGCTACTAACAAAACTGTGTGCAAAAAACTTTCTGAGATAATGCAGGGGGAGTTTGAGATGTCAATGATAGGAGAATTGAATTTCTTTCTCGGTTTGCAAATCAAACAAAGAAAGAATGGAATTTTCATATCTCAAACAAAGTATCTAAAAGAGCTATTGAAGAAGTATAGATTGGATGAAGCAAATGGAATGGACACACCCATGAGTTCAACCACATTGCTTGATGCAAATGTCAAGGGAAAAGATTACAACATCACAAAATATAGAGGAATGATTGGATCATTACTCTATCTCACTGCAAGTAGGCCTGATATTCAATTCAGTGTGGGCATATGTGCAAGATATCAATCAACACCAAAAGAGTCACATGCTAAAACCGTCAAATGTATCTTCTGATATCTTGCTGACATGGTAGAATTGAGTCTCTGGTATCCCAAAGGAATAAGTGAATATCTAGTTGCATATTAAACTCTGATCATAGAGGATGCAAGACGAATAGAAAGAGTACGATTAGACAAGGCCAGTTTCTTCAAGGCTCACTTGTGTCATGGTTTAGCAAGAAACAAACTACATTGTCTCTTTCATCAACGGAAGCTGAGTAAGTTGTAGTATCAAGTTATTGTGCACAAGTAATATGGCTAAAGCAACAACTTCAGGATCTTGGTATTTATTTGAAAGACACACCAATATACTGTGACAACACTAGCACGATAAGCTTGGCAAAGAATCCTGTTCAATATTCCAAAACTAAGCATATTGATGTTAGCCATCACTTCATTAGAGACATGTCTAAAAGAAAGATGTCAAAGTGATATTCATTCCAACTCATCTTCAACTAGCTGATATCTTCACAAAACCTCTTGTAAAAATCAATTTTTATATATTAGACGAGAATTGGGAATGGTAAATCCCAATGAATATTAAGTTATTTAGTGTTTACAAAATGTTAGATGATATTATTTATTGATGTTTTGATGATTACTAATTTAAGTATCGGAGTTTCTTGAAATTTGTTTTGCAGGATCATGATATTCTGTTTTAGAGTATGAAAAGCAGAGATTAACAAAGGATAACATTACTGGAGGGACAACTTCAAGTAATGAGTATTACTGGAGTGACACCTTGAAGTAATGGATGCATTACTCAAGTAGCCACTCAAGTAAACAACTTAGAAATGTGCTAGTGAAGCACTAATTTCAAATGAAATGGCACAACAGTTGGAAATGAACAGTTAGAAGGTGAAGAAACAGATTACCCGAGAGAGGCCTCGAGTGAACTTCAACGTTACTCGAGTAAGGCCTCGAGTGAACCTATGTGCAAATCTCAAATTTACTGAGTTTCAACTCAAATCTGTCCTTAAGAGCCATCAAATGATTAAAGGAATATTCATGGGTAATTACAATATTATTCATGCCAGGTACGCACTTGAATTCACTGCATTTTAAAATTTCTGGTACGATCACTGAGTAGCCACTAGAGTGAAGCTAATGATCACTCGAATAAGCCTCGAGTGATGTCAGGCTTTGGGGTTATTTCAGTCGATACTCGGTCATTTCTCACAAAATCGCCTCGAGTGATTCTCTAAGTGCCCTCACAAAAGCTTTTCAAAATCTTTTTCTCTTCCCATAACCGTGAAAACCCAGTGATCTATGCTCACAAAAACCTCTCAGATTGCCTGAATCTTCTGCCATGTACCTCGCGACTCTCAAACTCTATTTTTTAGAAATTCTTGTCTTTCTCAAATCACAATGGTATCTCCTAATCTTAGCACTCCTTCTAAGTCCTCTGAACCATATCAACCCTCTGATTCTCTTTCATCTCCTCCTACTAAGAAAAGAAAAATCTCTCCTAAACCTAAAGCCAAAACTAAACCACAACCTAAGCCTAAGGTGAAAGGGGTTGTCATTAAGGAGCCCATTGCCACAAGAGCTCAATCCAAGAAGAGTTTACCTCCAGGAAGTGGCAAAGCAACAAAAGAGCCATCTCCTCTTCCTTCTAATTCATCCAACACTCCCACATTCTCTCCAAAACCTCTAAAAAAGCCCAAGATTGTTGAGAAGCTTACCAAAGTCATGGTAGGCATGCTTGAGGCAGCTTTTCAATCTAAGGAAGCAAAGAAAGGGCAATCTTCAAGGCAAACAGAAGAGAGGGATGAAGAAATCACATTTCCTCCAAAGAGATTCAATGTGAGCAAGCTTGAGGAATCTCAGAAGTATCTAAGTCACTTTGCAGGAAGAAATGTGTGCAAGATGCATTACATTGACTATAGGGTTCTTCAAGATGTATTGAAATTCGATCTGAGTCCCTATCTTGATTCCTAGATGCCCTGGCTCTCTGTTTAATTCCTATTTTGCACCAAAGTCATGAGGCATTTTTATTGTAACCTTGAACCTATAAATGATCCCATTAGGAAGTCTGTCGAAGAAGAAATGACTTCTAAGGTCAGAGCACAGAGAATTTTAATCTCACCTTCCAGAATCAATACCTGGTTAGGAATAGAGAACCCTTCTGATGATGATTATCCTATTATGATTCAAACCAGCTGTCTTCTATCCTAAGACTTGGTGAGATAGTGGGACCCCTCGATTTCAATCCAAGTGATATGAGTGATTTTCATAAAGTCGTATGGTATATCTATTCTAGAGCCATAGTGAACAAATCTAATAACTTCACTCATTTCATTGAAAGGGACTTTAGAAAATTCTCCTCATTGATTCTCAAAGAATAAAAGGACTTGAGAGAATATATCTTTGTTGAGATCAAGAGATATAGGTATGAAGGAAAACCTACTACTCTAATGCCTTATCCTCAACTTATTTCCTTGTTCCTTAAGAAGAATAAGATTTGGTACTTGGAGAGTAAGGAGATGATTGAGAGGATAGCACCAGTTGGGAGGAATCAAATTGGAAAATTGAACATTGAGATTCCTCTGAAGACTCCTCTAGAAGCAAGTCCCAAGAAGAAGAAGACTGACACAACAACTAGTCGAATGGATGACACACAGTCTTCTGCTCTAGTCAACACATCTTCTCCATCTTTCTTTGGTGCCACAATGCAAACATTCATGGAGAACATTCTGAAGAGTTTTCATATTGACTTTGCGAATACCAATGCGGAGTTGGTAACCTATATAAATGAGAAGATAGGACAACTGTTGGAGAGGATGGATAAGAGGCATGAAGAATTGCTAGCTAAACAACGTGCCCAGGGTGAGCTTCTGAGATCCATTGTTGTTAGACTTGATGCTATGGCATCTAGCTCCTCTATTCCTAGTCCTTCTATTACTCCTGAGCTCATACCTATCTCTGAACCTGGACCATATATACCCACTAAGCATAGACCCTCTGAGATTGGACCCAGTAATGTCTTGTTCTCTATGCCTCACCCCGACACATCCGAGTCAATCCATATCACCACTGATGATCCACCTCAGCTTGTTCAGCCAGAGCCCATATCTACTCCCATTGTATAACCTACACATATTGAGGAGGTGCTTGAGTCTTCACTGGTAACTATAGACAAAGTAGAAATTACTTCTCTGGTTCCTCACCCATAATCTCCGGTGAATCCTCCAGAGATCTTCAGACACCCCCAGTGTACCTTCTTGACCCTGAACCATCATCTTCAGATCCTTCAAGTTCAGATGGTTCACATAAATCATTGGCATTTCCTGTCACTCCTATCTCAGTAACCAAGCCACCTACTCCTCCTCATGATTGATTCCACCTTTATGATGAAGACAAAAAGGGGGAGAAGAGCCTTAGTGATTTTGTGATGAATGGCTAAGTAAATGTATTGGGATTTGGGTGTACGGGGCTTTAGGGCGCTTTTAAGCTTTTATTTTTCAATTCTAAAGTTTGATTATGTAATTAATTCTTTTTTATGTAATTTTTTTCTTTATGCTATTAAAGTTAAATTTCATTGAAGTTATATTGCTTTGAGGGACTAATGAGTTTTTGATTGTGTACACAAGGTGAACAAGTAAATAAGAACAAAAACTTTAAAAAGATCTTTAATAGGCTATTTCAAAAGAGTTTTCAAGTTTAAATTGTGTTAGATATGAATAGTTTTGGTGATGTCAAGTATTAAGAGCAAAAAGTTTGTATGATATACTTATTCCCTACATTGACTAACTACTATATTTAATGTTGTATATCTTGTAGATTAGTCATAAACCCGATGGTGGGTTGATGTTATAATGCCTCATATTGTGGAGAATGATCATCAAGAAGAAAATCAAGAGACAAGGGATTGAAGAAAGAAGGCATTGCAAGAACTAATGGGAATATCAAGCAAAGATTGAAGAAGATTGAAGATATTCAAGAAGACATCTAATTGGGCTATGAAGAGTGATCATCAATTCAAGAAGATATCTAGTTGGGTGATGAAGAATGATCATCAAGAGAAAAAACTAGAAGAAAGAGATTGAAGAAAGAAGAACTTGTAAGATCAAATGAGAATATCAAGATTCAAGCTCTTAGAAGTGATACTGATGGTTGGAATGGGTCAATATGAAGCTAAAATGATGTATATGGAAGTTATGGGACCTCCGAGGATGATTACTCGAGTAGAGGATGATTACTCGAGTAATCACTAGAGTAATATAGCATTGCCACATTTTAGAGGTGATTACTCGAGTGGCTACTCTAGTCTGCAGAGTTACTTAAAGATCACTCGAGTAGTCACTCGAGTAATGGTACTCTGTTTTTTGTGCGTCAGGATAGAGGTTCGGTATTTTGGGTATATCTCTTTAACCACACGTATGATTGATCTAAAACTAGAGGCATATGAAACTAGACTCCCAACACGAACTACGGACACCAAGATCACATTAAAAGGAGTTAAGATGAGAGAGATATGATCTGTTGAAGTTGACACATGAATCAGCATCTTGTACAAGAACAAGATTCGGTATTTTGGACATAACTCTCCAAAAACATATCAGACTGAGTCGAAACTAGTGCCATATGAACATAGACTCAAAGAGCTTTCTAAGGATATATAATTTGTCACATTGCAAGTTATATACTAAGATCTATGCCTTCTGGAAGTTGATGCTCGTGATTTCAGACTTTGTCTAAATGCAGAAGATATTCTTTGGATCATAACTTTCTGTACAAAATGAGTTTGGAGGTGATTCTTGTTGCATTGTAATGTAGATTATTAGGGCTTTCCAATAATAAATAATTTGCCATGTTTCGAATCAAAATCGAGAATTCACTTGAAGTGCTTACTTGAGTAATATACAGAAGTATTTGAAATCTACTCAAGGGACTACTCGAGTAAGGTATGAAGAAAAGCAAGGCCACTTGAGTAACCACTCAAGTAACTAGATTACCAGAGTCAGCACCCGAGTAATCTGCAGTTTTATTGGGAAGCTTACTCGAGTGAGCACTCGAGTAATGCAGTTGAAAATGCTCTCGGCCAAGATTTGAATGATATCACTCGTGGGACCACTCGAGTAATATGCAAAGTTATTTAAGAGCTTACTCGAGGGATCACTCTAGTAACCAGAGAAGAAATCTTCCAGTAGCTCTCGGCCTGGAAATAACTCACATCACTCGAGGGACTACTCGAGTAACCATATAAGACAAAGTAACATCACTCGAGGGATCACTCGAGTAATGAAGTAGGAAATGCTCTCGGCCAGATTTTGAATGAGATTACTCGAGGGTTCACTCAAGTAATGACTAAGGCTTACTCGAGTGACCACTCGAGTAATGCTTCCCAGGAATACATAGCAACGTTCTGAAGCTTTTGAAAATCATGGGATTAATTATATAACTCAGTCTTCTTGCTTCCAATCACTCTTACACTTCATTATATTAGTATTTAATGTGTTTCTCCAGGAATACAGTGAAGAGATGATGTGAAGAGACAAAATTTGACTTTACGAAAGCGCAGTGTCAATGTTCGTAACGGCTAGTTTTCAAATTCAAGCAAATAGACGAACAAAGCAACGGGACTCAACAGATAAGTTGAAATACTCACAATAGTCATATCCTACTCAACTATAAATACGAAGATTCAAGCAGACAAAACCAACACAGAACATGATAAGATTATGAATCATCCACTTCAACCCAACTACTCTCTGTTCTTATCCATTTTCTATATCATGTATATTTGAGAGAGAGATTATTTTCATTGTGCTTCAGTATTCATCTATTCACTTTTGAGAGAGAAGATTGACTATAATGTTTCATCATCAAAGTTGTATCCTTACGGGGTGTGTAAGGGAGAGTAACTCAGTTGTGACCTTACGGTGTGTAAGGGGGAGTAACTCGGTGAGATATTTGTAAACGGCTTCACAAGTGCCCAGCTACACTTGTAGGTTGTAAAGGCATTTCTTGTCCCTAGATTAAACAAGAAGATAGTGGATTTGAAAATCTAAGGAGGAGCCTGGGGACTGGACATAGGCCATCACAAATTAGACCGAACCAGGATAAATCATAGTTTGCACACACTCTTCCTTAAACTCTTATATTTCCAGCATATATTAACTGTTGATTTATGATTCATTACTTTCATATTTATTGCTTCCTCTAAGATGCAAAAAGATTTTCAAAGTTCTTAAGATTTTTATCTTACACCCAATTCACCCCCCTCTTGGGTGTTAGCCGGTTCTAACAAATTGAACAAAAGATTTCATATGAAAAGTATTTGAGAAGCATATGTTTGAAAACTCAATTTCAAAAACTTTGTTCAAAATCACCAAGTTTTGTCATCATCAAAAAGGGGGAGAATGTTAGATCCCATATGTTTTGATGATAACAAAGATTAGACTAATGATAAAAGAAGATATGATAACAAACGAATTTGAACAAAGTAAATAAATGGCAAAGCATTACTTAAAGTAAGCACTAGAGTAATGAAGAAGAATTGAGAGGAAGAATAAAGGAAGACCATCAATAGCAATTGTATATGTTTACTCGAGTGATCACTCGAGTAAGGAACACTATTACTCGAGTAATGTTGGAAAAAAAAATTTCGAAAGCACTACCAAAATTTGGAAGATGTTATTCGAGTAGCCACTCGAGTAATCTGCAAAGTCATATAAACCCTTACTCGAGTGACACATGAGAAAAAGGCATTACTCGAGTAGCCACTCGAGTAACCAGGTCAAAAATTTTCTAGTAGCTCTCGACCAAGAAATACAACAATTTACTCGAGTAACTATGTGAGAAAAAGGCATAATTCGAGGGAGCACTCCAATAATCTCCAGAGTTATTTGAAGCATTGCTCGAGGGGTCACTCGAGTAATTAGGTAAACAAAGAACAAGTACTCTCGGCCAAGAATTTGATGCAATTACTCGAGTGAGTGATCGAGGAATCTGTAAAGTTATTTGAAATTTACTCGAGGGATCACTCGGGTAAGGTTTGAGGAAACGGCATGGCCACTCAGTAGCCACTCGAGTAATAGGCTTACTATTGGAAGCACCCGAGTAACTTGTAAGGGAAAGATATGGCCACTCAAGTAGCCACTTGAGTAATCAGGTATTTCCAAGGTTTGTGATGTATTGCATTCCATGTCTTACCCAAGTAATATCTTATGAAAAATGTTGAATTACCCACTGCTATATTTTTTATAGATTTACTCAAGGGATTACTCGAGTCATAAGAATGATCACTCGTGTAGCCACTCGAGTAATAAAGTCCAGAAATCATGTTTTTAATCAAATGTTTATTAAATTGTTTTCTATATGATTAACTCTTCATTGCACTAGTATTCTAAGTACATTTGCAGAGAAATAATGAAAGATCATGCCAGAAGTGAAAAGTCAAATAAAAGTCCGAACGTTCATCTACTGCTACCTACCGTAAATGGATATTTTTCAAATTTGAAGAATGGTCAACCGTTCAAGAATGGACATGTTTGAATTGCTTCCAACGGACACTACAAATCATCTATATATATGGAGCCTTTAAAAAGCAGAAAACAAGAACTGAGAACACACGAACGTACATCAATCAACATACTCTTTGTGCTTTGTTTTGTTATACTCATTCATTATACTTCAGTGATTATATATTTGCTCTGTGAGAGAGTTTTTTTTCATTACAAACATCAATATTTGTTATTGAGACAACTTAAGATTGTGGAACCTTGAGTTGGGGATTTGATTGCAACATGTAAGGGGGAGCGAGTGTCCAGGTGAAGGAACTTGCTGTGTACTGAGGTGCCAAGAACCCGCTGAATCTTGGAGAATATAGTGAAACTCTCAAAGACACTCTAAGGACTGGACGTAGGTCAAAGTGGTTGTGGCCGAACCAGTATAACTCCCGATATATACTTCGGTGATATTTCTCTTTACTCTCAACTGCTTTAAATATTCTATCAATTTTCTTATACGCAACAAAATTTTTGGTATCACCCAATTCACCCCCCTCTTGGGAGAAACGCTTGCACTAACACTTGCGATGGTCGAGTGATCTGTTTTAATTGCAAGCAAGTGGGGCATACATCCATTGAGTGTGGACAGCCATGACAGGAGCAGAGACCGAGGACTCAGGGTTGAGTATTTGCTATAATTCACGAGGCAGCCCAAAAATCCCTAGAGTTAATACGAGGTAAAGTCCTTCTTCATGGTAATGTGTTGCAAGCATTGTTTGACTTGGGTGCAAGTCACTTATTTATTGCCTATGAATGTGTGAAGTGTCTGGGTATGAATGTGTATAAGTTACCATCTGATATGATTGTGTCAATGCCGATGGGTGTTAAGGCTATGACTACAGTGGCCTGCTTAAATTGTGTTGTAACCGTTGAGGGTCATGAGTCTGTGGTAGATTTGATTTATTTTTCGCTCTACCAATTGGAAATCCTTTTGGGCTTTGATTGGTTGAAAGCAAATAATGTGTTGTTAGAATGTGGGTACAAGAGGATAGTGTATCCTGTTTCTCAAACCATTAGCGACGGGAATGTTGGCTTAAATTTTCTTTCAACAGCTAAGGCTGAGGAATATTTGAAAAAGGGCTGCCAGGGATATATGGTTTTCTTTTCTTTGCAAGGAGAAACTAGTGAGACTTTGAATAGTATAGATGTGGTAAATGAATTCCCTGAGGTATTTCTTGACGATCTAAGCAGATTACCTCTAGAAAGGGATGTTCAATTTCTGATTGAAATTGTGCCTGGAGTTGGTTCTATATGTAAAGCCCATATTGTATGGCCCCAAATGAAATGGTGGAATTGAAGAAGCAGATTGAGGATTTGCTTGAGAAAGGGTTCATAAGACCCAGTGTGTCGCCTTGGGGAGCTCCCGTTTTGTTTGTCAAAAAGAAAGACGGGAGTCTTCGTTTGTGTATTCATTATCGAGAGTTGACTAAGATTACCATCAAGAACAAGTACTCTCTCCCCAGAATTGATGATCTTTTAGATCAATTATCTGGTGCATGTGTATTTTTGAAGATTGACCTAAGGTCAGGGTATCATCAGCTGCGAGTGAAAGCAGGAGATGTTTCGAAGACTGCTTTCCAGACCAGGTATGGTCACTATAAATTCTTAGTGATGCAGTTTGGGCTAACTAATACACCTACGGTTTTCATGCATTACATGAACCGTATCTTTCAACAATATCTGGATTAATTTATTATGGTATTTATCAATGATATTTTGATATACTCTAAGAGTATCGAGGAGCATGAGCATCATTTGAGAATTGTGTTGAATACATTGCGTGAGAAGTAGCTCTATGCCAAATTAAGTAAGTGCGAGTTTTGGCTACCAGAAGTGAAATTCTTAGGCCATGTTATCTCATAAGAAGGGGTCTCAGTAAATCCCAATAAAGTGGAAGCAGTACTAGACTGGAAGAGGCCAGAAACTGTTATAGAGGTACGCAGTTTTCTAGGTCTTACTGGTTACTATCGAAGATTCATCCAAAATTTCTCACGTATTGCTTTGCTGATGACTAAGCTCACGAGAAAAGATCAACGGTTTATGTGGGATGAACATTGTGAAAATTGCTTTGTGGAGCTGAAAAAGGGATTAACTACGGCACTTATGTTGGTTATACCTGATCCCAATTTGACTTACATTGTGTATATTGATGCCAGTAGGCAGGGATTAGGATGTGTCCTTATGCAGAAGAGACGTGTGGTGGCCTATGCCTCTCAACAGCTTAAACCTCATGAAATGAACTATCCCACTCATTATTTAGAGCTTGCGGCCATTGTGTTTACTTTGAAGATTTGGCGGCATTATTTGTATGGTGTTATGGTAGAACTGTACTGCGACTATAGGAGTCTTTAATATCTGTATGTTCAGAAAGAACTGAATATGAGACAACGTTGCTGGATGGAGTTGCTTAAGGATTACAACCTAGAAATCAAATATAATCTGGGTAAGGCAAATGCAGTCGATGATGCTCTTAGTCGAAAGAGAGTGCTTGTGGCAACTTTGATGATACAGGAAGGGAAGTTGATTGCTGATTTTCATGATTTGAATATATCGAACCAAATCATCTGTGCCAACTATACTGGTTCCCAAGGGGAAAGTGACTTGAGAGCGACTTGAGAGTTGAGATTGAAGAGGCTCAAAGGCAAGATGGCTGGATACACGTAATTTGGCTAGAATCGAGCGAGGAGAAGCTTAGGGCTATGATATGTCGCTTAGTGGATTGGTTTATTACCAAAAGAGAATTTGTGTTCCACTTAAGGCGGAATTGAGACGGAAGATCTTAGATGAGGCGTACAAGAGTCATATACCCTTCATCCTGGTATGACCAAAATGTATCATAATTAGAAATTCGTGTATTGGTCAATGGGATTAAAGAGTGATGTGATGAAATTTGTGGCACGGTGTCTCACATGCCAGAAGGTAAAGATCGAGTACCAGAGACTACCTGGTTTGTTACAAAGTCCTGAGATTCCGAAATAGAAATGGGAAAGTGTGACCATGGACCTTGTTGTGGGATTGCCTAGAGTCAAAAACTATTATGCGATCAGGGTAATTGTGGACCGGTTAACGAAGTGTGAAGCTCACAAGTGCAGTTATTCTCCGGACAAGCTAGCAGAGATTTATATTCGAGAGATTGTGAAGCTCCATGGCATACCGAAGAATATCATTTCTGATCGAGATCCCCGATTTACTTCTAGATTCTGGAGGGTATTGCATGAGGCACTGGGTACTTAGTTGAGATTCAGTACGGCTTATTATCGCCAGACAGATGGATAGTCAGAGAGGACTATTCAGACCCTAGAGGATATGTTGCGAGCATGTGTCCTCGATTTTAAAGAGAGTTGAGATCATTTTCTTCCACTTGTGGAGTTCGCCTACAACAATAGCTGTCATGCGAGTATCCAGATGGCGCCGTATGAAGCATTATATGGAAGAAAATGCCAATCACCATTATGTTGGAATGAATTATTTGAGAGGAAATTGTACGGGCCGGATCTTGTTGATCAAACCTCAGCACAGATTCGCATCATTCGTAAGAGGCTTCATGCAGTGCAAAGTAGACAGAAAAGCTATGCTGATAAGAAGAGAAGACCTCTAGAGTTTGAGGTTGGTGACCATATGTTTCTAAGAGTATCTCCAGTCACCGGTATTGGGTCAGTAATCAAGCAAAAGAAGTTGAGACCAAGGTATATAGGTCCTTTTGAGATTCTTGCGAGAATCGGACTTGTTGCATATCGAGTAACCCTACCCCTGAACTTGAGCAGACTCCATGATGTGTTTCACGTTTACCAATTGAAGAAGTACTAACCAGATCCATCTCACATCGTTGAGTATGAGGAAATGGATTTACAAGACAATTTCACATATACGGTGGAGCCAGAACAGATTATTAATAGAGAAGAGCAGCAGCTCAGACATCGAAGTATCCCTTATGTGAAAGTGATCTGGAGGGGAATGACCCAAAGAGAAGCAACCTGGGAAGTGGAAGAGGATATGCGAAGGCGATATCCGAAGTTTATGGCTCAAGTAGTTTGACAAATTTGAGGGCGAAATTTATTTTACGAGGGGAGAATTGTAATGACCTAATTTGAGATTAAGGGCTAATGACTTCAAAATTGATTGTAATTAGTGTAATTAAACACTTTTGGAAATATGTAATACGATTTTGTTATAAATGTTCTTGGTGATGATTTATTAATCATAGTGAAAACCAGGGGCAAAATGGTAAAATTGGAAATTTACCGACCAATTGGTCAGTTGCCGAAGAGGAAACTCATTGGTGATTAAAGATCAAGGGTTGAGATTTATTGGCTATAGGTCAGAATCATGTACTTTGAGTTTATGTGAGCTCATGGAGGAAGTGAGCAAGATTATGCCAAGTGTCATTTTACGGACTAAAGGATCATGCACATAAGTAAAAAACTCACTTTTCTCTCTCTTCTCTCTCCTATTCGGTTTTGAGCTTTGGGAAAATATATGCTTCATCATCATCTTTTCCATATCTTATCATCTCTCTCTCCTTATTCCTCTATTTCTGGAGACCAAGGTGGAAAGAGAAGAAGAAAGGTGAGATTTTGGTGCCTTAGTTGATCTCTAATGCTCTAGACCTCTTCCCTAATGTTGTGCACCTCATTGGGAGCTTTATCTTGATGATTTTTGAATTTTGAAAGGTGGTAGTTTGGGTGTTGGATCAAATTTGAAAGTTGAGAATCAAGGTTTTGGCTTTGGCAAAGTGAAGAGGTGAGCATTTAGATCATTTTGATATATTTATTGTGATTTTTGGTTAAGTATGATGAATTCTGGATTTTGCCCTGGTTTTATACCAATTTTCCAATATATGAATTTCATGGTGAATAATGTTTGAACCGATGTATTGAGAAGTTCTTTGAGTGTTGAAAATAGTTTTGAATTTTGGAAGTGAGTTGAATGAAATTGGGTATTATGTGTGTTATAGAGACCCAAGAGTTAGATTATAGTTAGGATGGGATTTTGTGTGATTTGAGGTTGCCAATGGATTCCTTATGCAATTTTAAGTGGGTATGAGCTTTGTGCTAAGTTTGGGAACCATTAGGATCAGTTTTGGTAAATCTGGGAATTTCTTTCAGTTGATAAGGCTCACTCGAGTGCAGTAGCAGATTTATTGTTTCCTTCAGTTTGTCTGTGGTGTTTTCATGAAGGAAGCTTGAGTGCACCTTTTAACTTACGAGTGATATTGATGATCACTCGAGTGAGCATGGGTTCACTCGAGTGAAGGTGAGAGGTCATGTTTTAGGGCTGTGTCTTGGGTGTGCACTGGCAGGCCGATTTTAAAGAGTGTGTTCTGACACTCGCAAGTGCAGTCTTCTCACCCGAGTGCCAAGGGTGTGCTCGAGTGAGCTTTTTCCCTCTGAAGTTGGTTGTGCTCTCAAGTTTTCACTTCTTGTGTTGACTTTTAAGGACTCAAGTGATTTTGGAGTTATTACCTGAGTGCAAAACCTCATGCTCGGTGTTGTGAGCACTTTCTGGCCGTTGTTGTTGCTCACTATCAAACACTCGTGAGTGAGAACCATTATCACTCGAGTGCAAGTCTCTCATTACTCGGGTGAGGCATCTTCACTCGAGTGAGTAAGCCAAAAATCTGTGTTCTGCTTATGAAAAGGGGTATTCAGGGTAGTTTCTCCCAGTCATTTCAGCATATGTGTAGGCCTCTAATAAGTCGCCTAAAGAGATCAAATGATAACCAACCTAGTGTATTATAGAAATATGTATTTGGAAAAAAGAAGATTGATCGGTTGTCCCTAATTTGGTTATAGGATTTGACATTTGCCAGACTCATGAGCGTACTGTGCTGAAGAACGTCAAGAAGGAACAAGGTAGTGACTCCTCTCTTATACTTTGTGTAAATGTATTGTAGTATGTCAATCATGCATTGTGTTGTTGCTGCTGCTTTGTGATGTTTTATGCCTTGTGATGTTGCTGCATAGTGTTTCCCGTAAGAGCGGGCACAGTG
Organism: Inga leiocalycina; assembly: GCA_963242795.1. Taxonomy (NCBI): domain Eukaryota; kingdom Viridiplantae; phylum Streptophyta; class Magnoliopsida; order Fabales; family Fabaceae; genus Inga; species Inga leiocalycina. The sequence continues at coordinate 37,381,011 of OY725331.1, forward strand.
ATTACAACGAAAGCTGGCATAGTGTTTACCTCGAAAGTGGGTATAGTGATTATAGCAAAAGCTATTGCATTATGATAACAGCTATGTATGCTGTCGATTGTGGCACGAGCTATAACTCATTGTGTTGCTGCTGAACATGATCTTACATGCGATGTGTTTATATACTGTATGAGTGATTTATTACTATTGGGATTCTTTTGAATCTCATTATTTCTAATGACTAACATTTCAGACAGGACAAGTGGCTCAAAAGGGAAGCGGACAACCCATAGTGGTTAGGATCTCTTAGAGGCATTTGGTTGGGTGTTGGTTATCTATTTTGGTCTAGGATTACTAAGTGTATATGGGTTGCAAATATAATTTTCTGATATGTAATCCCCTATTTTGGAAACTTTGAACTCATTATATATATAGATACATGTAACCCGGGATTGCCGGGAATTTAGTTGAGCACTCTGATATTTATGAATGTGATTAACTGCACAGGTAATTGTATCCAAAAGTGAATGTGAGACCAGATGAATTATGTTTTTAAATGGTTTTTTTTGGACACCCCATCTTGCAGATGAGGGATTATAAATGTAGTTTTTGTCTTATTGGTCTCTATTTCACTTAAATTTCATAATCTGGATATAATTACAATGAGGGGTTTACAGTTTCATGGAAAAATACCTAAAGCCAGCCATTCTTATTACATTTTGCCCAGAAATTCATAAAACCTCCCTTGTTCCATATTACATTCCAGAAACAGGGTACAAATTCAAAAATCCATATCTTTTAGTATACAAGTCCAAAAATTATGAACCACCTATCAAATTAAAGCTTAGATGTCTACTTTAATCTTGAAAATTTTCATAACATTTGGACTAGATTTAACCAACGAAATTCACTATACATTAACACTACCTCTAGTTAAACAAGCAATCAACATGTACTTTGAACTTCTAAAGTTTCCAGATTTGCATAAAAAGATCCAAAAATTATGAACACGGGTATTCCTACACAATTTTTCATGTAGAACACAGTGGAAACCTCCAAAATACCAAAATAAAACTCTTTTCCTACCTTTCAATTCTGGTTGAAACAAGGCCTTTATAGCAAAATCAACCAAAATAGAAGTTCAACCACCAACTTGGTCCAACATCATCATAAATAATCATTTAACCATTAACACATGATTTACCCTAAAAAATATGCCCTAGATGAAATTTGAATAGTACTGCACCCTCACAAAAACTCATCCAAACAACAAACCAATTGATTCAAAAGGAAGCCTATGCCTACCTCTATGCGTTTCCGCAACTGATTCGGAAATCTGACGGTACTCTGACTGGTGAGACAGCACTAAACACCTCCAAATGAAAATTTAAAACTATAGAAATGAAGCTTAGGATGAGTAGATGAAGATTATAGAAGGGTAATTTGAAACACTACTACAAAAAACATAATATATAGCGCTTATTTTAAAGAATATCATGGCGTTTGGAAAGCGCCAAAGCTTCCAGTGCCATTAAAAATAACTATGGCGCTTCTTAAATATATAAAAACGTCATAATCTTTTTTAAATTTTTTTAATATTTATAAATCTCCTATGGCGTTTCATTGTGAAGTTCCAAAGGAAGTTGGCCCCTTCTTTGGCGTTTCATCATGAAGGCCAAAGAAGGGGCTGCATGCACCTCCTTTGGTGCTTCATGATGAAGCGCCAAAGGAGGTAGGTTTTTTTTAAAAAAAATTATAATCATTTTTTTCTAATGAAACGGTAATAAAATAAAACAATTTGAAATAAATAATAAATTCATAAAATTACTATAAAATATATTGTATTATAATAATTATAATATACAACTAATTTTAAAGTGAAAAAACAAAACAAGAATAGGTAAGACAGAACATGTCTAGTAAATATTAGTTAATTATTTGACCATATATCCACACAATTCTTCAATGATTTTATTCATCTACTTGATGGTTAGGTAACTCAGCAGAACGTTGATCTTCATAATACTATATAAATAATCATGCATACAAAGAATTAAAATCAAACAAAAATTATGAGCAAACATATAAGAGAGACACAGTTGAAAATTAAAAATTATTATATTTTTAAGCTTAAATAAGAAAACTTACAAGCCAAGGATCTCCTGCTTCTACTTGCTACCATCAAAGAGAGGAAGAAGTGGGGATAATGGATAAGAAAAGCTGGTAGACCAATGGAGTGGGGGAGCAATAAATCAAAGTTATGAGAAATAGAAAGCAGGAGGGTGATAATGGCGGGATGATAATGGCGGGGTGTTTAAATTTTGTAAATAGTGTAAGGAAGCTTTGGCGCTTCCTAAAAAAGTGCCATTGCTTCCTATTTTTAAAATAAAATAAAAATGGATGCTTTGGCGCTTCTATAGGAAGCTCCAAAGCTTCCTTTGTTTTTTTTTTACTTTTTTTATTTGTCACTCTCACCAATATATTATTGTTTTTACTATCAGCTAAAATCCCATTACTTGCAAACATAATTTTACTTGAATGAAACTGGAAATTAATATCTTACTTACACAATGATCAATAATCTCTTTCCGATTATTAACTCTATTATTGGTGACTACCAAAAATTTAACTTGACACCTTTTCTGCCTTTAACATTGTGGAATATGTGTGTGTGAGTTTCTATTTACTTAGAAATTATAGTAATAGAAATACGCCAGTTTCCGTGTGTGTGTGTGTGTGTGTTTGAGCTGGGAGTATATATAAAAGCAAAAAGCTTGCTGTCACTTGTATCATCTTGGGACAAAGTCTCATTTGTATAATGAGAATCATCATGAATTAAGATATTTCAGTTGGGGAAAAATGAGACTTGCATTAACTCATACTCTACAAAAAGTCAATATGTTAAGGGTTTTATATAATACTCTACATAGTTTATTTTATTATACTAACTAATTGGGTCCATTACCAATGATAGCGTGTTTTCTAGAAAAAATAGAAATATTCTTCAAGTTCATCCAGCATTTCAATTTTTATTTCAAACCACGAGGGGTTAGAGGCACCTTTTCAGCAAAATTTAATACCAAAAAAAATTGTTTTTTCAAAAAAGTGAGTGTGAAAATATATCTTAGAAGACACTTTCAGTGTATTAAATATTGCCTTAATTTTGGTTGCGAAGACCATATAGGGGGCATAGCCACCGTGAATGGATGTATATTGATGGTCAATGCGCACTACAAACCCGTTCATTAATTCCCTATTTGATGTTTCAAAATGAAATAAAATAAAATAAAAATGAAAGCTAAGGAAGCGCCAAAGCTTCTATTGTTTTTTTTTATTTGTTATTCTCACCAATATATTATTGTTTCTACTATCAGTTAAAATCCCATTACTTACAAGCATAATTGTACTTACATAAAACTGAAAATTAATATCTTATTTACAAACGATCAATAATCTCTTTCAGATTATTAACTCTATTATTGTTGACTACCAAAAATTTACCTTGACATGATATACTCAGTCGAAAGCAATATTCTTATTTTTATTTGGTTAAAAGCAATATTTTTTTGTTTTATAAGTCATGGATTATTTGTTGCTCAAGATGATATAAAAGAACACGTTCTCCCGTTTTATTTGAAAATGAATGAAAGTTGTTGCATGCATACCGTTGAAAGAATGGTATAGTTATCTCTCAACATTCTACAAGAGCAATATAAAATTATAGAGCAAATCATATAAAATCTTTAAAACTATATTTAAACTAAAAATAAAATAAAATAAAAATGGAAGCTTTGGCGCTTCTTTAAGAAACGCCAAAGCTTCCATTGTTTTTTTATTTATTTTTTATTTTTTTAAATTTTTTAATAGGAAGCTTTGGCGCTTCCTAGTGAAGCGCCAAAGCTTCCCCCTTTTATTTTTTTTATTTTTAATTTTTTTTAATAGGAAGCTTTGGCATTTCTTTCAGAAGCGCCAAAGCTTCCCCTTTTTGTATTTTTTTTATTAAAGAAGGGCTAAAGCTTTGGCGTTTGTCCGAAAAGCGCCATACAAGTTGCTTATTTTTCAAAAAAAAATTAATGTCAACCATGGCGATTATAATTGTAAGCGCCAAAGCTTCTAAATATTTTTTTTGTATAAAAAAAAGAAACTATCTTTTGCGCTTCTTTAAAAAAGTGCCACAAGAGAGACGCCACTAAATACTTCTTTTGTAGTAGTGAAAGGAAACGCCGATTTAGTAGTGATTTTTGAGATTGAACTCAAGAACAAACACTATTCATGCTCTCTCCCTCTTCTAACATTTTTTTTTTGTGATTTTTCACTTGGGTTTGGGGTAGCTGGATGAAAATGAGAGGAGAGAGGGAGTATTGTATGGTTATATTCACCTAACACAATTTACTTAGTCCTAATTGTGCCATTTATCAAAAGTTTGTGGTTCCTCAAAAAGGTAAGTAACCAATTAGTTACAATAATTGGTTTGGCTAACCATTGTAGTCTCCCTACTTCAGCCAACATTTATCCCAATTAAAGAGAAAAATAAATGGCAGCTTGCTTTTGGTCAAATGACTATTTTTCCCTTACATTTATTTCTGTTTTGCACTTCCTATAAAATTGGGCAGAATTTTCATCAAACTTTGAAAATTCATAACTATTTGTACAAATGTCTAATTGGTGTGGTTCCAAAGGCTATGTGATCATTATTAGTGTGTTTGGATTAACTTTATGAGAATAGCTTTTACGATTTACGGGTAAGTATGTGGGAGGAGTTTTGTCTCAATTTTTGAAAAAGGGTTTTTGAAACCACGGTTTGGGGCTTACGCAAACACATAAGTCAATTTTCAAGAAAAAATATAGTCCTTAGCCAACTGGAAGCTCAAAATTTCCAAAATTATTGTTTTTGGACTCTACCACTGATAATCACTAGTTTTATTGGGCTAATTTCAAAAAAACATAATTGTTTGTGTACAGATCCAAATGATCTATATGACCTATAAAATTAAAGCTTGATAAGTCTACTTTTGTAATATCCCGAATTTTGAGATTTGAGGCTAGAGAATAAGCCTAAAATAAGTGAACTGCTAAGCCCCGATTTAACAGGATCCCAAGTTTCAATTAAGGGTTAATGACTCCAAAAGTGGATGTGATTAGTAATGAATAAACCCTTTTGGAGGTTATGATATGATTTGAGATTTGAATGTGTTGTAAGCCCAGTCATTGGCACGCTTTAAGAGGCACACGTTTTGAGGCATAAAAAGGTTAAGGTAGGAAACTTACCTCTCCTGCATGTATTTGATATTTGTGTTGGTGTATTAATGCATGTTATTTCTTTGGCTGATTATGTGAAATATATATGAATGATTGAAGCTCTATTTTAATTTATACTATGGCCATAAGTATGTTGTTCGAAATGTTGAGCTTGAAGATTTGTCATTGTAAGAGCATGAGCTATGTGAGGCAAGCATGTCATGCATTAAATATTTATCTTGCATGCATATTGGTACTGTTTTCCTACTGAGATTTTCTTGAATCTCATCCTCCCCTACCAATAATTTAGATAGGGCAAGTGGCTTGTGGAGGGAGCAAGCATCAAGGGTGGCTATGACTCCTTCGGGATGTAGATTTAGTAGTTGGTTATCAGTTATGGGTTAGGATAACTATATATATATTATGGATGTATATTTGGTTGTAAATTTGAAAGGATATTGTGTAATCCCTTGAATGGGCATTTATATACCCTTTAGTGAAGATATGAAACCCAAGGTTGCCGGGAATTATGTTGTGCACTCTGTTATTGATATGAATGTGATTTATCTTTGTGAAGTAATTGTATTCGAAATGTAAATATGAGACCAGGTGTATTAGATTTTGAAAGGTATTTGTGAAAACCCTATTGTTAAGATGGGATACTAAATGAGTTTCGTTTATCCATCGGTCACTAATTCATTTTAATCACGTATTTCAGATATAATTACGAAGGGGGTTACATTTTTGGTATTAGAGCTATAGTTCTTGGCAAAGATGGATGATAATTCCCTCAGGCCAAACTAGGGAATGGGTAATGAGTTGTAATTGCCTAGAAATAGGCAATGATTTGTGATTGGTTGTGGTATACACATTAAGGTCTCTGATATTTATGGATATGAGTTTAAGAACTGTGTGTATACATTATCTGTGATGAGGATGTGGTGAATTAGTATGGTTCACCCAAGAATTTGAGGAGTAGAACCAGTGTTGAAGGCACGACTTATTGTGTTCAAACAAGAGAGGTGCTGATCATTAGTAGCGGAGTATCGCCCTAAGTTTTGTTTTGGAACCCTAATTGTAGCTAGTCATAAGGCATCAAGAAGGAATGGGATTTTGCCAAATTTGAGTTTTCCAATAGATTCGTTAGGCAAAATTTTGTAGGAATAAGTTTTTGGCATAATTTTAGAAAGAATGATTTTGAATTACAAAAGCTGGAATAATGCTGCCAGATTGTGTTTCCTATGAGACAGTGAGGTTGTGGCATGATTTTACATGAGCAAATGATGTCCAATAAATGTGAAACATTTTTGAATAAAAGTAGACTAAACAAGCTTTAATTTGATAGGTCAATTGGATATGTGTCCTATGAGTTATGCTTTTTTGAAGTTGGTCATGCAAAATAATAGTGTCATTATTTATCTAGGGTCATGAGGTGGCAAAGAAGAAACAACTTCAATAGTTGGAAGAAAAGGAACAAGAGGAGGACTTAAATACATAAGGTAGTAAACTTACTTGCATGTATTTGATGTGTTTGATATGTATTGATTTGTAGTATTGCTTTGCTTGATTATGTGAAGCATGTATGAATGAATGAAGCTCTGTTTCTGTTAATATTGTGGACATACATAGATATGGTGCATGAAACATTGAGCATGTAGAAATGTCATTATGTGAACATGAGCCTATATAAGGCAAGCTTATCATGCACTATTATTGATCTTGCATGTATTGTTACTATTATTTGCTACTGAGATTCCCTCAAATCTCTCCCTCCCCAACCAAACATTAAGACAGGTTAAAGTAGAGAATAGAACTGCACGAGAGGAATGCAATGGTAGAACAAAGACGGGAAGGTGTCTGTGTTTCATTGTAACTGGTTTAGATACCCTAGTAGCCTTATGCAGCTATACTTTTGTAATTATGAAGTATAATCCCTATGGGGAATTTCTTTAATCAAGTAGCTATTATCAATATATCTATGTTATTCATGTATGTCCACCAAATTGCTCTCAAGCACTCTAAAAAATGAGGAAATAAAATAAGGGCATGACGTCCAAACTACTTGTTGTTATCACTGCTAATCGAATATGTCCTTAAGGTACCATAAAATCCTAAGTTTTTGGTTAGCAAACCTTGATCTCATGAAACTGTGTAAAACTTGAAACCATTGACGTTTTATGTAGGAAAACTCCTTGCATGGTCCAGCTAGCCAATCGCAAGAGCTTGGAAATCTAGTGATTGTGGGTTGCTGTCATTTGAAATACATCTTAATGTCATCAAAGTACCTCGAACACAAATACGAGACCTTGTCCCCTATATAACCTTCAGCTACAGAACCTTCTGGCTATGCCTTATTCCTTACAAAAGATTTCAATTTCCCAAGAAACCTATAAATTGAGAAAAGAAATATGTTAATTAATGCTAAAATGTGTGGTTAGAAAATTTAGAATTTAATGTTGATGGACATATGTAAATTATAACGGCCCCGCACAGGCAGCCGGCCAAGCCCACACAGGTGGGAACACAAAGCCCCTGGCAGGAATTGTCCCCTCCTCCATACCACAGAGGTGCTTGGGGATTTATTCGCCTCCCTAAGGGATCGAACACACTACCTGAGGATAAGTAGTGCACCATGACCCACCTGGTAGCCACTTGAACCACGATGCAAGTCACTACCAGGTGGGTCATGGCGTACTAAAATGGTGTCATAGTGTGTTTTGATGTCATTGAAATTGGTTTGGAACTTTGGAATGGAAAAGTTGCAATGTTAGGTTTTGAAATGTGAATTGTCTTGACATGTTGAGATTGTTGTGAAAACATGTCAATGAGATGTGAATTTCATTGATTTGGTGTTTCCAATGGATTCCTTGTGAAAATTTATGTGGGAATGATGTTTGGTATGAAAATGGAACCATTGGAAGCAAAGATGCAAAATCTGAAATTCTGTCCAGTGAAACTCTATTCTGGGCAGTCAGTTTGTGTGAACGTTTTAAATGACCAAATGGTGTTTAAAAATTCTGAAACTTTCCACTCTTAAATTTCACATCCCAAGCTTCAAAATGGACATATAATTTGTGCCATTTCGTTTTGAGAGCTAGGAGTCATGACTGCCCAAAGTTTGGGATGGAAACTGAACTCTGTTTTAGGGCAGTGATGTGTTTTATGTAATTCTGGAATTTTGTGGTAATTTTAGGTAATGGCCCATATTTTTCCTATAAAGAGGACTTAAATACCTTTCATTTGGCTTTGGAATCACCTTAATTTGAAGTTTCTAGAATTAGTTATGATTTTTCAAAGATTGGGCAGAAAATCCGAAAATGTCAATTTTGGAATTATGACATCATCATAATTAACGATGACATAAGCTAAATGTTATAAAGTCATCATCTTCTTCCTCCATGAGCCAAAAACCGTGCAGCACCATGGAGAAAGAGAGAGATGGAGTTTTAGAGAGAGAAGAGGAAGAAAACTCACGAGGTAGGTCGATTTCTTCGGTAAATTCGTACCTAACGCGTATAATCCTTCTCCTAAGCTTCTCTTCTATATTATGTAAGGTATTTGAAGCACAAATCTTGGTGTTTTTAAGTTAGGGTTTTCAGCCACAAGAAGGAAAAGCCAGAAGGAAGAAGAGGTAACTTCATAAACTTCGTATATTGACTATTTTGGCTGCTGTGGACAATTTAATCGGTGAAATTTCGCCGGATTGTCTTTGTTTATAAAATTTGGAAATGTTGTGTTAGTAGTGTTATGCTGCCAAAATTTGTACTAATTGGTAGTTTTAACTTAATGGAATAGTCAATAAAGTGGTTAGGAGTAGAAAGGAACGCATTTACAGAGCCGAAACAGAAAAACCCCAATTTTTCCCGGGGAATTGAGAATTTCGGCCAAGCCTAGTTTGGAGGGGTTAGAGATGGATTTTCAATGATTTGACGATTCCATTGAATTCAGGAGCAAAAATTAGGTGGCGTTACAGTTGGTCACTTTTTCGGAAAAGGCCGAAAAAGCATAATTACGAAAACGCCCCTGAAACCCTTAAAGTGGGGCTGCCAAGGGTAAATTTATAAATTGACATTGAATTTGATAATTTCGAGTCCAGAAATGGATTCCTTGGGCAAAAATTTGTCAGAATAGCCCATGTCAAAATTTCAAGAAAAGTATAGCCGGACCGGGTACGGCGGGGTCAGGCCGAGACCTCGAGGGTATTTTAGTAAATTTTTAATATAGCCTCATATAACCCCTAGAAACACTATGGAAGTGTCTAAATAGTACATTTGACATTGTAGGATCGAATGTGAAGCCTCGAGTTGCTGGCACGCAAATCGAGGAGAAAAGACTGAAGGTATGAGACTTACCTTACTCGCATGTATTTGATATCTTTGCTTGTGTAGTGATGTATGTGATTGCTTTACTTGATTGTTTAGAGCATATTTGAATAAATGAAGCTCTGTTTCTGTTTTGTTGTGGCCATAGTTTGGTTACATGAAACATTGAGCATGCAGAAATGTCATTATAGGGCATGGATCTAGATAAAGCTAATATGTCATACACATAGCATCTATAATGCATGCATTATGGTATCTGTTTCCTACTGAGATTCTCTCAAATCTCATCTTCCCCTACCAACAATTTAGACAGGGCAAGTGGCTCGTAGAGGGAGCGGCAAGGACTCCTTTGAGATTAGAGTTGGTAGTTGGTTACCAATGAGTTGTGAAGACTGTATATGATTCAGTTGAATATATGGTTATAAATTTGAGATGAGATTGTGTAATCCCCATTTGAAGAATTGTAATGGGCAATTGTGCCCTGTGCATCTTTAGCGAAGGTATGTACCTGGGATTACCGGGATGATTATATTGTGCACTCTGATATTTATATGAATGTGATTTATGTTCGTGTAGTAATTGTATTCGAAATGTGAATATGAGACCAAGTTAATTAGATTTTAAAAGGTATTTTTGAAAACCCTATCTCAAGGATGGGATTTTAAATGAGTTTTAATTATTATTGGTCTCTATTTCATTTTAATCGTGTATTTCGAATATAATTACGGAGGGGGTTACATGCTTTGCTTCTTAAAATAGCTCTCTCTCTTACCTCTTTCTCTTTTAGATGAAATGTGAGGCCTTTGGAGATAATTATTTGAAAATATCATCTTCCACCTCCTTACAATATTAGTATTTTACTGCTAATTTCCCACACGTTAACTTTTTGACTTTTCAACTTATTTTACTTGGTATAAAATGCTCCCATATACTTTATTTTGAGCCAAGCATTATTTTCTCTTTTCTTTTCTCATGTCATGTGAAAATGACCCCTTTTTGGAGAGAAAAATGGCTTCACAAGAAACAAATTCCATTTCCTCAAAAAGAGAGCTCATCTTTTTCTTTTCCTCTTCATGTTATATGAAATATGGCATAGGAAAATAGATGATGATCTTATTAAAATATCATCCTACACCTTTTGAAATATATAATATTTTATTTGTCAATTAGCATGAGATAATTGACTTATGCTTTCATCTTTTTGACATTGTCTTAAAGTGCTTCCAAAGGTCACTATTTATGTTCAACTTCTTCTCTTTCCTTTCCATGTTGGAGAAAAATGTTGCCTTTTGGGAAGAGACGATGCTGTTCAAAAACATCACTTTACATATTATTATTTAATTGCCAAATTAACATATGCTAATTTGACTTTGATGTCATCTTTTCATACTTGGACAAAAGGCCTCCACATGTCACAACTAATGTCCAAATAAATATTTCCGGTCTTGTGTCCCTATTTGGACAAAAATTGCATAAAGAAAAAGGAAAATAAAAGCTATCTTGCTTTAATAGTCAAATGACCATTTTTCCCTTACATTTTTATAATTAAATTGGGCCTTCTTCACTTTTCTTTGTGTCGGGCTAAAAATCACTATATATTGGGTCCAACAATTGTGTTCTTCCATTAACTAATTTGGGCTCCAATAATGGGCTTTTATGAAGACACAAATTAAATCTTATATTTGATTGTGGCCCAAAATTCGTGTGGCCACTAATTGCACTGTTTGGCTGATTCCAATATGCCAATATTCACCATTTTATTCCTTTTAATACCAAAAATGTGTAAAGGAATCTTGGTGCTGAATTTTGGGATGTCACACTTCTCTTCTCCATAATCCTCTCATCCTCCTGTGAAAAAGAAGAATAAAACTCAAAATCCTTTCTCTCTCTTTTCTTATGATTCAAGATGATGAGGTCCCCCTTGCGTCGACCCTCTACTTCCTTTTTATATTGCAAATCATGCTTCCTCTTTTTTGCTTCAGGTGGTGCCAATTGAACCCTGCCCTTCAGTTTCCAAAACTGGTAGCATCCTATCAATCAATAGAAAAAGAAAACAATATTATTTAATAATACTAATAATATTAAAACAAACTAAAACTCTTTTTTTATTTCCATTTTTCAAAAAAATTTTGATTATTACTTTATTATTATTTGTTTCTTTACTAAACCTAAAAACTTCTATTTTAATTGAAATCCCACAAATGATGCACCAAATTGATATCTCATAAAATTTTTAGAAAATTCCTTTAATTTAGCATTGATGACTTCCTAAATATATCTCAAATTTATTAAAAATGGGAAGTCCTAAGTAAAATGAGTACCTTTCTATAGGATACATATATTAATATTGAATTGGGCTAGTTGGCTTTGTTTCATGAACAAGTTAAACTGTCAGGTGAACCATCATAGTGAAAAATAACGGAGCAAATATCATCTCCAAATGACAAAGCTTAAGAATGATTTTGTGTTATAGTGTATAACACAAAATTTTAGCATTTCTGCAAGACCATCATCTTCATCAAACATGCTTTGGTAAAATTTTTTGAGGCACCACTCGTGGTATGCACCCGATCACTACATGCATCGTTCGTCTTACCATGCCTTGTCCATCGTGTATATGTTTAATTAATTCCGTAGCACACTAAATGATCTAGCAAATCAAGTAGACTAATCCACTTTCCATAACAACAAGATAAGCAAGGACACAAGATTTTGTCATGATCTTTTGTATGCTCGATTGCAAATGTAATAAACTCTTTCATCCCATCTATATATTCCCTTGAACACCAATCAGATGATATTCATTTACAATCCATCTATTCCTTCAATCTATTTTTAAAAAGTGGTTAGTTGTATGGCTATTGCATTTACTAATTACTTTTATATTCTTACCAATTTTAAAATAAAATTGGCAGCATAACATCTTAAAAATTGAAGCTTTCCAAGTCTTAAAACCTCTCTTTCAATTGACAAATAATCCATTATTTAATCCCACAACATCATAATAATTTTTCACAGGTCATAACGAAAGAAATCATATTTGCCAACACATATCATAGGTAAATTAGAAAACATTACACAAGCCAACAAATAAAATACAAGTGTTAAGAATATATAAATAATTATTTTACTTATGCAACTCAACAATAACAATTACTAGAACATCTACAAATTATAACTAACTACATATCTTCAAATACAACCTATACAAAAAACAAATATTTAATTTTATCTCATTCATTTTTTAGCATATAAAAATTAGATTAATTGTTTTATATTTCATAATAAATTAAATATAAAATATATTTATCAAATAAAACTAGTAATAACTTCTAATAAAATCAAATTTGTAAGCTCAAAAATTTTTAGAAAAAATTACAGTGAATAGAAGCTTCAATAGACTGATGAGGTTAAATTACAAACAAAAACATGAAAAAAAAAAAGTCAATAAAGAATTAGTGGCTATAACTTATTTTTTTTCAATAATAATGTGTACAACATTGATATATAATAAAATAAAATATGATTAGCTTAAATAAAAAAATATGAATCACCAAAAAGAAAAGAAAAAGCATAACCCCAACATCAATTAAATTATTTTCAGTTCAATATTGAGAATAAAAAATTTATTTTTGACTAGATTGAGAATTATTCTTGGGTCAGTCATAAAGATGTATGTCTATACATACATATATATAAAGAGGGAGCTAAACACACACACGTAAATATTGAATTTAATTTCTCTTTAATATCATAATTTTGATAAGATAATACAAAAAATTAGTTTGCTACCTTAGTAGAATGGAACACAAAAATTATTTTGTTGTTGTGTTAATGTTTCATGAAACTGTGAATCATAGGAAAGTAAACTAGATATTACAATATGTCCGTTTTTCATATACCAACAGCAAGAATATATTCTCTAGTATACGAGGTGTCAAACATGACAAAATTAGAACACAATATATACCAAGGCTTAAAATACGCAAGTATAAAATCTGTTTTATTACAATATGTTTGTTTTTTCCCCCCAACAACTATGCAAAGGCACAACAAGCTTAAAAAACGCAAGCATAAAATAACTAGAAAAATAAAAAGCGCACAAACACTTACAGATTCATCAGCGTAGGGAGTGGGGTACCACTACGTATGTTGGTGACGCTAGCTTTAGTGAGGAGGAGGAAATGTGAGCTATGGAGTGGGGTTCAAAGAGGAGGAGAGTAGGAAGAAAAGGGAACAAATGGGGACAAAGTTGGGACAACAGTAGGAGCAAAAGGGAGCAGATGGGGAAAGAGAGACCAAGAATCATGAAACCCTTCCTCGATCTACATGACACTTTGTAGGAACCATTACAAATATGCAACCTTTTGTATTTTGTAGCGGTTATCACCTCAAAATCCACTATACAAATCATGAGACACTTTGTAGCCATTCATAGGAACCGCTACAAACCTGCAACCTTTTGTCTTCTCTGGCAGTTTACATGATCTAACCAATACTTAGTCGCCACTAGAAATGTGCTGCTAGATTTTGTAGTGGTTTATATGATCCAACCGCTACAAAATGTCATGGCTTACCAACGCGCCATTTGGCATAAGTCATACCATTGCAAATTTGTAGGGCTTTGCCTAAAAACCACTACAAAATCCTTATATTTATACTATTTTTTTGTGACCGCTACAAGTTACCACTACTAAACCACAATTTTTTTTGGTAGTAAGTATGTTTGAAATAAACTTTTTTTCCCAAATATGTCCTTATTTATAAGCGTTAGATAAAAGTGACATAGAGTAAATATAAGTATTACCCACCTTTTAATTAATGCAATATATAGAATTAATGTGGGGTAAAAATGAAAAACTAATAATTAAACGTTCATTCAACCCTTGTCGGGCTTTTATAAAAAGAACCAAGACAATTTAAAGTTTAAGCTCTTATAAAAAGGACTAGAGGGAGTGAGTGTGTGTGTATATTAAAAATTATATTTTTTAAAACATTATCAATCCAGCCCCTGATAGGGGGTCTAGCCATTTTCTATGTCTATACTCAAGGGACAAAAAATACACTTCATAAACTTAAGAGACCAAATTGATACTTGATGTAAATTTAAAGGAACAAATATATACTTTTGCCTATATTTTTTAAAATACACTAATGTATAAAATTAATTTTAAAATACAATCTTTTATAAACTATAATATATCCTTCTTATACTTTAAGTCACAATTAAATCTTTATGTCCTTAAAGAATAGGATATATATTACAAAGGCAGCATCATTTGTCCAAAGAGTTAATTGCACAAGATTAATATTAATATATGACAAATATGCCTTTAAAAGACTTTATTTCATGCAAGCACTTATATATAATCCAAAATAGTCATTAATATATGCAATTAAGCCCCATAAATTTATTAATCGACATGAATAGAATAGTAAAATAAGGTTACATAATTTGTATATTGCATATCTATACATGATAAAAAGATCAAGTGGTATTTTTCTAACCCATTACGGCCGGAGAAAGAGGCGCGCGCGTGTGTGGCATTATGCTTTTCACCATATATATGCAATAACATCAATAGCCATTACTATGAAATCTGATGGACAACGCACTTCTTAGAGACTTTTTTATTGCCAGACAAGCCACTTATACTAAAAAATTTATTTAAGTACTAAACATGCATCGAAACCAATATTAATAACAAAATATGACAGATTCTAACTGAGAGAAATATATAAAATGAAAAAAGATGAGAAGCAAAGGGAAGACAGTGCATGCCTTACTTAGTGGAGAATGCAATAAATTGATCCAAAATGCGACAAGTAAAAATAAATTAAAGGACTTCTTATTGCTTTAAAGATACACTCTCTCAAGAATCAAGTCAAAGTACACTACTACAAACTAGACATTTAACGACCCTAAAGGACGTCCCTTTTTAAATTAGGGACGCCCAAAGTTCAATATTTAGCGGGAAACATTGGCGCTGGTTGAATTTTTTTTTTTTAAAAAAAAATTCAACCACTTTAGACGTCCCCAGTCTGACTGGGGACGTCTAAAGTGGTTCAAATTTTTTTTAAAAAAATTCAACCAGCGCCAATGTTTCCAAAAAAAAAAATTGAACCACTTTAGACGTCCCCAGTCAGACTGGGGACGTCTAAAGTGGTTCAAATTTTTTTTTTTTTGGAATTCAACTAGCGCCAATGTTTCCAAAAAAAAAAATTTGAACCACTTTAGACGTCCCCAGTCAAACTGGGGACGTCTAAACCTCACTTTAGACGTCCCCAGTTTGACTGGGGACGTCTAAAGTGAGCTTTAGACGTCCCCATTTTGATTGGGGACGCGGAAAAGCCTGTCAGACACCCATCCCATCAGCAGCAGGCCAGCAGCTTTATTTTCCTTCCCCAAGCTTCATTCCGTCTTCCCTTGTGAGCTTCGTTCCAAGCTGTCTTCCTCTTTCCCCTTTCCCTTGCTTCCTTTCCCGTCTTCCTTCCTCTTTCTCAGTTCGTTGGTGAAACTCCCTTTCCCATACTTCCTTCCCTATCTGCCTTCCTCTTTCTCATAATCATATTTCTATTTTTCCATCTCTCTTCTTTGACGAGAGCACCATCGTTTGTGTCTCCCTTTCACAACTTTCATCTTCCTAGCTGGTGGCACTGTGAGTCATCTCCATTTCCGTCGTCCATAGGTTTGTCTCTCACTCCCACAACTTTGGATACAAATGATTGAACAAATGCTTGTAACTATTAATTTAAATCAGATTATGAAACTGGAAAAACAGAGTAACTTGTATATGCATACTTTTAATTTGCTTCTAATTTGCTTGATTTGGAAATGGACTGTCATTATTGCATACTTGTTCTTTTCGTCAGCAGACTTCAACATGGTGATGTATATATATAGATATGAGTTAAAAAAATGACAATGATACTTAGGAATGAATTTGGTTTGGCTTAGGTTAGTCTAGTTTAACCAGCGCCAATATGTTTATTAGATTATTGTGTTGCGTTGTTATATAAAATGACAATGATACTTAGAGTTGTGTTGTTGTACATACTATTAGATTGTTGGATAACATGTTTATTAGATAGTGCTGAACTGCTGTTGTTTCCATTCTGGTTTATGCAATATTTCTTCTATCCAATTTCTGCAGTTTAAATTTGCCGGACAATGATGTATATATAAAAGGCCATAAAAAAAACTTTAGATGTCCCCAGTGCAAACTGGGGACTTCTAAAGTATTTCTGAACCACTTTAGACGTCCCCAGTAATGACTGGGGACTTCTAAAGTCCAGACTTTAGAAGTCCCCAGTGCAAACTGGGGACGTCTAAAGTCTGACCAAAAGACGTCCCCTATTTTAGGGACGTTATTGACAGTTTTTTCTACGACGCTCAGATAGACGTCCATATGTTTTCAGACGTTAAAAGGCCCAAAAAAGGGACGTTAAAAGCGTTTTTTGTAGTAGTGGTAGTTGTGTTGGAGCTATTAAGGGAGACGATGGAAAGTGGATTTGTGGCTATATGTGTAAGCTCACTCAAGTGCCTCCTCTAGTAGCAGAAGTTATTGCAATCATACAAAGCCAGTCATCAAATCTGCTGAAACAAGAATCTAAGAAATATTGTAGTGCTTATTGATTGTCTTGAGGTGGTGAATTTACTCACACGGGGTTGTGATAACACTCCCCTTTCAGGGATGTCATTGACGATGCCAAGCTTTGGTTTTCTAGAAACTGGCAAGTCCTTATTTGTCACATTTCTAGGATCATAATTTGTTAGTGGATCACTTAGCTAATTTAATTAATGCATAGTATTAATGAGAATTTTGTTCTCTTCGATCAACCACCACCTTCCTTTTGGGAGGTGGTAGGTGATGAAATATGATTAGGGTTGTCTTTGATTAGTTAGTATCTTGGTTTTGTATTAGTCTCATATTTGATTAATGAATTTCAGTAATTCATTCAAAAAAGATACACTCTCTCCTGCCCATAATACAGGCGTCTTCTAGAAAATCATTGGTCAATTATATAAATCACCTAGAGTTACTAATAATCTTTTTCTTTTTTGATTTTACCTTCCTTATTTGTGGTACACATTGGACATCAAGAAAGAAGTGAGAGGTGACATAGATTGGAAGAATTAATGACAACCATGTTGAATTTTTTTTTTAATTTAAGATAGATTTTGCGAGTTAACCACTCTTCATTGATTTCACAAGATGGTTGAGAGCGACTTATATTTTGAACAAAAAAAAATACATATAAGATTAATTTTTTGGTCATCGTTAACAAAATAATAAAGCCAAATATTTTTAGTATAACTTATTAAGCTGGACCTCTGATTTTATGTTTTTTAATTAATATAAACCAGCACATTAGCTGCGTCTATGGTAACTCTTCAATGTAGGAGTTAGAATCGTTGCTCTTAAAATTTACCAGCGTCTTTCCATCGTCGAGAAAATTTTTTTAAAAAAAAGGTAAACAGAAAAACAATATTTTTTTTAAAATTACATTTCCGTCTGTGGAAATTGCGCATTATATTTTTGTTATTTTTTTTTAAAATACCAATATAAGGGGGAAAAATTAATAACAACTGATTTATCCAAACAAAGTCAAGTTAATATTCATTCATTCCATAAATCCTCCAGAATATGCAGAAGATTCAGAGTCCATCGTATGATAATCCAAATGACAAAACGCAGGTTCTCTCAACTACAAAATTCCTTAAGATTCCAATTCTTTAAGACTAAAGATGTTATACATTCTAGAGAAAAAGGTCTTTGACCTAATTGGTCTGCGCTTTTAAAAAGGTAAGCATCTACCGATGCCCCACCCACTAAAAGGCATAATGGGCAATATTTGTCTTTTTACTATATATATATATATATATATAAACTAATTAACTTTCAGCAAAATCTCATTTTAAATTTGAAAAAAAAAATGTAATTTTGGGTTAGTGGACATACACACAATTCTTGGTCATGTGTGCAATTCCAACGCCATCCTCAATCACACCAAGACCCTTTTTGGTACGCAACATTGAGGGCTTGCATTGGGCGATACCATCTTTTCTTGTTTGTTATGAGGTGATGAGATATCCAATCCTAATCATAATCCCATTCTAGGTGGCATTCTTCAATACCATCACTTCCTGTGGTATTGCAATTTGTATCCTAGGTTGAATTTTTCATGACCAAAATAGCCTCCCAACTCAACAAGATAGCAAGCAACACGACTGTCTTTTGCCTCAATCTGTCTGTCATATCCTTCATCTCCAGTCACCGCCAACTACCCACCGTCATCCCATCATCATTATCAACCACTACCCACCATCCACCACGGTACCTGTGTCGCACAATCCACCATCCCCAACTGCAGTAGAGCTTAGCCGCCGCACCATCAACGCCCTCCATATCTGTGACACATGGATTTGGACTTCCATTGCTCATTCTCACTCTAGATATGTGTTGGTTCTCACTCTAGATATGAGCTCCCCACTATTGCTCGAGTTGATGTGCTCGTTAAGTCTCACTATAGATCTATGACAAGCTCACTTCATCAAGGACCTCCCTTACTTGTTCGATGTGCTTGTTTTGTTGATTTTCACTCTATATCTTTTGTTCGATGTGCTCACTATCTTTTTCTAGTTAATTATGATTTGAGAAAGAATAGCATAATGAAGAGGAGGAAGCACCAGTAGGTTTGTTAAAATGGAGCTAAACTTTCACTACTACAAAAATACCATGTTTGCAGCATTTATTTTTAAGTTTTTGAGTGTTTTGGAAACGCTACATATCCTCCCGCTAAAAATGAAGTTGTCGCACTCTACAACTTCATATTTTAGTTTTTTAATAAATATACCTTTCTATAGTGCTTTCTTGGTAGCGCTATAGAAAGGTATAATTTCTGTAGCACTTCCTCAAAAAAACCTATTGCATGTGTATATTTTTTGAAAGAAAAATATACACATGTTGTACACTACTAAAAAAGTACCTATAAGACCTACACATCTAGACCTCTATAGGCAACAATGGTTTAAAAACTATGATCGGTGGTATTTTTGTAAATATTGGTACAACTCAAGTCTAGTCATGTTTACACACGATCTAAATAGTATTTTTTTGAATCAGTTATAATTTAATGTAGCCTTGATAAGTATTAAATATTATGAAACGTTTAAATTTAAATTCTTTTTAGACCATATGCAAATACATCTGGTTTAAACATTTATGTAGAGATTGTCGTTTCTTTATATCTGGTCTAAAATGTTTGAGAGTTTCTTCAGCTTCCAAAGTAACCTTCCCAACAAGTCTCATCAAAATTTAAAGTCATCCACTCCCATGAATGACTATCATGTCTATTTAATCTCCTCCAGTCATTTTGTTTCTTCAAAATTGTCTTTCAAGCTCTCTCTTCTCTCCTCGCGAGTCACATTATGGTGAGATGAATTATAACTTAGTCAGTTCATCCTCCATTTTCTCCTCCGCCTCAACTACCTCCACCACCTCCACCACAGGAGGGAGATTCTTGACAGTCCCAATGCAAGGATGGCACGAATGGAGTAAAGCCCTGCAAGACTCGTCACTCAGCTACATGCGATCAACAAGTTGAATCTTGTACTCGATGCCAATGACATCGAGTATAATCTTTCTTCTAACCCCTCTTCTCCTTCCTTTTCTTCCTCCTCCTCTGCCTCTGTAGATGACGAGGAAGGATGTGGAGGCTTTTGTATAAAATTATGTATACTTTTTTTATGCAGCTGCTACCTTTGGGTAGAAAAAAAATATAATATTAGTGGAAAAAATTTAATTCTTATCATGATCTTGGTTTTGATCTTGAACGTCTCTTGTATCTATGTTCAGTCGTTTTTCTGCCTCTAGCCTGACAAGTTAATTTTATGATATATATATTAGTAAATTATATAATTTGATTATATTCATACCAATTGTAGTGGCACAAGGTCTAAATATGTTTATTTGAACCGTCATTTAATTTACTTTTAACTTGTTTAAATGTTAATCTAAATATGTTAATCTTCTAATGTTTACTTTTTATTTAGACCAGATAAGCTAAACATACGGTCTCATTATTATTATTTAGACAACATTTTAGAAGATGAGCATATCATCATGTCTCATAAGGATCATCTGAAGTTTTTGGACATCAGTCCCAACTATAAATATCAATGCCCTTTAATTTTGAAATTAAAATTCAAAAGTCCCTTTCTACCTCTCTCTCTCTCTCCCCTCTTTGAGCGGCAACACTTTCAATGTCAAGAACAACAAAGAGATGACATTCCCCTTCTCCTCCAGTGGCGACAGCCACCAATGGTTCCTTTTCACAGCCCTCTCCAACTCCGTCCTTAGAGGAAATCGTTGATGACATCTTTCACCTTTAGGATACTGTTATGGAGATTATGGTGAAGCAAGATCACTTCTCTAAACAATTGGAGGAGTTGGTGGCCATGTTGGATGACATCATGACCATTTGGACTAGGGATTGTCTACTAGAATGATTATGATTGTTTGATGGCTTGGATTTCAAGAACCCCCTGTTGTATACATGTTTTGATGTGGTTTTGATTTTGCGCTCGATCATCATATATAAATATGCATGTACTACTACCTTTAGGTGAAGATTATTAGTGAAAAAGTATCAATCCTTTTAAGACTTTTGATATGTTGCTATTATTTCCTATTGATGATCTTTATCTTGTCATGTTATATGATCATTCCAATCGTTTAAGTTATTGAGTATGAATTTTATTTCCTAAATTTTATTTCTCTATTTTGGAAAATTACATATTAGACCGGTTGTTTTAAATGACAATCTCTTTACGAATTAAAAATATTTTTTCCCATATTGAGACTGGTTGTCCTTTCCTTACAGCCGGTCTCGTTATGAATATTGAGATTGGATTTGTAAAGGACCAATATAGAATAATTTTCCCTAGTATTTGTGCTCATTTTCACACTCAGACTTCATATCTTGCCTCACAAAGTCGCATGCGCGCTCTTCCCTTCTCTGTCGCCTCTGGCCGTAGTAATCTCTCTCTCTCTCTATCCACCGTCGGGATGCTTAGTATTCCTTTTCGTGGAGCTCTTCCTCTCTTTCATTGCCATTTTGCTCTCACATTTGAAAAAAATAGTTGGTTTTCACAAACGCTCACTAGCCCTCTTTTGGTAGTGTTCAATTATGTTGTATTTACTTGCATGGACATTTTAATCAATTAATCCTAATGCTCACTTCTTTTATTTCTTTGTTGAAACACTTTTGCTTATGCCTTTTCATTCTTTCTCAAAACCCTAATTGAAAGTTCAGATTTTGTTCTTTATCAAATCAGGGATGCTCATTCCTTTTATCCTCTATGCTATGTACGTATGCCTTGTGTCTTCCAATCACCATATATATAACAAGGTTCAACCTACAATGGAAATGAACATACAAGACATGCATATATAGTACAAAGGCTAGATGAGTGCCAAACAAACCATATATTCATGAGTTCAAATATGTGATATATGTGGTGGTGTTGGTTGTTAGAATTATTTTCCCCTTCTTTCAAATGTGATGTACAGCAACAAATAATTCTGGCCAACTAACACCACCACATATATCACAAGATTTGACCTACAATGGGATGAACACAACAACTGCATACATAGCATAGGGGTTGTGAAGAGTGCTAAGTTGAGTGATTTTTTGTAGCTATCAGCTATGTTTTCTGCTTCTTTTACAATCCATATTATTGTGTTCATTACATATTCCTCTGAGTTGCAAAAAGACATGCGAATAGAATTATATAATATGATATAATATGTAACTCCGTGTAATTGAAAATAGGGGGTGAATACAGTTAGAGGTTGTAGATACAAGCAAGCTAAGGGTTGTCACTACAAAAAAATGTGATTTAGTAGCGGTTAAAAATGGGTATTAGTAGAGGTTTTAACCGTTACAAACAACATTAGTAGTGGTTATGAAAACCGCTACTAAATCGTATGTTGCAAGCGGTTTTGTAGCGGTTATATAAAACCGCTACTCACGGAAAATAACCGCTACATCCTTTGTAGCGGTTACAAAAAACCGCTATAATATCCCCATGAATGAAATTTTTTTCAGAGATATTTGTAGCGGTTATATAACCGCTACAAATATAAAAAATTGAAAATTTGAAGGCGGGAAAAGAAAAATGACATTTTTTCAATTTTGTAGAGGTTAAGAAACCACTGCTAATTTTGAATTTTTATGAAATTTGTAGCGGTTATAAAACCGTTACTAATTTCATGAAATTCAAATTTAGCATCAAAATATTTAATTTGAGTTTAAAAAGGCGCGTTTGTTAGTAGTGGTTTAATAACCGCTACAAATATTTAAAAAAATTTTTTAAAATATACGATCATTTTTTTTCTGTTCTTTTAATATTAAATTAATTAGTTTATTTTTTTTATTTGTTTATGTAATTTAATTAGCTTATTATTCAATAGTTTAACTTATGAATAAATTAAAAGGAAAAATTTAATTTAATTGGGTTAGTATAAAAATTATATTAATAATATTATTAAGGATACGTAGGTAATAAGGAATTATTATGTTGTCTAATATAATATAATTGTGTATGAAAAATATATGAAAATGAGATACAGCTCTAAAATATCTAGAAAAAAAATGGTGAGAATAAATTTTATATCAAGCAAAGAAGTATTGTAAAAAAAATAAAAAACTTGTTACCATATTTGATCGTATTATTTAGCTCCTCTACTCATACAAAAGAAGTTGTAAATGAGAGAAAATGAAAGAAAGGTAAGGTAAAAAGAAATTGGGGAGTGTTTGAAATGAGTTGTGGTAAGGGTATTTATAGGGATCCATGTACTATTTGTAGCAGTTAATGTATCCATTTTGTAACGGTTTTTTTAGTAGCGGTTATTGTTAATTTTGTAGCGGTTTAATAACCGCTACAAATATTTTTTTTTAATTTTTTCTAAAATTTTTTTTCCAGTTTTTTTTAAAGACAAAACTATAATTTGAATTTGATCACTCATCGTTGCCATCCCTACAGAAATTATGTAGAAAAAGTATTGTTAGGGATGTATTATTAAATTTAAAAAATTTAACTTAAATGACGTGGACTTAAAAAAATTCACCGCAGTAAAAGTAAATTATCATCACCTTCAGGGAAGTAGTTTTCAAAATCGGCTGGCTGAAATGGCTCACTCTCGTAGGCTATGTTATCGCCTTCACCCATGTCGTAAAGGTCTCGTGGCTTTAAATGAACGACCATGTGCCAATCCCTGTGCCTCTCGTCCTTGACATAATAAACCTGATGTGCCTCTGAAGCTAGAATATATGGCTCATCATCTTGAGAAACACCAGTATGAATCAGCCATGAGAAATTGACTGAAGTGATCCCTAAGTCGTCAATTGTCAATCCCCGAGAAGTAGTGGTATTTGCCCACAAACACTTGAACAACGTCACGGTGAAACGGCCTTGATAATTAAGTTCGACCACATCAAGAAGCTTGCCATAGTAAGGGACGCCTCCGAACTGCATGTTGGCGTCACTGCTGCTCGCATAACTCCTTGTCCCAAATGTGCCATAAACACCCAAATTCTGAGTTTGCAATCCTTGATCCCGTGAAACCGTGCAAAACTTAAAACCATTGACATTGTATACTGTAAACCTTTTTGCATGATCAAGAGGGCCGATTGCGAGAGCTCTAAAATCTGGTGAGTGTGAGTTGTGGTCATTTAGTATTCTGCTCACAAACCAGCTCGGGAATTCTTTGTGGACCCTCCTATCAACCTCCGAGGATGTTTGTGTACGGATCCTGAGTTGACGCTTAACATGACTTCTGAATTCCCTGCAATTAATAATGGAAAGGCGATAGTTAAATGAAAGTGAGAAATATTACGAAAGATATAGATTGAATAACATGTAAGTGTACAATTCTTACTGTATGAAAGGTTCAACTTGAGTGCAATTAATCAAGACATGTCTATGTGCTTGCAACTTCTCAGTTGCCATTAGTTTGAAGTTCTCAATTGCTTCAACTGGTTTACCAACACAAGGGATAAATTCTCCTGATGTCGGCGCAGGTTCAGGACAATCGTCAACACGAGGTGGGCGGTTGAAAGCCGTCTCAAGATCATCAAAGTACCTTGAGCAAAAAATATAGCACCTCATCCCCTATATAGCCTTCAGCTATAGAAACTTCTGCCACGCCTTATTCCTTACGTAAGATTTTAATTTCCTAAGGCACCTACGAAGTACAGAAGAGAAAATTGATATAAAATGCTGAAAAGGACGACTAGCAAACATTAAATATGGAGAATAAAGCACATATTTAAAATGAGTACCTCTCAATTGGATACATCCAACGATATTGTATTGGTCCAGCGAGCTTTGTTTCATGAACGAGGTGGACTGTAAGGTGAACCATCACAGAAAAAAAGGACGGAGGAAAGATCATCTCCAAATGACAAAGCGTAAGAATGATTTTGGACTACAGCTGATCGAGCTCCTCGACGATTAAAACCTTAGAACACAACTTCCGAAAGAAAGAACAAAGTTTCACTAAAACAATGGAAACATCAGGAGGAAGTGTATTCATTATAGCCAGAGGGAGTAACTGCTGCATAAGAACATGTGAGTCATGACTCTTCAGGCCAGAAACCTTTCGAGCCTGCAAGTCAACACATCAAGAAATGTTGCTTGAATATCCGTCAAGAACTTTTAATTTCTTCAACGTCACGAGGAAGACTTCCTTGTTCTGTTTTGTAAGGGTAAACTTTGCCGGCTGAAATTTGTCATGCTCATCTGGCCAAACGTCTTCACGAACTCCCATGTCTCATAAATCTTTCCTTGCTTGAAGGTGATCTTTTGTCTTGCCGGGTTCGTTAAGCAGCGTATACAGCACATTGTCACAAACATTCTTTTCAATGTGCATTACATCAAGAATGTGGCGAAGTAAATTAGATATCCAATATGGAAGAGTAAATAAAATACTTATCTTCTTCCACCGCTGAGGTGTCGAAGTCCTGCGCGTCTTTTGGCGAGTTTGTGCTGAATCGTCGCTTTTATCAAACTCGAAGTCAACATGCTCAAGCTACTGTAAGATATCTATACCGGACAAAGTCTGAGGTGGTCCTCTTTTTTCTGGTTTCCTATATTCCGTTGCAATATGAACTTATGCCTTCCATTGAGAAACCTCCGATACCCCATAAAGCACCACTTTCAGCTATGGGGAAGGCATACTGTGTCAGAGTCAAAATTGCAAGCTGGACACGCAGACCCAGTATGCACATTCCAACCAGATAATGTGCCAAGGCCAGGAAAGTCACTAATCGTCCACATCAAGGCTGCACGCAAGTTAAACAAAGTCTTGCCGTAAGCGTCGTACGTCTCCAAGCCGACATTTCACAGGTCAAGCAATTCCACAATAAGCGGTTGGAGATACACATCGATGTCATTGCCCGGTGCCTTTTTGCCTGCAATGATCATAGATATAATGAAAGAGCATTGTTTCATACACATCCAGGGGGTAAGTTGTAGGGAACTAAGAGTACCAGCCAAATACTGTAACTTGTGCTAAGATTTCCTAAAGGATTGAAACCGTCGGTCGCCAACACAAGCCGAACATTTCTGGGGTTAGTCGCGAAATCTGGAAAGTAGTTGTCTAAAGTTTTCCAAGCATCTGCATCCCACGAATGTCTTAATTTACCATCTTCATTGTTATCAACAACATGCCACCTCATGTGCTCCGCAGTTTTAGATGACATAAATAATCTTTGTAGACGAGGTTTCAAAGGGAAGTGCCTGAGAATCTTTACAGGTTTCTTCTTCTGCTTTTTCCCCTTCTGAATTTTCTTGTACCTCGATGTGTGACATCTCTTACAAGTCTCCCTATTGGAATCGTCTCCCCAATATAGCATACAATCATTTGGGCATGCATCAATCTTCTGATAGTTCAACCCAAACCTGTTGATAATCTTCTTGGCCTCGTAGAACGTTGTGGGAATCTCAGCGTCGGGGAATGCATCTTGTAATAATTCGAGCAACATCGACATTCCCTTATTTGTGATTCCACACAAGCACTTGATATGATACAATTTGATCAAGAAAGATAATTTATTATAAAACCGCTACAAATACTTATATGCTTTTTTTAAAAAAATATAAATAATATTGTTGCAATTAATTCACAAATTCAACAACGCGGTCTAATAATATAAATATAATTATGGAATAAGAATTTAAGTTCTGAAATACAAAATTATATATATTTATTTACAAATGTTTCAACAACAAATAAAAAAAAGATGTCCTAAACTAAGTAGCTGGGGGCTGATCATCTGGTACTCCCTTAGGTGGGGCTCCTTCAGGTGTTGCTTGATCAGGCCGCTGGGCAGAGTGAACCGCACCATCATCATCAGTAGGAGCAGGAGGAGGAGGACGAGTAGGCTGGACGACGTACCTAGGGACAGGGGAAACCTGTGGATGCTGCTCGTCCGGGAACAGGCGACTCCATGACCGCTTGAGCATGTTGTTCGTGATATCATGCCACTACGTCTGCTGAGGGTAGGTCAAATCCACCTGCAGTTGGTACATCTACTGCTACTACTGTGCCAACTGCTGTTCCAAATTTGACTGCAGCTGGTCAATAGACTCATCCCTCGGACGTCTGACCCCTCTAGAGCTGCCAGCCTCAGAGGCGGCGGTCCTGCCGTAGACCATGCTAGGTCTGGCGCCTATCCCTATCCCTCGCACACGTTCGGGGTGCTCAGCCTGACCCAGACCTGCCTTCAAAGGAGCCGTCAGGTCCACTGACCCTTGTGACTCCTCGGCCTGGGTCTGTCACAGCTCAGCCTGCGACTGCTGCATCCGCTCCTGCCATTTTATGAAACAATTACTTATTAGCATTTTTAATTATTAAGTTGGTTTTATAAAAATTATAATAATAAAATTACTTATAATTGCCACCTCTGCCTGCGGAGAGGTTGCAGTCCCATAACAGTATCTGTGTGTGATGGCATACAACTCCCCATAGTCCGTCTGACGGTTCTCCTATTGTGCCTTTTTCTCCTAAAACAATTATAAAATTCAATTAGTATTGTGAAATAACTAGCTAAAAGTCAGTGATATTTTGAAAACTTACCAGCTTGCTGTAGGTGACAGCAAAGGTCTTCGATCCTGCTATGTGGTGGATCATCTACTGCGCACGGATCCTGGTGTTCCTCTGAGAAAGCTCCTGGAAAAAAAATATATATTAAATGTATTAAAAAAATAAAAAAAAATTTAAAATTAATAAAGTTCAAATTAAAAATAATTAAAATGAAATTATAATTTAATAATTAACAATTACAAAATTATATATAAAGAATCTAATAAATACATTACCTGCCCCTCAGGGCTCCTCTTGAATTAGACGAAACTTGCCCAGTCCTTCGGCGGCACGCTGTCTAGGACGCTCTTGATCAGCTGCTCCATAGGCATCGTCCCGTCCTTATCCACCCTGCGAAAGAGATGGTTCTCCTGTTCCTCCAACCGTCACCCATCTTCACGAGGGTGTACCTCTTCCGGTTAGCCCGGACGACAAACCGCAGCTGCAAAAAAAATATTTAAATATCAATAATTATAAAAATCCTATTAAAAATTATTAATTAAATAGAATTAATTATAAAACATATTAATTAAATACTATTAATTACCTGAATCACCTCCTCCCAAGCCTGGTCCTTCGGCCCCTTCGGAACATGCCTCCATGTCCTGAAGTGAAAGGGAAATCGCATCCAATTCGCGCCCAGGTCGTTCAGGAAGCTGTTGAACAGGTGGCCCCCATTTTCTATGGGTTGGTCAGTGCCCTTATTCCACGGCACTATAACTCGAAGGGTCCGATCCATGCTGTTCAGATTAGCCACGTCCAGCCTCCTTGTCGACACGTTTCCATGCTCATCTGCACAGTTTACCGCACGTTAGATAAATTGTAATTCAAATTTAACATTTTGAATTTAAATAAATAATTTATTAAATTAAAAAATTTATTTACCTTGGACCTGCACCTCAAACCCAGTGGACCGCGAAGACGACCCTCTTAGGTTGTTCTGCTCCCGAGCCTCCTCCTTATTGGTGCCATATGGCATTGGTTGACCGATGACATGGCGTTGACTGCCACGTCATCATCTTCATCCTCCAGCAGGGTCAACTCAACCTAGTTGGAGCTCCGACGGGTCATCGCGACCCGTAAACTTCGGGAGGCCATATCTCCCTCGTTTTAGTTTCGTTTTTCGCGTTCTTGGTGTCGTTGGAATCATAGTTCAGCGAACTACAAATCCATGGCATTTATTTGATCTTAAAACCTCTATTTCATTGATCAAATCATGGGTGAAGTTCCAATGGCGACTAACAACCCGCAAACTTCTTTCCTTTATTTCTCCCTCATCTGAACTCCGTTTGATGCGTTCTAAGCATCGTTAGAATCGTCTCTTCGAGATCTACACATCCATGGCTTCGTTTGGGGCAAAAACACTTAGTTTTGAACACCCCATTTTTTCTCGACATTGACGACACTGCGTAATCCAACCTGGATGTGTGTCCTCTGGGTTTTAAAGGCTCTTCTAACCTTTGAGGAGTTAAGTCTTTTGGTTTTTGGATCCACATAGGTTTCAAAAACTCAACTTTAAGAAATCGAAGAAGTGATGAACAGATGAAGGAAATCATGTCTGAGTTATATATATATGTGTGTAGATACATATATAGTAATTTGAGGAGGAAACAAGCAGGAACCTAGTATTTTATATGTGTGCATATTGAGCTTCATGGTCGAATATCAAATCCGGAAGGAAGAATCCGATGCTCACACAGACACGCATATATCATTCAATAACACAGTTTATATTCATATGGAGGCAGAGGCAGAGGCAGAAGCATCGATACACCAAAAAGAAAAAACACATTCTTGCGGCATGAATTAACAACATATATGTTCATGCTAAGAGACGGTGATCATGCTTCATTCATATGAACCACAGAGGAGAATTAAATATGCAATGAATCAATATAAATTTATATACACTCATATATATTTATAGTAGCACAGTGGAATATGTCGGAGATATAAATTATATCGTATAGTTTATTCACATAGAATAATCATAGGCTCAAGGAACAAATGGCTCTTATGCCAATGTAATAAAAATATAACTAAAAGGAGATTTGGCGTACCGAGGCGAATCCATGTTCGGATCCGAGTCAAAACTCCAATGCTCCATACTTGTACCCACACAATTATTAGACTACTAGAGCCTAATTGCGATTTGCACAGCAGATCACCAGAACCAGAAAGATGGTAAAAGAAAAGAGAATTGCCAGAAAACTTAATGGTGGGGTGAATTGCAATTGAGGAGGCACACCCTATTTATAGTGGTTTATGGAGGCCACTAATTAGGAAATTTGTGCACACTTTCTTGCCCTCCAAGACAGTAATTAATTGATTCTCAATTAATTCCCTAATTATGGTGATTTGTTTCTCAATTAACAAATCCATAATTATTGCTAAATTATTTCCCAATCTGCAATTAATTCTGATTTTATTCTTATTTGATTAGGCTACTTATTTCCTAATCAAATATAATAGTCCGGCCCATCAAGGACGGACTTGGACCCAAAGTCCAACAATCTTTGACGAAGGATGCGTTAAAATGAACTACCTTCGGTCTCATAACAACTCAGTTCGCTGTTTGATAAGAATTCAAAGGGTAATTTTGTCAATTTTTCTTGGCGTTTCGCATGGCATTCAACTTTCAATATGTGCAAGACAAATGGGCTCTCAATTAAATCATTTTATTTTTATTTTCTATGTAATTTTATTATTTAAAAGATTTATTTTGTATTTTTAGATTATTAAAAAGGTTTGATATATCTTTTAGATATTTGGTCACTAAAATGTCAGTCCTTGACATTCAGCTTCATTGATCAATTCTTGTAACTTTAAATTAAGGACATTTTGGTTATTTTGCTTATGCCCTAAACACCCTGGCTACTTGAAACGAATTCAGATACCTTGAGGCATAAATTTTCTCAATGAGATTTATTAGCAATTTTCCCTTTATTTTGCTTGCAATTTAATTTCTTCTCTTTTTTCTCACCAAGTGAAAATCTAACAACGATCGAGAAAGTACTTTTCTCAACTTTCTCTCGGAATTTTTCAAAAGAAGACAGCTTTTTCCCTTATAGTGATATAGATCTCCCTTCTACTTCATAACTTTATGTATATTTTTTAAAATAAAAAAAATGTATGCTTGAAAAAATTCAGAAAATTTTGTATAAATTACTTTATTTAATAAAATATCTGTGTATATTTTTCAAACGTTAAAGAAATCGTTGAATTTTTTAAGAATAAAAAATAGAGGAAGGTAAATTAAAGAAAATACAAGGAAGGCTATATGTTTAAAAGTTACTAAAAGATTTTGTATAAATATTACCACCTTAATAGCTTGATATTTTAATGTGTTGTGACTTTTAAGCAATGAGGCAAAGAATAACAGTTTTACATGATGTCAACTTTTAATTCATTACATCTTTCCAAAAACAAATAATTAATCAAGAAATGAAAAAGCAAAATCCTACAATGGATCCATCTGTATGTTAATGCTCTTCACACGCCTCTTCTATATATATATATACACACCACACGCACACCATTCTTTCTCTCTCTCCCCCTCTCCCCAAAACAAAACTCAGAAATGGTGAAATTCTCAAAGGAGCTCGAAGCTCAACTCATCCCTCAATGGAAGGAAGCCTTCGTCAACTACTGGCAGCTCAAGAAACAGATCAAGAGAATCAAGCTCGCCAAACTTCCCAACCAACCTCTTCTTCCCCAACCTGCCTTCAGCCGCTCTGTTTTCGACTCTCTTCGTTCACTTTCTGGCAACTTCCTCTCCTGCGGCGATAAATCTGATATCATAAGGGTAAATAGTGCGTGCGAGCTCGTGTTGTATTTCTGATACTAAATAATATACAAGTTAGTTTCCAGCCTTAGAAGAAGCATCTCGAGAGGATAGTTTCTATAATTTTTAGAGGTTTGGTTTTGTTGGGTAGTTTTTGATGTCTTGATCATTTCATAGCTTTGGGTAAAAGCATAAAAGGTGACATCATTTTCAGACAACAAATTAGTCATGTTGAACCACTCTATATGTACTCCGTTTCTTTTTTGGGTCATAACACCAAACTATTTATATGTCGAATGATATGTTGATCTGTACGTTTTTTTGGTACATGTAAGTGATTGAAAACGATTCAGGATGTGTTCCATTGTTTGTGTTGTGAAAGTTTGTGCTTGAGTGTGTACGACTTGAGAGAGAGAGAGAGAGAGAGAGAGAGAGAGAGAGAGAGAGAGAGAGTTAAAAGGTGTGAATGAGTGGCTTTTTTGTGCTTTTCTTTTTGGATGTTTCCCATTTCTCTCACGAAAGCACGCAAAATGGTTGTCGCATTTATGAATGTGGCCAAAATTATCACGAAATCATTGTGGCCACAACACTCACAAACACTCACTCAGAATCATATAACGGAGATTAATGGGTGAATAGAACCAAATAATGTAAGATTTGGTCATATAAAAACTGAAATTGCACCAAAAAAAGATTGTTATAATTTTTATAATAATTAATGTCGTTTCGCTTTAATAGGTGAGGAGAAAATTCAAGGAGGACACGCATGAACAAGTTTATGAAACTGAACTTGCTCAATTATTTTCAGAAGACGATGAGGTATTGATTTCTCTCTTTCCTTTGGTTACACGCTTTTTTCTAAGCTTTGATTTGAGATATTTTTTTTAAAAAAATAAAAACTACTAATGTTCGGCTATCCGTGTTTTATATGGATTGGGTTACATGTTTTAGGTGCGTGTGTTTTTTGAAAAGCTAGATGAAGAACTGAATAAGGTAAACCAGTTTTGCATGAGACAAGAGATTGAGTTTGTTGAGAGAGGAGAAAGTTTGCAAAAGCAGCTGCCAGTTCTACTAGAACTCAAACAAATTCTGGTTGATCGTCGCTGGAAAAATTCTCCTGTGCCGAGAACACCTGGCTTTGGAATTTCTTCAACCTCTCCAGCCGAGGATTCCCATTTCTCCGGTCAGTTCTCATCTCCACCATACATCTTTTTAATTTGTTTGATTCCTATATGGTCCTCTC
Organism: Inga leiocalycina; assembly: GCA_963242795.1. Lineage (NCBI taxonomy): Eukaryota > Viridiplantae > Streptophyta > Magnoliopsida > Fabales > Fabaceae > Inga > Inga leiocalycina. The sequence continues at coordinate 37,413,732 of OY725331.1, forward strand.
TGCTTTTTTTTTTTTGGCCAACCTCTCCGCATGTACTATACATCATGAAGACGCCAGTTGTTGCCAATACAAGTATGTTGACTACTACCAGTACAAGGACGAAAACGTTACCAAGACGACAACCCTAACTTCTTCCCACTTGAAGATAGGATGGCTAAAAGACGTCGCAAAACTGAAGAAGAGTATGAGGCCGCTAAAGAATCTGAATTTCATGAAAATTTGGATAACATAATAGATAAAAATAAACAGCTTCAGGATGCATTCAAGGAGTGGGAAAATGAATGTAAAGAGGCATTATCATCCCAAACATGCAAATCACAATAGGTCTAAGCTCCATCCTTAAACCTAGAAGAGGTGATTCTACCTCTGATTGAAACACTGTCCCTAGCTCATGTGGAGACCCTTCGTGCCAATGAAGTGACTCTACTAGCGCCTATCCTACAATAGGTCCCACTAGACACTATTGTGATGTTGGTGAGTGAGGAATCTAATCATGTTGCCATTAAAGATAAAAATTCATCAAGCCATTATCAGGTTCTTCAATCTACTCAAGTGGCTCCTTCTCAAATTGTGATAAACAAAAATCAACTTTGTCATGCTACAGCTCCACCTCATGTGCATGCTACATTTCCCAATGCTAGTTCATTGCTTAAATATAATGGTCACTCCATGAGAATCTTGTCTCTGGGAAATGCTTCCCAGATGTTCTCAAAGATTAAGCTATTCATTCCATCCAACGTTCTTTCTTTTGTTATGTCAAATTTTAGAGAGGATTTCTAGATTAGGTTACCGTATTGAAGTCTTCTCAAGCTGCTTATGCCTTCTGTGGTTTTCTCCTTCACAACCTCATTTGTTGGAAAAGCTTCCCGAACATTAATTGTCATCAAGCTGCTTACCTTTGCCATGTTGTTTTCTTTCACTTACGTAACTTGCTAGAAAGGATTTGTGGATCAAAGCATCAGACTACTTCTTGCCCTATGCCTCGATTTTAACTCGACAGGAGTTGAATTCTTCAAGTGGGGGAGAATGGTGGATATGGAATAATGGTTGGTTAGGATTTCCAGATATTTATGATTCGTATCCTTATTTGGGAATATTTGGTTTTAATTTTTATTAGATTGCTATTTTTATAATTAAGTGTTATTTGCATTCCAGTTTATTGAAAAGCTTTCTATAATTAATTCCTAGGGTTAACTTAAGGCCTATGAACACATTTTCTTTGGACGCCTTTGATTATTAATTCAATATTGAGTATTGAACTTTCTCCCTCTTTTCGTCTAATTTCCTCTCCCATTTCCTATCCTCCCTCCTCTCTTCTCTCTCTTCCTCTTCTCCCTTCTCCCTTTCCTACCTAGATGAGTCATATTTATTTTAAAATAATCAACGTTTTTTGTGTATTTTTATATTTTGATAAAATTTATTGTTATATTAATTCTTATTGAAAGAACAAATATTAGAGATTATATCTATAATAATTATTGATTAATAATATTAAGTACCACGTATTTTGGATGCCTTTTATCGAATAGAAGACCTTTTTATATGATCAGCTCACTCTCAAAGTTGCGTGATTTGATATATGCATAACGAACATATAAATGCAGAAAATTATGAAGAATTAGATGAAACGAACTCAGAAATTTCCCAGTCCGATGAAGTGATCACTGCCTTGGAAAGAAGGGGTGCAAGCTTTGTGACCAAGACAAAGAAGAAAAAGCCAAAGATGGCGATGAGGATTGATATTCCAGCTACCACGCCAACGCAGGCAATCACAGCAATCACGAAAAAGCTGTGGGAAGATCTGGTTACTAACCCTACAAAGGAAGGATCTGTGGAATACATCAACAAGAGGAAAATACAGCGTGCTGAGAAAATGATAAGAAAGGCATTTGTGGAGCTCTATAAAGCCCTTGGCCTGCTCAAAACATACAGGTATATATTCAAATATATTTCATTACTTTATTATTAATTTGAATTTATCTATATATAAGAAAGATCGCGCTGATAATTTTCTTTTGACATTTTTCATTAATTAGTTCATATCATTCAATAGTTTTAGAGAATTTTTTGGAAGAGCGCATTTCATAGGGTGCTCATCTCAATTCAGCGATAGAATTCCATCGCTAAACTGATGTAGGGAATTTTGTTTCTGATCTATTAGTAACAATCTATTTTATGACAAAATCATCAAGTTGTGTCACTAATTAACTACCTTTTTTATTTGGATGATCTATATTTTACTTTATCTTATTATTATGTTTTAATATTTTATTATTTTTAAAGGTACTTAATCTAAAATAAAAATAATTTTTCAACTGTTACATTTTTCAAAAATAATAAATTTATCATATACAAGTTACACATTTTAAACCATAAATTTAGATTGTTCCAACAAATTTTGAAGAGTTTACATTTGATAAGCACATGGCGCTCATGCTCTTCACTGTGATAAGCACTTGATATCTGATAAAAAAATAGTTGAGGACACCTTTGCCTAAATTAGATGGAAAATAGGTCTAAATGTGCTCAATTACTTGACAAAACGCAAAGACTCTAGGTTTCTAGTGCATAAAAGGCTGAAAAAAAGACCAAAAAAAAAACTCTTGAAAATGTAAAAAACCTAGGTGAAGACCCCTAAATGCTCTATTGACCCTAAATTCCTTGGGAATAATCTAGGATAAAATTACAAAGAGCAGTTCCTATAGTCTGTAGTGAACAAAAAATTTTGCATAATGAATGACAAGTATAAGTAGAGAGATGCATAAGGATGATAACATCATAGCGTATAAAAATGACAAGAACAACTCATTGACAAGTTTTAGATTGTGGTGCTACACATAAATTGCAACACTGGATTAACAAATAACAACTTAAGAAATGACAAGAACAAAACAAGCCAGATGCAGAAATTTCAACATCTGATATGACAAGCACATAGAAGGTTGTAGAACCTTTATTACAAGAAAAATTATAGCGAACAACAACTTCGAGCATTTAGTCTCAGCATCCATAAAAGGTTAAGGAATATTCACTTCGGTATAGAATACTAATGATGACAATGTACAATGTGGCTTTCCTTTTTGACGATAATGAATTGGAACTGATGAGTGAAGTCATCACTATAAGAGAGATGAAAGTTTGGGATTAGGTGACACGCTATATCAAGAACAATGAAGGGCGTGTAAGTAATTTTCCTTCATGACCATTAGAGCATTTTAATATCTGAATTGTGCATATTTCTAGGTTACATTTCTTTCTTTCTCCCCAGGTCAAATTATAAATGAAAGTTGGTATGGTGAGTGGAATGTATCAGGGTTTAGAGATTTGGGGTCCATCCTTAATATATATATATATAAAATATTTAGTGCACGTTTTAATTAAACAAAAATATATTTAATTTAGACCGAGTAGGCTTCATGCCATTTTTTTATTTTTAATGTTAATCGTTATTTTAAATATTAAATTGTGCATATTATAAAATTTATCACAGAAATATCTCTAAGGATTCAAATCTTTGAGCGAGGTGCAACTCTCCTTCAATTGTGTATAAATATTTTTTTTTTTTCATTTTGCATATAGTTGACTATAAGTTACTCACACTTGCTCAAAATAAGTTGCACATGGCTCTTTAAACAAATATGATCACCATGTACCTTAGCAATAAACTTCAGTAATTCTCCCTTCTGAGTAATACTAAATCAAGTGGTCTAATTAAATTGGATGGTGAAAAAGCCAAGACAATAAGCTACCCAGGCAGCATGAGCGCCCACTTAAACTTCCAAATAATGATGATGATGAAGAAGCATGAGTATGCGTTTGGGTGATGACCATTTCTAATAAATGAAAAACAGTGTGAAACTTATAAAATCTTAGCTGTTTGGCTCGAGGGAAATGAAGGAGATGGAAGAAAAAACTTTAATGAGTTGAATTAAAAAGAAATAAATAAGGGGAGTTAAAATATTTTAAGAAAAAATGTAAGATAAAATACTAAGAAAAATTAATTAAAAGCTTTTAATCACATTTCTCCAATTTTTTTTTTTTAAAAAATCAAACTTGATAAAAATTTCCTATGTACCATACAGACACTGTTTCTTTAGCCCTTATCCCGCAACTACATGAGGAACAGATTTTTACCTTTCATTACGGAATATATATGTGTTTGAAGAAGTGGTGAATTTTACGAAGTTTTCTAATGACTCTAATATATATAATCATTGATTGAATCAGAAAATTCTAATGAAATTATCTCTCTTTTTGGCAGATCATTAAATATGGTGGCCTTCACGAAGATTCTCAAGAAATTTGACAAGGTAAGTATATGTATATTGTCTCAAAAGTGTTTGAATTTGTTTACGTCTCAAATTTTGTATTTCATAATTTTATTATCTGATGATTACTTCTAAAGTCTTATATTTAAGATTAATTTAAATAAATGCTTTATACTAAATCCGGGAAACAAAAACAAAAGAAAGAAATGAAAAAGATGAGTAACACTTGAGACAATGTTGGATCATACTTTTGTGGGTCCCACCCCTTCATTTTTATCCCTCTACAATTCAAGTAATTTGCTTATACAATTTATACTACTAATGGGCTTATAGCCTAATGACATGAGAGCAACTTTGTGAGTGGGAGGTTATGAGTTTGATATCCCCTTATAAACTTAGGTAGTTAGTACCTGCCCCTCTAATTCACAAAAACAAAAAACACTATGTGTTTGAGATTGCCAAAACCACAACCAATTTAAGTGTCACAAGTCACGACACATATATGTAAAGGATCCTGTACCCATGCCTCAAAATTTCCTTGCCAAGCTACATGAAAGAGATTCCCGGAAGTCCACAGAAAAATTATTGCTAATTGTCCGAAATGAGAAGCAAAAATATTCTGATAAAGACGTTCCTCAGTAATATCATCATGACTCTCAAAGTCATGTGCGGTAGCAATACCAAACCAAATACGACGAGTAGTGGGGTCCTGAGCTAAGCCTTGGCTAAACCTTGGAAATCTTAATGCTATAATGCTTTTCAAATCCTCCTAGCCATTATCCTACTGCAATAATTCTTGCTAAGAAGAACGCCCATGTTGTGGCAATTCCACCCAGAAGGTAATATGAACCATAAAGTAACTAGAAAATACTATTTTGGCTTTACCTGGAATGCCCTTTATTTCAAAATTTATTTAGTTAATATAAGTATGTAAGCCTTATTTATAGTTGTTTATGTCACTTATATTTGATATAATTATGATTCATTATTATAAAAAATTAATAATGAAAAATCAATAATTTTCCCTTTTTAACCTGAAGTGTAAATTCAAGCTGACATCTATGTTATGTTATTCATTTTATTTCATGTTTTGGTATGATGTCTCTTATTCTCAGTTGAAAGTGACTATTTGAACTTGCATTGAAAATATTTTTTATATAGTAGAGAGAAATAAAAAAGAAAATTAGTAGTATTGCCCGATCTCTCTCTCTCTCTCTATATATATATATATATATGCTTACAGAATTTGAACATTCCTAATCTTTCTTTAACATGCACCAACACATATATTATTGCCCTACAGAATTTGAGCCACATACAGTTTTATACAATATATTATAAAATTCGACATTTAAATTTCCATGTGAGCAGGTATCTTGTCAGAATGCATCAGCAAATTATTTAAAGGAAGTGAAGAGGTCCCATTTCGTTAGTTCCGATAAGGTATGTATCGATCGTGGGTCTGAATAATTCTGAAGACCTAATTTTAAATATAAACCAACTTGGAAGATTGATATGGGCGGGGGTTATATGTGTATATCCAAAGATGTGGCTAGTGTAATATTATAAAGGATCAAAGTATAATATATGTTTTGTTATGATGGAATAGGTCGTGAGGCTTGTGGACGAAGTGGAATCCATATTCACAAAGCACTTCGCCAACAATGATAGGAAAAAAGCAATGAAGTTTTTAAGACCCCAACAGAACAAAGATTCTCACATGACCACCTTCTTTGTCGGTAATCTATCAGTCTCTCTCTCTCTCTCTCTCTCTCTGTGTCCGTGCAATAATCTTTTTTGCCATAATCATTCTTTGTAAAAATAATGTCAATTAATATTAATTAATGTTTAATAGAAGTCCTGTGGCTAAAAACGTACATATAAGTAAGGAAAATACTATAAAAAATGTCCGTGTTTTGTTATTCCAATCTTCATAAGATAGCTATTTACATTAGTGTATGATAGTGTCTCATATATGATTGTTTTCAATAGAAGAATACATATATACTAGCCAAATAAGTTAGGCTTTTTATGAATTAAAATAATGTAAAATCAATATAATTAACATCAAATTGAGAACGACCTTTTTTTAATATATATATATATATATATAATTTTTGTATAGAGAGAAAATCAACTTCTTTAACTTAAAATAAAAATCAAGTTGTATGTTAAAATCATTAATTTTGTAACTTCCCTAAAATAATATAATTAAATTACTTTTGTGAATTTTGGAGTTAGATGCATAAATACAGAGCTCAAACGTACACACAATACAATGCAAAAACACTTAGAATTTTAAGTTGTTACTAATATTGTTTTTTCCCTAAAGCCACGATATCAAACTCCTGTTTTATATGAATAATGACAGCACTATCACTTCAAATTGAAGCGCAATATCTGCTGGTGTGATTACATTTCTGAGACAACACTTATCCCTATAGTATTTGTAACCCCCTCCGTAATTATATCCGAAATACGTGATTAAAATGAAATAGAGACCAATAATAATCAAATAACATTTACTAACCCATCACATGACGGGGTTTTCACGAATACTTTTTGAAATCATTTATAAACTTGGTCTCATATTCACATTTCGAATACAATTACTATGCGAAGATACCCTCCGTAATTATATCCGAAATACGTGTTTAAAATGAAATAGAGACCAATAATAATCAAATAACATTTACTAACCTATCGCATGACGAAGTTTTCACGAATACTTTTTGAAATCATTTATAAATTTGGTCTCATATTCATATTTCGAATACAATTACTATGCGAAGATAAATTACATTCATATAAATATCAGAGTGTACAACTTAATCATCTCGGCAATCCCGGGTACATACCTTCGCTAAAGATACATAGGGTACAATTGCCCATTACAATTCTTCAAATGGGGATTACACAATCTCATCTCGGAGGAGTCCTAGCCGCTCCCTCCACGAGCCACTTGCCCTGTCTAAATTGTTGGTAGGGAAGGGTTAGATTCGAGAGAATCTCAGTAGGAAACATATACCAAAATGCATGCATGATAGATACTATGTGTATGATATATTAGCTTTATCTAGATGCATGCCCCATAATGACATTTCTGCATGCTCAATGTTTCATGTAACAAAACTATGGCCACAGCAAAACAGAAACAGAGCTTCATTTATTCAAATATGCTCTACACAATCAAGTAAAGCAATCACATACATCACTACACAAGCAAAGATATCAAATACATGCAAGTAAGGTAAGTCCCCTACCTCCAGTCTTTTCTCCTCGATTTGTGTGCCAACAACTCGGGGCTTCACATTCGATCCTACAATGTCAAATGTACTATTTAGATACTTGCATAGTGTTTCTGGGGGTTATATGAGGCTATATTGAAAATTTACTAAAATACCCCCGGGGACCCCGCCCGGCCTCGCCGTACCCGGTCCGGCTGTACTTTTCTTGAAATTTTGACATAGGCTATTCTGACATATTTTCACCCAAGGAATCGATTTCCGGACTCAGAATTATCAAATTCAATGTCAATTTACAAATTTACCCTTGGCAGCCCCACTTTAAGGGTTTCAAGGGCGTTTTAGTAATTATGCTTTTTCGGCCTTTTCCGAAAAAGTGACCAACTGTAACCCCACTTAATTTTCGCTCCTGAACTCAATGAAATCATCAAATCATTGAAAATCCATCTCTAACCCCTCCAAACTAGGCTTGGCCAAAATTCTCAATTCCCCGGGAAAAATTGGGGTTTTTCGGTTTCGGCTCCGTAAACGCGTTCCTTTCTACTCCTAACCACTTTATTGACCATTACATTGGGTTAGAACTACCATTTAGTATCAATTTGGGCAGCATAACACCTAGGCCAACCCATTTTCCAAATTTACAAACAAAGACAATCCGGTGAAATTTCACCGATTAAATCAACCACAGCAGCCAGAACAATCAAAGATTGAAGTTTTGGAAGTTACCTCAAGCTCCCTCTAGCTTTTACTCAATATGGCTGAACCCTAGCCCCTTTTAAACCATGATAATTGAACTTCCAACACCTTAAAGAGCATGAAAGAGAAGCTTAGAAGCAATGTTATACGCGTTAGGAGCTAGATCGTCGGAGAAATCGGCTTACCTTGCGAGATTTCTCCTCTTTCTCTCTCTAAGAGCTCTCAACTTTTCTCACTAGTTTCAGCTGGTTCAGCACGAAATGAGAGCTGAAGAAGATGAGAAAATATTTAATTACATGCTGATGTCATCTTTTATTGAGATGATGACATAATTCCCATTTTCGGATTTTCTGGCAGATTTTCTGGCCAAACTTTGAAAAATCATAACTAATTCTAGAAAAATTGAAATGAGGTGATTCCAAAGCCAAATGAAAGTTATTTAAGTCCTCTTCATTGGAAAAATATTATCCATTACCAGAAAGCACCACAAAATTCCAGAATTACACAAATTTCATCACTGCCCCAAAACAGAGTCCATTTTCGACCTCAAACTTTGGACAGTCATATCTCCCAGTTCCCAAAACGAAATGGCACAAATTATATGTCCATTTTGAAGCTTGGGATGTGAAATTTAAGACTAAAAAGTTTCATAATTTTCTGACATCATTTGTCTAGTCAAAACATCCACACGAGAAGACTTCCCAGAATAGAGTTTTACTGGACAGAATTTCAGATTTTGCATCTTTGCTTCCAATGGTTTCATTTTCATTCCAAACATCATTCCCACCTAAATTTTCGCAAGGAATCCATTGGAAACACCAAATCAATCAAATTCACATCTCATTGACATGTTTTCACAACAATCTCAACATGTCAACACAATTCACATTTCAAAACCTAACATTGCAACATTTCCATTCCAAAGTGCCAAACCAATTTCAATGACATCAAAACACACTATGACACCATTTCCAACACAATACCCCATTCAATTCTTACCTCTATTCTAAGTCAATTTGGATGTTAATCCACAATTGAACTCAAATATAGGGTTTTGGCACTGCTCACAACACACACGAATCATATTCGAGTGCCAAATCACATCATATTCTCCAAAAGGGTTATTTATCACTAACCACATCCACTTTTGGAGTCATTAACCCTTAATCACAATTTGGAATCTTGCTAAACCGGGCTTAGCAATCCACTAATCTCAGGCTTATTCTCTAGCCTCGAGTCTCAAAATTCGGGGTATTACAATATTTCCCTTTCGTCGTCCCTCTTCCTCTTTTACATTTTATGTTTATATTATTTATTTTTATAAGTCTAATTTGAATCCTTACATTTTTATTTATTTTTATATTTTTAAAATTTGAATCCTTATAATAATTTCTAAAAATATAATAGAACTATAATTAATTATTCTAAGTATATTAATTATTCATATGAAAATTTATTACATTAATTATTTTCTAACTATATAATTTTTAATTTACAAATTTTATTGATATTTATATTTCAATGCTATTATTTATTTATTTTAGATTAAATTGATAAATAAAAAACTATACGGACCTGAATTAAAAATTGGTTGAAACTATAAAAAACGTGGAGATTAATCATCTCTTTATTATTTCTTGAAAATTTTCAAAGATTGTAGACAATTAGGTTCCAAAACTTCTATTTAATAATAGTTTTGTGCCAAAATATTTTATTGAAAGATAAGTTGCAAATTTTGTTGTGACAATTGCAAATACATTGTTGTAGATTGCAAATACAAAAGTCACAATTGCAAATCAGAAATTAATGACAGTTAAATCTCATAATTTTCAATTGTTTGAATCAAGATTTTTTATTGATTTTTTGACAAATTATTTTAAAAGACTTAGCTTGGTGTCATTAGATTGAATTTCTGGTATTTAATTGTCATCCTTCCTTAGTTTTTTAAGCATTTAAACTATTGAAATACATCAAAATAATATTGAAATGAATAGAAACAAATTGCACTGATGAACCAAGTGAAATGCATGAAGATAATAAGAAGAATTAAAAATATTAGACAGAGATCATTAAGAGACACCACATTGTTGGTGACTTTTGAATAGTGTCATTCTCACAAGTGGAAAGTCATGAGTTCAATGCTGCTGGTTTTCAAACTATTTTAATTTTGATTAAGTTACCCCTTGTGCCAATTCCCTATGTATATTGTATATATTGAGTCAATCTCAAAATTCAAGAATAAATTTACAATTTGAGTTACAAACTTTATGAAATAATTAACATGTTGGAGAAAAAACTAAATTAGTGTTTATTTATTTTATACATATATGCATGCAGGTTTGCTTACAGGTTGTTTTGCATCATTGTTCTGTGTATATGCAATCTTGGTTCATCTGTGTGGTATATTCTCGTCTTCTACAGAACTAGCTTATATGCAAACTGTTTACCCTGTCTTCAGGTACTCTATTTAATTAGCAGATGAATAAATATTTGAAAATTTATATTTTAAATGAACTAAAGCCCACAATTCAGGCCATGTCTAAAATATATATCAAGATATTAATTCAATGTGCAGTGTGTCTGCATTGTTAAGCTTGCACTTGTTTATGTATGGATGCAACCTGTTCATGTGGAAGATTACAAGAATAAACTACAATTTCATATTTGAGTTCTCACCAAACACGACACTAAAGCACAGAGACGCCTTTCTCATATGCACTACAACCATGACCGCCGTGATCGGAGCACTGGTCATCCACCTCCTGTTTAGGACTGCCGGCTTTTCTGCTTCCCAAGTTGATGCCTTTCCAGCAATTCTTCTACTGGTCTGTCAAATACACTCTTTCTATCTCTCTCTTGTACTTAATAAAAAAGCTAGATAACTAATAATTTAATTTATTGATGTTACATAGATTAGTTAAATTAGTTATTTTTAAAACTTGTATATTAAAACACTCTGTTTAATTAATTATTTGCATTACAACTACCGTGCCTCTTGATGAAAACCCCCAATACATGCAATATTTGTGAAAGAATAATAAATTTGGGAGATAAAGTATATTAAGGTTTTATATTTAAGGCTGGCTAACTGCCATATTTAGGATCAAAGGGAGAATATAAATTTGATCAACTCCTTTTCATATACTCCCTCCAGTCCTAAATATAAGAGAAAGTTGACTTTTTTAGAGAGATTAAGGAAGTTAATTAAATTACTTTAGAGTATTTATATTTTTATCTTTTAATAAACTGACATATAATATAAGGATACATCATATAATATGATTAAATAACTTATTTAGTTTCTTTAGTCTCTCCAAAAAAAGTCAATTTTGTCTTATATTTAGGACCGGAGGGAGTATATAAATATATATTTAATAATAATTTACCTAATAATGCACACATATTTCTGACGTTTTGCAGCTCTTCATAGTCCAACTCATTTGCCCATTTGACATCTTTTATCGCCCCACACGTTACTGCTTCATTCGAGTTATTCACAATATTGTCTGCTCTCCTTTCTATAAGGTAAACTATTTATTTGTTAACTCATTGTTTTGATTACTATAATAATTAGAGTGAATAATTGGCTGATTTGATTGTTGGTTGAAGAATAGTATATTATTATTATTATATACTGTTAGAATCTTTAAGTAATTAGGATTACAATTCCAAAATCTAGATCACGGAAGATTCAAGATATTCTTGGTTAGAGATTTGATGCGATCTTGTCATTTACACACATACCTATATATTCATAGGTAGTCTTTTACCAATATTCAATATACATACTTTTGAGAGTTTCATCAAATTTATCATGGTACTTGAGCACAAGGTTTCCAAATTTGAGATAAAGTGCTTAGAGAGAGAGAGAGAGTAACATTGAGAGAGATGGCTTTCGAGTCAGCATGTGAATTCTCCTTTCTTTCTGCATGCCTCATACAACCCAAAGCAAGTTTTTGTCAGTGAGTTGCTGAGCTAGACTAACTATTTAAAATGGGTGGCATTCTACTACACTAAGTTGAAGACGCTTTGGGATAAGGCAATGTCTTTGACAACTCCACCAAGGTGTGCATGTGGGAGATGCAAATGTGACATTAAGGAGTAAATAATGGAGGCCAAGGACAAGGAACAATTACATGAGTTTCTCATAGGATTAGATGAGGAATTTACTATAGTTAAAACCCATATCCTTAGCATAAAACCCCTAATGAGTATAGGGCGAACAAATCACTTGGCCTTAGAAGATGAGAAGCAAAGACACATATTTGCATTACATTGAACAAACCCTAAGACTATGTGATCCTTTAAGGTGCAAAACATGAAGAACAAGAGGGGTGATAGGAAAGAAAAACCTCAATGTGGGCACTGTCTGAAGCATGGAGATATTGAGGATAAGTGCTATGAAATCATAGGCTATCCTTCTAATTGGAGAAAGCCAAATAAAGGGTGACAAGACAAGTCAAGCTCATGGAATGACAGGCGCAATGGTCTAAAGGCATTGTATGCGAACGCACTAAGAATCTTATATTCAGTCTCACACTTCCATAGTATGAATAACTTATGTTGATGTTGAACAGTAAGATGGACAGACATAAGGGTCTCACTACTGGGTCATCAAACCAACCTGTGGCAAACATAGCCGGTAAACACTCAATGAACTTTGACTCAAATAAGGTATGGGTAATAAACTCGGGGGAAAATGAGCACATAATTTGTGAGGATAAATTTTTATTGAATGAAAGGAGTGGAAAGTACTTGCCTATGCTAATGCTACATTGTCAAAGGATATCGGTGAAGTCATCTAGAAACCTAAAATAATAGAATTGGATGTTGCTCAAAGATGTTTTAAAAATACCAGGTTTTAAGTGTAATATTTTGTCAGTTGGTAAGCTAACTTATGATGATGATCTTGAATTGGTCTTTGTTAAGAACTTGTGCATAACACTAGGCTTACGCACGAATAACGTGATTAGAATGGGGAGATACCATGATAGGCTCTACATTCTAAAATCAACACTAGGGAAAAGAATTACACTAATGGCAGAAAGACCTTGGGATTCACGACTGTGGCATTAGAGTCTCGGGCATGCTTCAAAGAGAAGATGAAACTTATTAACTTTTGTTTAGATGATAATGAAATATGTGATTCTTGTAATAAGGCAAAGCACACTACAACAAAATGGCATGATTAGGCTCAAGCATAGGTATTTTGTTGAGATAGCGCAAGCTCTTCGAATTCATACAAACATGCAAAAGGAATCTAGGGAGATTGCATTTTGGCCACCGTGCACATGTACATCATTAATAGATTTCCTACCACAACCACTGTGAATCGAATACCTTACAAAACTATCATGGGAAAGAAGGTTAGTTATGATCATCTAAGGGTGTTAGGGTGCCTCGCATATGCCTAAGACTTGACCAACTCTGACAAGTTTGAGGTAAGGGGGAGAATATGTTTTTCATTGGGTACCCATTTTGACAAAAGGGCTATATAGTTTTTGACATAAACAAGAAGAAGTTTTTGTACCACGAGATCTGACATTCTTTAACCAATGCTTCCCTTTTAAAGATGTTATAGGCACTATTGCATACCCAAGCATGGACTTAGCCAACAACAATGAGAATGATATTAACTTTATGAATCATATCAAAGTTAATGAGGAAGAGGAATTGAAAATGTTTGCTCAATATCTGAGAGAAAGAGATAAAGTTCAAGTCCATCAATGGAATAAGATAAATGAGCTCGAAGAAATCCAAAATGAGCCAAGGAGGGAACAATGTGCTAGGATAGCTCCTGTAACCCCCTGCCGTAATTAATATTCGGATTACGCGATTAAGGTGAAATAGAGACCAATAAGATAAAACGTCATTTACAAACCCATCAACCCGGCGGGGTTTTCACAAATGCATTTCAAAAATCATTTTAAACCCGGTCACACATTCACACTCCGAATATAATTACTATGCGAAGATAAATTACATTTATACAATTATCAGAGTACGCAATATAAATTCCCGACAATTCCGGGATCATATCTTCGCTCAAAATCATAGGGCACATTAGCCCATACAACTCATTCAATAGGGATTACACAACTTATCCGAATACATTCTCAAATACTGATCCATACAATCAGATACATAATCCCAATTACGCATTGATAACCCACTACTAAGCTCTCACCCAGAAACGAGTCTTCTTCGTCCTTGGATGCTTGCTTCATCATCAATCTTCCTTCCCTGTCTAAAATGTTGATAGGGGAGGGTGAGATTCTGGGGAATCTCAGTAGGAAAACAAATACCAATATGCATACAAGATAAGTATTAAATGCATGACATGCTTGCATCACAATAACACATGTTCACATAATGATATATCCGCATGCTCAATGTTCACACAACATACTCATGGCCATAGTATAAATAGAACAGAGCTACAATCATTCTCATATGTCTCACATAATCACGCAAAGCAATAACATGCATCAATACACAAATACAATTATCAATACATGCAGGAGAGGTAAGTTCCCTACACTCTTTCCACGTAAGCTCCAGATCCGGCTGCTCACGCTCAGGAAATCATCAAATCCTATAACCAAGATCAAGGACATAGGATTAATCCCTTTTCCAATTCTTTAACTTTTAGACATTCAAGTTGGTTATCATTATTGCCCTTTAAGTGCCCTCAAACACCTCAATCCATAGCTCTAAAGGGTTGGAAGACTATCCCCAAAGATCCCCTTTTGAACACTCAAACTTGATATTTTTCACTGCCTCACTCGAGCACAGATGCTCTCACTCGAGCACAAGTACGGACATCACTCGAGCACAAATGCTCTCACTTGAGCATTGGTACGGACAACACCCGAGCACAAGAGAAAGTGAGACAGAAAGCACATGCCCGAGAGCACAACCCTCACCTGAGGCACAAGCTCACTCGAGCACAGATCCTCACTCGAGCACAAGGCCAAAAGCCTCACTCGAGCACACCCCTGTCTGCTCGAGTGAATCTATCAGATTCCAGGAAAACGCAGCAAACATACCACATTCTCCTAACTCTTGCCCAATTGATCCAAATGGACCCAAAACCTCTACCAAAGCTACTCCCACACAAAATCACTCACTGAATTCAATGGAATCAATAGAATTACCAAAATCCCATTCCATTAACATGCTTTGGTCTAGGGCATCATAATCATCATTTTCCAAAATCACTAACCTTACACCTTTCAATCCCAAATCCATTCTATCTATTCAAAACTCATACCAATATAGCATTTCTATAACCATAACATGCCAAACTACCCATTACCCATATTTTCACAATTAGGGCAATAATTCCAGAAATTCCCAACTTAATCATTTGGCAATGAAACATAGATAGAAGGATTGGTTTCACATACCTTATCAACTTTCTCAAAGACACTCTTTGATTCTCCACACTTCATATTTTCGTGATCTTCAAATCACCACCAATGGAGAAACTACAATCACCAAAATAAATCTCTCAACTCAAGGATTAACATTAGAGAAGAGAGTTTGAGCTAAAGAGGCCATTTGCTTACCTCAAAAACCAAATTCTCCTTTCTCTCTCCCAAGCATATTCAGCGAAAATGGAGGAAGGAAGAGAAGAGAGAGAAACTGAGAGAGAGAGAGAAGAGAGGAGATGGAGATGATGATGATGTGTCTCACTTATGACCCATCCAAGGGTCCACACTTTGCCACTTGTCACCATCTCACTCCAACTCTCATGGGCTCACATGCACACACATACACTTGATTATGCCCCTTGCTCAACTTCACAATCAATCCTAGCCATTGATCTTGAAGCTACCAATGAGTTCCCTCTTCGGCAACCAATCAAATGGTCGGTAACTTTACCGTTTTGCCCCTGATTAGGGAAATTCACTTGGAATTACCATCAACTCATTTTCATATTTCTTAATCACAATTTGGACTCTTGCTAAACCAGGGCTTAGCAGTCCACTAATCTCAGGCTTAATCTCAATAATTATCATTAGTCCTTAATCGAAAATCGGGGTGTTACATTTCTCCCCCCGTTCAATAAATTTCGTCCTCGAAATTTGTTCCACTACTAAGGACATAAACTGCAATCGGCCCATTTCACGATTGCTACCCGAACACAATCATCACACTATCACAATCTTCGCAAGCCCTCCTCACTCATGAGTGGCTAGCGCATCTCAATATCCGGTGACTCTAATTCATAAGCCATGTCATAAGATTTCGGCAGTTAGGTGGCATAGGCCTCCAACCTGCTTAACTCAATCTAGTGATTCCATCCTGGAATAACTCAATCAACATCACAAACTCATTTTACAATCAACAGCCTCAGCCGTATACACAAGTACTTATGCCTTTGCTTTATTCACTTTCACAGCATTACCCTCACCCGTACACCCACCAATGATTCCACTAGTGGTAACCGAGACTTTCGGGTATTCATAACAACCACATCAGGCCACTCCGGAATCTCAATCTCATCTATCCGAAGCACCCTACCGCAATGGCCCACCTAGAATCTCAGTCTCTTCTATCCAAGCGACCAGTTGAGAGTCTCAATCTCCCACCACAATTCACATCGATTAGATGTACAACACACAGCCCACGGCTGGATTCACAACACACCGCCCCACGGGTCGGATTCACCAAGATACATGTTGATTACAACGGCAGTTCAACGGCCGAGCTAGAGATAACCAGCGTCAAACCCTAAACGGCTCACGCTGACCTGCACACGCTGCAATTCACATAGCTTTCACCGCAATCCATATCGCAAACTCTAATTTTACGCATTGCCTTTCGGCCTAGGGTTAACACCAGTGCAACCAACGTGGTGGCTAGCCAGGTTGGCCATGCCAGGGTAGTGCCCTCAGAATAGAGAACCCCCGATCATGTAGTCGAATTAGCCATCAGCTAAATTAGCTCTGCTCTACTACACAACTATACCTCAATCCCAGCTTATTCACAACTGTCACCGATTCACAATCACACTCCACTCTCATCCCCTTTCTCCGCCGAGAAGACACACAGTCTTTACCCGAACCGTTGTTAGTTACTCAGGGACTATTGACATGGCAGTGCTCACACATAGCCCCACAGCTCATACAGCTATCTGGCTTTCACAATCAGCCCGTCGGCCTTCACAAATAGCCTTTCGGCTTTTCACATAATCACATGTCACATTCCATCCTCATCCCCTTTCTCTGCCAGGAAAACACACAGTCTTAACCTGAACCGTTGTTAGCTACTCAGGGACTATTGGCGTAGAATACACATAGTTACACCCCACCCTCATCCCCTTTTACCGCCGGGAAGACACACAGTCTTCACCCGAACCGTTGTTAGCGACTCAGAGACTATTGGCGCAGCAGTGCTCACACATAGCCTTTCGGCTTCCACATCATACTCCACCCTCATCCCCTTTCTCCGCCGAGAAAACACACAGTCTTTATTCAAACCGTTGTTAGCTACTCAGGGACTATTGGCGTGGCAGTGCATATACATAGGCTCGCGGCTCTCAAATAGTCAATCCCCCCGTAACTACCGCCCCGAAGGCACGGTCCTCCGCCATAGGAATCACCCCATGCGGCCGCAGGTGAGAGACTCACAATGCACAATTGTAACAAGCTGGAACCAGGCCTCTTAACCACTTCACCTTCAACATCTCAAATTCTTTTCACGTACTGGGATCCTTCAAGACCCTTTTCACAACATAACTTGACCCCGAAGTTTTACCTCCTGAAGCCATAATTATCATATCATTCTCCCAGCTACTTGAGCTTCCGTTCAACACAATTCTCAAACATGTTACATTCATCACGCTTCCGCTGCGTACTCTGAGGTCTTTCTCCTCACTTGTGCATTCACAATGTCAAGTTGATTTAACAGGAGTCCCATAGGAATCTCCCACTATAACTGACAACAATCACAACATATATTCATCTGTGTCAAACCTTGGCCCGATTCAACTCCAATCATTGAAAGCCATAATCAACACAGCGTTAAGAATATGGGCTCTCACGGCTCTACTCTACGATTCAACGTCACGGTAACTGCTCTCCATGGTTCATTATCAAGGTGGCTGCACTCTAGGGTTCATCGTCACAGTGGCTCCACTCTAGGGTTCATCGTCATGGTGGCTCCACACTATGCTACTGCACTCGGTGCTTCACTCAGTACACTGACTGGTCAGCCCCTCCGGTCAGAGTTTTCCGTAGGTAGCCCTTTCCAATCGGATCTCACCGTAGGTAGCCCTCTCCTATCAAAAGTCCCCGTAGATAGCACTCTCCGATCCAAATCCTCTGTAAATAACTTTTTCCTTGTGCTGGATTAACAACCAACACTCTCAGAATACCTGAGACACATCTCAATTCACTTCTAGTACCATACCCTGGTACCACATACCTTTAAGGTCAAATCCAGTTCCTAAGAATCAACCCAGCTATTGAGTCTAATCCTTAGATCACATCTCATCTTTCAAACTTTCAACCTCAGTTGAACCGGGAAATCACTTCCCTCATTTCCACGGAGCACCATACTCCTCAATGCAAGTTCAAACATCTCGGCCAGCCTAAGGCATACCGGTCCCCTAGGTCTTAAGGTCTTTACACATACAAGATCAGTATGACATTACCACATGTAACATCATACCACCTTGGGTTACATACCCAACTTCTAGGTTAGTCCTGATACCTAGAACATCAATATCACACCTCGGAAACCCTTTTTCCTCAGTTTCAAATCAGATGATGGGTTTGACTATAACCACCTCTGGGTTTACACCTCAAATTCTTGGACGAATCACCATATCTTTCGATCACACAATGATTCGCCACTCAAGAATAACCAACAATGTATACACACATTCCATAAATCTCTTGTGTCCACAATAACCAATCACACATGTGTATACATAATCACTATCACATAACATCATCTACCACCAAGGTAGAGATCTAAGAGAGCTATCCTAGCAAATTCCCATACTTGCCAGGAACTGTATCTCTGATACCAAAATATAACCCCCTGCCGTAATTAATATCCGGATTACACGATTAAGGTGAAATAGAGACCAATAAGATAAAACGTCATTTACAAACCCATCAACCCGGCGGGGTTTTCACAAATACATTTCAAAAATCATTTTAAACCCGGTCTCACATTCACACTCCGAATATAATTACTATGCGAAGATAAATTACATTTATACAATTATCAGAGTTCGCAATATAAATTCCCGACAATTCCGGGATCATATCTTCGCTCAATAATCATAGGGCACATTAGCCCATACAACTCATTCAATAGGGATTACACAACTTATCCGAATACATTCTCAAATACTGATCCATACAATCAGATACATAATCCCAATTACGCATTGATAACCCACTACTAAGCTCTCACCCAGAAACGAGTCTTCTTCGTCCTTGGATGCTTGCTTCATCCTCAATCTTCCTTCCCTGTCTAAAATGTTGATAGGGGAGGGTGAGATTCTGGGGAATCTCAGTAGGAAAACAAATACCAATATGCATGCAAGATAAGTATTAAATGCATGACATGCTTGCATCACAATAACACATGTTCACATAATGATATATCCGCATGCTCAATATTCACACAACATACTCATGGCCATAGTATAAATAGAACAGAGCTACAATCATTGTCATATGTCTCACATAATCACGCAAAGCAATAACATGCATCAATACACAAATACAATTATCAATACATGCAGGAGAGGTAAGTTCCCTACCCTCTTTCCACGTAAGCTCCAGATCCGGCTGCTCACGCTCAGGAAATCATCAAATCCTATAACCAAGATCAAGGACATAGGATTAATCCCTTTTCCAATTCTTTAACTTTTAGACATTCAAGTTGGTTATCATTATTGCCCTTTAAGTGCCCTCAAACACCTCAATCCATAGCTCTAAAGGGTTGGAAGACTATCCCCAAAGATCCCCTTTTGAACACTCAAACTTGATATTTTTCACTGCCTCACTCGAGCACAGATGCTCTCACTCGAGCACAAGTACGGACATCACTCGAGCATTGGTACGGACAACACCCAAGCACAAGAGAAAGTGAGACAGAAAGCACATGCCCGAGAGCACAACCCTCACCTGAGGCACAAGCTCACTCGAGCACAGATCCTCACTCGAGCACAAGGCCAAAAGCCTCATTCGAGCACCCGCGAGAGAAATCCAGGAAGTGAGGACCCGAGAGCCCCCAACGCTCTCCAAGCACTGGATCACTCGAACACACACCTCTCACCCGCGAGTACACACCTCTCACCCGCGAGCACACACGGCTCACTCGAGCAGATGCCCTCCACCCACGAGTGAGAAGGCACACTTCTTGCACCTTGCCCGCGAGTGAAGACCAGAAAGCAACCCTTCACTCTGGACTCCCACTATCACTCGAGCAGACCATGCTCACTCAAGCATGTTCTTCGCTCACTCGAGCACAAAGCGATGTGCTCGAGCAGCGTTAATGAAAACCCAGGCGCACTCGCAGCAAAATAAGGGAAAACTCACATATCACTCGAGCAGGATCTTCCTCACTCGAGCAATATTCATCCCTCACTCGAGCACACCCCTGTCTGCTCGAGTGAATCTATCAGATTCCAGGAAAACGCAGCAAACATACCACATTCTCCTAACTCTTGCCCAATTGATCCAAATGGACCCAAAACCTCTACCAAAGCTACTCCCACACAAAATCACTCACTGAATTCAATGGAATCAATAGAATTACCAAAATCCCATTCCATTAACATGCTTTGGTCTAGGGCATCATAATCATCATTTTCCAAAATCACTAACCTTACACCTTTCAATCCCAAATCCATTCTATCTATTCAAAACTCATACCAATATAGCATTTCTATAACCATAACATGCCAAACTACCCATTACCCATATTTTCACAATTAGGGCAATAATTCCAGAAATTCCCAACTTAATCATTTGGCAATGAAACATAGATAGAAGGATTGGTTTCACATACCTTATCAACTTTCTCAAAGACACTCTTTGATTCTCCACACTTCATATTTTCGTGATCTTCAAATCACCACCAATGGAGAAACTACAATCACCAAAATAAAGCTCTCAACTTAAGGATTAACATTAGAGAAGAGAGTTTGAGCTAAAGAGGCCATTTGCTTACCTCAAAAACCAAATTCTCCTTTCTCTCTCCCAAGCATATTCAGCGAAAATGGAGGAAGGAAGAGAAGAGAGAGAAACCGAGAGAGAGAGAGAAGAGAGGAGATGGAGATGATGATGATGTGTCTCACTTATGACCCATCCAAGGGTCCACACTTTGCCACTTGTCACCATCTCACTCCAACTCTCATGGGCTCACATGCACACACATACACTTGATTATGCCCCTTGATCAACTTCACAATCAATCCTAGCCATTGATCTTGAAGCTACCAATGAGTTCCCTCTTCGGCAACCAATCAAATGGTCGGTAACTTTACCGTTTTGCCCCTGATTAGGGAAATTCACTTGGAATTACCATCAACTCATTTTCATATTTCTTAATCACAATTTGGACTCTTGCTAAACCAGGGCTTAGCAGTCCACTTATCTCAGGCTTAATCTCAATAATTATCATTAGTCCTCAATCGAAAATCGGGGTGTTACAGCTCCCAAGCACCTGAGAGATTATGTAGTTGACTTGCCACCCTCAATATCATAGTATGACACCCTCAATATCATAGTATGATGATGTGGCTACAATTGTGAGTAGCACATAACATACCCTATAGTGAGCTATGTTAACAACGAAATATTCTCAACTAGTCATATGATTTTCCTAGCAATAGTAGATCACACGATAGTGCAGCATGAGTGTTGGGGAAAAGCAATGGAAAGAGAAATCAAAGCCTTAGAACAGAATGGAATATGGACACTAGAAGCCCCTCTTCCAAGCAAGAACATTATCAACTCAAAGTGAGTCTATACACTACTACAGAAGGGAATTTTAACGACTGTTTTTTCACCCTTTAGACGACTATTTTCAAGGGG
Source organism: Inga leiocalycina (assembly GCA_963242795.1). NCBI lineage: Eukaryota > Viridiplantae > Streptophyta > Magnoliopsida > Fabales > Fabaceae > Inga > Inga leiocalycina. Next base: position 37,436,010 of record OY725331.1, read on the forward strand.
ACGTCTATGTTAGTGTCGTGAAAATCAGAGAAAAGATGATTGTTTTAAAGAATCGTTGTATCTCTTGAGATCCAACGACTGGTTTATCTAAAACAGTCGTTGCATCTATCTAAACCAGTCGTTGCATCTCAAGAGATACAACGACTGTTTTCTCTAAAACAGTCGTTGTATCTTTCTTTTTTTTTAATTATTTTTTTACGTTTTACTCCTTACAACCCAAAAAATTGATGTGTTAGCTCCATAATATCATAAGTCTCCCCCACCTCTGCTCCTCCACCATATGTCTACAAGTCCCCACCTCCTCCATCCCCTTCACCACAGCCTCTATACTACTACAAGTCTCCCCTCCCATAGGCTCCATCTTCGTTGCCTCCATACTACTAGATGAACCAATCCTAACGAGTTCTCTAACATATACATTGCTATCTTTAAAAGAAAAAACCAGATCCACGGACCATTCTCTCATGATTAACTCTCTAGCTTCCCCTATTACTCATGGAAGTGAAAATCACATGTTAATTTTTCCATCATGACATATAACGCATATATCATCATAACATCATTTCAACGTGCAAACTTCAACTTTCAATGTAAATCATGACATACATATGGCCAAAGAGATGATGACATGCTTCCATGAAATCCATATGCTTCATCATCTTTTTCCAAAGTGTTCTCTATAAAGCATAATGCCTTAACAAATTCAAAGTACTCATAAATAAGAAACTAAGAAAACTATTCAAATATGCAAACTTACAGAGCACTGTACAAAACCACTACACTATGTAAAAAAATCTTTATACAATATCACCCCTCTATGTGTTGAAGAAGATGTCCTGACAACAGGTCTCGGATCAAATTAATGTCTTCGATAGTGTAGGGGTCCTGATTTCCAAAAATCTTTGTGTGAAATGGAGAATATGTTAACATAAATCAATAAATTAAATGAAATAACTAACAATTCAATCACATGAAAGGAAATGAAATTCAATTGATAATCAAGAAATGATCACCTGTTCAAAATTTGTAGTAAGGCCACTGAAAATGATGTTATACATATATAGTATAACATAGAAGCCGCACTTAGTTGTCCCTGCTTGCTGAGGACACTATACATCAAAAGCAAACGGTAAAAAAGAATAAAGGCTTATGTAAAGCAATAGTCAATCGAAGAACTTCAATGTAAAGAACTTACCTTTGGCTGTAACCACTTTGTCGGACCACTTTTGCCTTCACGATTCCTACCCATTATATAATATGTCTTCAGTGCACTGTAATAATTAAAATGATAAATGGAAGACATTACAACAATTGAGTATAATAAAAAATCAATGACTGACAAACAAATTTACTTACGTGTTGAAAATGTTTTTGATGTCTCCGTCTGGCTTGCGACCCAATGAGTCAAACCAAAAGATGATGTTGATCGAGGGACAAGGAACACAGAGACTCCAATGATAACTATAATCACATGCATATATAGATTAAAATGAGGTTCGATATCATGATACTGCTTAGCAAAGTGAATGTGTATAAATATATGAAATTAAGTTACTTGCCCTTCAACAATTGGTGCTAGATAACAAGGCAGTTTAGTCTCGCCTATTATGTAGCCTACATAGCTCATCCGATCTTCCAACCTCTAGCTATTATGCCCTGACATATTGCTAGGACATAAGAAGCCATATGTAGTGGTGAGACCTCGTTTGGCACACAGTTTGTGGAAGCAGCAACCACATAAATGAAATGAGAAATGACTCAGTAAATGTAGAAACTTAAAACTCCTAAATATCAGTGCATTAATTACAATTAAAAATTATAACTAAACTCACATAATTGTAAATGTGACCCATCATATGTCTATCTCCTCTAGAGATAGGAACTCTCTAATATATTGGTTACCAAGTCCATAATTATACGAGATTCTGTGACCCATAATCTCATAAGGCCTCTGTAAGTCGACCTTATTTATGTCTTAATGAATATTTTGTAGTCGTGCTAAAAAGGGAAATTTTGTCGCATCATCTTTTTCCTAGTAAGACACAAAATAAAGATTATAATTAGAATGTCAATGATCAAGTAATAGTAAGGTGTTTCCTACCATTAGAGGGACTGGTACAGTCTGAACAAGATGTCTAGGCCACAAGATGAAAGATCCTATTGCCTAACCTAGTCTGGCAGCCTCACCATTGGGGAACGGGACATCTACACCTTCCTCCCCCAGTTGAACACTTGTCACATTGACCTTACGTTGATCGTCACGGATTTGGTTATTATGGGGGTGGTGGCATGGCTGTATACAACAGCATCAGCAACAGCACATAGGTATGGGACTTCCAAATACAGAGTGCAGGGTTCTCCAGGCTCTAGCGAAGGACCAGGGTCTCCATGTCCAACCTCAGGCAGATTGTAACTACCTTTGGTGCTGGGAAAGGCTGGGGATTCCTGAGTAAGAGAAATGAAAGAATTAATTAAAATAATGTAAGGAAAAACTCAATGTAATGTAAATGAAACTAGTTACAAACCTCAGAGCTAGGCGCCATGTTACACATCCCGCCTTGCGTGTGAGACAACACCATTATACTCATCTCACCACGTAGCTCACTCAACAACTCTTTAAGATCGTCTTGAAGTGATCGACGCATTAACACTGCTAGCTCTGCTCAGATTTCCTCTCAAACCCTGGCCACAAACTCCTGACTTATTTCACCTTATCCATAAGCTTGTGAACCTCTTCCAAAGTATTTAGAGAGACCAACTCCCCTTGACTCCCCTCTAACTTGACCAGGGTGATCTAGATTCCCAAGTGTCGTTGCTAAGATGTCCATCCTTCCAGTTTGAGTGAAGGAACCCTGGCTGCTCTGCTCTTCAAGTTTATCTTGTAGCATACAATGGATAAATATAAAGTAATTACATGCACTCTTGTTAGGAAAATGAAACACACTTAAATATACTTGTTATTAAATACTCACAATCCTTTTAGCGACATCAGCAACAACTGGATTTATATATTTTTCTCCCTTTATCCTCCCTGCTTTCCATTTTGTGACACGGGGGAGGAGGTGGCGCCTGCACGACAATACTAGGATCTGCTGGGCTGCTTCTTCCAATTTTTGCAATTCAGCCTGCATCATCTTCTTCTCGAGCTTCCGATAACCCCCACCCGATATGTAATGAGGATAATTGTTTTTCGCTCGCCTCTCTTGATTTGCTTGACTCAATTTCTATATAAATAAAAAATATTGATAACTGAGTTAGCGATGTCAAGTAAGTTCAACTAAAATATTTAACACTAAGAAGAATAAAATGTACCAGGAAATTGGGATATTGCTGCGATGCCACAAAGGACCTCTAGTCATTTGGAGAAAGAAATGAATACTCTTTACAAGGATCCTCATGACTCCTTGGCCCTCGAACATACTTGGTTGTGAGTGTGGACTTGAAATCTTTCCACCGCTCACGAACTTCCCCCATCCAATGCTTGTACATCACCTTCATATTGGGAACATCGTAGGTTTACTACAAAACAAAATACATAATAGTTAAATATGAACACAAAGAAATAGAGATGGAGATAACAATAAAACTTTACATACCCAAAGTTGTTCCCAAATCATAGCCTTTATGTCCTTTGAAACTTCCCTCCAGGTAGGAATTCGAACGCTAACTTTGCTTCGACCCAAAAAGCCAACATAGCTAATGAACTTATCTCCGTCTGGGCCGAGTGGCTTCAAATCATCATCAAATTCCACGTGAACCCTGCTCGCCTGTTGTTCCTCATGACGTGCCACCAACGACCGCAGCTTCATGCTTCCTCTAACCTTTTTCTTAACCGGTAAGCCAATAGAGTTGCCCGAATTTGAATTTGCCATGATCCTGCTAAGAAATAAACGTGACATGATAAGTAAAGTGAAATTACATGCACACTTTAAACAATTCAAAATCTGACTAAGAAATAAATGTGACATATGATAAGTAAATTGAAATTACATGCATACTTTAAACAATTCAAAATCTTACTTTAAGTATTTTCCCAAATTCCTTCATAATGATCAACTCTAGCTGCATATTCATCATCATCTACCAATTCCACTTCAGATGGAATAGGCGGATTTATAGTGAAAGGCAGTTTGTCGTCAAGATTCAAACTCGGATCACCATCCTTCTATTTTTTACTTTGGAGTACAATAGACAATTTTTCATTTGCTAGATCAATGACATAAAAAACTTGTTTTGCCTAACTTGCTAGAATTAATGGCTCATCTTTATAACCAACTCTTTCAAGATCAACTGAGGTAAATCCAAATTGATCTATTTCAACAACATTATTTTTAACCCACTTGCATTTGAATAAACGAACTCTCAACTTAGTATAGCTTATCTTCCATATGTCTTCAATAACTCCATAATAAACCATGGATGCCAAAATGGGGTTTTTGTCTTTTGAACTAGAAAAGTGCATTGATTCAGCTACCACCATCACCCCACTATTTTACATAGTACTTCTATTATCCTATGCATTTGTATAGAAAGAATACCCGTTTATATCGAAGCTACTCTAAGTTATGACCTCAAAAGAAGGCCCCCAAGCTAACCATCTGATTGTCTTAGACAAATTGATCTCATGCGCTATCTTATCCTTGAACTACTCTATGAAAGTCTTGTTTTGCTCATTAGCTATCTGCATGTCATTTTTGCTTGGATATATCTCCTTTAAACTCTTTTTGTGTTTGGCTAAGTACAACTGAACTTCTTTTGTATTATTCAAGATATACAGGTGTGCTTGCAACACCTCTTCATGGCGCATGCTCTTCACTTTGAGCCCTCGTGTTCCCTTACTTGTACCCTTTTCATGACGAGATTGGGCCTTTGACCTTGATAGATATTCTTTTGCAAAAGTACATAGCCTCTTCAACAACATATCTTTCCACAATTGAGGCTTCAGGTTGATAAGGATTTTTAGAATACCCTTTTAAGTTCTTCATGTATCGCTACATCCACCTTAGATAAACTGGGTTGCATAGTCTTACATCCCTTACCAAATGAACTATTAAATGCACCATTATATCGAAGAATGTAGGAGCGAAATGCATCTCTAGTTGGCAAAGAATAGTATAACCCTCATTTTCTAATTCATCTAACCTTCCAATGTCAACAAATTTGCTACAAATAGCAATAAAGAAACTGCACAACCATGTTATCAGGCTTCGCACATCATCTTTCATAATGCCTCTAATAGCTATTGGTAATAGTTGTTGCATTAAGACATGGCAATCATGAGACTTCATTCCTACTAACTTCAAATCTTCTATTGACACAAGCCAGCTCACATTAGAAGAATACCCTTATGGAACCTTAATGCCATGCAAACACCCACACAAACTTCTTTTCTCAGCTTTTGACAATGTATACGCCGCTAGCTCCATATACGCCCTCTTACCATCATCTCTTAGTTTTAGATGTAGCCTTTCTCTTATTCCCATTACAACTAAGTCTAGCCTCGCACTAATTCCATCTTTAATCTTACTTGGTATATGCAAAAGCGTACCGAGAAGACTATCACATATATTTTTCTCGACATGCATCACATCAATACTGTGTTTTACATCAAGACTACGCCAATATGGAAGATCAAAGAAAATTGACCTCTTCTTCCATATGTTCTTCTCACCCGTAGTCCTTTGATTCTTACCAAAATTGGCATGGATTCTTTCCACCCGACTATAAACCTCATATCCAGTTAATGCCTTCAGATTCATTTTATTCTCCGGCAAACCGTTAAAAGTATTCTTCAACCTATGGTATGGGTGGAACCGAGGAAGAAATCGTCTATAACCAAGGTAGATTGTTGATAGAAGTGTGTGCTTGCTTTGCATGTCAGACATGCTTTATGACCCTTCACACTATAACTTGACAAGTTCCCATATGCAGGGAAGTCGTTAATTGTGGTGAAAATCATTGCACTTAACTTAAAGAATTGTTGGCTATATGCATCAAACACATCTATGCCATCCTCCCACAACTTCTTTAAGTCCTCTATCAAAGGTACCAAGTAGACATCGATATCGTTCCCCAGCTACTTTGGTCCCGAAATCATCATAAAAAGCATCATGTACTTGTGTTTCATACACAACCAGGGAGGTAAGTTGTAAATCACCAGCAGAACCGGCTATGCACTATGTGTACTACTAAAAGTACCATAAGGATTGATTCTGTCTGTGCAAAGCCCAAGCTGAAGGTTTCTTGGTTCGCTGCCAAATCTGGGATATATTTAATCTATTTTCTTCCATTATGGAGAGTCAGCCGGGTGCTGAATTTATTTTCCATCACATATTCTGTCATCACAATGCCATCTCAACTTTTTCGCTTCTTTCGCATTAGCAAATATTCGTTTAAACCGCGGAATGATTGGAAGATACCATAAAAACTTTAAAGGTTGCTTCTTACTTGTCTCATCACCACACCCAGCACCTTTCTTCACTTTGTATCTCAAAGTTTTACATTTTGGATACTCACTCAATCCTTCATACTCATTTCTGTACAATACACAGTCATTAGGGCAAGCATGTATCTTTTTATACTCCATACCCATCGCAGACATGATTTTCTTAGCCTCATACATACGATTTGGAAATACATTATCCTCTGGAAACATATCACACAACAGTTCAAGTAACATTGTGAAAGTCCACCCACAAGTTGCCTTTAAGTTGACCAAGTACAAAATACCTGACAAGCGTGTATACTTAGTACACCCAAGGTACAAAGGTGTCTCCGCATCACTTCTCACGCTATCATATACAGGCAATTGTGTAAAACATTCTACCTCTACATCATGAATCATTTTCTCCATTCTATCCCATGCCATATCCACCTTGTGTACCGAAGATTTATCCCATCACAAACTAATTGATCTCTTATATCGTCAATATCCCATCGACTCTCATTTAAACACTTCACACATGGACAAAAATACTTTCCATTTTTACTAGGTGCATTCATTTTAGCAAATTTAATAAACTCTTCCACCCCTTTCTCATATTATTCACTAGTTCTCAATGCATTCATCTAGCTGTGATCCATTTCACTACTCCAGGCCTATTCCATTTTCAAAAGTACTCACTTTTAGACCAATTGTCATTATAATATGAATATAGGTCAAGACAGGGCATGGCGTACTCATTTTTTAAAAATTTCAGCAGCATTTCCCTTTAAATGTAAGACATCCAAAACTTTGAACAATAACCCAAATAACAATAATAGAAATTTGACATACTATAGAGGATTTCAACAATGGTTATATACAAAAAAAAGTCATTAAAAGACAATCACAACCATTCTAAATATATAAGAAGCTATCATGGGGATTTGTCATTTACCTAGAAAATGTAGGAAGAATGTTGAACAGCTAATGCCTAGTTAGTAATTATTTTTTAGTCTCTATGTGATGACCTTGATTCACCAGTTTACTATTTTACGGCCCGTACACTTGCGGTGCCTACTTCAAATTTGGTAGCATCAATATAAAAAAAAGGAGATTTATTAGAATACACTTGCTCAGGAGGAAGTGTTAAGATTTGGTAAACAAGTATATATGTCTTGAGTGAAGTGAGCAAAGAGCATATTTGTCTAATGAAGAACATATTAAAATAGCTTATTGTTCAGTACATACTATTGGCAGGATCAATGAACAAGTACCAAAAAAATAAATAAATAGTTGCATTGCTATGATTACTTGAAAAGGGGATGTAGTAGATTGGGTTTTTTAGTAAGTTAAGTATAGCATTAGGAATTGGAAAAGCCATTTAACAATTGAAGATACTGTGGAGTGGAACAGAATAATAGTATACTGTTATGTGATTGCCCCTTGCTATTAAGGAATATTAATTACTTTAGACTAACATTTAAATTCCAACCTAATCCACGTTCATTCCACACTCTTACAATTACTTACACTTATGACTTAGGAGTGAATTAACTATTTTTTTAATTGTGGTGAAATCATTAGAGATGCATGGAATTCCCTCAGTTCCCTATTACAAATTCACTTTTAACTAAATCACATGTACAAATAAATAGTTAAAAACATTAAATTTGTTTATCAAATTTAATTGATTTCTAATGTTATCATTGTTAACTACATTAACTCTAAAACTTTGCTTCATTAATTTGGAAATGATAAATAAATGAAAATGTTTTATTTAACTTCTGTATTTGGAAATTAGGTAATATTTAATTTTCCAAACATATACTATGGATGGTTGAAATCTATTGCTTTTGCCTACAGTGATGCAGAAGTCCTCCTAACCTTGACAGCAAATTCAAAATTTCTCCCAGGATTGAGTTATTAACCATGCATGTAATATAACAAAATGAAGCTTTTGAAAGCGTGGAATAAAACCCCCTAATAATCTCATTTCCAGTAAGTATAATGCAATAAGCTTAAATAAATTGCTTTAATTATCGGGGAGCAAGTTTTGATCTAGGAAGCTCAGATCACATGCAGATTTTGGAGAGATTAAGGTAGCATTATATGGTAATGTTAAGAGGGTAGAGGTTGAGAAAGTAATATGGGTCTGAAGACAATTAATCTCAGAGAATCATCTTGGTAGTCATAAATTGAACCTCAACAATATATAATCATAGATAAACTAGGAAAGCGAAGAAATAACAGCTACCCAAAGATTGAAAAACAAAGGGATTTGTCTTTTACCTGGAAAATGTAGGAAGCACGTTGAAGAGCTACATGTTGATGGCACACTATAGCTGAGAGGCGGATGGACAAGTGAGGGATGAAGAAGAGTGACACTGTCGCGACTTACGAAGAACAAGTGAGGGATGAAGAAGAGTAGGCAACAGGGAAAAGGACGGGCGAATGAAGAGCAAAAGCAAACTAAAAAAGAGGAACAGAGATCGGCAGGAGAATGAGGCACGAAATAAAAGCAAAAGGTAAAGTAAAGTGTGATTGACTATTCCCTCGAACGGTTGTTGAATCATATTACAATGACCGTTCCCTCGAACGGTCTTTGAATCATTGCTTTTCAATGACCGTTCCTAGGGAATGGTTGTTGAAAGAGGTTACAATGACCGTTATTTAGAATGGTAGTTGTATCAAATACATTCAACGACCATTTTCATTTAAACAGTCGTTGAAAAGCTTCCCAGAATTACGCCTTTACCACCGCTCTTCTTTCTACTACTGTTTTCTTGAAAATGGATATTGTTTGGTTCGTGGAATCTTCTTCCTATAGTAGTGATAAGATAAAGTATAAGTCAAATGGGGAGTTGGACAAACACAATGCAAGATTAGTTACTAGAGGTTTCACTCAAGAAGAAGATGTTGACTATCATGAAATTTTTACCCTAGTTGCCAAGTTGGTTAGTGTGAGAACATTATTGGCAATGGCTGCTAAGAAAGGCTGGTTTGAACACTAACTTGATGTAATTAATGCATTCCTCTATGGCTACTTAGAGGAGGAAGTCTACCTGAGAATGCCATAAGGTTTTGCATAGAAGAATGACAATAGAGTATGTAGATTGAGAAAATCTCTTAATGAGTTGTAGCAAGCCTCCAAGAACTGGTATGAAAAGTTCATTATGGCATTAAAAGACATTAGGTTTGTCCAGTCAACGACAGATCATACATTATTCATTTGTAAGAAAGGTTTAATATTTATCATAGCATTGATCTATATGGATGACATAATTCTTGCAAGCACTCATATTGAAAAGATTAATGAAGTTAAACATTACCTTGATCATAAGTTCACCATCAAAGATCTTAGACCTCTCAAGTACTTCCCTGGGATTGAAGTGGCCAGAATTGTGAAAGGGATAGTGATGAGCTAGCAGAAATACACCCTTGATTTTTTGAGAGAAGTCAGAATGGAGGGGTGTTGCTAAGTGACACTCCAGTGAAGCAAAATTGTAAGCTAGTGATAAGGAAAGAAAATGGGCCAGAAATTAAAGATGAACAAGATGTGAGAGAGAACAGGACACTGAGGAGAACATGCTAGAAGATGGGAAATGTTATCACAAGCTCATCAGGAAACTAATATATCTAACAATAACATGGTCTGATATAGTTTACCTGGTGAATGTCTTATGTCAGTATTCTTTATAACTGAAGAAGCTCCACATGAATGTTGTGGAAAGAATCCTAAGATACGTAAAGTCTACCTCTGGACAAGGTATATTATTAAGAAGTGATGGAAATTTAGAACTTCAAGGTTACTATGATGCAGATTAGGGAAGATGTCCGTAGATAGGTGATCGTGTAGAGGATATATTGTTAAACTAGGAGGATTTTCTATATCCTGGTGAACCAAGAAATATAGTGTGGTTTCACTATCATCAAGAAAATTAGAGTATAGGGTGATGGAAAATATAGTGAGTGAGCTAATATGGCTAAGGTGGTTGGTTAAGGAGTTGGGAGCAGAATAAAGTAGTGCAACTACTATGCATTGTGAAAATCAGGCAGCTCTATACAGCACTGAGAATCTAGTCTTTCATAAACAAGAGAAGATGTTGAAATGGATTGTTATTTTGTAAGAGAATGGATCCAGTCAAAGGAGATAGAACCACTAAAGATTTGGATGAAGGAGCGACTTGCAGATGTCTTCACCAAGGCGTTAGGGAAAGCTCAATTCTAATACTTCAGAAGCAAGTTGGGCGTTGTCAATCTACATATGCCAACTTGAGGGGGAGTGAAAACAAATATCTTAATGTTGTTGTTGTTGTTGCTGTTATTATATACTATTAATATATTTAAGTAGTTAGGATTAGAATTTCAAATCTACATCATGATAGATTCATGATATTCCTAGTTAGAGATTTGTTGCAATCTTGTCATTTACGAACATGCCTATCTATTCATATGTACTATTCATCACTATTCAATATACATACATACTTTTGAGAGTTTCATTATATTTATCATTGGTACATGTAGGTTTTGTTGGTAGATTTCTTCATGGCTGACCAACTAACGAGCCAGGTTAATTAATAGATAAGTTGATTCTATCTATTATCATTCATTAATTCTGAAATAATTTAAATCAATAATACACATTTATATAACTATTATTATTGCAGATTCCATTGTTGAGACATTTAGAAACCACAGCTTGTCACTTCTTTGCTAGAATCTTCAATACACACCACCCTGAGACCTGTCATACTGGAAGGTTACATATTGAAATAACTTATATCATCTCGTTCTTGCCCTATTATTGGCGCGCTTTGCAAGTATGTACATGCCTTTCCATTTTGCTTTTACTTACTAATTAAATTGACAGATTTTATTATTGGGTATGCTTGTTTAATTATTATTTTCTATTATGTTTTCAAATAATAATGAGTTGTGTGAATTTTTATACAATTAAGTGTGTAAGGAGGTGGTTTGATGATTCGGAGTTGAACCATCTGGCAAACATGGGGAAGTATGTTTCAGCCATAGTGGCAGCAAGTGCAAGAGTAACATATGGCAGGCAAGAAGATAATATATGGTTTGCTATGGTATTGATAACTTCTGTTGTGGCCACTATCTATCAATTGTATTGGGATTTTTTTAAGGATTGGGGCTTTCTAAATCCCAACTCAACAAACCCATGGCTCAGAGATGATCTTATTCTAAAGAACAAAAGCATATACTACATATCTATGGTAACTCCGACTCCTTCATATCAAATATTGTCTCTATCTTAGATAGTTGACAAGATACATATGTGTACATATGTGTGTGTGTGTATAGGGGTTGAATGTTGTGCTGAGAGTAGCTTGGGTTAAAACTATGATGCATCTCAAAGTTGGACCTGTTCAGTCAAGAATGCTCGAGTTTTTGTTAGCTTCATTGGAAGTTATTCGTCGGGGGCTTTGGAACTTTTTCAGGTTAATTTGATGAACTCAATATGTGACTAGCTAGTACATATAAAGTCTCCATCTTCATCTAATCAAGTAGTTAATTTATCATCCCTACAGATTGGAGAATGAGCATTTAAATAACGTGGGTCATTTCCGAGCAGTGAAGGCAGTTCCGTTACCATTTCGAGAGGTTGATTTTGACCATTGAGCTGGTTTTCTTACACACATTTGATGAATATGTCCTCTACTTACAAGTGTTTTGACATATAAGGGAACATTGAGAATTTAGAGTCCTCTTATCAGTCATGTGATGCCAAAAGCCATTCCACTCTTAAGAGGCACCAAGCTAAGTGTGTCTCACAAAACGTTTCTTTTGTAAATTAATTTCCTCCCTTTGGTAAAAGTCTCAATTTTCAAAGAAAATCTTTCAAATATTTCAACACTATTTTCATTCTCTTCATATGGGTTTTACGGTATTAGTTGTGTCCGTTTAATATGCTAGCTTGATCTAAAATTAACTTGCTTGCTGGTGAGTTTTCTTTCTTTCTTTTTCTTTGATCCCTTAAGTTTGTTCTCATTTTAATTTTGGTTCATCAAGTTTCAACCAAGGGTTTTGATCCCCTCTGGGGGAAAATATTTTTGGTTTGCATAAATTATAGGGACTAATATTTTAAACGGAATGAAATGTGAGGAACCAAAATTTAAATGAGGACGAACTTGAAGAACCAAATATTATATTAACAATTTCTTTTTCCTAAGGGAAATATGACATTAATTTGAGGATATATTGGAAATGATGACTACTGAAACACCAAAGAAATAATAAAATAGATGGAGTACTCTATGAAGAAAATGGTAACCTATTTGAAGAATTTTAAGTTATAGACTTAAAATTTAGTGGTCTAAGTTTTTGTTATAAACTCAAATGACGACACTATTAAATATATGTTGGAAATACAGAAAGATTCAATATAAAGAGGTATTTTAGTCAAATCAATTTATTATTAGCTAAATGAGCATCTGGGGGGAGCTTAAACATTAACTATTACCCCAATTAAAGTTTCAAACAACAAAGGGTAGCTTAAACATTTCCAGCAACTTCATGTGAGTATTAGCCTTGATATATTGCTATGTACGCAAACCAAGAACATTATTCTAAATTTAAATTCCACAATGAAATATAAAAAGCAAAATTAAATTTGATCTAATTGATCTATTATACATATATATATATATGTACTGATTCTATTTCCCTCGTGTGGGGTACAAGAACATTAAAAATTAATAATACCTTAAATGTTGGATATTACAGAACCACAACCTTATGGAAATGATTATTGATGTCTCAAAAAATTTCATCTCATAAAAACTCGTTTAGCAATGTTAATAATATAACTGAAAATGACTATGCTATTGCATTATATTTACCTTTTTGCTTGATACAACTGATGTAAAAAAATAATAGTGTGAAGATAAATTAATGGAAAATTCATTTTTTTATTCAATTGTAATTCAATCCCTAAATTTTAACTTAGTCCAACTCAATTTATATTGTAATACCCCGAATTTTGAGACTCGAGGCTAGAGAATAAGCCTGAGATTAGTGGATTGCTAAGCCCCAGTTTAGCAAGATCCCAAATTGTGATTAGGGGTTAATGACTACAAAAGTGGACGTGGTTAGTGATTAATGTACCCTTTTAGAGAATATAAAGTGGATTGTAGTCACTTGTGTTATGAGCAACGCCAAAACCCTGTATTTGAGTTCAATTGTGGATTAACATCCAAATTGACTTAGAATAGAGGGAAGAATTGAATGGGGTATTGTGATGGAAATGGTGTCATGTTGTGGTATTTAATCATTGGAATTGATTTAAATTGGATTGGACACATTGGTTGCAAAACTGGAAATGTTGTCTAGTGTGAATTCTGTCTGGGCAGTCTTCTCGTGTGGACGTGTTTACCAGGAAAATGATGTCAGAAAATTATGAAACTTTCCAGTCTTATAGTTCACATCTCAAGCTTCAAAATGGACATATCATTTATGCCATTTCATTTTGTGAACTAGGAGATATGACTGTCCAAAGTTTGGGATGGAAACTGAACTCTGTTTTGGGGCAGTGATGAGTTTTATGTAATTCTGGAATTTTGTGGTGATTTTTAGTAATGGAAAATATTTTTCCTATGAAGAGGACTTAAATATATTTCATTTGGCTTTAGAATCACCTCATTTCGATTTTTCTAGAATTAGTTATGATTTTTCAAAGATTGGGCAGAAAATCTGCCAGAAAATCCGAAAATGCCAATTTTGGGAATTATGACATCATCAAAAGGCAAGATGACATAAGCATGGAATTAAAACATCTTCTCATCATCTTCAGCTCTCATTTCCGACGTGCTGCACAGCTGAATATGGAGAGAGGAGTTGAGAGAAAAATAGAGAGAAGGAAGGAGAAATCTCGCAAGGTAAGCCGATTTCTCCGGCGATTTAGCTCCTAACGCGTATAACTCTACTCTTAAGCTTCTCTTCTATGTTCTTGAAGGTTGTTGAAGCTCAGATCTTGGTTAGGAAAGTTAGGGTTTGTCAGCCATATTGGGGAAAAGCCAGAAGGAGCTTGAGGTAACTTCCAAACTCTTGTATATTGACTATTCTAGCTACTGTGGGCAATTTAATCGGTGAAATTTCGCCGGATTGCCGTTGGTTTTAATTTATGGAAATGGGTTGTAGGGGCTGTTATGCTGCCCAAATTGATACTAAATGGTAGTTGTAACCTAATGGAATAGTCAATAAAGTGGTTAGGAGTGGAAAGAAACACGTTTACGGAGCCGAAACCGAAAAACCCCAATTTTCCCCTTAAAACCCATATATTTCGGCCAGCATTGTAAATGGGTCTTAGAGTTGGATTTTCAATGATTTGATGATTCCATTGGATTCAGTGGGCGAAAATAGGTGGGGTTACAGTTGGGCACTTTTTCGGAAAAGGCCGAGAAAGCATAATTACAGAAACGCCCCTAAAACCCTAAAAGTAGGGCTGCCAAGGGCAATTTCGTAATTTGACATTGAATTTGATAATTCCAAGTACAGAAATGGATTCCTTGGACGAAAATATATTAGAATAGCCCATGTCAAAATTTCAAGAAAAGTACAGCCGGACCGGGTATGGCGGGGCCGGGCCGGGTCCCCGGGGGTATTTTAGTAATTTTTCAATATAGCTTTATATAACCCCAGAAACACTATGGAAGTGTCTAAATAGTACATTTGACATTGTAGGATCGAATGTGAAGCCCCGAGTTGCTGGCACGTAAATCGAGGAGAAAAGACTGGAGGTAGGGAACTTATCTCTCCAAAATGGACGTGGAAAGGCCAAACTAAGAAACGTTAAAAGTGTTTTCTATTGTAGTGTATAACAATCACCCCCTTGCAAAGGAGAAAAGAATGATGGCCATAACAATACTCGAACTGATATAGAAAGTATGACTTTCCATGTCTCTTTCTATGAAAATAGACATTGAAGTGAATTTATTTTTTTAATATATAAATAACATAATTATTTTCCTCCAAGAAATGAAGCTTGTATAGAAGTAGAATACAACCAAATAAGTATTTATACATCCAGCATTTCATAAACAAAGCAATATAATATGGAGCACTTTATATATAAAAAAATAATTAAAAGTGTCCATAGCTTATCCAAACTACTACTATCTAAAAGAAACCTTTTTACAAAATAAACTTTACTCATCATCTATGTGTTGAAGAATATGTCCTGTCAAAAGGTCTCGGATAAAATTAATGTCTTCATCTTTGTAGGGATCCTCATTACCAAAAGTCTGCAAATTGAAAAAACTAAGCTAATATAAATCAATCAAGTCAATGAAATAAGTAACAATTCAATTACAAAAACAAAATATTCACTACTATAAAAAGGTTGAAAAGTGGCGCCTATTTTGTGGCCCTTCTTTAAAGAAATGCCATTGTTTTTTTTAAAAACTTTTTCCTTGTTTTTTTTTGAAATTTTGAGCACCAACTGTGGCGCTTGGCTGAGCAAGTCTTCCATCAGCCAAAATGGACCAGCTGTGGTCACTACTACAAAATATTGATTTTACGACCCTAAATAACGTCCCTTTTTAAAAAAGGTACATAAAAAATAAAGGCGGTGGCATTTTTGTAATTCTGAGTGAGATTTGAATAGTTTTAGACGTCCCCAATTCAAATAAGGACATCTAAAGTTAATTTTTTTAAAAAATCAGGGACGCCTTTTGGTCACTTTAGACGTCCCCAATTTAATTGGGGACGTCTAAAGTTAATTTTTTTTAATCAAAAGGCGTCCCTAATATTATTAGGTACGCCACTTTGATATTACATATATCAGGGACGCCTTTAGGGATGCCTAAAGGCGTCCCTGATTATATAAAAAAAAATTAACTTTAGACGTCCCCAATTAAATTGTAGACGTCTAAAATGTGACTTAAGACGTCCCTTTTTGAATTGGGGACGTCTAAAGTAAAAAAAAAAAAAAACTAATCAACTTTAGGCGTCCCTAAATTAAATTGGGGACGCCAAAAACAATTCAAATATGTACTGACAGTCTTTATTTGTCAGTTTTATAGACCCACACTCATCTTTCTCATCAACGCAACCACAACAAGAACCACTACCACCACGCATTTAACTTTTGCTTCTTCTTTATATGTTGATTTTAAACTTGTTTCTTCTTTTCTCTCTCTCTTTTTCACCAGATCTATTATGCTTACCACCACACATTTAACTCTTGCTTCTTCTTCTTTATACACTGTTTTTAAACTTGCTTCTTCTTTTCTCTCTCTCTTTTTCACTAGATCTATTATGTTTCTTACTATTTTTTATTATTTTATCTTCTTTCACTTTTTTCTTTGGATTTCCCTTCTATTTTATCTTCTAACTCGTGTTGTTACGGTTTGTAGATTGAGACTCCAAAACATGCTTCATGGCCACATTCCCACTGAGAAAATGAGGTTCATCTCTCCCTGTTGCTCTTCTCTATTCATTATTACGAGAAAATGAATTTTAATAATAAAGGAGATAAGTTTTTTGCAACTGATTCATCTTATTGTTATCATCTTCTGTTTATGAGATTTCAGCTCTAGAGTTATTATTGTGTAGATTTTGGATTTGGAGTTCAGATGCTAGATCTGTAATTTTATTGACGATGATATGTAATTTCTGATTTTAAATATTGTTTAGTTCAGATCTGTAATATAAATGATTTATTTTTTTAAGAAAAAGCACTTTAGACGTCCCCATTTTAAACTTGGGACATCTAAAGTGGGTTTAGAAGTCCCCATTTTAAAATGGGGATGTCTAAAGTGCTACACTAACACTTTAGTCGTCCCCATTAGGGACGTCTAAAGTCCATACTTTAGACGTCCTTTTATTTATAGACGTTATTGCCATTTTTTACTACGTCGCTCACATAGACCTCCCCTTGTTTTCAGACGTTAAAAGGCCTAAATAAGAGACGTTAAAAACGTTTTTTGCAGTAGTGGATGCTTGGTCGACCAAACACCACAGCTGGGCTGAGCATATATGTGGCCCTTGCCAAGGCAAGCTCTACAATTGGCTGAAAATGGATAAAGAATCCACTTCCTGCCAATTAGATTTCATTCCCTATTTAACTTTACTCTATCATCATCCTTTCATTAATTTCCCTCCCTCCCTCCATTATCTCGTCGATGGTCCCCCTCTAAAAGATCACCATTTCTGCACAACACACACACACACACACATCTTCTTCATCTAATTCTCTTGGTCCCTTTTTCCCTTTTTGTTCCCTGTCATCCGTCCCCACTCCTATCCCCAGTTGTTCCCTTTTCTTCCTACTCTCTGTCTCTCTTCCTCTTTTGAACCCCACTCAAGTTGTCCCTAATCCACTCCACAGCTCACATTTCCTCATCCTCCTTACTCAAGCTAGCGTCACCAATGTGGTCTCTCACTCCTTACGCTAGTCAATTAATCAATTTATAAGTGTTTGTGCTTTTTAATTTTTATTTTTTTAGTTTCTTTTATATGATAGCATGCATTCTTTGTTTTAATTTTTTGACAACTAGCTTGCGGTTTTTATTAATCCTTTAATTTACGCATTTGCTGATGTACTACAAGTGTTCACATATCAATTAAGTTCTTGTACTGTGATATAGCTTGCATTTTGTTAAGCTTTTGGGTTTTTTATTCCATAATTTGTTGTTACACGTGACTATTATGACTTGGCATTGTGTGTTGGAGAATATAATGTACACTATGATATACATGGTGATAAGTTAGTGTGGTATGTTTATAAGTTCACATAGATTGATTGCTGAATTTTAAAAGTTTTATCGTGATTTGTTATTCTTAAAAATAAAAATAAATTATAAAGTATTGATCAGCATAATTTATAGTAAAATAATAAAAATTAATTGAATTTGATATACTTTAAAAAAATACTATTAAAATTGAAATTTAAATATGAAAACAATAAATTTTATATAAATATATATATAATACATTTAAGACGGAAATGACACAAGTGAAAGGAAAATTATTTTAAACCAATTTTAGTATTTCAATAATAATGATTTTAATTGTAAATCCTCTAATTCTATTTTAAATAAATTTTATTATTTTTTGATATCTTAAATGAATGTGTATTTGAAATTTAATTTTTTTGGTGAAATTATATAAAACCCCTGAACTTTGGGTCAATTGTAAATAACCCACTGACTTTTTACTAAATTAAGAAAAATTAAATTAGTTTTTACGTGAAAAGAATTAACACTTGGAAAATACAAAATACAAGTAATTTTTTAATAAAATATAATTTTACTATATTAATATAAGGTTGTCAAAATTATATAATTTTTTAATTTAATTGGAAAATAAATATACGTGTATATGTGAGATTTCAAAACATATATATTCTTGCTTGTTGGTGTATATAAAAAATAGAACAGATTAAAATATTTAGTTTGCTTTCCTATGATTCATAGTAGCATGAAACAATACATACAACAAATTAATTTTTGTGTTCCATATTGCCAAAGATTGCTTTCCTATATGTTGGGAAATACGATTTCTTTCCTTATGAGCTGTATTATTTGTCAATTAAAATATAGGGTTTAATTTAAGACTTAGAAAGCTTTAGTTTTATTTTAAAATTGGTAACAAAATATAAAATTAATTAGTATGTAAAATAGTCATACAACTAACCACGTACTTTTTTAAAAATAGATTGAAGGTATAAATGGATCGTAAATAGATGTCCTATAATCAGTGTTCAAGGGAATATATAGATGGAGTGAAAGAGCTTATTACATTTGCAATCGAGCATACAAAAGATTCTAAAAAAATCTTGTGTCCTTACTTATCTTGTTGTTTTGGAAAGCGGATTAGTCCACTTGATTTGCTAGATCATTTAATGTGTTATGGAATTGATCAAACATATATATGATGGACAAGGCATGCATGGTGAGACGAACGATGCATGTAGTGATTGGAGGCATACCACGAGTGGTGCTTCTAATGAATTTGATGAAAACATGTGTGATGAAGATGATAGTCTTGAATAAATGTTAAATGTGGTTGAAGGGGTGCTTCGTAACTGCCCTAACGAATTTAAGAAGTTAAAAGGTGATGTAGAGAAACCACTATATGCCGGTAGTACTAAATATATAAGATTGCTGGTAGTGTTGAAGTTGTGCAACTTTAAAGCTCGCTATGGATTGAGTGATTTGGGTTTCACACTGCTTGAACTATTGCAAGATATGCTTCCAGAAGAAAATGTACTTCCTACCAAGACATACAAGGAAAAGCGAATTCTTTATTCAACAACTGATATGGGATATGAGAAGATACATGCATGTCCTAACGATTGCATATTATTTCAAAATAAGTTTGCAACGTTGGAGAAGTACCCTAAATGCAATACATCTCGGTATAGGAAGAAGAAAGGAAAAAGTCCTTTGAAGGTCCTATGGTATTTTCCCATTATTCCGAGATTCAAGCAACTGGATAGTAATGCAAAAATTGCTAAACAATTGACATGGCATGCAGATGAAAGGATTAAAGACATGAAGCTTAGTTACCCTACAGATGCTCCTCAATGGAAAAAAATTGATCATGAGTACCTTGACTTTGCAGATGAAGTAAGGAACCTTTGCCTTGCACTGTCAACTGATGAAATTAACCCGCACGATGTTCAGAGTAGTACACATAGCACATGGGTGGTGATATTGATGATTTATAATCTTCCTCTGCACTTGATCATGAAACGTAAGTTTATGATGTTATCCATGTTAATTTCTGGGCCAAAGCAACTTGAGATTGATATAGATGTAGACTTGGCTCCATTAATTGATAACTTGAAGATGCTTTGGGAAGATGGCATCAATGTGTATGATGGTTATAGGGTTGAAAGTTTCACTTTGAAAACCATGTTGTTTGGCACAATTAATGATTTTCCTACTTATGGTAAATTGTTAGGATACAGCGTCAAAGGATATGGTGCATGCCCTATATGTGAAGATGACACTCATTCAGTGCGACATCATCATTATAAGAAAAATGTTTACATGGGGCATCAAAGATTCTTTCCATCATAACATTGTTGGAGGAAGTGCAAAAAGCCTTTCAATAGTGACTTAGAAGAAGGTTGCCCACCGAAGATGTTGACTGGTGCCCAAGTGTATTCAAAGGTAAAAGACTTAGATAACAATTTTGGCAAGCCTTTCGTAAAACAAATCGAGACAAGTGGTTGGAAGAAAAGGTTCATTTTCTTTGAACTTCCATATTGGAATTTTTTATATGTGAGACATTTTCTTGATATGTTGCACATAGAAAAAAATATCTATGATAGTATAATTGGCACATTACTCAATATCCAAGGAAAAAGCAAGGATAGTGTCAATTTGAGGTTGGATTTGGTGAACTTGGGAATTAGAGAAGAGTTGGCACCGATTGAGCAAGGGCATCGTTGTAACCCCCTGCCTTAATAAACGTTATTAAGATTCTATAATGCATAATAAATTGGATTAGAGACCATCAGATAATTTAAAACTCATTTCAACTTACTACCTTAAAGAAGGATTTTCACAAAATCTTTCAAAATATCTTCCCTATCCTGGTCTCAAGTTCAAATATTGAATATAATTACCTATGCAGTTATATCTGTAATACCCTGAATTTTGAGACTTGAGGCTAGCGAATAAGCCTGAAATAAGTGGATTGCTAAGCCCCGGTTTAGCAAGATCCCAAATTGTGATTAAGGGATGATGACTCCAAAAGCAGATGTGATTAGTGATAAATGAACCCTTTTGGAGATTATGATGTGAAATGTGATTTGTATGCGTTGTGAGCAGTGCCAAAACCCAATATTTAAGTTCAATTATGGATTAATATCTAAATTGACTTAAAATAAAGGGAGGGCGCATATTGTGGCTAAATGGAAAAGTATGATGTGTTTAGTGGTGATTCAAGAGGAATTGCCATAATCAGGGGCAAAATGGTAAAGTTACCGACCAATTTGTCAGTTACCGAAGAGGAAACTCATTGGTAACTTGAAGATTAATGGCTAGGGTTGATTTGTTGAGAGATTGAGTGGGTGGAATCCCATTTGTATGAGCTCATGTGAACTCAAGAAGATGAAACAAGGTTGTGACAAGTGGCACAATATGAGCCATTGGATAGATCAAAGGTACAAACATGTTAGATCCCAAGTTTTGATGATAACAAAAGTCAATTGTGTATAAATCATAGTTTTATAAGTTTAAGAAATGTTTACAAAGTTACCAAATGCATATAGCAATGTTCTGTGGTGCCTGCTGTCAAAATGAACTGGTGTACTCGAGCATGAATCAAGCACTCGAGCATAGAACCCTTTTATGCTCAAGCAGATGCAAGTGATAGCCAGAAAGTGTTTGCCCGAGAGCATGCTATTGTCATTTTGACTGATTCACTCGAGCACTGGAGATAGCACTCGAGCAGAAGAGTCTTTCTCACTTGAGCACATGCGAGTGAGAGACTGCGAGTGTTTGGCCGAGAGCAATTCATGTCATTCTTTCTTGATGTACTCGAGCAGAGAAATCAATACTCAAGCATGAGTGTCCTGTACTCGAGCACTAGCGAGTGAAGGACTACAAGTGCTTGGCCGAGAGTCATGAAAGTCAGAGAAGCACAAGTGTACCCGAGTGAAGCTTCACATGCTCGAGTGACACATCAGCACTCGCGAGTGAGAAATCTAACTCTCTCTGAATCTGATGCAAGTGCTGATAACAAGGGTATATTACTTGAGAATATTCTTCTGACTCGAGCAGGAGTATGTGTGCTCGAGTGAGGGCCCACATCACCTGCGAGTGCAAAATCTCACTCTTGCTAAAATGATATGCGAGTGCTGTCTAGAGAAGAGTCTTTCAGTATAAAATGCAAGGCCACTTGAGCAGAAGGAGTTGTGCTCGAGTGAGGCCCCACATCACTCGTGAGTGAGAATTTTGTCTCTTTGAAATCCTATGCGAGTGCAAGTTCAAAATTGAAAAACAAGGAGAAAAATAGGGAGATAACTCGAGTGAGCCCATCCATGCTCGAGTGATACTCTGCCAGATCACCAAATACACCAAGTCTCACAGTGTTCAATCCGAATATGGTTTAATGTTATTTATTTATCTTATCATCACTTATTATCATTATTTAACATCATTTTTTGAATGTATTATAAGTGTGATATAGGAGGATGAACGTTTGAAATAAACAGACACAAAGAAAGTCAAACAACAGCATACAACATCATTACAAGCACGCACGTACCTACCGCATTCAAAGTATTCAAACATGCGCGTGTCATTCCACAGTAACAAGCCCCGCTCTTCAACGATCATTACTCAAACGGGAAAAAACTGAACATCTATAAATACAAAGATCCAGAGATCGTCAAGAAAAATGAAGCACAAGAATTCACAAGCATATACATGAGTCTCTGTTATTCATAATTCTCTCTGTATACATATTGACCTTCAGTGTTCATCTACTTGCTCTGTAAGAGAGTCTTTATACAATTCAAATTATATCTTCATTTGATCTCAAGGTATTGGGACCTTGAGAGGGTAGATATCCTTACGAGAGAAGCAGTTGAGAGAATTCCTAGTTAAACCTTCCACTCATAAGACTTATAAGATACAAGTAGTAGAGAACGTTGCTGCTCGTAAGACTTACAGTGGTGTAAGCAGGAGAGAACGTTGCTGCTCATAAGACTTGTATACATAAGCAAGTGGGAAAGGTCATAGGTTGTTTTTCTGCACATAAGACTTGTCGTAAGGGGGAGAGAAATTTCTTAGTGAGAGAATATTTCTGCTCGTAGTCCGTTCAAGGACAATTGTTGTTTTGTGGCGTTCTGAGAGCCCATTGAATCTTGGAAGAATAGTGAAAATCTCAGTAGGTCTTGATCTCTGAGGACTGGACATAGGCCTGATTGTTAGGCCGAACCAGTATAACTCTCTGTGTTCTAATCTTCTCAACTCTACTCTGTCTACTCTATTTTCATATCACCACATCAAGTAAAAATTATAACGTCACCCAATTCACCCCCCCTCTTGGGTGGAGTTTGCCTCTTTCAAAACACTCATTCTCCTCTCTCCTCTCCCTTTTAGGTTTGCCAAGAGCCTTCATTGGCTCAAAAATCTGATCCTAATCTCTCTCCTCAAGCTCCCATGGACGTCCAAGCATAGAGGAAGAAAGAGAATTGGAAAGGTAAGGTTATTGACCTCTAATGCTCAAATACCCTTCTTTAAACTTGTTCATAGTGATGAGAGCTTCATTTCTATTATTTTAGATTTGTGAGAGAAGGTGTTTGAGAGCTTGAAGAATTTGGAAAGTGGAGGAATCAAAGAATTGACATTGGGAAGGGGAAGATGTGAGTATTTGATGACTATTGATCTAACTATTGTGGTTATTGGTTGAGTATTGTGAATTTTTGCCATGATTTGTAGTATTTTCGTGTGGAATTTAAATGGTGGAATTGGATGTTTTTTTATGTTGAAAATGGTGTCATGTTGTGTTGTTTAATCATTGGAATTGGTTTGAATTGGATTGGACACATTGGTTGCAAAACTAGAAAATCTGTCCTTCGGAAGTCTGTTTTGGGCAGTTTATTTGTGTTGGCATTTTGAATAGGCAAATGAGGTCAGAAAATTATAAAACTTTCCAGTCATAAATTTCACATCTCAAGCTTCAAAATGTACATATAAGTTGTGCCGTTTCATTTTGGAAACTAGGAGATATGACTGTCCAAAATTTGGGATTGAAACTAAACACTGTTTTGGGGCAGTAGTGGATTTTGGGGAATTTTGTATTTTTGTGGTAATTTCTAGTAATGGCACTCATATTTTTCCTATGAATAAGATTTAAATAGCTTTCCATGGGCTTTAGGATCACCTCATTTCAATTTTTCTAGAATTAGTTATGAATTTCCGAAGTTGCTTTGGCTACAGTAGAAAATCTTGGCTGCAGCATAAAAGTTTCTGTGCGCGTTTTGGCTGCAGCCAAAAATTCTTGGCTGTAGCCAAAAACCTTCTGTGCATGTTTTGGCTACAGCTAGAGGATTCTTAGCTGTAGCCAACCCCTATTTTCAGCATTTTATGATTTTAAAAGGTGATTTCCAACCTAGTATGACCCAATCCTTTAGGCTTTCATTGAGCTTATTATAGCTACCTAAAGGGTGTGAATGGTAACCATCCTTAAGTGATATGAAAGTAAAGATTCGGAATAGAGAATAACCCTATGTCCTTGCTTTGGTTATAGAGTTTGATATTCGCCCTGATCGTGAATAGCTGGTGCTGGAGCATATATGGAAAGAAAAGGGTAGGGAACTTACCTCTCTTGCATGCTTTGATATTTGTGTGTGTATTGATGCATGTATTGCTTTGCTTGATTATGTGAAACATGTATAAATGATTGTAGCTCTATTTCTATTTATGCTATGGCCATGAGTATGTTGTTGAAACATTGAGCACGCAGATATGTCATTATGGGAGCATGTGTTAATGTGATGCAAGCATGTCATCATTAAACACTTATCTTACATGCATTTAGGTATATGTTTCCCTACTGAGATTCTCTCGAATCTTACCCTTTCCTACCAACATTTTATATAGGACAAGTGGCTCGAGGAAGGAGCAAGCGACTGGGGCGGTGAGAATTCCTTATGGTCATTTGGATTTAGTAGTTGGTTATCGTTAGATGTTGGGAAAACTGTATATGTTTGGATGTATATGTTCGGATGATAGGTTTGAATGTGTATTTGGATTAAGTATTGTGTAATCCCCATTTTAGAAAATTGTAAAGGGCGAATGTGCCCTGTAAAGCTTGGATTAATGTATGGAATCTGGGATTTTTGGAAATTTATATTGTGCACTCTGATAGTTATACGAATGTGATTTATCTTCGCAGAGTAGTTATATTCGATATGTGAATATGAGACCAGGTCAATTAGATTTCGAAAAGTATTTATGAAAACCCTATCACGAAGATGAGATTTTTAATGAGCTTTGTTTATTATTGGTCTCTATTTCATTTTAATCGCGTATTTCGGATATAATTACGGTAGGGGTTACAATATCACATTTATACATATTAGAGTATACAGCAAAATTTCTTGCAACCTCAAGTTTAATACTGAAGGTTATACTAAGGGTTTCAATTCCCATTTAGGGGATCACATCACCATATACAGAATGTTATTCACATCCAAATATAATATACAGTTATCCCGTTCCAAAATAGAAAACTAACAATTCAAACTAAACATCTCTACTAAGTCCTAGCCGCTCCTAGTGGTTCGCTTCTCCTTGGAGCCACTTGCCCTGTCTGAAATATTAGTCAATGGAAAGAATGAGATTCAAGAGAATCCCAGTAGTAACAAGTCACTTATACAGTATATAAACACATAGCATATACAATCATGTTAAGCAGCATCACAATGATATATGGCTTACACTACATACGACAATACTCATGGGTGTAAACACTATGCGTCAGCTTTTGCTACGATCTCAATACAACAAATTATGCTGTAATCACTATACCGGCTTTCACTGTAATCTCAAAGCATCACAATGTATCACAATGCATGACAAACATACATACAATGCTTTGCACATAGTATAAGAGAAAGAGTTACTACATTGTCCTTTCCTGACGTTCTCCGGCACAGTGGGCTCGCGATTATTACAAATGTCAAATCCTATAAACAGATGTCAAGAGCGGAGGATTAAGACTCCACTCCCAATTCTTACTTTCAAATACTTAAAATAGGTTATCACCTAAGTCCCTTAAGTGACTATAATAGGCTCAATGAAAACCTAGAGGAATTGGGAAGTACTAGGTTGGAAACCACTTTTCAAAATCACAAAATGCTGAAAATGGGGGTTGGCTGCAACCAAGAATTCCCTGGCTGCAGCCAAAATGTGCACAGAAGGTTTTTGGCTGCGGCTAAGGTTTCCTGGCTGCGGCCAAAATGGGCACAGAAAGTTTTGCGCCTTAGCGATGAATTCTGGCTGCAGCCAAGGAAAATTCAAAAAATCATAATTAATTCTAGAAAAATTGAAATGAGGTGATCCTAAAGCCAAATAAAATCTATTTAAGTCCTCTTCATAGGAAAAATATGAACCATTACAAAAAATTAACACACAATTCCAGAATTAAACAAAATACCACACTGCTCCTGAATTAAGTCCAGTTTCGACATCAAACTTTGGGCAACCAGAACTCCCAGTTCACAAAACGAAATGACACAAATTATATGTTCATTTTGAAGATTGGAATGTGAAATTTAAGACTGAAAAGTTTCAAAATGTTTAGGCACCATTGCCTATTTAAAACACCAATACAAATAGACTGCCCAGCAAAGAGTTTCACTTAACAGTTTTTCCCAATTTTCAACCAATGTATCCAATGGCTCTAAAATTAACAACCAAACCTATTCCCACACAATATTTCACAAGGAACCCATTGGAATCCCTAAAACAATCCAATCCGTATCACACACATACACATGTTCTGTTTTGGGCAGCCATGAACACACAATACAGAATTTTTTCCAAACTTTCCGATCAATGATCCAAACCAATTCAAACCAATTTCATTGTTCAAAGCATGCAACAAAACACCTGTTCCAATACCAAATTACTATGCTATACCCAAGACCTTAATGGCACAAAAATTAGGGAAAAAATATAAAAATTTCAAAGTTCAACCAATAACCACAATGAATATGTCAAAATGTGTCAAATTCTTACCTCTTCCTCTTTTCAAGACTAGTTTATTGATTTCTCTTCTTCCAATTTTTCACAAGCTCCAAAACACCTTCTTTCAAAAATATAAAATCATAGGAATAAAGCTCTTGTCACCATGAACAATATTAATGAAGGTGAATTGAGCATTTAGGGACAATTACTCACCTAAATCTTGAACTTCCTCTTTCTCTTTCTTTCTCTCTTTGGACAACAATGGAGGCAAGATGAGAGAGAGATGAGATGGTGATGATGATGATTAGATTTTTTAGCCTTTCAATTGCCTCTTGGACGTCTAAAATGAGAGAGGGAAGAGAAAAACACCTTTTAACACTTTGACCTCAAATCCATGGCTCTTATGTTGAGATGTGTCAACATCTTATTCCTTCTTCCAAGCACTCACATGCACACTCATACACACAATTCCACCTCTTGGTCAATAAATCCTAACCATTGATCTCAAGTTACCTATGAGTTTTCTCTTCGGTAACTAACCAATTGGTCAGTAACTTTCCAATTTTACCATTTTACCCCTGATTATGGCAATTTCACTCAAACCACTTCTAAACTCATTTATATCATTCTGAAAGCATCACTATGCACCCTCCCCTATATTCTAACCCATTCAAACATTAATCCACATATAAGCATAAATATAGTACTTAGGCATTAATTAAAACACATTATTCATCCTTCCAATTTTTCTCAAGCTCCCAAACACCTCCAATCAAGAATCTAAAACCATAGAGATGAAGCTGTCATCACTATTACAACATTATAGAAGGGTGTTTTAGTAATAGAGGACCACAAACCAACCAAAACTCACCTTGTTTCTTTCTCTTTCCTCCTCCTTGCTAGGTGAAAATGGAAGACAAGAGAGAGAGGGGAGAGGATGAAGAAGGATCAGTTTTTCTCCCTTTGCTTCATGTGTTGGCTGACCTAAAGTAAAGGAGAGGGAAGAGAAAAAGCACTTAGAACATTTGACCAAGATCTAAGGCTCACAAGTTGCCACTTGTCCACATCTTGACACTCCTCCCATGAGCTCACCAGAACTTAAACATATGGGATTCCACCCTTTGATCTATTTCAAAAATCAATCCTAACCATTGATCTTAAAGTTACTAATGAATTTTCTCTTCGGTAACCGATCAATTGGTCAGTAACTTTATTGTTTTGCCCCTGATTATGGTAATTCCCTTGAAATCACCACCACACAATTTTCTCATTCCTTTAGCCACAATATGTGCCATCCCTCTATTTAAAGTCAATTTAGATGTTAATCCATAATTGAACTCAAATACAGGGTTTCGGCACTGATCATAACAAATTCGAATCTCTAATCACATCGAATTCTCCAAAAGGGTTATTTATCACTAATCACTTCCACTTTTGGAGTCATTATCACTTAATCACAATTTGGAATCTCGCTAAACTGGGGCTTAGTGTAACCCCCTCCGTAATTATATCCGAAATACACGATTAAAATGAAATAGAGACCAATAATAATAAAAAGTCATTTAAAATCCCATCCTTAAGATAGGGTTTTCAAAAATACCTTTTAAAATCTAATTAACTTAGTCTCATATTCACATTTTGAATACAATTACTACGCAAAGATAAATCACATTCATATAAATATCAGAGTGCACAACATAATCATCCCAGCAATCCCGGGTACATACCTTCGCTAAAGATACACAAGGCACAATTGCTCATTATAATTCTTCAAATGGGGATTACACAATCTTATCTCAAATTCATAACCATATATTCAACCGAATCATATACAGTCTTCACAACTCATGGTAACCAACTACCAATTCTCATCTCGAAGGAGTCCTAGCCGCTCCCTCCACGAGCCACTTGCCCTGTCTAAATTGTTGGTAGGGGAGGGTGAGATTCGAGAGAATCTCAATAGGAAATAGATACCATAATGCATGCATGATAGATGCTATGTGTATGACATGTTAGCTTTATCTAGATGTATGCCCCATAAAGACATTTTTGCATGCTCAATGTTTCATGTAACAAAACTATGGCCACAACAAAATAGAAACAGGGCTTCATTTATATAAATATGCTCTACACAATCAAGTAAAGCAATCACATACATCACTACACAAGCAAAGATATCAAATACTCTTTTCTCTTCGATTTGTGTGCCAGCAACTCGGGGCTTCACATTCGATCCTACAATATCAAATGTAATATTTAGACACTTCCATAGTGTTTCTGGGGGTTATATGAGGCTATATTGAAAATTTACTAAAATACCCCCGGGGACCCGGCCCGGCCCTGCCGTACCCGGTCCGGCTGTACTTTTCTTGAAACTTTGACATAGGCTATTCTTACATATTTTCGCCCAAGGAATCCATTTCCTGACTCGGAAATATCAAATTCAATGTCAATTTACAAATTTACCCTTGGCAGCCCCACTTTAAAGGTTTCAAGGGCGTTTTCATAATTATGCTTTTTTGGCCTTTTCCGAAAAAGTGACCAACTGTAACCCCACCTAATTTTCGCTCCTGAACTCAATGGAATCATCAAATCATTGAAAATCCCTCTCTAACTCCCCTAAAATAGGCTTGGCCAAAATTCTCAATTCCCCAGAAAAAATTGGGGTTTTTCGGTTTCGGCTCCGTAAACGCGTTCCTTTTTACTCCTAACCACTTTATTGACCATTACATTGGGTTAGAACTACCATTTAGTATCAATTTGGGTAGCATAACAACTAGGCCAACCCATTTTCCAAAATTACAAACAAAGACAATCCGGTGAAATTTCACCGATTAAATCAACCACAGAAGCCAGAACAATCAAAGATTGAAGTTTTGGAAGTTACCTCAAGCTCCCTCTGGCTTTTACTCAATATGGCTGAACCCTAGCCCCTTTTAAACGATGAAAATTGAGCTTCCAACTCCTTAAAGAACATGAAAGAGAAGCTAGAAGCAAGGTTATACGCGTTAGAAGTTAGATCATCAGAGAAATCGGCTTACCTTGCGAGATTTCTCCCCTTTCTCTCTTTAAGAGCTCTCAACTTTCTCTCACTAGTTTCAGCACAACAAAAAATGAGAGCTGAAGAAGATGAGAAAATATTTAATTCCATGCTGATGTCATCTTTTATTGAGATGATGTCATAATTCCCATTTTCGGATTTTCTGGAAGATTTTCTACCCAAATTTTGAAAAATCATAACTAATTCTAGAAAACTCCAAATGAGGTGATCCCAAAACCAAATGAAATCTATTTAAGTCTTCTCTATAGGAAAAATATGGGCCATTACCCAAAATCAGCACAAAATTCCAGAATTACATAAAACACATCACTACCCCAAAA
Source organism: Inga leiocalycina (assembly GCA_963242795.1). Taxonomy (NCBI): domain Eukaryota; kingdom Viridiplantae; phylum Streptophyta; class Magnoliopsida; order Fabales; family Fabaceae; genus Inga; species Inga leiocalycina. The sequence goes on from OY725331.1 coordinate 37,466,496, forward strand.
CAAAGTTCAGTTTCCATCCCAAACTTTGGACTGTCATATCTCCTAGTTCCCAAAACGAAATGGCACAAATTATATGTCCATTTTTAATGTTAGGATGTGAACTTTAAGACTGAAAAGTTTCATAATTTTTAGACACCATTTGGTCATTCAAAGTGTTCACACAAACTGGCTGCCCAGATTAGAGTTTCATTGGACAGAATTTCAGATTTTGCATCCTAACTTCCAATGGTTCCATTTTCATACCAAACATCATTCCTACATAAATTTTCATAAGGAATCCATTGGAAACACCAAATCAATCAAATTCACATCTCATTGACATGTTTTCACAACAATCTGAACATGTCAACACAATTCACATTTCTAAACCTAACATTGCAACTTTTCCATTCCAAAGTTCCAAACCAATTTCAATGACATCAAAACACCCTATGACACCATTTCCAACACAATACCCCATTCAATTCTTCCCTCTATCCTAAGTCAATTTGGATGTTAATCCACAATTGAACTCAAATACATGGTTTCGGCACTACTCACAACACACACGAATCACATTTGAGTGCCAAATCACATCATATTCTCCAAAAGGGTTATTTATCACTAACCACATCCACTTTTGAAGTCATTAACCCTTAATCATAATTTGGGATCTTGCTAAACCGGGGCTTAGCAATCCACTAATCTCAGGCTTATTCTCTAGCCTTGAGTCTCAAAATTCGGGGTATTACACTTAGCGGTCCACTAATCTTAGGCTTATTCTCTAGCCCCAAATCTCAAAATTCGGGGTATTAGACCTGCGGCATATACTTTGTTAAGGAAAGAGAAGAAATTGTTTTGTGAGTTTCTACAAGGAATTGAAGTTCCCAAGGGCTACTCTTCAAATATAAAGAACCTTGTATCAATGAAAGAGTTGAAGTTAAAGAACCTCAAGTCTCATGATTGTCATGTGCTCATGCAGAATTTCCTACCGGTAGATATATGATCCATTTTACCCAAAAATTTAAGAAACACAATTACTAAACTTTGCGTCATTTTCAAGTTGATCTGCAGTAAAGTGGTAGATTCAACTAAGTTACAAGATTTGCAAAGGCTAATTGTGTGTACTCTGTGTGAACTTGAAATGTATTTTCTGTAATACCCCAAATTTTGAGACTTGAGGCTAGAGAATAAGCCTGAGATTAGTGGATTGCTAAGCCCCGGTTTAGCAAGATCCCAAATTGTGATTAAGGGCTAATGACTCCAAAAGTAAATGTCATTAGTGATAAATGAACTCTTTTGGAGAATCCGATGTGATTTGAGATTCGGATGTGATTCGTATGTATTATGTGTAGTGCCAAAACCCTGTATTTAAGTTCAATTATTGATTAACATCTAAATTGACTTAAATAGAGGGATGGCGCATAATATGGTGATATGGAAAGATATGAAGTGTTTGGTGGTGATTCAATGAGAATTGCCATAATCAAGTTCAAAACGGTAAAGTGACCGACCGATTGGTCAGTTACCGAAGAGGAAACTCATTGGTAACTTCAAGATCAATGGTTGAGATTGATTTTTGTAATAGATCAAAGGGTGGAATCCCATGTGTTTGAGCTTATGTGAACTCATGGAGGTGTGATAAGATCTTGACACTTGGCATCTTTTGAGCCATGGGATTGAGTCAACATGTCAAAGCTCTTTCCTCTCTCCTCTCCCTCTCTTTAGGTCGGTTTTGTAGGCCCAAAAACTGATCACTCTCTTCATCATCTTCATCTCTCTCCAAAGCCTCCATTGTCGCCAAGTAAGGAAGGAAAGAGAAAGGAGAAAGCTCATGGTAAGTGCTCTATATGGTCTCTAATGCCTAAATTCTCTTCTTTAATGTTGTTCATAGTGATGAGAGCTTCATCTCTATGGTTTTAGATTCTTGATTAGAGGTGTTTGATGGCTTGAGGAAATTTAGAAAGATGAAGAATCAAAGAATTGGTTTGGGAAAGAGGAAGAGGTGAGCATTTGCTTCCTTTTGATCTAAGTTTTGTAACTTTTGGTTAAGTATTATGATTTGTAAATTTTGCCCTGATTTTGTGGTATTTTTGTATGGCAAGTAATTGGATGATTTGAGTGGTGAATTGTGGTTAAATTGATGCCATAATGTGTTTTGGTGTCATTGGAATTGGTTTGAGAACTTGGAATGAAAAGAATGGCAATGTGTGTTTGTGTTATAGTTTTGTGATAACATGTTATGATTATTGGTAAAACATGCCAATGTGATGTGAATTTGGTTGATTTGGTATTTCCAATGGATTCCTTGTGAAATTTTGTGTGAGAATAATGCTTGATATGAAAATTGGACCATTGGAAGCCAATTGTGCAAATTTGGAATTCTGTCTTTTGAAACTCTGTTCTGGACAGTCTTCTTGTGTGGACGTTTTGAATGGGAAAATGGTCTCTAAAAATTATAACAATTTCCAGTCTTAAATTTCATATTCCAAGCTTCAAAATGGACATATAATTTATGTCATTTCATTTTGTGAACTGGGATTTATATTTGCCCAAAGTTTGAGGTCGAAACTGGGTTTGATTCTGGGTCAGTGATGAAATGTGTGTAATTCTGTATTTTTGTAGTGATTTCCAGTAATGATCCATATTTTTACTATGAAGAGGACTTGAATGGCTTTCATTTGGATTTAGAATCACCTCATTTCAATTTTTCTGGAATTAGTTATGAATTTTTGAAGTTGCCTTGGTTGCTGCAGAAAATCTTGGCTGCTGTACAAAAGTTTCTGTGCACGTTTTGGTCGTAGCCAGAAATTCTTGGCTGCAGACAAAACCTTCTGTGCATGTTCTGGCTGCAGCCAGAGGGTTCTTGGCTGCAGCCAACCCCCATTTTCAGTACTTGGTGATTTTGAAAAGTGATTTCCAACCTAGTACGTCCCAATCCTTTCAAGCTTTTGTTGAGCTTATTATTAGACACTTAAGGGACTCAAATGACAACCAACTTTAAGTGATATGAAAGTAAGAGTTTGGAATAGAAAATAACCCTATGTCCTTGCTTTGATTATAGGGTTGATGTTCACCCTGAACGTGGTTTGATATTCGTTCTGATCATGAGTAAGCGGGGCTGGAGCATACGTGGAAAGAGTGTAGGGAACATATCTCTTCTGCTTGTATTTGATATATGTGTTAGTGTGTTGGTGCATGTCTTAGCTTTGCATGATTATGTGTAATTTGAAGCTATGTTTCAATTTATGCTATGGCCATTAGAATGTTGTTTGAAGCATTGAGCTTACAAATTGTCATTATGTTAGCATAAGTTATGTGATGCAAGCATGTCATGCATTAAACATCTATCGTAGATGCATATTGATATTGTTTACCTACTGAGATTCTCTCGAATCTCACCCTCCCCTACTAACCTTTCAGATAGGGTAGTGGATCGAGGATGGAGCAAGCAGCCAAGGGCGATGAGGACTTGTTTGGGTTGTAATCTTGTGATAGTTGGTTATCAATGCATGTTTGGGATTAAGTATATTTGGATATATAATTGTATAGGTTGGAATGTATATTCAGGTATGTATTTGATATGAGATTTGTGTAATCCCTTAGTTGGAAAATTGTAAAGGGCGAATATGCCCTGTAAGGCTTGAATTAATGTAAGGAACCCAGGATTGCCGAGATTATTACATTGCATACTCTGATATATTTAAATGTGATTTATCTTCGTGTAGTAATTGTATTCGGAATGTGAATGTGAGACCAGGTTATAAATGATTTTGAAAGATATTTATGAAAACCCCATCTGGTAGATAGGTTTGTAAACGTTATTTGATTGTTATTAGTCTCTATTTCACTTTAATCGCGTATTTCGGATATAATTATGTAAGGGGGTTACATTTTCCACCTTCTTTTTTTGACATTATGGTATATCTAACCATACACTTGGTCAAAGAGCTTCAATTGTACGGTCCAGTGTACTTGAGATGGATGTACCCGAATAAGTGATTCATGAAAAAATTAAAAGGGTATGTGAAAAATAGATATCGCCTAGAGGGTTGTATTGCTAAAAGGTACATGGTAGAAGAAGCAAATTACTTCTGTGCTGATTTTCTATCAAATGTTGACCTTATAGGGATCTCCAAGTCTCCCGGCATGAAGATCAGGGAAAGGAACAAGTGGGAGGGATGTAATAATGATATCAGTGATTGAATGGGAGCAAGCCCATATATGTGCTACATAACACTAATGAGATCAAACCGTATGTTGAAGAACACAAGGATGCTCTTTAATTGGTACATGGTGATAGGAATGAAAATTTGTTAATAAAAGAACACAATACACAATTTTCAGGCTGGTTGAAAAATCGCATTAATGATGAGATAGAGTGGAATCCTGATTTAGTTTCTGAAAAATTGAAGTGGCCATCGAAGGGACCAAACTTAAATGTATTACCTTATAATGGTTATGTAATCAACTGTTACACATTCTATACACAAGACCATGATACACAGAGCACGATGTATAATAGTGGGATAACACTTGTTGCTGATTCTTGGCATAGATCTAGTGCTAAAAACATACACCCCATCATGCATCAATGTCATACTTTAGTGTCATTGAACGCATATGGGAGTTAGATTACTCTATGTTCAGGTTCCTTGTCTTCAGATGTAAGTGGGTTAACAACAACAGTGGATTGCGGATAGATGACATAGGATTTGTTCAAGTGGACCTTTCTAAGGTTTGGTATGAAGATGATCCTTTTATTTTAGCAATATAAGCAGAACAAGCGTTTCTCATTCAGGATCCTGCTAAGAAGAATTGGTCTATTGTACTCCCATCCAACAAGAATCATCAAGAACAAGTTGATTTTGAAAGTAATGAATATTTGAACATCAATGATGATGATCATTTGTTTGAGAATTTGTGGTAAGTAGACATTGGTATAAATGTAGATGAAGATAGAGATGAAGATGGAGATGGAGATGGACCTGTATACATGAGACATGATCATGAAGAGGGAACTTGGGTCAAGAGAAACACAATTCTCAATCTAACACGAATTTTGATGAATAGAATTTTAAATCAAACAAGAAAAAGGAAAAGATAATGAGTGCCTTGACTTGTTTACTTGTACGTATGTTTTTATATATTTCAAAATAATTAACTTTCATTAACATGGTTGACATTATGCATTGATTTTTTGTTTTGGTTTATTTCACTTCCAGGAGTATGGGCTCAGCACACGATGAAACTAATGATGTTCCCACGAACATTGATAGACAAAGATGTGTGGAGAACGTAAGGCGTAGCAGGACCGTTATGGCGAGATCAATCAAATTGAGAAGTAAGGGAATCAAGTTACAACTGGAGTGGAGTGAAAAGGGAAACCCAATCGATGAGAACAGTACCTCATTAATTAACTTAATTGGGACTATAGTTAGAGATAGAGTCATTATTACAGTTCAAGATTGGAGATGGTGAAGCAACATTATGAGGATGAAATCTGGGATGAAGTACAGGTAACATATTACTTACTTTATTGTTCGGTTAATTTTGTTTCACTTAATTTCAATGTAACAAATTATGTGTTTTTTATTGTTACATACCATTTTATTATTGATGATCATTGGAAGAACTTCATGCTAAGAAAAGCCGATAAACTTATGAGAAAGTTTCACTCTGATCTTGTAAAATTCTTTTTGAGGGATGATAATGAGATTATCATTATTACACCATTGATATTGTGCGAAGGAATAATCACTCAAGAAATGTGGGATGAGTTTATCGGAACACATACAACTCAAGAATTCCTGGTAATATAATATGTTTGACTTTCCCTATTACTTGTAATGTACGTATTTGTAATTAACATTTATATATTGATATGAATCATTTTGATCTAAAGAGGAGTTGAGCAAGAAAAATCATGCTAACGCGACCAAAATGGTAAGAACTAATGATTATTTCATATGTAGATAAATTGTATGAATATCATTTAACTTCAAATAAATTTGATGTGTAGATAGAAGAATCAAGTTCAAATGTTACACAGGTGCCACGACATGATCTGTGGGTAGCCGGTTGGACAAATAAGAAAGGTGAAATTCATAGTGAAGAAGCAAGAAGAGTAGCCGAATATTGTGTAAGTATTGGACTATGTGTACAATAAATAATTAGCTTTACTTAAATGAATTTGATTTCTAATAAATATTATTGTTGTAATTCTTTTTATGATAGTGGTAAATGACACAGGAGGATCTTATGTTGGCGAGCTATGTTGGTCGAGATGATATGTTGAGTAGAGTGCTAGGAGTACCCAAGTATGATGGTCGTGTTCGGGGTACTGGTTTTGCAGTCACCCAATCAGCATACTTCGGACGTCAGAAGCACCCCAATAAAAGTGATATTTCCCAGCTGTGTGAGGAGATGACTAGTTTCAAGCATCAAATGCAAGAACTTCACGAACAAATGCGCTACAAGGAACAATGAGAAAAACAATTCATAGAACAAATGCATTTAATACAAGAACAAAATGCGCTGTTAAGAGCGCAAATAGAACAGATGATACAGTGTAGGCTAACACAAAATGTTCCCCTCTGTGATAGCCCAAGTGTCAGAGATAGTTGCACTTCTTTGCCTAATGTCCCTTTTCCTTTGGTAATTAATTTCTTTTCTATTTAACTTTATGTTATATTATAATTTAGCAAACTTTAATATATTAACTCTATTTTCCATAGGGCAAATTTCAATGCAAGTTATATGTCAATCAAGCTTCCAAGCACACGGTTACAGTGGGTACGGCCTACAACATTGATAAGGACATATTACACAATTCAATGCTGCTTGACAACACACTCCAAGTAAGGGTTGACGTCTACATAAATGAAGATGCGCTCTTACCAATCCCCGTCTTAGGATGAGCAAATAATGGTGAAAGATGTTGTAGGTGGCTATGTTGGTTAGCCAATAGGTCTTACCAAGCCATATGAAAAAGTTGTCCATTTACAATTCCCTTCATCATACTTCCATCTAAAACAGTGATTTAATTTTCTAATTTTCGCAGGGTGGACAGTCTAGAGAAAAACAAATCCAACTTTATGGCAAGATTTTGAAGTGTTTGACAACACAACCCAAGTTGAAAGCATCGGCTAGCCAATAGAACAAAAGAAGAATGACCTCATATCGCGATCAATTAGTATCGATTACACCAAATTTGATCCATGAAGGAGGACTGGAGTTACATTTTGATAGACATATCTACAGTGTTAGCGGTCTAGTTGATCATGTTAATGGTGATGTCTTGCACAGAATATGTAATCATGGATGGGTTAGTGCTTCGGCTATCAACATCTGGATTAGGTACTTTACCATCACTATTTATCACTATTATTATTATTTCTCATACCATTTTTTTTGTTTGTCATGACACTGTTTGTTTTATACTGGCATTTGTATCATGACATCTTAATGGATTCAAACAGGGTCCAATTCGTATTTGTCAACCCTTATCTCATTGGCCAGCATGGGGGCAAAGTAGATATACATACACAATCTAATGATTTGAAATATTACTTTAGAAAGAAAGCGATACCAACTACACTATTTTTAGTGCCATACAATGCAGGGTAAGTTATTAGTGGTACAATTTTTGTTTTTATTGTTTAACTGTTATCATAGCATGATTGTTGAAACAATTTTTTTAAAATATTTTAGGCTACATTGGATATTAATAGTTATCAATCCAGAGGAACCTTTTGGCCCTCACATTTACTATGTGGATCCTTGAAGTAATGGTCTTCCACAAAACCGTTCTGATATGTTGCTTTTGTTTAATAGGTAAGGGTACATGCGTATGTGTAAATATTTGCATATGTGATTGAATAACCAAAAGAAGTTAGTTTCTGTTTGTTTTGTTAGCGCATTGACTGCATATCGGGCCTCTGTCTCCTTAAGCTATTCTAAAGCTGCTGACCGTTGTAACCCCCTTCGTAATTATTATTCAAAATATGGGATTAAAATGAATTAGAGACCAATGATTAGCAAAACTCATTTTCAAACCCATCTGCATGATAGAGTTTTCACAAATACCTTTCGAAATCTAATACACCTGGTCTCATATTCATATTTTGAATACAATTACCTCACGAAAATAAATCATAGTCATAACATATCAGAGCACACAATATAATAATCCCAGCAATCCTGGGTTCATACCTTTACTAACGATCTTCAGGGCACATTCGCCCCTTATAATTTTCAAAACAGGGGATTACACAAATCAATTTGAAATACATAACCAATTACTCATTTGAACATAAGCACATCCAAATATCCAAATACACACCCCAAACATAACCAGTTATCGCAATCTATAACTGATACTCAATTATCAAATCTATATCCTGAAGGAGTCTTCACCACCCCTGGTTGCTTGTCCCCTCCTCGAGCCTCTTGCCCTGTCTTAATTATTGGTTAGGGAGGGTGAGATTTGTGAGAATCTCAGTAGAAAAAGAAAACCAATATGCATGCAAGATAAATCTCTAATGCATGACATGCTTGCTTTACACTAACTCATGCTCACACAATGACATATCTGCGTGCTCACTGTTTCAAACAACATACTTATGGCCATAGCATGGACAAAAACAGAGCTTCAATTATTCATAGATGTTTCACATAATCAACCAAAGCAATAACATGCACCAATACACCAACACAAATATCAAATACATGTAGGAGAGGTAAGTTCCCTACCTTAATCGCCTTCCCTAATTCTCAAATAACGTGCCTCGATTTGCGTGCCAATCCCTCAGACTCTCAACTCGGTCATAAAATTCCAAGTGTACCATTTAGACACTTCTATAGTGTTTATAGGGATTATTTGAGCTGATTTTAAAAATTTACTAAAATGCCCTAGGGGACCGGACCCGGCTCGGCCTTGCCATACTCGGTTTGGCTGTACTTTTCTTGAAATTTTGACATGGGCTATTATGACATATTTTTTTCCCAAGGAATCCATTTTTGGACTCAAAATTATCAAATTCAATGACAAATTACAAAATTACCCTTAATAGCCCTACTTTAAGGGTTTCAGGGGCATTTTCATAATTATGCTATTTCGGCCTTTTTCTGAAAAGGTGACCAACTGTAACTCCGCCTAATTTTTCCTCCTGAACTCAATGGAACCATCAAATCATTAAAAATCCAACTCTAAGGACCATTTACAGCCCTGATCAAAATGTATGGGTTTTCTGGGGAAAATTGGGGTTTTGCGATTTCGGCTCCGTAAACACAGTACTTTCTACTTCTAACCACTTTATTGAATGTTCCTTTAGATTACAACTACCGTTTAGTACCAATTTAGGCAGCATAACCCCTAGGCCAACCCATTTCCAAAAATTAAAACCAATGACAATCCGACAAAATTTTACAAATTAAATTGTCCACAATAGTCAGAATAGTCAATATACAAGAGTTTAGAAGTTACCTCAAGTTCCTGCTAGCCTTTCCTCAATATTGATGAAAATCCTAAGCTCTTTTACACCAAATTCGGGCTTCAAAAACCTTAAAATACATAAAAGAGAAGCTTAGGTGCGGAGTTATATGCGTTAGGTATGAATTCATCGAAGAAATCGACCTAGCGAGTTTTCTCCCTTTCTCTCTCTAGTTACTCTCAACTTTCTCTCTATTTTCAGCTGAAAATGGAGTGAAATGGCTGAAGAAGATGAGGCAATATGTTTAATAGTCCATGTTGATGTCATCTTTTAATGAGCTGATGTCATAAATCTCTATTTTCCCATTTTTGAATTTTCTGGCAGATTTTCTGGCCCATCTTTAAAAAATTATAACTAATTCTAGAAAAATCAAAATGAGGTGATCCCATAGCTAAATGAAATACATTTAAGTACTATTCATAGGAAAAATATGAATCAAGGCTGTTCATAACCACAAAAATACAGAATTACACAAATATCCACACTGCTTCAGAATCAAGTCCAGTTTCGACATCAAACTTTAGACAATCATAACACCCAGCTCATAAAACGAAATGACACCAATTATTTGTCCATTTTGAAGCTTGGAATGTTGAATTTAAGACTAGAAATTTTCAGAATTTTTAGAGACCATTTAAAATGTCAAGACAAATAGGCTGCCCAGAACAGAGTTTCAATGGGCAGCATTCCAAATTTTGCACCAATGCTTCCAATGGTTCCCAAATTCACATCAAATACCATTCCCACATAAATTTTCAAAAGGAATTCATTGGAAACACCAAATCAACGAAATTCATCTCATGTTGAAATGTTTTCACAATAATCACAACTTGTCAACACAATTCACAATTGAACCTCAACATTGCCATTCTTCCATTTCACCTTCAAATCCAATTCCATTGGCCAAATAACAAAACATGACATCAATTACACCACAATACACAAGACAATTCCTCCATTTTACTTTTTTTAATACCCCAAAGATATAAGAATTATTAGGGAATAAATTTGGGCTCCTCCTAAACTGGGGTTTAGGAGTCCACTTATTTCAGGCTTATTCTTTAGCTTCAAATCTCAAAATTCGGGATATTACATTTCTTCCCCCGTTCAATAAATTTCATTCTCGAAATTTGTCATACCACTTAAACCTAACCTCAGATGCCTCTTTATGACGGCTTCCGTTTCACAAATTATTTCACATTAGGACAGGCCCTTCCAGACCACTCACAAATACTTCTGCTTTCGCTGTATCTACTTTCACAGCATTACCCTCACCCGTACACCCACTAGTGACTCTGCTTGTGGTAACTGGGACTTTTGGGCCTTCACAACACTATCACCTCACCGTACCAACTTTCACGATGTTACCCTTACCCGTACACCCATCGGTGACTCTGCTAGTGGTAATCGGGACTTTTGGGTACTAACACCACAATATCGCATTGCCATATCAAATTTCATGACGTCACAACAATATCCACGACAGGTTCATAATGATACATGACTGACACGTCACAAGACGACAACGCTCCTGGCTATATACATAATGATGCATGACGATTGTCACAAGATTCACAATCACACGCCACCCTCATCCCCTTTTATCACTGGGAAGACGCAAAGTCTTTTCGCAAACCATTGTTAGCGACTCAGGGACTATTGGCGTGGCGGTGCTTACATACATATACACATATACCGTAGCTCGTGCTGTTTGCAAGGATACCTCGGCTTTCGTTGCTTGCACACATATCACATTACAAGAATACCTCAGCTTCCGCCGTCTGAACACATATCACATTGCAAAAATACCTCAGCTTTAGCTACATACACAAATACATATTGCCCTTCCGACATTCACTTCATCACAATTGCACATTGTCTTCACAACCAAACTCATCGTAGATTATAATTTTACGCACCGCCTTTCGGTCTGGGATCAATACTAGTGCAACCAGTGTGGTGGCTAGCTAGGCTGGCCATGCCAGGGTAGTGCCCTCAGAATAGAGAACCCCTGATCATATAGTCAAATTAGCCATCAGCTTAACTAGCTCTACTCTCCTACACAACCACACCTTGATCCCAGCTTGTTGACAATTGTCACACCCCACCTTCATCCCCTTTTACCTCTGGGAAGGCACGCAGCCCCACCTGAACTATTGTTAGTGACTCAAGGACTATTGGCGTAGTGGTGTATACATATAGCCTTTTGGCTTTCATAAATAGTCAATCCCCCTTAAACTACCTCCACAGGGGAATGGTTTACCCACCGGAATCACCTGATGAGCCGCAGGTGAAAGACATCACAAATGTTCATCATATCCTGAGCCTATGCCAACCAAGTGTAGCCCACCGGACCAACCCAATCCGACCCAACTAGGGTGATGGACTCACAATACACAATCACAACAAGCTGGAACTGGGTATCTTAACAACTTTACCTTCAACACCGCGAATTCGTTTCACATCACAATTCACTCCATCCATCAAGATTGGTAGGGCACACCCAAACCCTTGCTTGTTCACAACACATCACAACACACCGTAAAATAAAACTAGGATCCTCCAAGACCCCCTTCTAACAAAAATAACATGGCCCTAGAGTTTTACTTCCCGAAGCCATAGCTAACACATCATACTTTCTACCTCGAGCTCCTGCTCAGTGTAGTAGTCAAACACATCATATTCACCAGGCTTCTGCTGTACACTCTGAGGTCTTTCTCCTTATCTGTGCTTTAACAATGTCAGGTTGATTTAGTGGCAGTTCCATAGGAATCTCCCACTACAACTGACAACACTCACAATCTGCATTCAACTATGCTAGACCTTGGCCCGATTCAACTTGAATTATTCTGAGCCATATGACTTCTTATCTCAAGAAAATCCATTCACTGTGGGATTCATTACAATACACCATCATTGAGAGCCAACGCTTCTGTAGCACTAATATAAGATTCAACATCATGGCAGCTACACTCCACAGTTCTTCATGAAGGCAGCTGCACTCTAGGGTTGTCATCTCGGTGGCTCCATACTAGGGTTTGTCATCACAGTGGCAACACACTACGATACCAGAACTCTCAATAGGCGGCCCTTTGCGATAAATTCCCCACAGGTAGCCCTCTTCGATCAGAACTCTCCATAGGTATCCCTTTTCAATTTGAATTGCCTGTTGTTAGCTCTGTCCAATTGGTTATCTCAAGATGAAGGTATCATTATAACGAGAACTCAGAAGCCACTCACACATTCAATCTTCTGTCTCAACCTTGAGACCATATCTCATAATTACTCATCGTTCTATCAAAACATTATCAAGTCAATGGCACATCCCAATTTCATAGTGTCAAGGCAATACTCCGCCACTAATGATTAGCACCCCTCTAGCTTGAACACAGCTAGTCGTGCCTTCAACACTGGTTCTACTCCACAAATTTTTGGGTGAACCACACTGATTCACCATATCCCTATCACAGATAATGTATACACATAGTCCTTAAACTCATATATCCATAAATAGCTGGGACCTTACTGTGTATACCACAACCAATCACAAATCATTGCCTATTTCTAGGCCAAACTAAGGGAACTATCCTAGCAAATCCTACCTTTGCTATGAACTACAGCTCTGATATCAAAAGTATTACCCTATTTGTAATTATAATTCAAAATACGCGATTAAAATGAATCAGAGACCAACAATTAGCAAAACTCATTTTCAAACACATCTACACGATAGGGTTTTCACAAATACCTTTTGAAATCTAATACACCTAGTCTCATATTCATATTTTGAATACAATTACCTCGCAAAGATAAATCACATTCATAACATATCAGAGCACACAACATAATAATCCCAGTAATCCCGGGTTCATACCTTTACTAAGGATCTTCAGGGCATATTTGCTCCTTATAATTTCCTAAACAAGGTATTACACAAATCTATTTAGAATACATAACCAAATACTCATTCGAACATATACACATCCAAATATCCAAATACACATCCTAAACATAAATAGTTATCACAGTCCATAATTGATAATCAATTATCAAATCTATATCCCGAAGGAGTCTTCGTTGCCCCCGGTTGTTTGTCCCCTCCTCGAGCCTCTTACCCTATCTTAATTATTGGTTAGGGAGGGTGAGATTTGTGAGAATCTCAGTAGGAAAACAATACCAATATGGATGACATGCTTGCTTTACACTAACTCATACTCACACAATGACATATCTGAGTGCTCAATGTTTCAAACAACATACTTATGGCTATAGCATGGACAGAATCAGAGCTTCGGTTATTCATATATGTTTCACATAATCAACCAAAGCAATAACATGCATTAATACACCAATATAAATATCAAATACATGCAGGAGAGGTAAGTTCCCTACCTTAATCCCCTTTTGTGATCCTCAAATAACGCGCCTCGATTGTGTACCAATCCGTCGGACTCTCAACTCAGTCCTACAATTCCAAATGTACAATTCAGAAACTTCCATAGTGTTTCTTGGGGTTATATGAGCCTATTTTGAAAATTTACTAAAATGCGCCTAGGGACCCGGCTCGGTCTTGCCATACTCGGTCTGGCTGTACTTTTCTTAAAATTTTGACATGGGCTATTCTGACATATGTTTTCCCAAGGAATCCATTTTCAGACACAAAATTATCAAATTCAATGTCAAATTACAATATTATCCTTGACAGTCCAACTTTATGGTTTTAGGGGTATTTTCATAATTATTCTTTTTCGGCCTTTTCCAAAAAGGTGACCAATTGTAACGCCCCCTAATTTTCCCTCTTGAACTCAATAGAACCATCAAATAATTGAAAATCCAACTCTAAGGCCCATTTACAGCCCTAACCAAAATGTATAGGTTTTTCGAGGAAAATTGGGGTTTTGGATTTCGGCTCCGTAAACGTGTTCCTTTATACTTCTAACCACTTTATTGACTGTTCCATTAGGTTACAACCACCATTTAGCACCAATTTGGGAAGCATAACCCTTAGGCCAACCCATTTTCAAAAATTAAAACCAATGACAATCCGGCAAAATTTCACCGATTAAATTGTCTACAATGGTTAGAATAGTCAGTATACAAGTGTTTGGAATTTACCTCAAGCTCCCACTAGCTTTTCCTCAATATGGGTGAAAACCCTAAGCTCTTCCACACCAAATTTAGGCTTCAAAAACCTTAAAATACATAAAAGAGAAGCTTAGATACAGAGTTATACGCATTAGGTACAAACTCACCGAAGAAATCGACATATCTTGTGAGTTTTCTCCCTTTTCTCTCTGTAGATACTCTTAACTTTCTCTCTCTATTTTCGGCTGAAAATGGAGTGAAATGGCTGAAGAAGATGATGCAATATGTTTAGTCCATGCTGATATCATAATTCTCTATTTTCCCATTTTCGGATTTTCTTGTAGATTTTATGGCCTATCTTTGAAAGATCATAACTAATTCTAAAAAAATTGAAATGAGGTGATCCCAAATCCAAATGAAATATATTTATGTCCTGATCATTGGAAAAATATGAATCACGTCAGTCCATAACAACAGAAATATAGAATTACACAAATATCCACATTGCTCCAAAATCAAGTCCAGTTTCGACATCAAGCTTTGGACAGTCATAACTCCCAACTCACAAAACAAAATAACACAAATTATATTTCCATTCTGAAGATTGGAATGAAAACTTTAAGATTGGGAAGTTTCAGAATTTTTAGAGACCATTTGCCCATTCAAAAATTCAATACAAACAGACTGCCATAATAGAGTTTCAATGGGCAGCATTCCAAATTTTGCACCAATGCTTCCACCAGTTCCTAAATTCACATCAAATACCATTCCCACATAAATTTTCATAAGAAATCTATTGGAAACACCAAATCAATTAAATTCACATCATATTGACATGTTTTCAGAATAATAATCACAACATATCAACACAATTCAAAATTCAACCTCAATTTTGCCATTCTTCCATTTCACATTCAAAACCAATTCCATTGGCCAAATAACACAACATGACATCAATTGCACCATAATACACAAGAAATTCCTCCATTTTACTTTCTTTAATACCCCAAAGATATAAGAATCATTAGGGAATAAATTTGGGCTCCTCCTAAATTATGGTTTAGCAGTCCACTTATTTCAGGCTTATTCTCTAGCCTCAAATCTCAAAATTTGGGGTATTACAACCCTCACCTTAACTATCCTTGGAAGAAGATACGAGTACTAATACATGAATTTACTAAAAATTTGTTAGTAAAGAATTTTTATTCATAAATAGAGTTAAATATTTCATTATATTTTTGCAGTGCCGTTTCCAACCCAATGCCAATGATTGTGGGTATTACATCATGAAATTTATGAAGGATGTAATTACACATGATCAGCCATTTATTCCTCAAAAAGTAAGTCATTTATTTGCACTTCATATTGCTTTTTAATTAAATTTAATTAGTACTTGATAATTAAGTTTTACTTATTTTAATTCATTTTAATTTGTGCCAGATTGTATGTATGTGTAGTATTATGAAGATCAACATTGTGACACTTTGACTAACCATCAACATAATGAAGTGATCGAGGAATGATGTGAATATATGTTTAGGAAAATCTCTGGGTAGCTATACTATTTAATTCACTAGGTGGTCTTTGTTGTGTTGTTTCTTGCCAATTGTTGTCTCATGTATTCAAGTTATTTGTTGTATTTCATTCACAATATATTGTATAACTATTTTTAGTACTACTTTAGTTAATTAATAATCTGTTTGTATCATTCTAAAGTTATCTCTCATTCTTGTTGTTTGGTATTCTTCATTTTGCTGTGGATATATATAGAAAATGTTTAAACCAGTAGTGCACTATTGCAATTATGGGAGATATGAACAAAAAATATGGCAGAAAAAAAAGTTCCTGTGGCACTTCCTTAAACAAGGGCCACAGCAAGAATGTAAAAAAAAAAAGAGGACAAACTTTCTTGTGGCGCTTCCTTAAGGAAGGGCTGCCCTCTTGTGGCGCTTGCTGACGTAAGGACCACAGGAGACCTCCTACTGTGGCACTTCCTCCTAAAAACGCCATAGGAGGGTATTTTTTAAAAAAAAAATTAAAATGCTGGTGCTTTCGAGTGACACAACTTTTTTTAGTGGCGTCCTAATATGTTGCACTTCTCTAGCGCCACAATTAATGCAATTATAAGCTCTATAGCTTTGCTTTTTTGCAGTAGTGATTATCATTTAAAAATCAAGAATCCATTACCTCTTCAAAATCTATAGTAACTCCACTATGAATGATATTATACATATAAAGAAGAACATAGTATCCACACTCAATTTTACCTGGTTGTTGAGGGCACTTTAAATTAAAAGAAAGTGGTAAAAATGAATAAAGACATATATAAAGTGATTGTCCACAAATGAACTTGGATTTAAAATACTTTTTTTGGCTAGTAACACTTCACTAATCCACTTTTAAATTTGCGCCTCACACCCATTATTTTATATGTTTTGAGTGAACTATCATTAAAATGAAAATCACAAGACGTTAAAAAATTATTTAAGTTAAAAACTATTAATTTAGAAACAAATTAACTTACATGTTAAAGATGATTTTTATTAGCTCATCATTTAGCACGTGACCCAAGGAATCAAACCAATATATGGAATTGATAATACTTGCCCTTTAATAATTGGTGTTAGATAATAAGGCAATTTAGTCTCTCCATTTGTATAACCCACATAGCTCATCCTCTTTTCCAATGTTGTCAGACTCCTGGCCAAATTCTTATGACATAAGAATCCACATAAACTATTTCTTTCCATTAAGACGTATTTGTTGTGGAAGTAGCTATCATAGAATTAAACTAAGAAATGATTAGTGAATATATAAGACTACTTCTCAGGGCAATATCCCATTGTCCATGGATGATCCAACATCCTTCACTTAGTATGACGTTACATTTGATCAGGATCCTCTAGATTTACCTTCATATACCCTGAGTACTGACCATATCCATTTAGTTGAGCCACCCTTAAGGAGTTACATTTCGCATCTCATTCTCCCAAACATCAGTCCCACCATTCTAGTGATGTTGATTCTCTAGTTGATTAGGAGATTAAGGATCTAGAGGCTACTCCTGAGCCTTCTACCAAGCCTACTTTAGAGAGTATGCCATTGAGCCAACTACATTTTATCATGATTCATCAGAGTTCCATAGCATAAGCATAGTGCACATAACATCATAATTAATTCTAACATAGCAAGAAAGGAAAGCAATTGACTTCAAGGATCAATTCATCAACTTGCTGAATCTAAATGAGCATTTCTAAACCCTCTCTCTTTATACTTTGTGAATACTTTACACATTTTTGGTATCAATTAGATTTGATTATGAAAACTTTTCTTAAAAACATCTACAAATTATTTTGAATTTATTTTCATAAAAAACCTTTTTTATTTTCATCACCTTAAGTGTGAAGGATGATAAATTCCGTTCAATCAAGGGAGAGAAAAAGCATATCATATATGTTTTCATATTTATCCTTCAAACTTTTTGCTGATGTTAAATAAAGTGAGAGATATGCAAGAAAATTTGTTGTATTTAATGTCTTTTCATACTCATACATAATTTTGATAAAGGATTTGTCATCATAAAAAAGGGGGTGAATGTTAGATATAATTAGTTTTGATGTTGTTAACTATAGGTGTTAAATATTTAAAGAGCAAAAAGTTTACATAATGTATGTATTTTGTACTTTGACTAACTACTATGTTTAATGTGAAATTTCTTGTGGATTAGACAAGCAAAGGAAGAAGGTATCAAGTTGGGTTATGAAGAATGATCAAGAGGAAGAATAATAAGAAATTGAAGAAAGCAGTTATCAAATAGTGGAAAAGGTTGTCAAGAGAATAATTTATAGGAAAACAAATTATAGCACAAAACTCCGCAAGTGTATTGGCCGTATCAAGCAATAAAGAGTGAGTAGAGTATTGTTCCTACGAGGACTTGGGACCCAAACTTTAGTTAAGTATTAAGTTTACACTTTCGTTTAAGTTGAGCAAGCCAAATTAAATTCAAATGAGTGAAAAGAAAATTAAAATTAAAACTAAAATAAACAAACTATCACAATAAACAAATGAAAAACCCATAGTCACTAATCTATTATTAACTTCATAAACCTTATTTTCACTAATTAACTAGTTTCAATGTCAATTTTGTTCATCTAGAGTATTAATATATGTAAATATCTCCTGATCACTTATACCACTATCTTAAGTTAAAATTGTTATTCCCAGCATTGTTACCCAAGAGGCAATAATAATTCAATTTAAAAAATAATATGATTATATGGGTCCAATATATATATTCCTATCCTATTGGCAAATTAGAATAAATTCTAATCCCACATTACTTAATCCTATAGTCCAATTAAGATCCTTCTACCAAGGCCAATCTAAATTCTCCAAATTCATACTTAATGGTTGTTAGACCCTTATGTTATTTCCACATTTTTCAGAGTGTTTACAAGCAGTTCGATGGGTACACAAAAATAGCATGAAAATTACAAATATAACGTATATGATTATATTACAATAAATTTCCTATAAGGATTGTACATAATATATGTAAATATACACATGAATATATAGACAGGGTAGCCCCACAGGACTACTAAAATGTCTAAGTCTAAAATAAAAGCAATAGATACCTCCCTGTCATCGTTCCACCTTTGCATTTTTCTCATGTAGTCCTCTTCTCTATTCTCAACATACCTCTTATGTTCACCTATCTGGACTGCCCTTCCCTTGTCTATCTATCGGTCCAATACCCTATGTCTAGCTCGGGCTACTATCCGATCCTTAATTCTCAATACTTTCTCTCTCTAAACTGTCCACCTTCTCTCTCCTTTTCCATTGATTTGTGCTTGCTTGTTCGATTCTTGTTTCCTGTAACCCCCTGCCGTAATTATATCCGAAATACGCAATTAAAATGAAATAGAGACCATAAGAAACAAAACTACATTTTAAATTCCCATCTTCACGATAGGGTTTTCACATATGACTTTCGAAATCTAATTAACCTGGTCTCATATTCAATTTCGAATACAATTACATCACGCGGAATATCACATTTAAACAAATATCAGAGTGTATAACAATAACTTCTCGGCAACCCCCGGGTTCATACCTTTACATAGAATTCATAGGGCACATTCGCCCTTTACAATTTCAACATGGGGATTACACAAATCCTCTCAAATATCATATCCAAACATATTCCAATCCGTACATATCCAAATCTAAATCCAAATATACATAATACTCCCAACTATGATAACCAACTACCAACTCAAATATTCCGAAGGAAGCCTCGTCGCCCCTGGTTGCTTGCCTCCATCCTCGATCCACCTACCCTGTCTAAAATGTTGGTAGAGGAGGGTGAGATTCGAGAGAATCTCAATAGGAAACAGATACCTATATGCATGTATGATATGTGTTTAATGCATGACATGCTTGCAATACAAAACTCATGTTCACACAATGACATATCTGCGTGCTCAATGTTTCAACAACATACTCATGGCCATAGCATAACTAGAAACAGAGCTACAATCATTCATACATGTTCCACATAATCCAGCAAAGCAATACATGCATCAATACACAAACACAACATCAAAGCATGCAAGAGAGGTAAGTTCCCTACACTTTTCTTTCCACGTATGCTCCAGCTCCGCTTACTCGTGATCCAAACGAATACTGAACCCTATAAACCAAATCAAGGATATAGGGTCAATCTCAATTCCAAACCCTTATTTTATATCACTTAAAGTTGGTTACCATTCACACCCTTTAGGTGGCTAAAATAAGCTCAACGAAAGCCTAAAGGATTGAGACGTACTAGGTTGGAAATCACCTTTCAAAATCTCAAATTATTGAAAATTGGGTTCTGGCTGCAGCCAAGAATTCTCTGGCTGCAGCCAAAAATGGCTAAAAACGTCACAGAAACATTTTGGCTGCAGCCAAGAATTTCTGGCTGCGGCCAGGACACACACAGAAAGTTTTGCGCTGGAGCCAGAATTTTCTGCTGCAGCCAAGGCAACTTAGGAAATTCATAACTAATTCCACAAAAGTCAAAATGAGGTGATCCCAAAGCCAAATGAAATATTTTTAAGTCCTCTTCATAGGAAAAATATGGCTCATTACCAGAAATCACCACACAAATCCAGATTTCCACGAAATTGCCTTGCTGTTCCAGATTTGCACCCAGTTTCGACATCAAACTTTAGGCAAACATAAATCCCAGTTCACAAAACGAAATGACACAGTTTATATGTCCATTTTGAAGCTTAAGATGTGAAATTTTGGACTGGAAAGTTTCAGAATTTTCTAACATCATTTGCCCATTCAAAACAGCAACACAAACAGACTGCCCAGACAGAATTCTCACTGGACAGAATTTCCAGTTTTTCAACCATTGTGTCCAATCCAATTCAAACCAATTCCAATGATCAAATACCACAACATGGCACCATTTTCAACATAAAACACAACCCAATTCATCCAATCCAAAATCACAAGAAAATCAGGGCAAAATTCAAAATTCACAAAGCTCAACCAAAACTCACAAAACTTAGATCAAAAGTCTTCAAATACTCACCTCTTCCTCTTTCCCAAACCAATTCTTTGATTCTCCATCTTTCCAAATTTCCTCAAGCCATCAAACACCACCAATCAAGAATCTAAAACCATAGAGATGAAGCTCTCATCACTATGAACAACTTTATAGAAGATGATTAGAGCATTTATGGTCATATAGGACACTTACCATGAACTCCTTTCTTCCTCTTTCCTCCTTAAGCTTAACGAAAATGGAGAATGAAGGAGAGAGATGAAATGAACATAGAACATCAGATTTTTGGCCCCTCACAAGCATGAAAACCGACCTAATAGAGAGAGGGAAAAGGAAAAAGCAAGCTTTGAACATTTGACTTGATCCAAGGGTCCAAATTGTGACACTTGTCACACCCTTAATCCATCTCCATGAGCTCACATAGGCACATGCACATTGGATTCCACCCTTTGATCTAATACACAAATCAATCTCAACCATTGATCATGAAGTTACCAATGAGTTTCCTCTTCGGTAACTGACCAATTGGTCGGTAACTTTACCGTTTTGCCCCTGATTACGGTAATTCTCATTGAATCACCACCAAACACATTTTCTCATTCATTTTCTTTCACAATGCGCCCTCCCCTCTATTTTAAGTCAATTTAGAGGTTAATCCATAATTGAGCTTAAATACAGGGTTTCGGCGTGCTCAGAACGCATACGAATCACATCGGGTGCCAACTCACACCATAATCTCCAAAAGGGTTCATTTATCACTAATGACATCCACTTTTGGAGTCATTAACCCTTGATCACAATTTGGGATTTTGCTAAACCGAGGCTTAGCAATCCACTAATCTCAGGCTTATTCTCTAGCCTCAAGTCTCAGAATTCGGGATATTACATTTCCTCTTGAACTCCCTCTTGCTTCTTATTTTCTCAAACAACTCTCTCTCTCTCTCTCTCTCTCTCTGTTTGTTGATGGCTGCTAAAAATATGCTTAAGGAAAGAGAGGATGTGCACATAAGATATCAAAATTCCACCTCCTTTGAAATGTAATATTTTATTGCCTTTTATCACATGTAATTGCTTAACTTTATCCCTTTTCAACTTGACATAAATGTTTCTTTCCTTTCTCTTTCCATATTGACATAAAATGGCTGTTGAAGGGAGTGAAATAAGTCTCTTCAATTAGCTTCATCCATTCCCTTGCAATGAATGTGTAATAGCCGTTTATTACAAACTTTACTTTTGACTTTTCAAAATTCAATTTGCTTGGCCAAAATTGTTTCAACTTATGGCATTTGTATTTCAAACATTAATTTCCCTTTGCCTCCTACTTTATGGACGTCCCACACACAAGAAAAGGGGAAAATATGGGTTGTGGATTTAATTTAGCCAAATGACTATTTTGCCTATACATTTTTGCCATCATCTTGTTAACTTTGCAAATTGCCTAAAAGCTGATAGAATTTTCATCAAGCTTTGAAAATTCATATCTTTATTTATAGATGTCCAATTGTAGTAGTTCTAAAGGCTATGTAACCCTCTTTTAAGTATATTTTTAAGAAAAAATATTGCCTTCAGCCAATTGAACACAGCATTCTAGAATTACCATTTATTGGACACTGCCACAGAAACTTGCAAGTTTTACTTGGTTAACTTCTAAAATACATAACTCTCAGTGTACAGGTCCAAATGACTAATATGACCTATGAAATTAAAGCTTGATATGTTTACTTTTATTCTAAAAATTTTCACATTTATTGGACATCATTTGATTATTCAAAAACACATGAAAATCTCACTGCCACGCAGGAAAACACACTGGTAGCAAATTGTAACTTTGCAAATTGTGTTCCAATGACCCATAATTTATAAACAGGGGCTAGTAGTCCACCTGATTCATGCTTATTCTTAAGACTCTACTCCCAAAATTTGGGATGTTACAATGGTGATCAAACACAACGAGTTGATAAGAAATAGACAAGATTAAGTAACCAAACTTAACATTAAAATATAACTAATAAGTGAAACCAAAGTATAATCCACCTATAAGTTCATAGTTCCTTTAGGTTGCAAAAACAAAATTAGCCACACATGTGTTTAATCAATCTCATCCCAGTAACATTAAACAATAGATTCAAAATCCATAAGAAAAAGAAGGATGAATAAGATAGAAACACTAAATGGAGCCCTCTCAGCTCTGTCTCTCTCCCTTCTGGTTCTGCAGATACTCTAGTCTTTTCTCTTCTCTACAGTCCTCTCATCCTCTCGCGAAGAAGAAGAATAGAATCTGAACGCCTTTCTCTCTCTCCTTAAGTAGCCTTCCTTCCTCTTTTTTTTTGAAGAAGATGATGATGATCCTCCAAAATTGCCACCTCTGCTTCTTTTATTGCCATCAAGTTATGGCATTTTCTCTTTCCTTAAGTATTAATTTCTTAAAACTTTGCTTCTGTATTGATGCCAAGAAAAGGAAATGTTACCAAAATAATAATAACAACAAAAACTACTACTACTACTAAGTCCTTCTTTTTTTTTCATATTTGATAAAACTCCCTATTATTATTTTTCTTTCCTAAACTTAAAAACTTATATTCTCAGTTGAAATCCCACAAATGATACACCTTAATTGATAATATCTTTAAATTTTAATTGATATCTCTTAAAATTTAAAGATATTATCTTTAGTTTAGTGTTGTTGACTTCCCAAATATATCAAAATATATCTCAAATATGTTCAAAATTTGAAGTCATCAAGAAATAAGTTATTGAGTTGGATTATTGAAAATGATCAAGAGGAAGTAGAAGAAGAAAGATTAAAGAAAGAAGAACACTCATTATATTATGGAGAATGAATAGAGAATGAAGAAAGGATATTAGGAAAAAAATTATCTAGTTGAAGAATGATTAAAAGAAAGAATAAGAAAAGAGATTGAAGGATGAAGAGCATATTAGTCTAAAAAAGTAAGGAGTTATCAAAAGGATTGTGGACAATAATCATGAAGAAGAAGAGAAGAGATTGAGTAAAGAAGAACTAGCAAGATATAATGGGAATATCAATATTCAAGTTCTTAGATTTTATATTAGAGGTCTTGATGCTCAATTGGAGGTAAGAATGGGCCAATTTAAAGTTAAAATGGCTCATATGGAAGTTATGTCAACTTCACTTGAGTGATCACTCAAGTAGCACCTCTAGAGATAAATTTTTGATGATCACTCGAGTGCCCACTCGATTGACCACTATGTTATGCTCTTATTTCGATTAGTATGATAGAGGTTCAATATTTTGGACATTTCTCCCAAACCATGACTCTGATTAAGATGAAAATAGTTGCATAAGAAACTATACTCAAAATTCAACACAAAGCCATCACGAACATGCTTAAAGATGTTCGGATTAAATAGAGGTGAATTTTAGAAATTGACACTTGAATTTCTCATGTCGTTCTAAACCAACAGTCTCTCTTTGGATCATCACTTTTGAAAGAAAATGCCTTTTGGCTAAAACTTCTTGCATCTAAAAGTATACTCAAGCGGTATTTCAAAGACACCAAGATCAAACTCAAAGATGTTCATACGAAAGAGATATAAATTTTAAAATTTGATGCTTGAATATACACCTTGTTCCAAACTAGAAGCAACAGATTTAATCATAACTTTCTGATAACCATGAATTTTAGATCGATTCTTTTTACATTGGAAATTAGACTTAAAGGGATTTTTTAGGGATATTTCATTTGCTTAATTTGGAGTTAAAATGGGTGGATTACTTGAGTGATCACTCAAATGATGACTCAGGAAGTGATCAGCATTTTCTCATCCAAGATCACTCAAGTGACCAATCAAGTTGACATTACTTTCATAGCACTCAAGTGATTCAGGAAGTTATCAACATTTTCCTAGCTAGATCACTTGAGTGACCAATCAATATTGAAATCATTTTAACATCACTACAGTGAACCAAAAAGTGATACACTGTGAACTTCTGAGCACCAAGGAAGATCACTCGAGTGATGACCTATCATTGACAAAATCACTCCAATGATCCAGGTGGTGATGCAAAACACTGTGTTAAATTTCATATTTCTCTTCCAAACTCAAAAAACCTTAATTGTATTGTTCTTAATCATTCATAATCATTACTAATTAAGTTTATTTGAAGATTACATGTGATTAAACTTGGATTAAGCTTTAACATTTAAAAAGAAATTGTCAGAAGTTCCAATGTTATTTTTCAATGGGAAGAAGAAAGTCTCAATAGCCTAATAGTTACTCAACATCTCCAATGGTCATCAAGCTACATCAACTATAAAAGGAGAAACATTCAAGATGAGGTAAAGAGAGAGCTTATGCCTTCACCCTCAAAATATCGAATCTCTTACTCCAACATTCCATCTTTTATACTCTTTGTATTTCAGTTCTTATATAATCTACTTTAGAGAGAAAGATTATTTGTATTGCACTTTAGTGTTCATCTTGATTTACTTATAAGAGAGAAGATCAATTGTAATCTATTGTCATGAAGAAAGGTTGTATCCTTATAGTGTGTAAGGGGTAGTGCTTGCCTCCGTGAGAAAATTGTAAACGGCTTCACAAGTGCCTAACTAAACTTGTAGGATTGTAGTGGTTTTCAAGAACCTAGTTTAAACTTGAGGGAGATAGTGGATTGAAAATCTCAGGAGAAGCTTGGGGACTGGACATAGGTCATGTCGGATTGGATTGAACTAGGATAAATCATTTTTTGCATCTTCTCTTCCCTAATCTTTTTTATTCCTAGCATGACTAATTTGAATAATGATTATACATCATTGGTTATTTATCATCATATTCATTGCTTTCATTAGGATGCAAAACAATTTTTAAATTTTTATTTTACACCCAATCCACCCCGCTCTTGGGTGTTAGACAATTCTAATACTTACTAGAATGATAGAAAAGTGACTAAGAGGAAACATAACTTATCAGAAGTATGAATGGCATGGTTAGGAGGTGAAGGAAGGAAGAATTGATTGATATATGTATATGGAGTGAGACAAGAAGAGAAGCATGGTTTGCAATCAAAGATGAGTTGTAGAAGATAACCATTGTCAGCATTCATCCATCGGAGTCCTATTGCAAGTTATAATTGAAAGAGTGTTTATCACACTAGACCACATGAGCATCAACTTCTGGAAGGTATAGCTCCTAGAATATAACTTCAAATTAAGCAAATTACCTATCAACAGAAAGATCTTTGAGTCTAGTTTCATCTCAATCTGATGTGTCTTTTGTGAGTTATGTCAAAAATATCAAACATGTGTTGAAAAGTGATGGTGATTTTAATATCATCTTCTACTATTCATATCCTTTTCATCTAAGCTTATTTCAATGTGATCTTGGTATATAGTTTTGTGTTGTGAGTCTTCTTTCATATTCCACTAGTTCCATCTCATTTTGATGTGTGATTGGAGAGATATGACCAAAATACTGGACCTTTATCAAGCTGAATGGAAAACAGAGTATAACAGAGTTGCCCGACACTCGAGTGTGTTTTTCTTGTACTCGAGTGCAACACCTCTAGCACTCTAGTGTTGAGCTCATACTCGAGTGTAACTCCTCTATAAGTGCAATAATTCATATATAAGTCATCTTAGCTTTGTATTAACCTATTCCAACCATCATTTGATCAAAGAAACCTCCGGTATCATCATAGAAATCTCCAGTATTACTTATAACAGCTTGAATCTTGATATTCTCACTAGATCTTGTAATTTCTTCTTTCTTCAAAATCTTTCTTCTTGATTTCCTTCTTGATGATCATTCTCCATAACCTAATCAAGATATCTTCTTTATTTTATTGACTACCTGCAATCTTCTTCTTTATTTTCCTGGCTAATCTTCAAGATATCTAACATTAAACATAGTAATTAGTTAAAGAAATACATTATATAAAATTTTTTCTCTTATCATTTCACATATATATATTTGACATCATCAAAACTAATTATTTCTAACACTTTAACACTTTATTTGCCATCTACTAATCGACTCCTAGTTTAGCCTCAAGTTAGTGGAATAGCAAGCATATCAATTCATTCTCTCATTTCATCAGTGTTATATCACCTCTATCTGTAATGACCCAATTGTGGATTAAGGGCTAATAACTCTGATATTGATTGTATTTAGTGTAATTAATCACTTTTGGAGAAATATGATGTAAATTTGATATAAGTGTATTTGGTGATTAGAGATCAATGGTTAAAATTTATTGACCATGGGTTGGAATCCTCTACTTTGCATCTAGGTGAGCTCATGGTGGAAGGAAGAAGATATTGAAATGTGGCATAGTGTGGACCATTCGATGTGGTACAAGGGACAAAATTCTACTTTTTCTCTACCTTCTCTCTCTTTATCGGTGGAGGTATGGGCACAAGGGAAAAGAAACATCATCATCATTATTTCCATCTCTCATCATTTCTCTTTCTCCATTCTTTCCGGAGACCAAGAAGAAAAGGAAGAAGGAAGAATCTTGAAAGGTGGTGATTTGAGTGTTGGATCAAATTGAAAGTTGGAGAATCAAGATTCCAGAGTTGGCAAAGTGAAGAGCTAAGCATTTGATGATTTTTGATATATATGTTATGAGTTTTAGATAAGCTTGAGAAATTCTGAAAATTTTCCCTATTTTATTGTCATTTTTGGATGAATGAATTTCATAATGATTGTGGATGGGATTAGTTCAGTGTGAAGCTATTTAAATGTTGGTTATAGTTTTAAAGCTTGGAAGTGTATTGATTGGAATTGGGTATTGTGTGTCATAGAGACCCAAGGGCATAGATTATTGTTGAAATGATATTTGGGTGTTTTGGATGTTATCAATGGGTTCCCTAAGTCATTTTGAGTGAGTATGAGCTTTGTGTGGAGTTTGGGAACCATTGGGTTTGATTTTGAACAATCTGGAAAATTCTATCAGTTGCTGAAATATGGCAATTTGATAGCCTCACTCGAGTGTTGCATTATGTTTTATCTTTCTGCTTCGTGTTTTGCTTGGGTTCTCATGAAGGGGGTTGAGTGCACTTCCTTTACCGCGGGTGATGTTGGTGATGACTTGAGTGAGGATAGGATCACTCGAGTAATGGTGTGTGTTATTGGTTATCGTTGCTCTCAGGCTATTACTCGCAGGTTGATGTTCAAGAGTATGCTCTGACACTCGCAAGTGAAACATTCTCACCCGAGCACTAGGGGTATGCTCAAGTGAGCTTTTCCCTCTGGTTATTGCATGTGCTCTTGGGTTGTCACTCTTTGTGTTGCACTTTCAGGGGCTCCAGTAGAGTTAGAGTCATCAACGGAGTACAAAAACCCCATGCTCGAGTGCGGCGAGCTCTTTCTGGCAGAAGTAGCTGCTTACTGTCAAACACTCAAGAGTGAGAGCCGTTCTCACTCGAGCACGAGTCTTTCATCACTCGAATGAGGTCAACTTCACTCGAGTGAGCTAGCCTAAAATCACTGTGTTGCCTTTTGAAAAGGGGTCTTCAGGGTAGTTTCTTCCAACACTATAGGCATATGTTAGGCCTCTATTAGTCACCTAAAGAGTCATAAATGATAACCAACTTAAAGTATTATAGAAATAAGTATTTGGGAAAGAGATCAATCAATTGTCCCTAAATTGGTATAGGATTTGATATCTGTCAGACGAATGAGCCTACTAGGCCAAAGAAAGTCAGGAAAGATACTGGTAGTGACTTCTCTCTTATACTTTATGTAAATGTATTGTATGTTTGCCTATCATGCATTGTGTGCTACTGCTACTGCTACTGCTTTGAGATACATTGTGGAGCTTTGTGCATTATAGAGCTTTGTGCCTTATGGAGCTTTGTGGATTGTGGAGCTTTGTTCTTTGTGACATGTAGTGCATTGAGATACTTTGTGCTCTGTGATGCTACTGTATGTGATTACCGCGTAAGCAGGTATTGTGATTACAACAATAACAGGCGCAGTGGTTACCGTGAAAGTGGGCATAGTGTTTGAAGTGAAAGCTGTCATTGTGATTATCGCGTAAGAGGGCATAGTGTATTGTGATACAACTATGAGTATTGTTGTCTGTGGCGTGAGCCATGGATCATTGTGTTGCTGATGATGTTGGTGAACATGATAACATTACATGCCTTGTGTTTATATATTGTATGAGTGAATCATTACTACTGGGATTCTTTAGAACCTCACTCTTTCCAAATGACTAACAGTTTTAGACAGGGCAAGTAGCTCGAAAGGGAAGCGGCCAACCAGAAGTGGTTAGGGCTTCAGGGACATTTTTCATTTTGGATGTTGGTTATCTAGTTGGCTTTTGGAATTACTATATGTATATGACATGTATATAACTATTTTGGATATGCAATATCCATTTTGGGAAACCTTTAAACCCATTCTATATATACAAGTAATACAGGGTTGCCGGGATTTTGGTTATACACTCTCATATTTATTATGTGATATAACTGCACAGGTAATTGTATTCAGAAGTGAATATGAGATCAGATTAATCCTGTTTTTAAACTTTTTGTCTAGACACCCCATATCTTGGAGATGAGTGATTATAAATGTGATTTTTATTTTATTTATCTCTATTCCACTTAAATTTCATAATTCAGATATAATTACGTGAGGGGGTTACATTTTTTGTATCAGAGCTGTAGTTCCTGGCAAGGGTAGAGTTTACTAGGATAGCTCCCATAGTATGGTCTTAGTAATAGGAAATCATCTGTGAATAATCGTCGTATACATATATCTGTTTTGGTTCTGTGGATATATGTGCTTTGTGAAATTATGTGTACACCATAATTGTTGGATTAATGGGGTGAGTTCTTTATAGAATGAAAAGAACAACGAAATGTCGCCCTAGAGTACAATAAGTAGATCCCGAAGTGGAGGTTATTAATGAGAATCCACCGGACCCGATGCAAGAGTTAATGGGTCTGATAAGAGATCAGCGGGATATAATTGCTGAGCTTAGAGAAGAGCTCAGAGCTGAGAAAGCAAAGAATAATGAAGGTCGAGGTCAGTCTACTCGGGAGGAAACGCAAGAAGAGACTCAGAAGGGACGTATAGAGAAGAAACAGCTGAAGGGTCGGCACGGCCACTTGAATCACCTCCTCGTGCTAGACCAAATCATGAATCATATAGAGCCCCAGCTAGAGAAGAAAGAGATCTTCAGTTTTGGGTCTCTAGATTCTGTAAGCATCTACCTCCATCATTTAAGGGGAAATTTGATCCTCAGGCAGCTGAAGATTGGCTAAACTGTCTGAAGAAGATTTTTGAGGTCTTAGAGTGTTCCTTAGAGGTGAAAGCCCGGCTAGTGGTGTACAAGCTCGAGGGAGATGCAGACTGCTGGTGGAAGAATATTTCTATGTCTTTGAGGAGTAAAAGCATACCATTGACCTGGGAAGCATTCCAACAACATTTCAATAAGAAATATTTTCCCAAGTAGGTAAGGCTTGATAAGGAGACCGAGTTTTTGAATATCAAGCATGGGGACACAGAGTCGTTGGATGAGTACCTGTCCCATTTCGTCCGCTTATCTTGGTATTCATCCTATTTGTGGAAGATGGATGACGAGGAATTGAGCTCAAACTTGCTTATACGTGTAATATCCTAAATTGTAATCAAGGATTAATAACTTCAAAGTGATGTAATTAATGATAATTAAGCACTTTTGAAGTAAATGCTGTGTAATGTGATATAAAGGTGCTTAGTGATTGTTTAGTTAGTATTGTGTCAATCAGGGGCAAAATGGTAAATTCACCGACCGATTGGACAATTATCGAAGAGGAAACTCATTGGTAATTGATATTAATGGCTAAGATTGAATAAGCAAAGGAGTGGGATTGAGTGTTAATGTTCATATGTGAGTTCATGTAAGAGGAGATAAGATAGTGACACATGGCAAAAGGTGGACTATAGGATTGAGTCAACATTTCAAACTTTTTTTTCTCTTTCTTTCTCTTGCTTTGGTCGGACAAACTTTTCTTTCTCCTGAATTAGTTATGATTTTTGGAAGTTTAGCCAAGAAACTGGATTTTCTTGGCCGCGGCCCAAATGTTTCTGAGCAGTTTTTGGCCGCGGCCAGTGGATTTGTGGGCAACGGCCAACCCCAAAAAATCAGTATTTTACACTTTTTAAAGGTGGTTTTTGGTATAGCCTTTCCCAACCCTTTGGGTATATGTCTAGGCCTCTAATAGCCACTTAAAGAGTCTAAATGAATACCAACATAAAGTATTATGAAATTAGGAAACTTGGAAAAGAGATTGATTTATTGTCCTTATTTTGGTTTATAGGATTTGACATCTGCCATCCTCATATGCCCACTGTGTCAGTGAACGTCAGGAAGGAACGAGGTAGTAACTTTTCTTTCGTACCATATGTGATGCATTGTATGTGTGTATTATCATTGATTTGTGATAAACTCGTATGCCGCGACATTGTGAATATGTGTAAACACCGTCATACCAATAGTCCCTGAGTAGCTAACAACAGATCGGGCAAAAGGTTGTGTGCCTTCCTGGCGGAGCAAGGGGACGAGGATGAGGTATGATATATGTGATTATGTGGGCCGAAAGGCTATTTGTGAAGGCCGACGGGCCAGTTGTGAAAGCCAGATAGCTATATGAGCTATAAGGCTATGTGTATGCACTGCCACGCCAATAGTCCCTGAGTAGCTAACAACGGTTCGGGTTAGGACAGTGTGCCTTCCTGACGGAGAAAGGGGATGAGGGTGGAGTGTGATTTGTGCTGCTGCTACTGTATAATGATTTGCTTAGATGTTGTGTGCTCATGTGTGGTATAAATGTTTTGTTACTACTGGGATTCTCTTGAATCTCATTCTTTCCTTTAACTAACCTTTCAGACAGGGTGAGTGGCTCTAAGGAGAAGTGTACGACCCGAAGCAGTTAGAACCCTATAGGGACATTTACTTTTGGATGTGTTGGTTAAACCTGTTGGATAGGGATCTTGTAAATTATTTTTAGGTTGTATTTAGTAACAGAATATAGTTGTGTAATCCCCTATATGGGAATTGTAAACCTTTTTGGTGAATGAATGGAACCCGGGGGTTGCCGGGATTACTATTAGATATTCTGATATGAATGAATGTAAATTAACTGCACAGGTGATTATATTCGATAACTGAACTTGAGACCGGAATAGGAAAGAAGTTTTGAAAATTTTGTAAAGTCCTTACTATTAAAGGGAGTTTTAAATGGGTTATGAACTATTCGACGGTCTCTAAACAAATTTAATTAAGTGATATCGAATTATAATTACGCTAATTAAGGCAGGGGGTTACAATACGGGGTTTGAGGAGTGACATGAGAAAGAGAATAGCCACCCATCAATTTTCTGAGTTCAACAAGGTAGTTGAGGAATGTCCGATTACAGAGAACAATCTAAGAGAGTTGTATTCGGCTAAGACTGCTGGTGGTAATAGTGAACCCAATAAGGGTAGTGCTTCTCAGAAGCGAAAGGGCTCGGGATCGTCCTCTTTATTCAGAGGTGGTAGTAAGAAGCCTTATTACTCTGAGAGTCATGATCAACAAAGAGCTCCTTTTGTATGGACATGTCCACAGTGTAATAGGCCTCATCATGGCAAGACTTGTGATGGTCGGGTGATTTGTTTCAAATATAAGTAAGTAGGGCATACATCTATTGAGTGTGGACATCCATGACCAGAGTAGAGACTGAGGACTCAGGGCCGAGTATTTGCTATGACTCATGAAGATGCCCAAAAATCTCCAGAGCTGATACAAGGTACATTTCTTCATAATGGATATGTATTACAAGCATTGTTTGACTCGGGTGCAAGTCACTCCTTTATTGCATATGATTGTGTGAAGTTCCTGGGTATAAATGTGTATAAATTACCATTCAATTTAATTGTGTCAACGCCAATGGGTGTAAGGGCTGTAACTACAGAAGCCTATTTAAACTGTGTTGTAACCGTATAGGGTTATGAATCTGTGATAGATTTGA
The DNA here is from genome assembly GCA_963242795.1 of Inga leiocalycina. Lineage (NCBI taxonomy): Eukaryota > Viridiplantae > Streptophyta > Magnoliopsida > Fabales > Fabaceae > Inga > Inga leiocalycina. Next base: position 37,499,598 of record OY725331.1, read on the forward strand.
TTTGTTTACCGCTTTGCCAATTGGAAGTCATTTTAGGTTTTGATTGGTTCAAAGCCAATAATGTGTTGTTAGATTGTGGGAACACAAGGATAGTGTATCTTGTTTCTCAAAGCATTGAGGGCAAGAATGTCAGCTTAAATTTCCTTTAAATAGCTAAGACTAAGAAATATCTGAAAAAGGGTTGTCAGAGGTATATGATTTTCTTTTCTGTACAAGGAGAAACCAGTGAAACTTTGAGTAGTATACCCGTAGTAAATGAATTCCCTGAGGTATTTCGGCGACCTAAGTAGATTACCTCTGAAAATGGAAGTTCATTTTCTGATTGAAATTGTGCTTGGAGCTGGTTCTATATCTACAGCCCCATGTCGTATGGCCCCAAATGAAATGGCAGAATTGAAGAAGCAAATTGAAGATTTACTTGAGAAAGGGTTTACTAGACCTAATGTGTCACCTTGGGGAGCTCCAGTTTTGTTTGTGAAAAAGAAAGATGGGAGTCTTCGTTTATGTATCGACTATAGGGAGTTGAATAAGATTACCATCAAGAACAAGTACCCTCTCCCTAGAATTGATGACCTGTTAGATCAACTATCCGGTTCGTGTGTATTTTCGAAGATTGATATAAGGTTGGGGTATCATTAGCTGCGAGTAAAAGAGGAAGAAGTTTTGAAGACTGCTTTCTGGGCTAGGTATGGTCATTATGAATCATAGTGATGCCGTTTAGGCTAACCAATGCGCCTACGGTTTTCATGGATTACATGAACCGTGTTTTCTGACAATACCTATATCAGTTCGTTGTGGTATTCATTGATGATATTTTGATATACTCTAAGAGTAGAGAAGAGCAAGAGCATCATTTAAGAATTGTGTTGAATACATTGCGTGAGAAGCAACTCTATGCCAAATTGAGTAAGTGCGAGTTTTGGCTATCAGAAGTGAAATTCTTAGGCCATGTTATCTCGTGAGAAGGGGTCTCTGTGGATCCCAGTAAAGTGGAAGCAGTACTAGACTGGAAAAGGCCAGAAACTGTTGTAGAGGTACGTAGTTTTCTGGGTCTTGCTGGCTATTATCAGAGATTCATTCAGAATTTCTCCCGTATTGCTTTACCGATGGCCAAGCTCATGAGAAAAGATCAGCCATTTGTATGGGATGAACATTGTGAAAATTGCTTTATGGAGCTGAAATAGAGGTTGACTACGACACCTGTGTTGATTTTACCTGATCCCAGTTTGACATAAGTTATGTATAGTGATGCCAGTGGTAAGGGATTAAGGTATTTCCTTATGCAGCAGGGACATGTGGTGGCCTACGCGTCTCAACAGCTCAAACCTCATGAATTGAACTATCCCACTCATGATCTGGATCTTGCGGCCATTGTGTTTGCATTGAAGATTTGGCGTCATTACCTATATGGTGTGACTGTAGAACTGTACTGCGACCACAAGAGTCTCAAGTATTTGTATGATCAAAATGAATTGAATATGAGACAACGACGCTGTATGGAGTTGCTTAAGGACTACAACCTGGAAATCAAATATCATCTGGGTAAGGCAAATGTAGTCGCTAATGCTCTTAGTCGAAAGACTGTGTTTGTGGCAGCTATGATGATATAAGAAGGGAAGTTGATTGCTGATTTTTGAGATATGAATTTGTTAAACCAGATCATCTGTGCCAACTATACTATTTCCCAAGGGGAAATCGACTTGAGAGCTGAAATTGAAAAGGCTCAGAGGCAAGATGGCTGGATACAGCGTAATCTGGTTAGAATTGAGTAGGGAGAAGCTTAGGGCTATGATTTGTCGCCTAGTGGACTTGTTCGTTATCAGAAAAGAATTTGTGTTCCGCTTAAGGTGGAAATGAGACAGAAGATCTTAGATGAGGCACATAAGAGTCGGTATACTCTTCATCCTGGTATGACCAAGATGTACCATAATTTGAAATCTATGTATTGGTGGCCAGGAATGAAGAGTGATGTGACGAAATTTGTGGCGAGGTGTCTCACATGCCAAAAGGTAAAGATCGAGTACCAGAGACCACCTGGTTTGTTGTAAAGTCCTAAATTTCCAAAATGGAAATGGGAAAGTGTGACCATGGGTCTTGTTGTGACATTGCCTAAGATCAGGAATTATGATACGATTTGGGTCATTGTGGACCGGTTAACGAAGTCGGCGTACTTCTTACCAATCAAGGATAGTTACTCTTCGGATAAACTAGTAGAGATTTACATTCGGGAGATTGTGAAGCTCTATGGCATACCGAAGAATATCATCTCCGATCGTGATCCCCGTTTCACTTTGAGATTTTGGAGGGCATTGCATGAGGCACTGGGTACTCAATTGAGATTCAGTACATCCTATCATCCTCAGACAGACGAACAGTCAGAGAGGACTATTCAGACCCTAGAGGATATGTTACGGGCATGTGTCCTTGACTTCAAAGGGAGTTGGGATCGTTTTCTTCCTCTTGCAGAGTTTTCCTATAACAATAGCTATCATGCAAGCATTCAGATGGTGCCGTTTGAAGCGTTGTAGGGAAGAAAATGCCAATCGCCATTGTGTTGGAATGAGTTGTCTGAGAGGAAATTGTATGGGCCGGATCTTGTTGATCAAATCGCAGCCCAGATTTGAATCATTCGTAAGAGGCTTCTAGTAGCTCAGAGTTGGGAGAAAAGTTATGCAGACAAGAGGAGAAGGCCTCTAGAGTTTGCGGTTGGTGACCATGTGTTTCTGAGAATATCTCCTGTCACCAGTATTGGGCGAGCTATCAAGCGAAAGAAATTGTGCCCAAGGTATATAGGTCTTTTTGAGATCCTTGAGAGGATTGGGCCTGTTGATATTGAATAGCCCTACCCCCGAATTTGAGCAGACTTCATGATGTGTTCTATGTTTCCCAACTGAAGAAGTACTAACCAGATCCGTCTCACATCGTTGAGTATGAGGAAGTAGAGTTGCAAGATAACTTCATGTATTCGGTGGAGCCAGAATAGATTATTGATCGAGAAGAATGGCGGCTCAGATACTGAAGTATTCCTTATGTGAAAGTGATCTGGAAGGGAATGTCACAGAAAGAATCAACCTGGGAAGCAGAAGAGGATATACGAAGGTGATATTCGGAGTTCATGGCTCAAGTAGTTTGACAAATTTTGAGGGCAAAATTTATTTGATGGGAGGAGAATTGTAATGGCCTAAATTGGGATTAAAGGCTAATGACTCTGATATTGATTGTAATTAGTGTAATTAATCACTTTTGGAGAAATATGATGTAAATTTGATATAAGTGTATTTGGTGATTAGAGATCAATGGTTGAGATTTATTGACCATGGGTCGGAATCCTATGCTTTGCGTCTAGGTGAGCTCATAGTGGAAGGAAGAAGATGTTGACATGTGGCATAGTGTGGACCATTGGTTGTGGCATAAGGGACAAAAGTCCACTTTTTCTCTCCCTTCTCTCTCTTTATCGGTGGAGGTATGGGCACAAGGGAAAAGAAACATCATCATCATCATTTCCATCTCTCATCATCTCTCTCTTTCTCCATTCTTTCCAGCGACCAAGAAGAAAAGGAAGAAGGAAGAATCTTGAAAGGTGGTGATTTGAGTGTTGGATGAAACTAAAAGTTGGAGAATCAAGATTATGGATTTGGCAAAGTGAAGAGATAAGCATTTAATGCTTTTTGATATATATGTTATGAGTTTTGGATAAGTGTGAGAAATTCTGGAAATTTGCCCTGGTTTATGGTCATTTTTGGATGAATGAATTTCATAGGGATTAGTTCAGTGTGAAGCTATTTAAATGTTGGTTATAGTTTTAAAGCTTGGAAGTGTATTGATTGGAATTGGGCATGGTGTGTCATAGAGACCCAGGGCATAGATTGTGGTTGAAATGATATTTGGGTGTTTTGGAGGTTACCAATGGGTTCCCTTAGTCATTTTGAGTGAGTATAAGCTTTATGTGGAGTTTAGGAACCATTGGGTGTGATTTTGACCAATATGGAAAATTCTATCAGTTGCTGCGATTTGGCAATCTGATAGCCTTATTCGAGTAAGGGAGGAACTCACTCGAGTGCTACCTTGTGTTTTGTCTTTCTGCTTTGTGTTTTGCCTAGGTTTTCATAAAGGGGGCTTGAGTACACTTCCTTCACCGCGAGTGATGTTGGTGATAACTCAAGTGATGGTATGTGTTCTTGGTTAGGGTTGCTCTCGGGCTGTCACTAGCTACTTGATTTCAAGAGTGTGCTCTGACACTCGTAAATGAAACATTCTCACCCGAGCACTGGGGGGTATGCTCGAGTGAGCTTTTCCCTCTGATAATTACATGTGCTCTCGAGGTGTCACTCTTTGTGTTGCACTTTTGGGGGCTCGAGTAGAGTTAGAGTCACCACTCGAGTGCAAAAACCCCATGCTCGGGTGTGGCGAGCTCTTTCTGGCAGAAGTAGCTGCTTACTGTCAAACACTCATGAGTAAGAGCTGTTCTCACTCGAGCACGAGTCTTTCATCACTCGAATGAGGTCATCTTCACTCGAGTGAGCTAGCCTAAAATCACTGTGTTGCCTTTTGAAAAGGGGTCTTCAGGGTAGTTTCTTCTAACCCTATAGGCATATGTTAGGCCTCTATTAGTCACCTAAAGAGTCCTAAATGATAACCAACTTAAAGTATTATTGAAATAAGTATTTGGGAAAGAGATCAATCAGTTGTCCCTAAATTGGTATAGGATTTTGTAACCCCCTCCGTAATTATATCCAAAATACGCGATTAAAATGAAATAGAGACCAATAATAATCAAATAAAATTTACTAACCCATCACATGATGGGGTTTTCAAAAAATACCTTTCGAAATCATTTATAAACTTGGTCTCATATTCACATTTCGAATACAATTACTACGCGAAGATAAATCACATTCATATAAATATCAGAGTGCACAACATAATCATCCCGGCAATCTCGGGTACATACCTTCGCTAAAGATATATAGGGTACAATTGCCTATTACAATTCTTCAAATGGGGATTACACAATCTCATCTCGAATGAGTCCTGCCGCTCCCTCCACGAGCCACTTGCCCTGTCTAAATTGTTGGTAAGGGAGGGTGAGATTCGAGAGAATCTCAGTAGGGAAACATTATCAATGTGCAGGCAAGATAAGTGTTTAATGCATGACATGCTTGCATCACATAACTCATGCACACATACAATGACAAATCTGTAAGCTCAATGCTTCGAACGATACACATATGGCCATAGCATATATTGAAACATAGCTTTAAATCATTCATACATGTTCCACATAATCAAGCAAAGCAATAACATGCATCAACACATTAATACAGTTATCAGAGCATGCAGGAGAGATAAGTTCCCTACCTCCAGTCTTTTCTCCTCGATTTGCGTGCCAGCAACTCGGGGCTTCACATTCGATCCTACAATGTCAAATGTACTATTTAGACACTTCCATAGTGTTTCTGGGGGTTATATGATTCTATCTTGAAAATTTACCAAAATACCCCCGGGACCCCGGCCCGGCCCCGCCGTACCCGGTCCGGCTGTACTTTTCCCGAAATTTTGACATGGGCTATTCTGACATATTTTCGCCTAAGGAATCCATTTCCGGACTCGGAATTATCAAATTCAATGTAAAATTACGAAATTGCCCTTGGCAGCCCTACTTTTAGGGTTTTAGGGGTGTTTCCGTAATTATGCTTTCTCGGCCTTTTTTGAAAAAGTGCCCAACTGTAACCCCACCTAATTTTCGCCCCTGAACTCAATGGAACCATCAAATCATTGAAAATCCAACTCTAAGACCCATTTCTAGGGCTGGCCGAAATTTATGAGTTCTCCAGGGAAAATCGGGGTTTTACGATTTCGGCTCCGTAAACGCGTTCCTTTCTACTCCTAACCACTTTATTAACCATTACATTAGGTTACAACTAACATTAAGACCCAATTTGGGCAGCATAACCCCTAGGCCACATCATTTCCAAACTTTAAAACCAATGGCAATCCGGCGAAATTTCACCGATTAAATTGCCCACAGCAGCCAGAATAAGCAATATACGAAAGTTTGGAAGTTATCTCAAGCTCCCACTAGCTTTTCCCAAATTTGGCTGAACCCTAGCCTCTTTAAAACACCAAGTTTTGAGCTTCACAACCTTAAAGAATAAAGAGGAGTGGCTTAGAGTCGGAGTTATACGCGTTAGGAGCTAGATCGTCGGAGAAATCGGCTTACCTTGCGAGATTTCTTCCTCTTTTTCTCTCTTTTCTCCAAGCTCTCTCCACGTTTTTTTCTTGCTTCAGCTGCTGTGTGCGACAGAAATGAGCTGAGGAAGATGATAACATATGTAATTCCATGCTGACATCATCTTTTCATGAGATGATGTCATAATTCCCATTTTCGGATTTTCTGGCAGATTTTCTGCCCAAACTTTGAAAAATCATAACTAATTCTAGAAAAATTGAAATGAGGTGATCCCAAAGCCAAATGAAAGGTATTTAAGTCCTCTTTATATTAAAAATATTGGCCATTACTAAAAATCACGACACAATTCCAGAATTACACAAATTTCATCACTGCCCCAAAACAGAGTCCATTTTTGACCTCAAACTTTGGACAGTCATATCTCCCAGTTCCCAAAACGAAATGGCACAAATTATATGTCTATTTTGAAGCTTGGGATGTGGAATTCAAGAATGGAAAGTTTCATAATTTTCTGACATCATTTGCCTAGTCAAAACATCCACACGAGAAGACTGCCCAGACAGAATTCACACTGGACAGCATTTCCAATTTTTTGCAACCAATGTGTCCAATCCAATTTAAATCAATTCCAATGATTAAATACCACAACATGACACCATTTCCATCACAATATCCCATTCAATTCCTCCCTCTATTCTAAGTCAATTTGGATGTTAATCCACAATTGAACTCAAATACAGGGTTTTGGCGTTGCTCATAACACAAGCGACTACAATCCACTTTATATTCTCTAAAAGGGTTCATGAATCACTAACCACGTCCACTTTTGTAGTCATTAAACCCTAATCACAATTTAGGATCTTGCTAAACCGGGGCTTAGCAATCCACTAATCTCAGGCTTATTCTCTAGCCTCGAGTCTCAAAATTCGGGGTGTTACAGATTTGATATCTGTCAGACATGTGAGCCCACTGTGCCAAAGAATGTCAGGAAAGATATAGTTAGTGACTTCTCTCTTATACTTTGTGTAAATGTATTGTATGTTTTCCTATCATGCATTGTGTGCTGCTACTGCTACTGCTACTGCTTTGAGATACATTGTGGAGCTTTGTGCTTTGTGATACGTAGTACATTGAGATATGTTGTGCTTTGTGATGCTGCTGCATAGTGATTACCGCATAAGTGGGCATTGTGATTACAGCGAAATCTGGCATAGTGATTACCACGAAAGTGAGCATAGTGTTTGTAGCGAAAGATATCATTGTGATTACCGCATAAGAGGGCATAGTGCATTGTGATACAGCCATGAGTGCTGTCGTCTGTGGCACGAACCATGGATCATTGGGTTGCTGATGATGTTGGTAAACATGATAACATTACATGCCTTGTGTTTATATATTGTATGAATGAATCGTTACTATTAGGATTCTTTAGAATCTCACTCTTTCCAAATGACTAACATTTTTAGACAAGGCAAGTGGCTCTAAAGGGAAGCGGCTAACCAAAAGTGGTTAGGGCTTTAGGGACATTTTTCATTTTGGATGTTATATAGTTGGCTTTTGAGATTACTGTATGTATATGAGATGTATATAACAATTTTGGATATGTAATCCCCATTTTGGGAAACCTTTAAACCCATTCTATATATACAAGTAACCCGGGGTTGCCAGGATTTTGGTTACGCACTCTGATATTTATTATGTGATATAACTGCTCATAATTAATTCTAGGAAAATCCAATTTGATGGATTCCAAATCCTATGTGAGGTTTTTAAAATGTACTTTTGTATAAAAATAGTTAAGTCCTGAACAAAGTCATCACACTTTTCCCAAAAATTCACCAAACTCCCCTGTTCCTATATTGCATTCTAGAAAAAGGGCTCAACTTCAAAAATCCATATATTTAATGTAATTGTCCAAAAATCATGATTTACCAATTATATCAAAGCTCTAGATGTCTACTTTAATCTTATCAAATTTCATAATTTTTGGATCAGGTTTGACTAAAGAATTTCATTACGCAACAACACTACCTCCAACAGAGCAAATCAAACAACATTTCCTTCTAATTTAAAAAATTTCTAGATTTACATACCAGCATTCAAAAATCATGAACGCATATATTCCTACACAAATTTCCCTTTAAAATCCCATGGAATCATCAGAATTTTGAAATTCCAGCTCTACCCTTAGGTTCTCCATCTAGCCTAAACTTAGGTTCTTACAAGGGAAGTTGTGTTTTCTTGATTTCTCTTGATTAACCACTTCCTTTTAACTTATAATCACAAGATTAACTACTTAAACACTAAGCAAATATGATTCATGGAATTTTGGCAGAATTTTTCCATAGGGTTTCATCATCCATTTTCACAAAACCAAGCAAAACCAAGCCAAATTTAACAACAACAACAACACATAACGCAAGAGGATCAAAGTATTGGAGTTACCTCTTGATTTTTGCAAATTTCTATCTCTACACGCCTCAGCCCTCTCTCTGTTCTCTATTGATTTAGCTTGCTAACCATAATTTTGAAGAAGAAGAGGAGGTTAGAAGAAGTTCTAGGTAGATTAGAAGTCATAAGCACCTTGATTTCAAGCTCTTCTTACCTTGGATTTTGGCTTCTTGAACCCTCTTGACTTCCTTTGTTCTTTAAGCTCTCTCTCTCACTGTCTCTCGTGTGTTTAGGCGTGACATATGCCCAAGGAAAGAGGTATGAAGTTCTTAAAATATCACCTCCTCTTTCTTGCAATAATATATTTTATTGAGTTTTATACATGTGCATTTTGCTTAAACTTATCTCAAATCAATTGGAATTAATTCCTTCCCTTCCTTTAGCCCAAAATGATGCCCCTTGGGGGTTCCAAATGGACCAAATTAGTCTCTTTTATTGCTTCATCCATTTCCTCACAATAAATGGCAAGATGACCATTTATTATAAAAATAACTTTTTGACTTTTCAACTTGATTTTTAATTGGTTATAATTCCTTCCTTCTTGATTTAATTTGGGCTAAACATTTTATTTTCCTTTTCCATCTCCTTGTTGGACGTCCCACCTATAAGACTAAGGTAAAATATGGGCTTTAATTTTATTTAGCCAAATGACTATTTTGCCTATACATTTTTGTGATTTTCACACAAACTGACAGAATTGTCATCAAATTTTGAAAATTCATATCTTTATATATAGAAGTCAAATTGCAGTGGTTCTAAAGGCTATATGACCATTATTAAGTCTATTTTTAAGAAAAAAAATATTTCCTTTAGCCAACGAACTCACATCATTTCAGAATTCCCATTTATTAGACACTACCATAGAAACTTACCAGTTTCACTTGGCTGACTTCAAAAATACATAACTCTTAGTATACAGATCCAAATGACTTTTACGACCTATCAAATTAAAAGCTTGGCATATCTACTTTTATTCTAAAAAATTTCACATTTATTTGACATCATTCAGCTATCAAAAAACACATCACAATTTCACTGCCTTGCAATAAATCATACTGGCAGCACATTTCAGTTCACCAAAATTCACCATTTTATTTTATTGAATGACATAAATATTTACAAGGCATATTGGTGAATAGAAATGGAGTGTTACATTTTTGCATTTAATTGTGGCTTCTTCTTTTCCTTTCCTTCATGGATGAAATTAACCCTTAATATTGGGCCAAATATGGTGCTCTTTTATTCTCTAAATTTGGGCCTTCATAATGGGCTTTGCGAAAAACAGACATTAGCTTCACTACTTGTTTTAGTCCAATTGACATGTAACTTCAACTAAAGGTGTTGTCAAACCCCTTAATATTTTGATATTTGCCAGAGTGATGAAGGCATAGTTCCACATGCATACAAAAATAACACAAATATACTAATAAGAAGTACTGGTTTACAATAAAGGAATTCCCCATAGGGTTTAAAAAATATATATAAATTGTCCCAAAACTATCAAAATAAACTATGATAACTAAGATCTACGCCTTCTTAATCCGGAAACCTCAATTGTCGGTATTTATTGTTTTGCCCTTGGAGCCACTAGCTTCTGCTGGAATATTTTCAAATTTGGAAAAGGGTGAGATTTGAACGAATCTCAGTAGTAACATACAATTGATCATATAAAATGAAACAAAAAAATATACCAAGTACCATATAATACAACAAAACAATAACACTGTAACCACAATCATTGGTATGTGCACATGTATTCAGGGCCAACTACTGTTAGAACCCCTACTTGTCTATTCCTTAGCTGGGCTCATGACCACAAACTAGGCAATGTACGCTCTTAGTACTATATCTTATAACTGGATCCTCTTTTGGGGCCGTTGGGGTACTTGTACATTTCCCCCTGAACGGTACTTGTCCTTTTCCTACCCCAGTTAAAGAGTGCAAGGATACAGTCATCACAGTGAACATGCAAATAGTATGATAACATAATAGAGAAGTCTAACAGGAATTAGGAAAGTAATGGTCAGGAACAGGAGGATCACATCATCTATGGCTCATCCTTAATCGAAGTATCGTGTGACATGGTTATATGACAGGCTGTATCGTGTTAATAATCCTCATATGAATTGGGTAGTTGTAATGTCTTGGTAGAGGCCACTTGCGACTTGTGGGTTAGCACAGTTATTGGCCCACTGCCAACTTCGCATGGGCCTACAAGGTCGAACACAAGAATGGCCCAACAAGAGATAATGTTTAATCTACGGTGGACAAATTTTATATTTATATATATAATATAAAATTCGTGGAAAAAGAAAATTAATAATATTATATATATATATATATGTATTTTTGCAATACATATTTATATATATGATATATTATTATATATCATGTTAATTTTAAATTAAATTTTATTAGATAATTTAACTTTAATAACTAACTTGATAGAGATATAATATCTCAGATTTAATTTAAAAGGATAAATTAAATCTATTGGCTCTTTATTCAGATTAAATAAATAGGTTAAATTTAAAATGTATGACAGATTTAATTAAATCGAATTTATTTAATTAGCTAGTCAAGATAATTAAGGGTTAATTAATTTTGAAATTAATCAAGATTAATTTTGAAATTCAAATATAGCACTCATGGGTTATAAAAATGATAGAGCAGAAAAACTCATGTACGAATGAGAATTCAGAGCCGTGAGAAAACCCTAGCAGAAGTTGGAGGTGCTAGCACGTAGTCCGTGTTAGAGTAACATTCATGTGGATACCGATAGAGGAAGCTAATTGAAGGTGTTGGTTCCTAGAGATTGAAAACCCTAAATTCGAAAAGGTATGATTCTTCATAACTTTGTTTAAACGCCATTGATAAATCCTCGATTGGGATTAGTGAAAGTTTTAAAATTATTCCGTTGTGCCTGCCAATCCTAACAAACTGTTCCTGAATTTTGTTCAGGCTTGGGCTATTTGTTCAGTCCCAAAATTGAAAATTTACAAGAATTGAGTTAATACTCATTCATGTACTCTTATAAACTCATTTTCTTTGTTGTAAGATCCCGTTTTACATATCACTTATCATTGAAATTAATCAAAAAATGAGTAGCAATACGCGGTTTTGTGAGTACACAGGAAAAACATAGATAAACTGATAAAATGTACATGATTATTTTATAGGAATCCACCATAGGGTCTGTGAATAGATATTATAGACCTTGAAATAATAAAAATGGTTCTTAGATAACCAATAGTATTGTTCGATCAACACTGGAACCTTCAGTTGTTGGTAAGTATGCTCTCGCCCCTTTGATTCGTTGTCCTTTGCTGGAATATTTTTAATTTTAAAAGGGTAAGATTCAAATGAATCTTAGTAGTAGCATGCAGCCAGTGACATAAAATGCAAAAGATAAATATGCCCTATATCATGTAATGCAACATAATACAATCAACACGGCATGTGCACATGAGTCCTATGTTTAATCGAGTTTTGACCTCAGAATTGTCAAATTCACTGCCAAATGACATATTTGCCCATGGCAACTATATTTATGGTTTTAGGGATTATTTTGTCATTTCACATTCCAAGGCTTTTCACATATAACATTGAACATGAACCCTACACGATTTTCCCTTCTAAATACAATGGAACCATCAGATTAATGAAATTTCAGCTCTAACTCCTTAAACTAGTCCTAACCAAAACACATCAAAGGAAAAGGGAAAATTGGAATTTCATGATTGAATCCCCCAAACTCCTTCCTTTTCACACTAATCACATATTTAACTACTTAAATACTTATTAGACATGATTTGTGGAAATTTGGGTAGAATTACTCCTTAGATATTCATCATTCTAAATTTACAAAATTAGCATAAACAACCACAAATCAAGCCAACAACAACAACAACCACCACCACCACAACAACATATTAACCAAGAGGATCAAAGTTCTTGAGATTACCTCTTGATTCCTTCACTTTCTCTCTCTAGGCATGACTAATTTCTCTCTCTCCCCCATTGAGTATGCTTTCTAGAAGTGTTATTCATGAAGGAAAAGAGCTTAGGAGAGGTTTCCTATAAGTTAGATGGCTTAAAGAAATAAAAATTACCATCAATTCACCTTCTCTTTGCTTGAATCACTTGAGCTTTCACTTGTTCTTCCTTGTTCTTATTCTTTCCTTTTTTAACTCCTTCTCTCTCTTACTTTCAAATTGTTGGCCGAAAATAAGAACTAAGGAAGAGGATAAAAGCCTTTTAAAATATCCTATTTTCACCTCCTTAGAAATATAGTATTTAACAGTAAATAATACATGCCAAATGCTTGATATTATCATCTATTCCTTACTCTCCAGTACTTGGACGAACATGCAAAGCCTTTAGGAGGTTTAATGAGTTCCAAAAATATCATTTACTATATGTTATTTGTTGACTTTTCCTTGCCTTCAATTTTTTTTGTCTTTGGGCCATAAATATTCCTCTTCCTTTATTTTCTTAACCGAAATATTGGCCCATTAGAGGAGTTAAAATGCTTGTTGATATATCAAAAGTTTACCTCCTCAAATATTATATTTTACCTACAATTTTTGAATTTTCAAACTTTTGCTTTTTGCTTGATTTACTTACTTCAACTTGGTAATTAGAATTTAACCATCTGTTCCATTTTTTCCTTGCCCAAGAATGATGACATGAAGGCCCTCCAATTAACCAAGTTGGCTTCTTGAATTATCACAATTTTATCACCTCAATATTCCTTTTAATTTTCCTACAATTGTTGACTTTTAAACTTAATTTTTACTTGGCTACAATTTATTCCAACTCGTCATATTTATTTAAATTGTTCATTGTCCATGCCTCCTCCATCTTTTAGGACATCCTACACCACAATAATAAGGGAAATATGGGCTTTTAATTTTTGCTAGCCAAATGACTATTTTGGCCATTTATTTTTGTGATTTATTGTATTAAATCATAGTTTCTTCTTTCCTACTTATTTTTGGCCAAAACTTCATATTATTATTAGACCACTATTTGTGCTATTTTATTCTCCAATTTGGACTCCCATGTTCAGCCTTTAAGGGAATAAAAGTTGCTCTTTCGTGGCCAAACTTAATTATAGTGCATTAAATCACTTTGTGTATTATTATGTCACTTCATATGCATCTAAATTCACTATTTTATTCCATTAAATGCCACAAATATTTACAAGGCATATTTAAGGGGGGTGTTACAGCTCTCCCCCCTAAAATAAATTTCATCCCTAAAGTTTGCTACATAAACATAGCCATAAACTCTGCGCAATGCTTCCGCATATCTTCCTCTACTTCCCATGTGGCGTCTCTAGAAACTTTGATGAATGGGATACTCTTTTATCTGAGCCGTTTCTCCTGTTGTTCAATGACTTGTACAGGAATGACCTCATATGTCATATCATCCTACATATTAACATCTTCATATTTGAACACATGTTCTGAATCGGGTTGATATTTTTTTCCAACTAAGAAACTTGGAAAACATAATGCAATCAACTCAGATTTGGCCGTAAAACTATTGGGTACGCTATTGGCCTAATCTTTGGCAAGATTTCAAATGGACCAATATACTCAGGGCTTAGTTTCTTCACCTTCTCAATCAATTTTTTGATAGATTGTGCTCATTTATCTTGTATCAAGCTTCTTCAATTATTGCTCCTAGCTCATTGTATGTCTGACTGACATTTTGTTACTGATCAAAATCTGATTAGACAAATTACGATCTCTAAATTTTTTATCAGTCTCTACTCAAAAATCATTAAGGATACCACCAGCATTGTTTTACGGCTCAATGCGTCAACAACATCATCAGCCTTTTCTGGATGGTACTTGATCTCTAGGTTGTAACCTTTTAACAGCTCCATCCATTTGTGATGTCTCATGTTGAGTTCTTTCGAATTATACAAATATTTCAAGCTCTCGTGGCACAGTATAGCTCTAAGGTCAGGCCACAGAGGTAGTGTATCTGGATTTTTAGCGCAAATAAAATTCCTACTAGCTCAAGATCATGTGTGGGATAATTTCTATTTGTGGGCTTCAGCTGTCTACATACATATGCCACTAGACGGCCATGCTATATTAAAACACTTCCCAATCCATGCCCACTGGCATTAGTATAAACAACGAAGGTCAACTATGGATCTGAGATTATCAGCACTAGTGATGCCATTAATTTCTGTTTCAACTCTATGAAGCTCTTCTCACAATTGTAGTCCCACAGATAAGATTGAGTTTTTTTGTCTCATTAACTTTATCAGAGGCAAAGCTATTTTAGGGAAATTCAGTATAAATCTTCTGTAATATATAGCAAGACCCAAAAAATTTCATATCACAACAACAATCTCCAACCTCATCCATTTCAGCACTGCTTCCACTTTGCTAGGATCAACCTTTAGTGGTTCAAGGACTCCATCAATCTATGAGAGTTTCAAGACTTCTCTAGAACAACCTTCTAGACATTCTTGTAGTTCTTCTGTCAAAGAACCAATAATTTTACCTTCAGTTATGCAAGGTCTAAATAAGTCAGCTAGTGTTGTAAGATGTGTCTACCAAAATCCTGAAGAGGAACAAGTTGAAACCCAAACTTGCCAATCTCCAACATATTCTAATATGAATGTCATAGAGGAACAATTTGAATTAGATAAGAAACTTTTGCAAAAAGATTTCTATTCTAATGAAAATACTGAAAGACGGAAAAGGTTTTTCAAAAAATATAAAACTGAGGAATTGCAAAAACCAATCCAAGAAAAGTTCTATAAAATGCTTCAAAAGTATAAACTTCATATTCCTTTCTTCATATGGTTTGATGCCTATATAGAAGATCAGAATATAAAGGATTATCCTTTCAAGCCATTCCAAGGGGTTAACGCCTATTGAATTTTGAAAAATGAAGATAAATTTGAATATGATCTTCCACCAAAACAATCTTTTGACGAAGTGATGAACTACAATAAGATGACATTTCATCTTTATCTGATGAAGATAATTTTCAAATAAATTACTTTGAAAAGATTGCTGAGAGTTCAGAATAGTCTGAGCTTTGTGACCTAATCAAGGATTTGGTATTAATTGAGTCCAAAAAGGATGTTTTTCAAATAAATGTCATTGAAGAAAATTTGGTTTTTGAAATCATCAATTCTCTTCCGAGTAATGAAGAAAAAGTCAAATTTTTCAATAAACTTAGAGAAGGTTCAGCCTCCTCTTCAAATTCAAAACCAAAACCTTTACAAAAAACTTTGCAAGCAAAATATGATTTTTCTGAAATAATGAAAACATTTCAGTCTAATCCAAAACCTGTTTCAATTTTTTACCTTCAAAATGAAATAAATAATTTAAAAGAAGAGATAAGAAACCTGGAAAATACTCAGTAATTCCATTCTCTTATTTTAAATCAAATTCAAGAAGAAAAATCTTGGTAAAGAAAAGAAAGTAAGTGATGGAGACAGTGATCTAGGTGAAAAGGATCTTGAAGCTTTTGAACATGAACCTTTCTTGAATCTTTTATCAAGAATTTCTATCCAAAAATGGAATGTTCCAGTCAAAATTGTTGTTACTAACGCCTTTATATTAGAAACAATAGCTTTTTTCGATACTGGAGCAGCATTAAGTTGCATCAAAGAAGGTCTGATTCCAACAAAATTTTTGAAAAAACCATATAAAATCTTTGTGTACTAAACAGATTACCATTAGACATTAGCTACAAACTTTCAAATGCAATAGTTGAAAATAGTGGTGTCCAAATTAAAACTCTTTCCAATTTGGCAAAGGTTTATCTCAAGATGTAATTCTTGGTGCACCTTTCATAAATCAATTAGTTCCTTATTGGACAAAACATGAAGGAATTGAGTATGATGCTTTGGGCAATACAATTTTCTTCAAATTTGTCTATCCTCCTTATACAAAATTTGTTAACTCAATTGAGTATAAGGAAAATCAAATGAATTTTTAAAAGAAGTTTCTTATAAAACAATTGAAAATCAATTAGAGAAACCTTTTCTTAAACAGAAAATCCAAAATGTTTTGAAAAACATTCAAGACACAATTTGTTTTGATTTTCCTAATACTTTTTGGGAAAGAAAAAGACATGTAATTGATCATCCTAATGAAAATGATTTCAATGAAAGAGCTATTCCAACGAAATCTCGACCAATTCAAATGAACCAGGAACTCCTAGAACATTGTCAAAAGGAAATATCGGATTTACTTTCAAAAGGGCTAATCCGTAAGAGCCTAAGTCCTTGGTCTTGTGCAGCTTTCTATGTTAACAAAAATGCTGAACTTGAACAAGGAACTCCGAGACTTGTGATTAATTACAAGACTCTTAATCAAGCTCTCTAATGGATTAGGTATCCAATACCCAATAAAAAAGATCTTTTAAATTGCCTTCATCAGGCCAAAATATTTTCCAAATTTGATATGAAATCTGGTTTTTGGCAAATCCAAATTTCAGAAAAGTATAGGTATAAGACTGCATTCACTTTACCATTTGGGCAATATGAATGGAATGCTATGCCTTTTGGTTTAAAAAATCCACCCTATGAATTTCAAAAGGTTATGAATGAACTTTTCAATCCTTTTACCAAATTTATCATTGTTTATATTGATGATGTTTTACTGTTTTCAGAATCAATTGAACAACACTTCAAACATGTTAAAACTTTTATAGATGTTGCTAGGTTCAACTGTCTAGCAGTTTCTAAAACCAAATTCAGTCTTTTTCAGAAAAAAATTCGGTTTCTTGGTCATAATATATACCAAGGAACTATTGTTCCAATTGATTGAGCAATTTAGTTTGCTGCTAAATTTCCAGATCAAATCCTAGATAAAAATCAACTTCAAAGGTTTTTGGGTTGTTTGAATTACGTAGGTGCTTTCATTCTAGACCTAAACACTATCATTAAGCCTCTTCATGAGCGTCCTAAGTAAACCTATAACCCCCTGGCTTAATTAGCATAATTAATATTCGATAATGCATAATAAAATAGATTAGGGACCGCTGGATAATTTAAAATCCATTTAAAACTCCCTCCTTGTAATAGGGACTTCACAAAATTTTCAAAACTTCTTTCCATTCCTGGTCTCAAGTACAAATATCGAATATAATTACCTGTGCAGTTATATTACATTTAAACATATCAGAGTGTATAACTTAATCCCCAGCAACTCCCAGGTTTCATCTATATATAGAACTATAGGGTTTCAGTTCCCAATTAGGGGATTACACCATCATGTATTCAAAAACTTTTTACAACTCATAAATGTCATACAGTAATCCCTATCCAAAATGAATAACCAACATAGCCCTAACCAAATGTCCCTACAGGGTTCTAACCGCTCCGGGTCATTCACTTTTCCTTGGAGCCACTTGCCCCATCTGAAATGTTAGTCAAAGGAAAGAATGAGATTCAAAATAATCCTAGTAGTAACACATCATTTATACCACACATAATCACATGGCATGTAAGACAATCATCACTCAGTAGGAGCAACACAAATCACACTCTACCCTCATCCCCTTTTACCGCCGTTAAGGCACACCGTCCTAACCCAAACCGTTGTTAGCAACTCAGGGACTGTTGGTATGGCAGTGCATACAAATAGCCTTATGGCTCACATATAGCCTTTTGGCCCACAATATAGCCTTTTGGCCCACGTAATCACAAATATCACACCCCATCATCATCCCCTTTTACTGCCGGGAAGGTACGCAACCCTTACCCAAACCATTGTTAGCGACTCAGGTACTATTGGTATAGCGATAGTTACACATCTCCACAAACATTACAGCATTATAATCCATCATAAATCAATGATATAACACACATATAATGCATCACATATGGTATAAAAGAAAAAGTCACTACCTTGTTCCTTCCTGACGTTCGCTGGCACAGTAGGCTCATGAGGGCGGCAAATGTCAAATCCGATCAACCAAAATCAAGAGCGGCGGGTTAATTCCTTACTCTAACTCACACTTTCAAGACACTTAGGGTGGTTTCTAAATGCTTAAATATAAGTCTAAAAGGTTGGGGAGAGTTTACCCAAAAGACCCTATCCAGAAGTTTAAAATGCAGATTTTTAATGGTTGGCCGTGGCTAGCCCAATTGTGGGCCGCGACAAATAGATGCACAGAAAGATTTGGTCGTAGCCGCCACCTTGGGCAGCAGCCAGAGTCAGGTCAGAAAGTCTTGGGCCGCGGCCAGCTCCTTACAGTTCGTGGCCAGCATATGGCCAGAAGGTTTTGGGTCGCGACCAGCCTTATGGGCTGTGAACAACCTGCGACTCTGACTCCTAGCTGATTCTAAACACTCATAACTTTGTGCACATAACTCAGAATATCACAAACTTTATATGGATAGAAAGCTTGCAATGTGCACTATAATCCTAGAAAGTTTCATAATATTTAGACACCATTTGCTAGGTCAAAATATTATGCAAAGTCAGGTCCTTGCACAGCATTTTGAACATGGCAAATTTCTAGACTTAACTAAATTTTCCAGAATTTCGGACTTTGGCTTCCAATAGTTCTAAATCCCAAATCAAGCATCCTTCTACACAATTTGCACAAGGAATCCATTTGAGCTATCAAAACAACTAAATTCCACTCACATTTGACATGTTTTACCACCAACACAACATTTACACCAAAACTCAATCAAGTTGTCATATTGCAATCCATTCCAAACCAAAATCCTCAACCACTTTCAAATGCACAAAGAAACACTATGACATCAATTTCCATACTAAACACTAACCAAGTCATGCTTTTCGAAATTCACCAAACATCAGGGCAAAATCACAAATTCCTAAGACTCAACCAATGGTCACAAGTTTTAGGTCAAAGTGTAGCAAATTCTTACTTCAACTTCTTCCCAAAGCTAATTCTTCAATTCTTCCACTTCTAAATTTCCACAAATCCTCAAACACCACTATTCAAAAATCTAAAACCATAGGAATAAAGCCCTCAACACCATGTAATGAATGTGATTTGAGCTCTCTAGCACAAAATTTTACCAAAACTTTAAACTTCTTCTTTCTTTTTCCTTCCTTGGTGGGACAAAAATGGAGTTTGGGAGAGAGAAAAGATGGGATGAAGTTGATGATGATGAGAACATATTTTTTTGGAACATGAAAAGGCCTAATAGGCTGACTCAAAGAGGGAGGAGAGAAGGAAGAAAAGTTTGACCAATTGACTCCAATCCAATGGTCCATTACTTGCCACTTGTCAAATCCTTGTTCTCTCTTCTATGGACCCACCTAAACACACACACACTCAATTCTACCCTCTTGCTCATTAAATCCTAGCCATTAGTCTCAATACCTATGAGTTTCTTCTTCAGTAACTGACCAATTGGTCGGTAACTTCCTATTTTGCCCCTGATTATCACAATATGCATTAAACCATCATCAAACTAATTCACATCACAATTTACATCATATACCATATAAACATTGGATTAACAATAATTACACCACTTGAGGAGTCATTAGTCCCAAGTTATAATCCAAGATATTACAATTATAGCTCAAGTAGTAGTGGGGATGCATGGAGGCGCTACTTACCCCCAAGTAGTGGCTTCGATCCCCATGGAGGTGAAAAACCTCGCTTGGGGAGTGAGGGACTCTTGTGAGTCCTAGGTGGTGGGTTAGGCTAAGAAGGGTGAGACTAACCAGGCCAGTAGGTAGGTTAACCCAAGAGGGGTGAGACCATCCCAGCACCACTGGTACAGGGCATCCCCAGTGGGGGGTAAAATCGGGGTAGGTGTGACAAAACCCCTCCTCCATGGATAGATGACCACACCAATGTGGTTATCAAAATAAAAACTCTTGTAAAAAATCTTCCATGCTTGTATCTTCTTAATCCATAAGCTTTCAAAATTGTTGAAACTAATGCCTTTGACATAGGTTATGGAGGCATTCTTAAACAAAAAATAGATGGTAAAGAGCATTGCATTGCATTTACTTCAAAACATTGAAATAGGGCTCAACAAAACGATTCCACAATTATAAAAGAAACGTTAGCAATTGTTTTATGCATAAACAAATTTCAAAGCGATTTGTTAAATAAAAATTTTTTAATCAGAGTTGATTGCAAAGCTGCAAAAGATGTTTTGCAAAAAGATGTTAAAAATTTAGCTTTAAAATTGATGAACAACCCATTCAAAAAACTTCTAAATCATAATGGATTCTTCCCAGTATGGTTTCCTAATTGAAACATTTTTAGCTTTACAAGCTAACCAAAAATTGGCCAAATTGCCATCCAAAAGCTGGGCATATATAGCCGAATAAGAAGATTCTAAGGCTCTTGCCTTAGCAATCAAAACCAAATCCAAAGAGGTCACTAAGGCTGGTTTAAATTCAAAAGAATTAGGCTTATATACTCAATCAACCCAAACCACATTTGTGGCAAAACCAGAAAAGTTCTTAAACATTTTTCACATAGAACTAGGCTTCTATGACAAAAATCCAATTGCTTTAGCATCAAAACTATTTCCAAAAAGGTTTTTCTTTAAACCAAAATCTTTGGAGAAAACTCAAAAATTTTAAGAGCTTGTTATTGTAGATGCAAAATCTACAGAAAATAAGACATTTTTTGGATCCAATTATCCAAATTTTAAAAGTATCCATGGATATTCGACATTTCTAATATGGAAATTTTTATCTCCTAAAGATTGGGGACAAGATTTAAATAAAAGAGAGTGATTTTCTATTGAAAATATGGATCCAATTGATTTCAATTATTGGGACTATCTGGATGCATGGTATTGTACCTTCTGGTACCAAAGTTCAAAGTTTAGCCATACTTGGCTATTCATGTTTACCTATGACACAAAATACCAATTTCCATTGTGGTTCAATTAATGGTGGGATTAGTTTAGTCCTATCCAGGAAATCCTTCCTACCACAGCGAAAATTGGATTCGACTATTTCAAGAGTCGTGTCAATCTTAGTAAAGATCCTTTCTCAGCAGATCTTCATTATTTTTCAAAAATTGGTTTAGCTTGGGAATTCAAATGGGGCTTCAAATATGGAGCTTCTAAATATCAAAAAGTGTTCCCCATGTTGCAGAGAACTTCCTCAGTCAAATGGTGGGCAAAGTTTCTGAACATCAAAAATGTGTCTGAAACAAATCTCAAGAAATGGTTAGGACAAAATTTCAAATTCTTAATGGCAGGAGATCATGAATCTGGTGTATTTCTCAACCAGAACGCAAAAATCCAAGCTTGTTTGGTTTCGGCAACTGACAAAGAAAACCTAACCAAGCAACTTCAAGAAATTCTTAGGCTTCTCCAAACCCAAACAGATGAGCCTCAAGGTAGCAGGTCGGCCCAATCCTGAGATAGGTCAGAAGCTGAAGATTCGGCCCAATACTTTGGCCATGATTCGGATGATGAAATCATTAGCCTAGGCGAAGATTAATTCTAAAGAAAATTTGTCAGCACAAGAGTCCAAGACTAGTTGACACAAATTTTCTGCTTTTAGTAAAAGTTTAGGACTCTGTACTTTCTGCAGACAAAATGATGTAATTTCTTTTACTCTATGTAAAAGCAAAAGTAAAAGCGCTTTTACTCTGAGTTAAAGTGATTTTACCTAAAGGGAGAAAATAAATTACCATATTTGAGAATTGATCCGAACGCCTATAAAATGGCATTCCATTTTAGTTGTTACTTACCTCGAGACTTAGAGCTTTTGGTCTCAATTCTCTCTCCCATCCTCCTCTGGCTGATAAGCCTTGTATGTTTTCTTGCATTCCTTGTAATTTCTTTATGTCTGTATGATTTTAAATTTCAATAATATATTATTTTTATAAATCTTCTTCTCTTTTCTCTAAACTTCTTGCATATTTCTGCATTTGCCTATGAACTAACGACTCCTTGTCAGTCCCTGCTTCTCAAGCTTTCTTTTAGCTCCCTTTATCTTAAATCCTTTCAGGATCACTCCCCCAAGTTAGTATCATAATAACCGGTCTTAAAAGTTTCAAACTTTTAATTTTTTAAATATTTTGATATTGTTAGACCGATTTTATTTATAACTGGTCTAAAAAATTATTTAAGACTGGTTTTTTGGACAACTGATCTTAGAAGTTCTATATAATTACAAAATTACTATCAGTGAAACTTTTTAGACCTTATCGGCTATAACCAGTCTAAATGTGGCGGTCTAAAAAGGGAATTTTGTACTAGTGTTTCCTGATCAAAGGCTGAGGTGCCTGTTACGAGTGTAAATGGTCTATTAAATAGTGCAACTGTACACTGTCGTAATCAAGTAATATAAAATTGAGTAGAGTATCATTCCCATGAGGATTGATCACTAAGTACCAAAATGGGTAATTTTAACTCTATTTAGACTATCAATTAGTTGATGATCGAGAGTAAGAAATAAAAGCTAATTAAATTTTAATGCAAATGATATGAAACAAATATGAGAAAATGTACTAGGGGTCAGATTTCTTTTAACAAATTTCGGATTGAATCAGTTATCTATTCTAACCCAGTTTATTCCACATGATTGACACTCGAGTTTCCTTAATTTAACTACAAGCCTCTTTCTAGGTCAAGCAATTCTATAATTAATTGTTAATCCAATATATTCCAATATGTATTTAAGCAATTATTTATGCATTAAGATTTATGGAACTTAGTAAGACTATCCAACTCATATGAATATATTCCTATTTCATATGCTAGTTATGGGTTTAATTATAGGATCTATGCACATGCATCTCCTTCCGGTCTGAACATGCATATTGAAATCATTCAAAAGATGGCCAATAAATCAAAAGCATTAAGAATAAGAATTAAAATTCAATAATAAAGGAGAAATTTAAACTGGATTTAATAAGTTAAGATTCAATCCGTCATTAGTAAGCTACGTCATCACCCTAAGAAAATGGAAATTTAGTTCATGATGAAATTAAAAACAACAATAAAATAAATTGAAAACTTCATAAACATTACAATAAACTTAAGTATTCAATACAATTACAACCACAAGATGCATGAAAATAGAAAAATGTCGCCTTCAATGTAGGAGGTAAAACCTTCCACGTAGGAGGCATGCAAGAAACAAATACAATGCATGAAATTAATTCTAAGATGATGGCATAAGTGGAGAAATGAGGAAAGTAATGGATATGAAATTGTTGTGTAAGTGGAGAAGAGAGGAGAGTAATGGATATGAAAATGGTTGCAAGTGAAGAAGAGAAGAAAAGATAAGATGATTAGACAAAAGCATGATTATGTATAGTAGTTGTCATTTTACGTCCAGTAACTGTATAAATGCTTTCTATGAATCGGGGATTTGCTTCCCATTCAGTTTTCTTATAAATTGGCAAACAAGGTCTTTCAAGTCAGATTCCCAAGACAATAGCGCTCTTTTTCTCTATTGAATATGTCCGCTAAATCAAGAAGAATACGATGAACATCGCTACTCGGATGTGTCTCAAGAGTTTTAATGATACCATCCAGTGACTCCTTACTTAGTCTATCCTTTATAAATTTAATTTTATCTTCTCAATTTATAGAAACCATACCTTTACTCCACAGTGCTGATCCCAATTCCACCTTGTACATTTATGGCAGATATTCATTCTTTTAGCTCTTTTCTTTTTGGAGTAAAAACTTCTTCCCATTCCTGGCAAAGGTTTAACAAATGATTTATGAATATCACCTGCTAAATGTACCTTAGCTTCAATGTTTCAGTGTATGTCCACAAGAAAGCCTAAAGCTTAAATATCTTCATCCTTTCAAGTCGACAGTTATAGATCTTCCTGAGAACATCTTTGGGAAGAGTAGGAAACCTGTTCTTAAGCTTCACAAGAGATTCTTTCATGTTAATTTAAAATGAAACTAATGAAAAATAAAATTCTCAACCCAGTGCAGTGTGTTTCAGTGAGTAGGAAAGAAGTTTGAGAGAGTAGGAAAGAAGTTTTTGGTTGCCTCCCAAATAGCCACCCTTCTTGAATGTCTTTAGCTCGATAAAGACTAAATCAAGTTTTTTAATTTGTATTTTATTTTTTTAATTTTTTTAAAACATTACTAGATTGAGGACTTACTTGTTGGTTCCTCAAACGTGATGACAGATTTCAAAGTGTTGAGGGCACCTTCATTGTATTCTTTAAGCCTTGCCCTTTCACTTTGAATTTTCAATCACCATCTTGAATCTCCATAGTTCCATATGGCCATACTTGAATCACAGTAAAAGGACCTGACCACCTTGATCTCAGCTTTCCTGGAAAGAGCTTTAACCTTGAGTTATATAAAAGCACTTTTTGTCCCGATGTAAACTCTCTCCTCAAAATTCTTTTATCATGCCACATTTTTGTCTTCTCCTTATATAACTTTGCATTTTCATCAGCTTATTGTCTGAATTCTTCAAGCTCATTGAGTTGGAGAAGCCTTTTGTCACCAGCTACCTTTAAGTCAAAATTTAATGCTTTTACTGCCCAATATGCTTTGTGCTCCATTTCTACTAGAAGATGGCATGCTTTTCTGTAGGCCAATTGATATGGGGATGTACTAATTGGTGTCTTGAAGGCAGTTCTATAACTCCAAAGTACATCTTCTAATTTCTGTGCCCAGTCCTTCCAATTGGAATTCATTGTCTTCTCTAAGATCCACTTTAGTTCTCTTTTTGAGATTTCCACCTGCCTACTAGTTTACGAATGATATGGAGTTGCAACCTTATGAGTTACTCCATATTTAGCTAATATTGACTGAAGCTGTTGATTGCAAAAATGCCTTCCTCCATCATTGATAATAGCTCTAGGCACTCCAAATTTTATAAAAATATTCTTCCTCAAGAACTTCACAACTACTCGAGAATCATTTGTGGGAAAGGCATATGCTTCAACCCAATTGGAGACATAATCAACAACTACTAAAATGAACTGGTTGCTAAATAAGGATGGAAAAAGCCCCATAAAATCAATCCTCCATACATCAAAGAGCTCAACTTTTAAGATGTTGGTTAAAGGGGCTTCGTGTCTCCTTGAGATATTTCCTTTCTTTGACATCTATCACAAGTTGCCATAATTCTGTGAGCGTCCTTGAAGAGTGTAGGCCAGTAAAATCCTAATTGAAGGACTTTAGTAGCTATTCTATTTGCTCTAAAATAACAACCATATGGGGATGAATGGCAATGATTTAAGATGCTATCTATTTCTTCTTTAGGAACATATCGCCTGATAATTTGATCTAGGCATTGTTTGTATAAGAACAGATCCTCCCAAAAGTAATGTCTTACATCAATCAGAAACTTCTTCTTTTGCACTTTAGAAAGTTCATAAGGCATTACTCTACTTGCCAAATAATTCACAAAATTAGCATACCATGGGGTAGGTTAGGTTGTGACTGCATGATGAAAAGTTGCTCATCTGGGGAATTCTCCTGGATTAGCGTTTCTCTCTTTTGTTCAGGTGGTTCTAACCAAGAAAGATGATTTACAATGAGATTCTCGGTCCCCTTTTTGTCTTTAATCTCCAAGTCAAATTCTTATAGCAGAAGCACCCATCTGATCAGTCTAGGCTTAGCGTCTTTCTTCTCAATCAAGAATTTTATTGCTGAGTGGTCCGTCCAGATAATGGCGTTTGACCCGATCAAGTAGGCTTTGAATTTGTCGAATGCAAGTACAGCTGCTAATAGCTCCTTTTCTGTTGTTATATAATTTAGCTGTGCATCTAAGAGTGTCCTGCTAGCATAGTAGATGGCATGAAAGACCTTGTCATTTCTTTTGCCTAAAAGCTCCAACTGCATAATCACCTGCATCACACATCATTTCAAATGGAAGGTTCCAATCTAGAGCTATGATGACTGGTGCAGAAGTCAAGGCACTTTTCAAAGTTTTGAAGTCTGATACGCACTCCTTATTAAACACAAAAGGAATGTTTTTCTCTTACAGCATGCAAAGTGGCTTTGTGATTTTTGAGAAGTCCTTGATGAATCTTCTATAAAAGCCAGCATGTCCCAAAAAACTCCGAATACCCTTGATTTAGGAAGAAGGTGGTATATTTTCAATTGTTTCAATCTTAGCTCTATCCATTTCAATGCCTTGATCAAGTACCTTGTCTTGTGACCCAATACGATTCCTTCTTTCACTATGAGATGGCATTTCTCCCAATTTAGAACCAAATTTGTCTCCACACAATATTGCAAGACTTTTTCTATATTTGAAAGACAATAATCAAATGATTCTCCGAAAATTGAAAAATCATCCATGAACATATCAATGAACCTTTCCACCATGTCTGATAAGATCGCTATCATACTCCTTTGAAATGTTGCTAGTGAATGACATAGACCAAATGTCATCTTTCTAAAGACAAAGGTACCATATGAACATGTAAAAGTTGTTTTCTCTTGATCCTCTGGTGTAATTGTAATTTGATTATATCCTGTATACCCGTCCAGGAAAACATAATAGGCTTTTCTAGAAAGTCAGTCAAGCATCTGATCTATAAATGGTAGAGGAAAGTGATCTTTACTAGTGTCTTTATTAAGCTTTTTGTAGTCGATGCATACTCTCCATCCAATAATTGTTTATTGTGGAATCAGTTCATTTTTCTCGTTAGGCACTACTGTCATTCCACCTTTCTTTGGAGTTGCACTTATTTGAAAAGAATATCCTTAATGAATTTTGCATAACTGGGCATTTGGGCAAGAGTATCTGCAAAAGGAATGTTGATATATAGCTTTTTAAAAACCTCTAGAAACTTGCTAAACTACTTGTATATCTTTGTTTTTGCGAGTCTATGAGAATATGGAACTTGTGGTACCTATGGAGGAGGATTATCTGAAAAGTTGATTCTTTATGGTATTATATCATCCTCCTTCTGTTCTTCATCACTTTCTTTCTTTTCTCCATCATCATTATTCTTAATTACAGAATCTTTCAATTCTTTACCACTTCTTAGTACAACACCTTCACATGTTCTCTTGGGTTTCTTTTAGTGTCACTTGGTAGAGTTCTTGTTGTATCAGTCCTAGCTATGAATTGAGCTAGTACATCTTCCACATTTACTTTCTACTGTGGTGGATTTGGTTGTTGAAGAGCATGTTGATTGTAGTTCCCTTACGGCTTGAATGCATTTTGATTATTCGTTCAACTAAAGTTTGGATGATTTTGCCAACCTAGATTGTAGGTGTTTGAGAATGGGTCATTCCTTTGATTTCCAATGAAATGAGCTTGCTTCGGCATGAATGAGTGTCCTTCTTTACCTTGCATTCTCACATGAGGTCCTCCATATTGATCACAAGACTCAGTAGGAGTACTGATTACATTTGCTTGGGTTGTCAATAATCCTACTTGCTGAGATATAAATGCACCTTGAGAAGACAGAGTTGTAACGACATCCAGCTCGGGTAGTCCAAGTGCTTTCTTTGAATTGCAATGTTCAGAAGGCCGTTGATATGCTTTGGCTGCCATCTCCTCAAGTAGATTTTAAATATCATCTATTTTTTTCCATTAAAGATCCTCTAGTTGTAGCATCTACAAGAATTCTAGAGATATGCGTTATCCCACTATAGAAAGTTTGCAATTGCCACCAATTTGGTAACCCATGATGAGGACATCTACTTAGCAACTCCTTATATCTTTCTCATGCTTCATAGAGGCTTTCTTATTCATGCTGGGTAAATGAGGCAATTCCATTCCTCAATTTAGCAGTTTTTGCTGAAGGAAAGTATTTCTCAAAAAATTTCTGTGCCATGAGATCCCATGTAGTTATGCTTCCTACTGGTAGTGATTGTAACAAGCTCTTAGCCTTATGCCTGAGTGAGAAAGGGAAAAGTCCAAGTCTAATGGCATCATCAGTAACACCATTATTCTTGAATGTGTCACAGATTTCTAGGAAGTTAGCTACATGTGCATTAGGATCTTCTATTGGTAAACCACCGAACTAATTTGCTTGCATCATCTGGATATTTCCAGGCTTGATTTCAAAGTTGTTAGCTGCTACTCGTGGTATTCTGATTCTAGAATTTATCCCCATGACTGTTGGTATTGAATAGTCATGAAGTGTTTTGGTATCTATTGTTTCTCCCTCTGGATTTTCTATCAGATTGCTTAGGATTGAAGTAGACTGCTTTCAAACTTTTTGATTTCTTCGACATGTTCTTTCGATCTCAGAATCAAGAGGTTGTAGTTCACTCTCCTTCAATCTAGTCATACACTGATCAAAAGCCTGAACAGAAACACAAAACACAAAAAAGAAAAAAATATAATATAGAGACCAAATTAGTATTAAAATTACTTGGTATTGATATTAATAATAACAATCCCCGGCAACAGTGTCAAAAACTTGTTATGAGTATAAATGGTCTATTAAATAGTGCAAGTATACACTGTCGTAATAAACTAATACAGAAGTGATTAGAGTATCATTCCCATGAGGATTGATCACTAAGCACCAAAATGGGTAATTTTAACTCTATTTAGTCAGTCGATTAGTTGATGATTGAGAGAACAAAATAAAAGCTGATTAAATATGAATGCAAATGATATGAAACAACTATGAGAAAACGCCTTAGGGGTCAGATTTCACTTAACAAATTTCGGATTGAATCACTTATCTATTATAGCCCAATTTATTCCACATGATTGACACTCGAGTTTCCCTAATTTAATTACTAGCCTCTTTCAAGGTCAAGCAATTCTATACTTAATTGCTAATACAATATATTCCTATATGAATTTAAGCAATTAATTATACATTAAGATTTATGGAATTTAGTAAGACTACACAACTCATATGAATATATTCGTATTTCATATGCAAGTTATGGGTTTAATTATAGGATCTATGCACATGCATCTCCTTCCTGTCTCAATATGCCTATTGGAATCATTCAAAAGATGGCCAGTCAATCAAAAGTATTAAGAATAATAAGTAAAACTCAATCATGAAAGAGAAATTTAAACTGGATTTAATAAGTTAAGATTCAATCCGTCATTAGTAAGCTACGTAACACCCTAAGAAAATGGAAATTTAGTTCATGATGAAATTAAAAACAACAATAAAATAAATTGAAAACTTCATAAACATTACAATAAACTTAATTATTCAATAAAATTACAACCACAAGATGCATGAAAATAAAAAAAATCTAGCCTTCCATATAGGAGGTAAAACCTTCCATATAGGAGGAATGCAAGAAACAAATATAATGCATGAAATTAATTCTAAGATGATGGCGTAAGTGGATAAGAGAGGAAAGTAATGGATATGAAATTTTTGTGTAAGTGGAGAAGAGAGGAAAGTAATGGATATGAATTAATGTGTAAAATGTGAAGGAAAGGGTGGCTATATATAGGGAAGAATGGAGTAGGGTAGATGAAGTGGTAGATAAAATGTGGTAGATGAAGTAGTAGATAGAATGTGATAGATGAAGTAGTAGATAGAATATGGTAGATGAAGTAGTAGGGGAAAAGGAAGATGAAGTAGTAGATGAAAATGTTGGTGGAATAGTAGATGATTCCCACTCTCAACTTTAAAGCAAAATTCGAAACCCTTGGAGATAGAATTGGATTTTGGTCTCAACATAAAAGTTGTAAATCTTTTCCTTAGCTTTTTATCCATATAAAGAATGTTCAAATCTGACATCTAGAGCTCTAAATATTGCCTAAAAACTGAAAGAGGGTCTAATTTAGTATTTTTCAAGAAATTCTATCTAATGCAAAAATCATTATCTATTTATTAATTACACCCGAATTTATTAAATTGAGCTCAAATAACATCCACAAAATCATCATATACTGGAAAATAAATATGCAAATATTTTACTTATCAGTACCCAGCCCTTTTCGATATCCCATTGACATATATTTTTTAAATGGTGGTAAGGATGCTCTTGAAGCAACCATCTTTGATGTCCCATGTAGGAATTGTTCATGCCATACTTCAATCTAATCAAATGCATAAGCACTTTGGAAAGTGGATATCCAAGTTGGCCTTTAGTACTGTATCCTGACAAATTACCACTATAGGAAAGTCACTGATCGTGTAAAGAGCATGGCTCTCAAGTTTAATATTTCTTCCTCATAAGCATTATACACAATGACCTCATCATCCTAAAGCACTTCAAGTCTTCAATTAGTGGAATCAGGTAGACATCTATGTCATTCCTGAGTTTCTTGGGCCCTGAGATTAGCATGGACAATATCATTTGGTATGTACTGTGGGTACTGATTTACATCCCAAATGGGTTTATCTTATTACTAGCCAATGCCAAGCATAGGTTCCTATCATATTCAGCAAATTTAGGGTGGTTCATATCAAACTTTTTCTGTTATGGACAATCAGTAGGATGTCAAAGCACGTCGTCATCTATATAGGCATTTAAATCTAGGTATAATAAGGAAATACCATAATGCCTTATTCAGGCTCTTCCTATTCTATTGGTAGCGTGGCTCCTCACACATTGTAAGACCCCAAATTTTAAGACTTGAGGCTAGAGAATAAGCCTGAGATTAGTGGACTGTTAAGCCCTGGTTTAGCAGGATCCCAAATTGTGATTAAGGGTTAATGACTCCAAAAGTGGATGTCAATAGTGATAAATGAACCCTTTTGGAGATCATGGCGTGATTTGGCACCCGATGTGATTCGTATGTGTTGTGAGCAGCGCCGAAACCCTGTATTTGAGTTCAAGTATGGATTAACATCTAAATTGAATGAAAATAAGGGGAAGGGTGTATATATAGTGTAAATGAATGAGAAAATGATTTCGATGGTGAGTCCAAGTGGATTGCCGTAATCAGGGGCAAAACGGTAAAGTTACTGATCGATTGGTCAGTTACCGAAGAGGAAACTCATTGGTAACTTCAAGATCAATGGTTGAGATTGATTTGTGTAATAGATCAAAGGGTGGAATCCCATGTGGTGTGTCTATGTGAACTCATGAGAGATGTGATAAGGGTGTGATACATGGCACAATTTGAGCCCTTGGATCTTGGTCAACATTCAAACTCTTCCCTCTCTCTTTCATAGTCGGTTAACACATGAGAAAAAGGGGAAAAAACTGATTCTCTCTTCATCATTTTCATCATCTCATCTCTCTCTCTTGTTCTCCATGGCGCCATGCTTCAAGGTGGAAAGAGAAAAGAAAAAGGTAAGATTTGCCTTGTTTCTTGTCCTCTATTGCTAAAACACCCTTCTATAATGTTGTTCATAGTGATGAGAGCTTCATCTCTATGGTTTTAGATTTTTGATTGGTGCTGTTTGATAGCTTGAGGAAAATTGGAAGTATGAAGAATCAAGGAATTGATTTGGGAAAGAGGAAGAGGTGAGTGTTTGAAGCCTTTTGGTTTAAGTCTTGTGACTTTTGGTTAAGTATTGTGATTTGTGAATTTTGCCCTGATTTTATGGTATTTTCGTGTGGAATGAGAATGGTGGAATTGGATGTTGTTTTGTGTTGAAAATGATGTCATGTTGTGGTATTTAATCATTGGAATTGGTTTGAATTGGATTGGACACAATGGTTGCAAAACTGGAAATTCTGTCCAGTGAGAATTCTGCCTGGGTAGTCTGTTTGTGTTGCCGTTTTGAGTGGGAAAATGATGTTAGAAAATTCTGAAACTTTCCAGTCTTGACGTTCACATCCCAAGCTTCAAAATGGACATATAATTTGTGCCATTTCGTTTTGGGAACTGGGAGTTATAGCTGTCCAAACTTTGAGGTCGAAAATGGAACCTGTTTTGGGACAGTCTTGAGTTTTGGGGAATTCTGTATTTGTGTGGTGATTTATAGTAAAGGAAAATATTTTTCCTGTGTAAAGGACTTGAATATATTTCATTTGGCTTTAGGATCACCTCATTTCGATTTTTTTGGAATTAGTTATGATTTTTGGAAGTTCAGCCAGAAACTGGATTTTCTTAGGCCGCAGCCCATGGATTTTGGGCCGCAGCCCAAATGTTTCTGGGCAGTTTTGGGCCGCAGCCCGTGGATTTTGGGCCGCGGCCCACCCCCAAAAGTCAGCACTTTGGACTTTTAAAAGGTGATCTTTGGTCAAGTGTTTCCCAAGCCTTTAGGCATATGTTTAGGCTTTGATTAGCCACCTAAAGGTCGTGAATGATAACCAACTTAAGTGTTTGAGAGTTAAGGAATCGGAAAAAGGGATTAACCCTATGTCCTTGTTTGGTTATAGGATTTGGTGTTCGCCCTAATCGTGAGCAACCGGAGCTGGAGCTGACGTGGAAAGAGTATAGGGAACATATCTCTTCTGCTTGTATTTGATATATGTGTTAGTGTGTTAGTGCATGTCTTAGCTTTGCATAATTATGTGTAATTTGAAGCTATGTTTCAATTTATGCTATGGCCATAGGTATATTGTTCGAAGCATTGAGCTTGCAAATTGTCATTGTGTTATCATGAGTTGTGTGATGCAAGCATGTCATGCATTAAACATCTATCATACATGCATATTGATATTGTTTACCTACTGAGATTCTCTAGAATCTCACCCTCCCTTACTAACCTTTCAGACAGGGTAGTAGATAAAGGACATAGCGAGCAGCTAAGGGCGATGAAGACTCCTTCGGGATTGAAGTTGGTAGTTGGTTATCTTAGTTGGGATGTATATTTGGATAATTGTATTTGGTTATTTGGATGAATATATGTGGATGATGTAATATCCCGAATTCTGAGACTTGAGGCTAGAGAATAAGCCTGAAATAAGTGGATTGCTAAGCCCCGGTTTCGCAAGATCCTAAATTGTGATTAAGGGTTAATGACTCCAAAAGTGGATGTCAATAGTGATAAATGAACCCTTTTGGAGATTATGGTGTGAGTTGGCACCCGATGTGATTCGTATGTGCTGTGAGCAGTGCCAAAACCCTGTATTTAAGCTCAATTATGGATTAACATCTAAATTGACTTAAAATAGAGGGAAGGCGCATATTGGGGCTAAATGAAAAGATGTGAAGTGTTGGTGGTGATTCAAGAGGAATTACCATAATAAGGAGCAAAACGGTAAAGTTACCGACCGATTGATCGGTTACCGAAGAGGAAACTCATTGGTAACTTCAAGATCAATGGTTGAGATTGATTTGTGTAATAGATCAAAGGGTGGAATCATGTGTGCATGTGCCTATGTGAGCTCATGGAGGATATTGCAAGATGTTGACATGTGGCACTTTTTGGACCCTTGGATCAAGTCAAATGTTCAAAGTTTGCTTTTTCCTCTTCCCTCTCTCTATTAGGTCGGTTTGTGGCTCCAAAAACTGAACATCATCTTCATCATTTTCATCTTCATACTTCTCTCTCTTGTTCTTCATTTCGCCTAGCTCAAGGAAGAAAGAGAAAACTAGAGGTGAGATTTTGGTTGGCTTCTTGTCCTCTAATGCTCTAATGTCCTTCTATAAAGTTGTTCATAGTGATGAGAGCTTCATCTCTATGGTTTTAGATTCTTGATTGAAGGTGTTTGATGGCTTGAGGAAATTTGGAAAGATGGAGAATCAAAGAATTGGTTTGGGAAAGAGGAAGAGGTGAGTATTTGAAGCCTTTTGATCTAAGTTTTGTGATTTTTGGATGAGTTTAGTGAATTTCGAATTTTGCCCTGATTTTCATGTGATTTTTGATTGGATGAATTGGGTTGTGTTTTATGTTGAAAATGGTGCCATGTTGTGGTATTTAATCATTGGAATTGGTTTGAATTGGATTGGACACAATGGTTGCAAAACTGGAAATTCTGTCCAGTGAGAATTCTGTCTGGGCAGTCTGTTTGTGTTGCCGTTTTGAATGGGCAAATGATGTTATAAAATTCTGAAACTTTCCAGTCTTGAAATTCACATCTTAAGCTTCAAAATGGACATATAACTTGTGCCATTTCGTTTTGGGAACTGGGAGTTATAGCTGTCCAAAGTTTGAGGTCGAAAATGGATTCTGTTTTGGGATAGTCTTGAATGTTTGGGAATTCTGTATTTGTGTGGTGATTTCCAGTAATGGCCAGTATTTTTCCTGTGTAGAGGACTTGAATAGCTTTCATTTGGCTTTGGGATCACCTCATTTCGATTTTTGTGGAATTAGTTATGATTTTTGGAAGTTCAGCCAGAAACTGGATTTTATTGGGCCGCGGCCCAAGGATGTTGGGCCGCAGCCCAAATGTTTCTGTGCGTCTCTGGACAGCCTTGGGCCGCAGCCCAAGGATTGTGGGCCGCGGCCCACCCCCAAAAATCAGCATTTTGGACTTTTAAAATGTGATCTTTGGTCAAGTGTTTCCCAAGCCTTTAGGCATATGTTTAGGCTTTGATTAGCCACCTAAAGGTGTTAAATGATAACCAACACTAAGTGTTTGAGAGTTAAGGAATTGGAATAGAGAATAACCCTATGTCCTTGCTTTGATTATAGGGTTGATGTTCGCCCTGATCGTGGTCCGGTATTTGTTCTGATCGTGAGTAAGCGGAGCTGGAGCATACGTGGAAAGAGTGTAGGGAACTTACCTCTTTTGCATGCTTTGATATTTGTGTTTGTGTTTTGATGCATGTATTGCTTTGCTTGATTATGTGAAACATGTATGAATGATTGTAGCTCTGTTTCTAGTTATGCTATGGCCATGAGTATGTTGTTGAAACATTGAGCACGCAGATATGTCATTATGTGAGCATGAGATATGTATTGCAAGCATGTCATGCATTAAACACATATCATACATGCATATAGGTATCTGTTTCCTACTGAGATTCTCTAGAATCTCACCCTCCCCTATCCACCATTTCAGACAGGGTATGTAGATCGAGGATGGAGCAAGCAGTCAAGGGTGGCTAGGGCTCCCATTGGAGTTTGGTTGTGATAGTTGGTTATCATAAATGGGATTGTTCGTATTCATATTTGGATAAAGGTTGTATATATATTGTGAAATGTATATTTGAATATATGTTTGGATGAGAATATTTGATTATGTATTCGGAATGAGTTCTTGGTTATTCGTATATGTCTTTAAGAGGATTTGTGTAATCCCCATATGAGGGCTTGTAATGGGCAAATGCGCCCTATGAAGCTTGAGTTAATAAATGGAAACCGGGATTATTTTTGTGTACTCTGATTTATTATGAATGTGAGATTCCGCGTAGTAATTGTATTCGAAAAGTGATTATGAGACCAAGTTTATAAATGATTTCGAAAGGTAATTGTGAAAACCCCGTCTGGTAGATGGGTTTGTAAATTGTTATTTGTTTCTTATTGGTCTCTACTTCACTTTAATTGCGTATTTCGGATATAATTACGGCAGGGGGTTACATTTTTGGTATCAGAGCTACAGTTCCTGGC
Source organism: Inga leiocalycina (assembly GCA_963242795.1). Taxonomy (NCBI): domain Eukaryota; kingdom Viridiplantae; phylum Streptophyta; class Magnoliopsida; order Fabales; family Fabaceae; genus Inga; species Inga leiocalycina. The sequence goes on from OY725331.1 coordinate 37,535,527, forward strand.
AAGTAAAGGATTTGCTAGGATAATGGCAGTAGTTTCTGCCTTAAGTCATAGAGAATGGCATTGTTTGTTGTGGTATACACATTAAGGTCCTTATTGTTTCCAGATATATGTGATTTGTGGACTGTGTATACATTATTTGATTATTGTGGAATGGTGAATCATTGTGAAATCAAAAAAATATAATGGTTTGCTCGAAAAATAGATGTGTTGATTCAGAGGTAGAGGTAATTAGATGCATCATCTGATTTGTGAATAGAGGGAAAGGATTCCCTAAGATATGTGGTATTGAGGGTTTAGGTTTCAGTATGAACCTAGTGTTGGGTAAGTAACCCAAGGTGGTATGATGTTACAAGTAGTGATATCATATTGAGCTTGTGTGTGTAAAGGCCTTAAGACCTAGGGGACCATAATGCCTTAGGCTGGCAGAGATATTTGAATTGTGTTGGAGTGGTGGATACTCTGTGGAAATGAGGGAAGTGATTTCCCGGTTCAACTGAGGTTGAAGGTTTGAAAGATGAATTGTGATCCAAGGATCAGGCTCAATAGTCAAACTGGTCCTTAGGAGGTTGATATGACCTATATGGTCTGTGGTACCAGGATGTGGTACTAGATTGGAATTGAAATGTATATCAGGTATCTTGAGGTTGCTAGTGTTAATCTAGCATAGGGAAAAGTGATTCTGCAGAGAATTTGAATTTAAAAGACTTACCTACGAGGATTCGGAGTGGAGAAGGCAACCTACGGGGAGTTCTGATCGGAGAGGGCTACCTACGGTGACGTCTGATCGGAGAGGCTATTTGTGTGTTTATCACCTGCGGCCCACTGGGGGTGTGTATGGCACACAGTGGGAGGACCGTGCCTTCGGGGCGGTGGAGATACGGGGGATATGTGTGAGTCCTGGGTGGTGGGTTAGCCTATGAGGGGTAAGACCAGCCAGCCCAGCCACCTGGCAGCCCCATGTACGTGAGCGGGGTGGGCACCGACGCGGGGCATCCCCTGAGGGGGGTAAAACCGGGGTGTGACAATATATATAAAAAAAAGAATTTGTGACAGCCGCCGTGACGACAAACCCTAGTGTGCAGCTACCGTGACGACGAACCTTAGTATGCACTCGCCATGACGTTGAATCGTAGAATAGAGCTCTGGGAACGTTGGGAGTATGGGATCTCAACGAAGTGCTGGTTATGGCTTTGAATGATTCAAGTGGAATCGGGCCAAGGTCTGGCACAGATGAATATATGTTGTGAATGTTGTCAGTTGTAGTGGGAGATTCCTATGGGACTCCTGTTAAATCAACTTGACATTGTGAAAGCACAAATGAGGAGAAAGACCTCAGAGTGTGCAGCGGAAGCGTGTGAATGTGATGCTGAGAATTGTGTTGAGCAGAAGCTGAAGTTTGCAGAAAGTGCAATGTGTTGGTGATGGCTTCGGGAAGTAAAACTTCGAAGTCCAGAATGTTAAAAGAATTCGTGACGTTGAAGGTGAAGCTGTCAATATGCCTAGTTCCAGCTTGTTACGATTGTGTACTGTGAGTCCATCTCCTCGGTTGAGCCGGATCAGGTTGGTCTGGTGGGCTACGCCTGGTAGGCATAGGCTCAGGATGTGACTGATGTTTGTGAGTCTCTCACCTGCGGCCGCATGGGGTGATTCCTATGGCGGAGGACCGTGCCTTCGGGGCGGTAGTTTACAGGGGACAGGCTATTTGTGAAGGCCGACGGGCCATCTGTGAAAGCCGGATAGCTCTACGAGTTATAAGGCTATGTGTATGCACTGCCACGCCAATAGTCCCTGAGTAGCTAACAACGGTTCGGGTAAAGACTGTGTGTCTTCCCGGCGGAGAAAGGGGATGAGGGTGGAGTGTGATGTGGAAGCCGAAAGGCTATGTGTGAGCACCGCTACGCCAATAGTCCCTGAGTAGCTAACAACGGTTCGGGTTAGACTGTGTGTCTTCCCGGCGGAGAAAGGGGATGAGGGTAGGGTGTGATTATAGATCTACTATTGTGAGCCTGAATAGCTATATGTGTGCACTGCCATGTCAATAGTCCCTGAGTAGCTAACAACGGTTCGGGTAAAGACTGTGTGTCTTCCTGGCGGAGAAAGGGGATGAGAGTGGAGTGTGATTGTGAATCTGTGACAATTGTGGACAAGCTGGGAATGGGGTATGGTTGTCTAGTAGAGCAGAGCTAATTCAGCTGAGGGCTAATTCGACTACATGATCGGGGGTTCTCTATTCTGAGGGCACTACCCCGGCATGGCCAACCTGGCTAGCCACCACGTTGGTTGCACCGGTGTTGACCCCAGGCCGAAAGGCGGTGCGTAAAATTAAAATCTGCGATGTTTGTTGTTGGGAATGTGAACTGTGACGTGAATGCCAGAAGGGCAATGTGTATTTGTGAGACAACGGGAAGCTGTCATATTTGTGCAAGTGGCGGAAGCTGAGGTATTCTTGCAATGTTATATTGTGATTGAGACCCAAAAGCCCTGGATGGGTGAGGGTAATGCCGTGAAACTTGATACGGCAATGTGATTGTTGTGAATACCCAAAGAATCCCGGTCACCACTAGTGGAGTTACTGGTGGGTGTACGGGTGGGGGTAAAGCTGTGAAAGTAGATATAGCAGAAGCTGAATGTTTGTGTATACAGCTGAGGCTGTCATTTGATGTATTGAGGTGGTAGTGTTTTGGGGTTACTCCCGGAAGGGGTAACTACAGAGTAGTGGCTTGAGTTGCCCAACTGCCAAAATCTTATGATATGGCTCATGATTTAGAGCCTCCAGATATTGAGATGTACTAGCCACTCATGAATTGGGGAGCTTACGACGATTGTGGTTATGTTATAATGGTGTTGTGGCAATCGTACGTGAAGGCGATTGCACTTGTTTGGAAATGTATGGTGATTGTATTTGTGCGGCAATCGTGAAATGGGCCGATTGCAATTTGTGGCAACTGAGTTGCATTCATTGTTTGAGATTCTTACGAGAATCAGATTTGTGGATTATCATTTGTGTGTGGGTGGTCTAGAGGGGACCATCCAATGTGAAATGAATTGTGAAACGGAAGCCATCGTGAATGGGCATCCGAGGTTTATGGTTTAAGTGGTGCAACAAATTTCGAGGACGAAATTTATTGAACGGGGGGAGAAATGTAATATCCCGAATTCTGAGACTTGAGGCTAGAGAATAAGCCTGAAATAAGTGGATTGCTAAGCCCCGGTTTCGCAAGATCCTAAATTGTGATTAAGGGTTAATGACTCCAAAAGTGGATGTCAATAGTGATAAATGAACCCTTTTGGAGATTATGGTGTGAGTTGGCACCCGATGTGATTCGTATGTGCTGTGAGCAGTGCCAAAACCCTGTATTTAAGCTCAATTATGGATTAACATCTAAATTGACTTAAAATAGAGGGAAGGCGCATATTGGGGCTAAATGAAAAGATGTGAAGTGTTGGTGGTGATTCAAGAGGAATTACCATAATAAGGAGCAAAACGGTAAAGTTACCGACCGATTGATCGGTTACCGAAGAGGAAACTCATTGGTAACTTCAAGATCAATGGTTGAGATTGATTTGTGTAATAGATCAAAGGGTGGAATCATGTGTGCATGTGCCTATGTGAGCTCATGGAGGATATTGCAAGATGTTGACATGTGGCACTTTTTGGACCCTTGGATCAAGTCAAATGTTCAAAGTTTGCTTTTTCCTCTTCCCTCTCTCTATTAGGTCGGTTTGTGGCTCCAAAAACTGAACATCATCTTCATCATTTTCATCTTCATACTTCTCTCTCTTGTTCTTCATTTCGCCTAGCTCAAGGAAGAAAGAGAAAACTAGAGGTGAGATTTTGGTTGGCTTCTTGTCCTCTAATGCTCTAATGTCCTTCTATAAAGTTGTTCATAGTGATGAGAGCTTCATCTCTATGGTTTTAGATTCTTGATTGAAGGTGTTTGATGGCTTGAGGAAATTTGGAAAGATGGAGAATCAAAGAATTGGTTTGGGAAAGAGGAAGAGGTGAGTATTTGAAGCCTTTTGATCTAAGTTTTGTGATTTTTGGATGAGTTTAGTGAATTTCGAATTTTGCCCTGATTTTCATGTGATTTTTGATTGGATGAATTGGGTTGTGTTTTATGTTGAAAATGGTGCCATGTTGTGGTATTTAATCATTGGAATTGGTTTGAATTGGATTGGACACAATGGTTGCAAAACTGGAAATTCTGTCCAGTGAGAATTCTGTCTGGGCAGTCTGTTTGTGTTGCCGTTTTGAATGGGCAAATGATGTTATAAAATTCTGAAACTTTCCAGTCTTGAAATTCACATCTTAAGCTTCAAAATGGACATATAACTTGTGCCATTTCGTTTTGGGAACTGGGAGTTATAGCTGTCCAAAGTTTGAGGTCGAAAATGGATTCTGTTTTGGGATAGTCTTGAATGTTTGGGAATTCTGTATTTGTGTGGTGATTTCCAGTAATGGCCAGTATTTTTCCTGTGTAGAGGACTTGAATAGCTTTCATTTGGCTTTGGGATCACCTCATTTCGATTTTTGTGGAATTAGTTATGATTTTTGGAAGTTCAGCCAGAAACTGGATTTTATTGGGCCGCGGCCCAAGGATGTTGGGCCGCAGCCCAAATGTTTCTGTGCGTCTCTGGACAGCCTTGGGCCGCAGCCCAAGGATTGTGGGCCGCGGCCCACCCCCAAAAATCAGCATTTTGGACTTTTAAAAGGTGATCTTTGGTCAAGTGTTTCCCAAGCCTTTAGGCATATGTTTAGGCTTTGATTAGCCACCTAAAGGTGTTAAATGATAACCAACACTAAGTGTTTGAGAGTTAAGGAATTGGAATAGAGAATAACCCTATGTCCTTGCTTTGATTATAGGGTTGATGTTCGCCCTGATCGTGGTCCGGTATTTGTTCTGATCGTGAGTAAGCGGAGCTGGAGCATACGTGGAAAGAGTGTAGGGAACTTACCTCTTTTGCATGCTTTGATATTTGTGTTTGTGTTTTGATGCATGTATTGCTTTGCTTGATTATGTGAAACATGTATGAATGATTGTAGCTCTGTTTCTAGTTATGCTATGGCCATGAGTATGTTGTTGAAACATTGAGCACGCAGATATGTCATTATGTGAGCATGAGATATGTATTGCAAGCATGTCATGCATTAAACACATATCATACATGCATATAGGTATCTGTTTCCTACTGAGATTCTCTAGAATCTCACCCTCCCCTATCCACCATTTCAGACAGGGTATGTAGATCGAGGATGGAGCAAGCAGTCAAGGGTGGCTAGGGCTCCCATTGGAGTTTGGTTGTGATAGTTGGTTATCATAAATGGGATTGTTCGTATTCATATTTGGATAAAGGTTGTATATATATTGTGAAATGTATATTTGAATATATGTTTGGATGAGAATATTTGATTATGTATTCGGAATGAGTTCTTGGTTATTCGTATATGTCTTTAAGAGGATTTGTGTAATCCCCATATGAGGGCTTGTAATGGGCAAATGCGCCCTATGAAGCTTGAGTTAATAAATGGAAACCGGGATTATTTTTGTGTACTCTGATTTATTATGAATGTGAGATTCCGCGTAGTAATTGTATTCGAAAAGTGATTATGAGACCAAGTTTATAAATGATTTCGAAAGGTAATTGTGAAAACCCCGTCTGGTAGATGGGTTTGTAAATTGTTATTTGTTTCTTATTGGTCTCTACTTCACTTTAATTGCGTATTTCGGATATAATTACGGCAGGGGGTTACAGATGAGGTTTTGATTATTTGTATGAGATTTGTTGTGTAATCCCCATATGAGGGCTTGTATGGGCGTTTGTGCCCTGTAAGGCTTGATTAATGAATGGAATCCAAAATTTGCTGGAATTATTACATTGTGTACTCTGATATATTAAATGTGATTTATCTTTATATAGTAATTGTATTCAAAATTTGAATATGAGACCAGGTTATGAATGATTTCGAACTGTATTTATGAAAACCCTGTCTGGTATATGGGTTTGTAAAATGTTATTTGTTTCTTATTGGTCTCTATTTCATCTTAATTGCGTATTTCGGATATAATTACGGCAGGGTGTTACACACATGGGACAATAAGTCAGCAATGTATATTCATTTCTAAATAAGACACAATCATTGTGGCAAGCATGTATCTTCTCGTAGCTAAGGTTGACAGAGCACAACATCCTTTTTATGTCATATGCTTTTAGTAGAAGCACATTTTTTGTCAGTAGCATTACGTTCAAAGCCTCGAGCAATTTTTTGATGCTCGTATCAAACCACCCATTTGTCGCCTTCAAGTTATACAACATCAACACAGTGCTTAATAAGGTAAAGCCAATACATCCCTCATAAAATGGCTTCACTATGCCACCCTTCAACATTTCCATCATTTTAGGATAAGCCTGAAGGTCTTCTTCTTACACCTTAGCCATACTATTGAGATGGTTAGCGTTAAATACACCTGTGTTGATTATGGATATATGTTTCAGCCTAGGGGAAATTAGGGGAATGAGTTGGAATTTGATTTATTTTGGTTCACAAATAGATTCCTCATCCAATATTAAATATCAGTGGCATGAGGAGTGAACTTTAAGACAAGAAGAATTAAACCCAGAATTGAAGCTTTAAAGTTCACTTTTAAGGACTAAGTAAGAGTTTAGGATTAAATTAAGGGGAGGGACCACTTTATGTATAATCTATGCATATATAAAAATGTATTGATGTGCCTATTGTAAGTATTTTGGTTAGGCTTGGTCAATTGTCCCAAAGGAAAAGGAGAAGCAAGAGCAAGATGAGCAAGAAAGGAGAGTAAGTTTAAGAAAAATCTTGAAAAAAGTAGTGAAACTGCTTGGTTTCTTGCATGTTTGTTTGTGATGTATGCCTTAATTATGCCTTTGAACATGTAATATACTTACATTAGTTTTTGCTATGGCCATGTATATGTGTTGATGTTGTTCTTACATTCACCATTTACATTCTTAGTTAATTACCATTGCACATTATATATTGAGTTGATATTTTACCACTGAGATTCCCCCAAATCTCACCCTATTCTTGCCTGTCCAACCTTAAGGGCAAGCTCTTCAAAAGAAAATGGCAAGGTGGCTGAAGATTGAAGATATAGAAGCCCCTTTGTGAATTTTATCTTTGGTAATTTATATGATTCTTTATGTGTGCAATTGCACATATATTGTTTTTGGAAGCTTTGTATAAGTTTTATCTTAGTATTATAGCTTATAACTAGAGTCATCAAAATGGGCTGAGACTATCGGGCTGGCCCATTTAAGCCCATCTAAGTAGAGGGCCGGACTTATATTTTCTGAGATGTAAAAGAAAATAGGGCTCAAACAAGTTAGCCTTAATGAGCTCAAAAATAAAAAGGCCATCCCTTTTAAGCTCGCATCATTTTTTTATTTATTAAAATAAAAGTATTTACTCTTGTTATGCAATAGCTCTTGCTAGGGGGAAAAACTAATTCATACACATGTTTTACTTTAATTCATGCATACACTTTTTGCCATACTTGATTCATACATCCATTGCTCAGGATAATCAAACTTCTAAAACAAAAAGGGCATACTACTCAAATTGTTGTTGAGTTTCAGCCAGGGGCTGTTCATAGGGTTAAAGTTGGAATCTCTTCAATTTAATTATTCCATTGTGTTCTACACAAAAAACCATGTATGGATAGCCTCCTGTTGTAAATTCTAAACCCCTAGAAATGAATACTGAAAACTGGAAATTTTGCTAGTAGGAATTATGTGCAAGACAGTCTGATTGTGTGATGCTTTTGAAAATGTAAATAATGTCCAAAAATTATGCAACTTTCCAGAACAAGAGTAGACATCCTAAGCTCTTTTAAATGATTGGGTAGAATGCATTATTTGGATGTCTATAAAGTAAGTTATGAACTGTGGAAGACAAGGCATGAATCAGGACAGAATCCTGGACCAGTGTGGGTTTGGCTGTGATTTTGGAGTTTTATTGATACAATTGGCTATGAGTAATATTTTATCTTTAAAATAAACTCAAAAAGCTTTAAGTAGGAATTTTAACCATCCCAATCGAAGTTCTATAGAATTAGTTATGAATTTTCAAAATTTAGTCAAAATGCTGGTAGCTTTTGGCTACCATGTGAATTTAAGAAGGAAAGGGAAAAATGCAATTTCTTTAAACTCCAAGGGTTAAGTTGAGCACTTGGGGCTAGTGTAGCCATACTACAGGTTCATTGGTTATGGTTCTAATAATGTCATTATTGATCTAGGGCCATGAGGTGAAAAAGAAGAAGCAACTTCAATAGTTAGGAAAAGGTACAAGAGGAGGACTCAAGACAAGAAGTAGTGAACTTACCCCATTTGCATGTATTTGATATTTACGCTTATGTAGTAATGTATGTGATTGCTTTACTTGATTGTGATGAGTATATTTGAATGATGAAGCTCTATTTCTATTTATGCTATGACCATGAGTATAGTATGTGAAGCATTGAGCATGCATAAATGTCATTATGGGGTATGCATCTAGTTAAAGCTAACATGTGATGCGCATAGCATATATTTGGCATGCATTATGGTAACTATTTACTACTGAGATTCTCTCGAATTTCACCCTCCCTAACCAACCATTTAGACAGGTGAAACCAGGAGGTATGCTGAGAACAGAGAAGAGAATTGCACGAGAGGAATGTAGCGGTAGAATGAAGATGGGAAGATGTTTGTGTTTTATTGTAACGTGTTTAGACACCCTAGTAGCCCTATATGGCTACATTATGTCTAATTATTATATACAATCCTTATGGGGAGTTCCTATAATCAAACACTTATTATTGGTATATTTATGTTTGCCCACTGAACTGTATGCAAACATTTTGAAAAATGTGGAAATAATATGAGGGCTTGACATGTAACAATTGTTACAAGGGCTTGACATATAGTGGTTGAGAAACCGTTACAAATATGAGAAAAACTTATAAGGAAGGAATTTAAAAAATAATTATTTTTTTTGCTACGGTTACCTAACCACTACAATATGGCGCCGTAAATTTGTGAAAATTTAGATTTAGAGGGAGATGAAATTTGATTTTTTGGCATAAACATTTGTAGGGTTTCCTAACTACAACAAAATTTTAATGAAATTTTAGATTTTTGCGCCAATACTTTGTTGCTGTTAGAAAATCGCTATTAGTGTTAATTGAATGATTATTATTTTACTGATGAAATTAATTGAGGCATTTTGTAGTGGTTTATAGAACCACTACTAATTGTTGTAGAAAAATTAAAAAATGATTTGTGATTTATTTTTACAATAAATTTTACTGTCATTATATTAATTACATCTATATTTTATAACAAATATGTAGAGAATAATTTAATTAAGTTAAATAGTTACGAACATCATGTTTAGATTTAGAAATTAAATGTAGCTAGAGGCAATAATTATTTAAAGTTTTCACTTTATGAGATTGAACTTGAGGATGAAGGAAAGACTAAGAGAGAGATTTGTTTATAGAGGTAATATTAAAAATGTGGAGGAAGGAAGAAACACATCCTTGAATTTATGTAGAAAGGAAGAAATAATTAGTGTATGAATAAGCAAAATAAAATTAAAATCAAATAAAAAAAAAATTTAAACTTATAGTAAAAACACAAACATTTCCTTCAAAATGTTTAAAGGTAAGGATGAAAGCAGAGAGGAAAGAGAGGTTGGAAGAAGTAATGAATGGTGTTTGGTGGGGATATTTATAAGGATTCTACGAGATGTTTGTACCTTCTAATGTAAGCTTTTTGTAACGGTTAGAATTTGTAGCAGTTATATGTTGTTTTGTTGCAGTTAAAAACTTCAACAAAGATTTCAGATTTTTCTTAAAGTATAAATTGATTAATTTATTGAAATTAAATTGAATATTTTTTTAATCATTCGTCATCGCCATCCATGAAGAAAAATGTGGAGAAAATGTTAGTATTGAGAGTATAATTTTTTACATAAATTATAAAAGTGTAACCTATAAAAATGCACCTTATTCGAGGTAAATTTCCATCGCCTTTGAGAAAGAAATTTTCAAAATTGGTAAGCTGGAAGGGTTCTCTCTTGTGGGTGATCTTATCACCATCACCTATGTTATAAAGGTCTTGAGGCTTTAAGTAAACTACCATATTCTAATCTATTTGCCTTTTGTCCTCTAAACAATAAACCCAGTGTGCCTCTGTGGCTAGAATATATGGCTCATCACCTTCAGATTGACAGGTGTGAATTAGCATGAAGAAATTTTCTAATGTAAAGCCAAATTCTTCAATAATGAGTCCCTGTGAACTTGTCGTGTTTTCTAAAGAACACTTGAAGAGTGTTATGCTAGTAATTTAATTCGATAAAATCAATAAGCTTTCCATAATAAGAGACACCTCCAAACTACATGTTGTCGTCAATGATACTCTCATAATTGCTTGTCCTGAAGCTATCATAAACTCCTAAGTTTTAGGTTTGCCAACCTTGATCTCAAGAAACCATGTGTTGCACCCTATCTTATTTCCACCTTTTTTTCACAGTCTTTGCGGAAAACGATATGTGGTTTGGTGGGCAACACAGGAGTAGTAGAAATATACTGATATTATGTGCATGATTATAGAAATTCCCCAAGGGGTTCATACATAATAATTGCAAACCTTGTAGCTGCACATGGCTCTAGGGTATCTAAACCCATCCCAGTGAAACAGAGACATTTTTCCGTTTTCATTTCACCACTACAATCCTCTCGTATAGTTCCATTCTCTGATCACTTTGTACCTTTCGTATTTACCTATCTAAATTGTTGGTAGGGAAGGGTGATATTCGAGAGAATCTCAGTAGAAAATAGTACCAATATGCATACAGGACAAGCACTTAATGCATGACATGCTTGCATTACTTAAACTCATGTTAACACAATGACATATCTACGTGCTCAATATTTCAAACAACATACTTATAGCCATAGAACAAATAGAAGCATAGCTTCAATCAGTCATATATGTTTCATATAATCAAGTAAAGAAATAACAAGCATCAATACACCAGCACAAATATCAAATACACCCAAGAGAGGCAAGTTCCTACTTTAACCATTTATTGCCTCATAACATGTGCCTCATAAAGCGTGGCACCAACTGGCTCTAAACTCGGTCCTGAAATGTCGAACGTACAAGAAGTAGGCTAAAACCTATTTATGTACTATTTTAGGCACTTCCATAGTGTTTCTAGTAGTTATATTAGCCTATGGTGAAAATTTACCAAAATGCCCTAGGGACCCGGCCTGCCCCACCGTACCCCGTCCGACCGTACTTTTCCCAAAATTTTGATTGGCTTTATCTAGCATATTTTCACCCAAGGAATCCATTTTGGGACTCAACATTATCAAATTCACTGTCAAAAGACAATATGCCCTTGGCAGCTCCGCTTTCCAAGTGTTAGGGGCCTTTTGGTCATTACACTTTTTAAGGCTTTTATTAAAAAGTGTTCAACTGTAACCCCGCCAAATTTTCCCTCCTAAATGCAATGGAATCATCAAAACATCAAAAATCCAACTCTAACACCTTATACCACCCCTAGCCGAATGATCAATTCCTCAAGAAAAGTTGGGGTTTTTCGATTCTGGCTCTACAGATGTGTTCCTTTTACTCCTAATCACTATATTATCTATTTAATTATGTTATAACTACCATTTAGTACCAATTTTGGTAGCATAACATTTCCAATAACCCATTTTCCAATTTAACAAACAAAGACAATCTGACGAAATTTCATTGATTAAACTACTTATAACAGCCAGAACAATCAATATTTGAAGGTTTGGAAGTTACCTTTCTCTTCCTTCTAGCTCTTCTTGATGCGGGCATAAACCATAGCTTGCCAACGCCTAAATTTGAGCTTCCCAAACCTTGAATAACATAGAAGAGAAGCTTAGGAGAGGAATTATAGGCGTTAGGTACGAATTCACTGAAGGAATCGGCCTACCTCTTGAGTTTTTTTCTCTTTTTCTCTCTAGAATTGCTCAAATCCCTCTCTCTCTCTCTCTCTCTCTCTCTATGGCTGCTGGTTGGCCAATGAAAATAAGAGCTGAAGATGATTAGAAAAAATTTTATAATCCCATGCTTATGTCATGCAAGACTTTGCTTATATCATAATTCCCATTTTCAAATTTTCTGGCAGATTTTCAGTCCAAATTTTGAAAAATCATAACTAATTTTGCAGACATCGAATTGGAGTGATTCCAAAGGCTATAGAATCCTTATTGAGTATAGTGTCAATGAAAAAATAGCCCTTTACCAATTAGAGGTACAAAATTCCTAGAATTCAATTCTTTGGATATTGTTCCAGAAACTTTCCAGCTTTTCTAGGCCAAATTCAAAAATTCATAACTCCTTATATATGGCTTAAAATGATTCATATGACCTATCAAATTAAAGCTTAGGATGTCAACTTTTGGTCTAGAAAATTTCATAATTTTTACTCATCATTTGGTCATTCAAAATCAAAAGGAAGCTAGGGATTAACTTGATTGCAGCTTATCATGGTAAGTTTATGTTCTTGGAACTTCTCAGTTGTAGTTAGTTTGAAATTCACACTTCCTCGAACTCGTTTACCAACATGAGGGTTTAACAGTTCTCTTATTGATTCTCAGTTTCAGGAAAATCGTCTATAAAAGGTAGGCAGTTGAAAGATGTCTCCATGTTATCAAATTACTTTGAACAAAAATTTAGTAAGATTTCAATTTTCCAAGAAGCCTATAAATTTAAGATGAGATATGTTAATTAATGCTGAAATGTGCAGCTAGCAAATATAGATTTAATGCCAATCAACATATGCAAAATGAATACCTCCCCATCGGATACACCCATCAATATTGAACTGGGTTAGCTTGCTTTGTTTAATGAACAAGATGGACTATCAAGTGAACCATCATAGTGAAATAGGATGGAGGAAATATTATCTCCAAAGTGACAAAGTATAAGAATGATTTTGTGTTGCAGTTTATTGAGCTCCTCAATAATCAAAACATTGGAACACAATTTCCAAAAGAAAGAATAGAGCTCTACCAAAACAAGATACACATCAGGAGGTAGTGTATTTTTTATTACCAACAAAAGTAACATTGCACAAGAACATGTGAGTCATGACTCATTAGCTTAGGAATCTTTCGAGTTTTCATATTGATACATTGTGAAATGTTGATTAAATGTCCATGAAGAACTCTTAATTTCTTCAATGTTATGAGGAATATTTCCTTGTTCAATTTTGTCATTGTGAATTTTACTACTTAAAATTTGTCATTCTCATCCTTCTTCTACTTTTCCCCTTCAAACTATCTTGTAACTACATGTGTTACGTCACTTACAACTCTCCCTACTCACATTATCTCCCTAATGCAGAATACAATCATTGGGCCAAGTATTGATTTTTTTGGTAGTGCAAACCCAATATGTTAATAATCTTTTTACTTCATATAACAAAGTGGGAATCTCCAAGTGGGGGCATGCATTTTCTAATAATTCCAGTAACATTGACTTCCCCTTATTAGCGATTCCACACAAGCACTTGATATGATACACTTTAATCAGAAAAGACAACTTGGAGTACTTTCCACAACCAGCATACAAAGGCTTATCTGCTTCATCCATGAGGTTAAAAAAATTTAAGCTTCATCATTCCTTAAGAACATAGTGTCTGAACCTTGTAATTCTTAAGTGAAGTCATCGTCATGAACACCACAAGCTTTACAAGTAGCATCATTAAGAAGATTGCCATAATCTATATGGACTACCGCTTTAAACTTGTTGGAACAGGTTTGTAAAGTCCTTATCTTATTTCCATATTTTTCAGAGTGCTTGCGCGTAGTTTGGTGATCACACACAGATAGCATATATATACTGATAATAAATACTTGATTACATTATAGGAATTCCCTACAGGGATTGTATATGATAATTACAAATAATCTAGGCACATAGGGCTACTAATGTGTCTAAACCGGTTACAATGAAATGCAGACATCTTCCCGTCGTCGTTCCACTACTGCATTCCTCTTATGCAATTCTCTTCTTTTCTTTCACCTATGTAAATGATTGGATGGGGAGGGTGAGATTCGGGAGAATCTTTGTAGCAAACAATTGCTAACAATGCATGTAAGATGGATGCTAGTGCAAGATATCCTTGCCTTACATAGGCTCATATTCAAATAATGACATTTATGAATACGCAATGTTTCATGCAACATATCTATAGCCACATTATACATAGAAACATAGCTTCATTCATTCATACATACTTCATATACTCAAGCAAAGCAATACTACAAATCAATACACATCAAATACATCAAGTTAAGTAACTTCACTACCTCATATCTTGGGTCCTCTTCTTGTACCTTTTCCCCACCATTGAAGTTGCTTCTTCTTTGTCACCTCATAGCCCTAGATAAATAATCACATTATTAGAGCCATAATTAATAAACCTTTAGTGTGGCTACACTAGCCCCAAGTGCTCAACTTAAGCCTTGGAGTTCAAAGAAATTATATTTGGCCCTTTCCTTCTAAAATTTGCACGATAGCCAAAAGCTGCCAATATTTTGACCAAATTTTGAAATTTCATAATTAAATCATGGAACTCCAATTTGGGTGGTTCAAATTCATACTTAAAGCTCTTTGAGTCAATTTTATAGAAAAAATTTTACTCAGAGCCAATTATAGCCTTAGAATTCTAGAATCACAACCAAAGCCACACTGGTCTGGGATTCTGTCCAGATTCATAGTCACAATTTGAAAAATCATATCTTTCAATCCACTAGTCTAAATGGCTTATATTACTTATCAAATTAATGCCCAGGATGTCTACTTTTATCTTCTTCTTATGCCTTATTGTGGCCCAATTTTGTGTGGTCACTATTTGGCCATTTAAAGTATACCAAATTTCACCATTTTATTCCTTGAATTTTGGTGACTGAAATTTGGGACGTTACATGGTTCACCCCTCAAACTGCGTTTTTCACTATGCATTTCCAAAAATGTGTAAGTTTATGGGAAAGGTTTAACAATTAAATGTTCCTATACAATGTCTCTTGTGTGCCACTTCTTACACCTATATTTAGGACACAAACATGCACTCTTACCATCACAGCTCGCATGAGTGGTAGCAAACTCCAAGAAAGTTTATAATCCTGCTAAATATTTAGGAGACCATAATGCCTCTTTATCCATAACCTATCCATAGATAGTATACATTTGGACACGCCAATACTAAGCAAACAAGATGAGAGAAGAGTGAACTTTGAGATTTCTAAATGTCATGTGCATGTGGAATTAAATTCAAATTATGCCAATTGTCAACATTTTGTAGTGGCTCCTAACCACTACATCAGCTTCTAGAAAGTATTCTCTAGACTTTGTAGCAGTTTCCAAACTACTATGAACTACATGGACACGGATATTGGCAGTATTTCAAAATTTCAAAATTTTAATTTGTAGTTGTTAGGAACCACTACACTATCCAAAATAATGACGCCTAAGACAAGAATTTGAATTTGACATTTGTAGCAGTTGCTAAACCACTACAAATTCTTATTTTATTCATACTATTTGAATTTTAATTTTAGGTCCTCCTTCATGTGTGGTAACTGAATCGATAGCACCATTGTCCTTGGAGTCAACCATTGGTTGATGTGTTACCCCAGCTATATCTGTAGGCAGTTGGACCATGAACCAAGGGACTATAGGACTTGTGGATATGAAACACCAAGGAACATCCTCTACTATGACATGGACATTGTAACGCCTTATTTTCATAATTAATCAGATTAGCTTATACATAATAAGTCTGTACCACTTTCATAAAATCATTTTAAATTCTTAATCTCAAGACAGGATTCAAACCTGGAGTTGAGTGGGCTTTTCAGAATAATTTTCAAAATCTTGCGGAAGTGACATTCAATGGTTCACAACTTTATTACTACTCATCGACTCTCACCTTTATTTAATTTAGTCAGAGTGATTCACTGCTCATTTCTCTGCTCATACTTAAATCATTCATTTGTGTATATATACAGACAATGTAGCCAAAGGGCTACCAAAGTGTCCAAACCCATTACAAGTATTGTAGACATATGCCCGTCTTCGATCCACCACTACATTCGTCTCATACATAATTCTTTTCTATTC
This sequence comes from Inga leiocalycina, assembly GCA_963242795.1. Lineage (NCBI taxonomy): Eukaryota > Viridiplantae > Streptophyta > Magnoliopsida > Fabales > Fabaceae > Inga > Inga leiocalycina. The sequence continues at coordinate 37,551,715 of OY725331.1, forward strand.
CCAACACACCTGTGTTCACCAGTCTAAATTGTTAGTAGGGGAAAGTGAGCTTTGAGAGAATCCCATTAGGAAATAGTTACCATAAAACATTCATGATAGATACTATGTGTATGACATGTTAGCTTCAATGTTTCATGCAACATAACTATGGTCAAGGTATAAATAGAAACAGAGCTTCATTATTCAAATATGCTATACACAATCATATAAAGTAATCACATACATTAATGCATAAGTAGGAATATCAACTACATGCAAATAGGGTAAGTTCGCTACCTCTTATCATTGAGTCCTCCACTTGTACCTTTTTCTCCAACCATTAAAGATGCTTCTTGGAAATTCTCCTTCTTGACTTCTCATAGCCCTAAATGCATAGTCGCATTATTAGAGTCGTGAAAATGAATGTCCAATGGGGCTACATGGGCCTTTCAAACATGTCTCTCATCTTTTGTCCAATACTTATGACAATTCAACACAACAACAAAAAATTTGTAGGCTTTAACCAATCTACTAGTTTTGTTGACCAAACTTTGGTAATTCATAATTAATTCCACAAAAATCTAAATGGGGTTGGTTCTAATGGCTAATTAAAGATATTTAAATCCTCTTTAAGGGACAAGTATCACAGAATATCACTTACATCCACATAATTCCAAGAAATTCGTCAAACCTCCCATGTTCTATGTTCCCTTCCAAAAACAGGGCTCAACTTTGAAAAATCATATCTTTTAATCTATTAGTCTGAAAATTATGATCCACCTATCAAATTAAAGTCCTACATCTCTACTTTAATTTTGCAAAATTTCATAATATCTAAACTATGTTTGACTAATGAAATTCATTACACAATCAAACTGCTTCCAGAGAAACAAATAAAGTAGCACCTCCCCTTAACTTCATAAATTTCTAGATTTACATACAATTATCCAAAGGTCATGAACACATGTATTCCTACACAATTTTCCCTTCTAAACACAATGGGAACATGAAATCAACCAAATTCCAGTCCAAACCCTCTGTGAATGTGCCTGGACGAAATTGATAAAATTTAGGGAAAATGTGATTTTCACTTTCCATTCAATTAAACATCTTCCTTGCACTTCTAATCACATGATTAACAACTTAAACAACCTTTAAACATGACTAATCAAGATTCGGGTATCACCTCTCCTTAGGGTTTGGTCATCCCAATCATCAAAATCAACCAACCAAAGCCATAAAACAACAATAACCACAACAAACAACCTTAAATCAACAAGATAACAAGGTTTAGTGTGTTTACCTTTGACTTCTCTTCTTTCTCTCTCTAAAACCATGGCTGCTTCTCTCTCTAAGTTCTTGATTTTACTTGCTACAAGTGTTATTCATGAAGATATAGAGCTTAGGAGTATTTTGCATGAACTAGAAGAATATATACCAAGTTTTCAACCTACTTACCTTAATCTTCACCTCTTATGCTCTCTCTTTCTCTTGCTTTTCAATTTCTCTTTAGCACCTCTCTTTCTCTCTCTCCTATTTAGTTATGCTTGAATGAAATATGACCAAGAAAATGAGATTATAAGCCTTTAAAAATATCCAACTCCACCTCCTTAAAATACTATATTTTATTATAAATCAACACGTGCCATATTCACTTGATGTCATCAGCTTTTACTTGGCCATAAAGGCTAAACCTAAAAGTGCCCCTTGAAGGCATCATGCAAGTCCACAAATTTCATTTTCTCTCTCCTTCCTCAAGTCATATGTATTATGTGTTCTTGAAGAGGAAAAAGTGGCTTCTTACTTTAACATATTTCCACTTCCTCACATATTGCTTTTAGCATGAGATTTTTTACCAAAGCTAACATCTTTTATTTGGTCATTGAATATTTCTCTTGACTATCCTTAAAGTGACCGAATATGGCCATTAAATGGATGAACAGAGCTTCTTGAAATATCAATATTTACCTCTTCAAATATTAGCTTTAGTTGCAATTGTTGACTAAGACATCTCTCTTCATAACTTTGTCAAATAGTCTCATATTTAATAGCCAATAGCCAATATGTATTCTCAAATATTTATTTCCCTTTGCTTCTTACTTTCTGGACGTTCAACACATCTGAATAAGGGAAATTATTGGCCTTTAATTTTCATTAACCAAATGACTATTTTGCCAATACATTTTTCTGATTTTCGCACCTTGCTGGAAATCTGGCAGAATTTTCTTCAAACTTTAAAAATTCATAACTATTTGTACAAATGTTCAATTGGTGTGATTCTAAAGGCCATATGACCCTTATTAAGTCTATTTTTAATGGAAAATATAGCCTTTAGCCAACTAGAAGCTCACAATTTCAATAACTATTGTTTATGAACGCTGCCACTGAACATCGTTAGTATCACTAGGCTAACTTCAAAAATACATAACTCTTGATGTACAGCTCCAAATGACTTATATACCTATCAAATTAAAGCTTGCTAAGTCTACTTTCATACAGGAAAATATCATAGGCTTTTAACATCATTTTCCTACTCAAAAATATTGACAACTAGATTGCTACACAAGAAAAATGCACTGGCAGGAAATCCTCATTCCCAGGACTCTTGCTAAACCAAGGCTTAGCAATATACTTGATTCAGGCTTAGTCTCAAGCCTCTAATCCCAAAATTTAGGATATTACATACATCATGGTGTTTGTGATTTCTAGCCATTGGACCATTTAATAATCAAATGCGTTGACTTGCCTTTGCATCCTATTATTCACTGTAGTCTCGACCCTAGCCTCTTCCCTGGTAACCTCCTTGTGGAGATCCTCAATAGATGTCCCACCCGAGAGGTTCCTTCGTTAGATATGCCGCTCCTTCTATACACTATGTGAGGCATAGCACCAAAACCCAGACCCTACAGCAACCTAGGCGGAGTTTTGAAATGCACTAGTTTAAGTAAACTCGTGAGAGGGATGAAAACTCAGATCGTCAACTAGTAAGAGTTTACCTCCATTAATAAATAGCTATTAAAAAGACATAATTTATAATTAAAATATAAAAAATAATAGTAATTTAATTTAAATTATATTTCAAGTCCACATTTTTGAAATTAAATCCAACCTTCATAGTTTATGTATACCCCGACTTTTGAGACTTGAGCTTAGAGAATAAGCCTAAGATTAGTGGATTGCCAAGCCTAAGTTTAGAAAGATCTCAAATTGTGATTAAGGGTTAATGACTCCAAAAGAGGATGTGGTTAGTGATAAATAACCCTTTTGGAGAATATGATGTGATTTAGCACTCGAATGTGATTCGTGTGTGTTGTAAGCAGCGCCAAAACCCTGTATTTGAGTTCAGTTGTGGATTAACATCCAAATTGACTTAGAATAGAGGGAAGAATTGAATGGGGTATTGTGTTGTAAATGGTGTCATAGTGTGTTTTGATGTCATTGAAATTGGTTTGCAACTTTGGAATGGAAAAGTTGCAATGTTAGGTTTTGAAATGGGAATTGTGTTGACATGTTGAGATTGTTGTGAAAACATGTCAATGTGATGTGAATTTGATTGATTTGGTGTTTCCAAAGGATTCCTTGTGAAAATTTATGTGGGAATGATGTTTGGTATGAAAATGGGACTATTGGAAGCAAAGATGTAAAATCTGAAATTCTGTCTAGTAAAACTCTATCCTGGGCAATCCGTTTGTGTGAACGTTTTCAATGAACAAATGGTGTCTAAAAATTTTGAAAATTTTCAGTCTTAGATTTCACATCCCAAGCTTCAATAACTACATGATGCAAATGGATTTGATGTGTACACAGATTTCCTAAAATATCTGAGAAAAGTCCTGCTACCCTTTTTCTTCTTTCCTCTATTTTTATCCTGATCAGACTTATATCTAATTCCAGATTTATCAAAGGAAATTCTTCGAGAATTTAGAATAAATTTAAGAGTTTCACTTCCTTTAGTAAATCTTTCAACAGTTTTTGTTAAATCACTTATTTTCTTGTCATTTTCTCCACACAATGTACATGATGATATGATAGTACTTTCTAACTCTTTTATTTTCTTCTTATGACTAACCATTTCTTTACCTACCTTGATGAATATTGTATGCAATGCATTATATTCAGATAATAACTCATCATAAGTAGGTTCAGATTCACTTACCTTGAAGTTCGATTCTTCTTCCTTGGCCACCAAGCTTAGATTTGCTTCATCTGATGAGCTATCAGCTCATATGGATATATGTATGCTTTCTTTTCCTACTTCTTGTAGTCGTTGTTTTTGAAGCATTCAAATTTGATATGTCCAGGCTTTCCATATTCATGGCATACTCACTACTACAAAAAAATGCTTTTAGCGTCCCTTTATTGGGTCTTTTAACATATGAAAATAAGGGGACTTCTATCTAAGGGACGTAGAAAAAAATGTGAATAATGTCCGTAAAACAGGGGACATAAATAGGCTAGACTTTAGACGTCCCAGTTTGGAGTGGGGACGTCTAAAGTGTGACCTTTAGACGTCCTTACTCCAAACTGGGGACGTCTAAAGGTTGTCCCCCCCAAGTTTATACGTCCCCAATTTAATGTTGGGATGTCTAAACTAACATGTAAATTGGTATTACGTCTCTTTTTATTTTAAGGACGTTAAAAGTTTTTTTTAAATGACCATTTTATATATATATAAAACTTTCTGGAACATTTAAACTACAGATTGGATGGAAATAACAATCTTCTATATGCCTCTGTTATGTAATAAAAACAATCTATATGTACAATATAGATTAGAGAAGACATAGCTTCCATTACAAACTCTTTTGCCTCTGTTATGCGGAAGATGGAAACAATGACCAGGAATTTAGAAGAGGTGAAGTTAAAAAGCACAAATTTGTCTAGCTATGTTACACAGCTAGTAGATAGCAAGAGTAGCACACAAGCTCATATTGGAGGAGTTATACCTTAAAACACAGTGATCAACCCCAAGGCTCTACATGTAATAGCTTTAGGGAGTAGCAAAATGCTTGAACTGGAAAAAATTGCACAAAAAGAAAGAAGGGACATGTCTATACTAGAAGAGTAAGAAGATAAGGATGTGGAAAAAATTCAAGTAGATGGACCATAATTACAGAATAAGAAAAAAGTGTATCCTACACAAACTACTAATTAATTAACTATTAACTAACAAACTACACAACAATCTATATCTAACAACAATAACTCTAATTATATGTTCAATATATAGAACCACCACAAAAAGTATGTCCCACACAAACTACTAATATAAATAAAAACTTAACTCTGTTATACGTTGAAGAAGATGTCAAGCCAAAAAGTCTTTGATCAAATTTATGTCTTCATATAAGTAGGCATCTTCATTGTCAAAAATCTGCAAATTAGAAAATAAGCTTAAATAAAATAATGAATTAAGTGAAAGAATTAATTTGCCATTGAATTACAACACCAAAAATATTATCCTATGAGAATGAAGAAGCGATTACTTGTTCAAAATCTGTCATAATGCCACTCTGAATGATGTTATATATATAAAGTAAGACATAGTATCCATATTCCCAGCTGACAGGCTGTTGAAGGCACTATAAATCAAAAGCAAATGGTTAAAATCAATAAAGGCTTATCTTAAACGACCGTCAATCAAAAGAACCTGATTTGAAATTACGTACCTTTAGAAACAACTATTTTGAGTCTTTGCCACATTTACAATCACGTGGCCCGCCAAGCATTTGATATGTCTGGCATGCCTTATCATTAAAACACAAATCAACAGAAATTAGAATAATTCATTTAAGTCAAGAATCAAGAAGCAATGAAATACAAAAAAATAACTTACATGTTGAAGACATTTTTTGTTTCTTTGTTTGGCCTTTTATGCAAGGAATCAAACAAGTAAACTACGTGGGACTGAGGACAAAGAACACAAAAACTCCAGTGGTAACTATAACAACATATACATATTAAAATGAAGTTAGATGGCAAGACAATTATTTATTAAAAATCTCAAATAGACAAAATTAAAATGTGTACCCTTGAACAATCGGTGCTAGATAATAACGATAGTTGTTCTCTGCCGTTGTGAAGCTCGCATAGTGAGTCCTTGCTTGCACTGTATTCCTATCCCTTATTGTATTTGCAGGACACAAGAATCCATATAAATCATGTCTTTGCATGTCGGTGCATATACAACGGCAGGAGCTATAATAGAATTCAAATGATGAATGTATTAGCTAGTGAGTATATGAAACAAAAAAAAACCCACTTCACTAAATGAAGGAAAAAATAGGAAATAAAAAACTTACAAGATTCCAAATTTGACCCATCCTACATCTATCTCCTCCAACTTCATGAATTGTTTAAGGTCTTCTTTATCAATTGTGATGAGATACTCTAATTTTTGGCCCGCAATCCCTAAAGGCATATGCAAATCAATATGGAAAATGCCTTTATAGATCTGCTGCAGTCGTGCTAAGAAGGGCCATTTTCCTGCTTCCTGCTCATTCTTTTAGAACATAAAAAGCATATTGTTAGTAGGATGCCAATAGATCTCAACTAAAAGTGAGGTAGTTCTTACCATTGGAGGTGTTACCAAAAAGTTAGGTTTTTCTCGTGATGACATAAATAACCTCCAGTCTTCAGGAGACAAATACGAATACTTCTGATATGGATCCTGACCCCTCAGGTCCCTTCAAATCCACTTTCTGGTAAGATTGTTCATGAAATCTTTCCATCGTAGATGAACCTCCCTCATCTACTCCTTGTACATCTCCGTAGTGTCAGGGACATCAAAGGTTTGCTCTAACGTAAAAACATAAGTTAATTATATTTGAAAGCATCACATACTTGCATCTCATACAAAGCCAAGGAGGCAAGTTGTAATTATAAGGAGTACCAGCCACACACTGTGTGTGCTATTGAGAGTTCCATACAAATTGATGCTATTTGTACAAAGCCCAAGCCAAAGTTTTCACAGCTCGGTGCCAAATTCAGGAACATTTCATCTATTTTCTTCCACTGTGTAGAGTCAGTCAGGTACCGAAGATATTTTTTGTTAGATATTCTATCATCCGAATGCCATCTCAACTTCTTCACTGTTTTGCAGTCCCAAACAAATGCTTAAGCGCGGTATTATTGGAAGATACCGTAAAATCTTTAAAGGTTTCCTTTTAGTTATCCCATCGCTATAACCACTATCTTTCTTCACTTTATATCTTCTAGTTTGACACTTAGGGCACTCACTCAAACCTTTATACTCCTTTCTGTATAGTACGCAGTCATTAGGGCAAGCATGTATCTTTTTATACTCCATACCCATCATAGATAGGATTTTCTTGGCCTCATACATACGATTTGGAAGTACATTATCATCTGGAAACATATCACACAATAGTTCAAGCTGTAATGTGTAACTACTACGGTCCACCCACAAGTTACTTTTAAGTTAAGAAAATGTAATGTTCCTATCAGCAGTGTGTACTTACTCTCAGGGTACAACAGTGTCTCTGCATCACTTCATAGGATGTCATATTCATGTGACTTCACAAAGGATTCTACCTCAACATCGTGAATCATTCTCTCCATTCTATCTTCATCTATGACATCCATAGCTTCCTTCTTGTGTGACGAACAATCAGTTACTTCCTCACCATGCCATATCCACCTTATGTATCAAAGATTTATTCCATCACAAAGTAGGTGATCCCTTATAACTTCAACATCCCATCCTTTCTCATTTAAACAATTGACACAAGGAAAAAGATACATCCCATTTTTGCCTGGAGTGTTCCTTCTAGTATATTCAATAAACTCTTCAACCCCATTCTCAAATTCTTCACTTGTTCTCAAAGCATTCATCCAACTATGATCAATTTTATTACCACCTACGCTATTCCTATTAACACTCAAGTTTAAAATAATTGTCAACATTGGGAATTGCCTTTTTTTATTTTGTTTTTCAAAATTTTGGCATCATTTTCCCTTAAAAGTGAGACATCCCAAAATCAAAATAACAAACCCTCTCAGCTTAATTTAAACGAAACTAAACTAATTAAGGCAGTTCATATTCAAGACAATGGCATATTAAATACATGCTTTTTGTCATATTAAATACATGCTTTTCATTTGAAACCAAAAAGAAACAATGAAACAATAATAATTAAACAGATAAAAAATTCAAACTAAATTCCCCTTGGGATGCAACGAATCTTTATAGAGAATACCCAGAGTTCAGAAAACACAAACAGTTATAAGCCTATAACAGTCCAGACTCCAAACTATAAATTTCATTTACCATACTGGTTGCTTGGTTGACCTAAAATTGAGAAAAGGAATATATCCTATTCTGAAAAACATTTCTATACTGACAGTGTCATTCCCAATTCGGAGTTGTTCAGCCATAACATATTGTCAAATTTCAATTTCCTCACTTTTTATATACGCTTTTTTTTTGTTTACATTATTTGCCCTCTTAAAAATCAAACGGGTGTTGCAATTTTCTCTACATTTTACTTAATATAATTCCAATTAACAAACTAAAATCAAACGGGTGTTGCAATTACATTTTCTCTATAGTTTTCTCTACAGTTTACTTAATAATTTAAAATAAAATCATATAAAATGTCATTTCTAATGTAATATTTAAGATATAAAATTAAGATTATAGTGAATTAACCATAACCAGTTCAACCATGGTTCGATATATGGTATGGACATTAATCCTTGAACTAATGTCTCAACGATTTAACGACCAATTTGAAAACAAATCCTTGAACTAATGTTTCAATTTTTTCCTATATTCGTAAAACTCAAAGCAAGTTGGAAACAAGAAAGGAGAAATATTTTATTAAATTGAGCAAGTAGAGACACATATTAGAGAAGCAGTGATACAAGTACTTATATGAATAATACAAATATTAATATGCATATTCATTGAACCCTTTAAAACCTAAATTGAGGAATTGAAGTCTATTTTGAGAGCTGTTTCGGATTTACTATTGATCATACTGCCTCTTACTAGTTAAGGCAAATCAATTATTGTATACCTGTGTGGGATTTGTGTGTGTGTCCCTTTTTTTTATTGTGGGGGAGGGGGGAGTGTTCAAAGTTATCTTTACAACTGATCCAATCCAACTATTAAATTCATTATCATTTTATTCAGGAAGTATCAAGTATGGAAGTTCTCAGTGCTATTGTTGGAAAAATAGCAGAGTTTACTGTGATACCCATTGAAAGGCAAGTGGAATATGTAATATCTTATAAAGAAAATATGAAGAAGCTAAATGAAAATTTTAAGGAGTTGGAGAAAAGAAAAGTTTGCATCGAGCATGAAATTGAAGCAAAAAGAAGGAATGGAAGAGGGATTGAAGCTGATGTAGTAAAATGGCAAAAGGATTTTGAAAAGAACTTGAAAAAAGTAGAGAAACTTCATAAAGATAAACCATGCTAGTTTAGGAAACCCATAAATGCACATGATTCTAAGAATGCAAATACAGTAAATATCGAAGACTCGGCGGAGGTGCAGTGACATGATGAACTTGCATCAACGAAAAGTGGAAGACAGGGAAAACTCATAGGAAGGGGAAAAGAGGGAAGACGAATGCAGGGGAAGGTAAAGCTGTAGCTCAGCAGGGAAAACTCACGAGAATGGGTAAAGAGGGAAGACGAATGCAAGGGATGGTAAAACTGTAGCTCAATAGCTATATGATGTGATGGGAGACAGTGTTTTATACATCCCCAGTCAAAATAGGGATGTCTAAAGCTCACTTTAGGCGTCCCCAACTTTTCTGGGGACACCTAAAGTGCATATTTAAGCGTCCCCAAAGACGTTGGAGACGCCTAAAGTTGTGGAAATTTTTTTTACTTTAAATTCAACCTACACCAAAGCCTGGCACCAAATATTAAACTTTGGGCGTCCCTAACTTAAAAAGGGACGTCCTTTAGGGTAGTAGAATGTATAGTTTGTAGTAGTGACTATCTGTTGCTCCTTGTTTTCTTTCTTGCTTGGTCCACCTTGGTAATTCTTGAAGTTCTTTAGGCCTCTTCTATAGAAATTTTTTAATTTCCTCACAATCATTCCCATATCATCATCATCTGGGACATTTTCATTTTCCAAAGAATCATCTTCCTTGATGGCTTTGAGAACGACTCCTCTTTTCTTTTTATCATCGAACTCTTCTAGTTCTTCTTGAACTTTAACTTTCCTTCATACTCAAAAAGGCTACTGAAGAGTGCAGCTACGGATCTCATTAACTCTCCTTTGGCTTCGTCGATAGCTGTCACCTTTACTTCCTATACTTTCTTAAGAATGTTAAGGATCTTTCTTACCTAGGAATTTTGAACAAATGATTTCCTAAGTACCGATAGTTGATTTACAAGATAAGTATATTTGAGTTCAAATTCTGAGACTCTTCCTCTAGATTTCATCTGAAACAGATGATACTCTATAATTAGAGTATTGACTCTATTTTTTTTATTCCAGGTGTACTTCCTGAGCGATCTCAAGGGCATCCCACATCTCTTTGGCTATTAATAGTGTGCAGATTCAAAAATATTCTTTTTGACTGAAGGCACTTTGTACCATTAAAATAGCTTTACTGTTTAATGTTACTAACCTCTTATCATTTACATCAAACTCCTTTGTGCTCTTTTGAATGACTCTATGTTCGATTTTCTTTTTTGGAACATAGTCACGGTCTTGTATCACATTCCGTAGATCGTATTTGTTAGCCATCTCAAACACCCTGAACTTAGCTTTCCAGAATGAAAAATGTTCTCCAGCAAAACCATAAGGTCTAGTGATAGAAGCTCCATCTGGAAGGATGTTCTTACCCATTGTTGCCATTTACCAGATCCTTTTCAAGTTGTTAGGCTCTTCAGAGAAGACCTTGCTCTTATATGAAATAAAAGAGGAAAGATTCACCCAAGAGGGGGGTGAATTGGGTGATGTGATAAATTTTTAGGTTGATACGGGGATTTGAAAATAACTTTAGATAGAGTTGAGTTGAGAAGATTAGCATACAGAGAGTTATATTGGTTTTGAACAAAACCTAGGCCTACGTCCAGTCCTCAGAGATCAAGACCTACTGAGATTTTCACTTTTCTTTCAAGATTCAATGGGCTCTCGAAATGTTGCAAGACAATAATCGTCACCTACAAAATTAGATTTACAAAGGTAATATCTTTTGCTCAAAATTAAAGAATAATGGGAATGGTAAATATTAACTAAAAATATAGCAATTTAACCACTACAATTCCCAAATTATTCTTTCACTAAAATCTCATATTAACACTTGATTATGCCCAAAATATTTAATTAAGTCCCATAAAAGCCTAAGATTAATTAATAAAAATATATAAATATTGAGCTCTATCAATTCCCCCACACTCAAGCTTTTGCACTCCTGAGCAAAACATTAAATTTAACACTAGGCAAAGAGGGATGAATGTTGAAAGAATAGGCAAGATCAAACTTCAAGAATCACACTTAGCCAAATAACAAGGTATCCTCCAATCCAAATTCAATTAACATACCGAAAATAAAAGTAGTTAAAGCATTGCAAGGTTTAATTACAATGAGCTTAATTGGAAACTTTAACTAGGATAAGTGTTTGCACTCTTCTGTCATATAAGGTAATTTTTCACTCACATCCACTTTGACCATATTCTACCATAAGCTTGTAGTATTTCTAGGCTCTCCACTACTTGCAACAATGGCATAAATAAATCTAAAGGACTTTGTAGGGTTGTAATGTTGAATAGGCTAAATGATGGAAAATGTAACAAATATTATGCTTGCACCAAATAATTTGCTAGATCACTTAGCACTATAGAACCAAACTTAATTCACATATTTTACCATTGTGACTTTATTTCTTTCTTTGAATTTTTTTTTGTATTCACACTTTTTCTCTTCTTTTCTATTTTCTTTCTTTTGACTATTCACATGGCATTTTTTTCTTTTTCTTTTCTAATATATAATAGTACTCTCTCTCTCTCTCTCTATTTTTTTTTCAATAGTGCTAGGAAGAACTTGATAAAGGATACAAACATAGCATTTGTATAATGAAAGAGAAATGAAAGTGAAAGGCTTAAAGGGGTAAACAAAGGTGAATGCAGAATGGTTTGTGTTTAGGTTAGAAGGTTTAGAAATGAATGCCAATTTCATCTCTATCCATACTATTGCAAAATGTAGCCTCAATCAAGAAACAAAACAAGTTCTAGAGTGCAATAATCTAAGTGGATAAATCACACAATGAATTGAACAATTAGGCCCAAAATACATTTTAGCTAGGCTTTTTGTTCCCTAACAAACTCATCAAAATTAAACCATGCATCATCAAAACACTTGAATTTTATGGCAATTCACTAATTTGAAGGAAGTTTCAACCATGAATCCAACTAAGAGTATTTGAGATACTTGATCATGACTAAAGGCTTCAAAAATCTTAGTGAATTGGACTAAAAACAATAGAGGACACAAGTAGGAGACAAAGGCATATGATATCACAGTGAAATCCATCATAAGAATAAACACACTCCCCCACACTCAATCCTTACATTGCCCTCAATGTAATGCACAAAATAAAGAACCTAGTCTCACTTATCTCTTGAGTGAAGTAAATGTTATGAAGTCCAATTCAAGATTGAAGCACAACACATCATCGTCACAAGGAGAGAGAGAAGACAAGACATAAGTGGAAATAGTTCTTGGAAATTAGGCATAAGGATATAGAGAAAATGATAGTGTAGGACAAGGTTAATCACAAGAGTATGATTCAAAATAGAGTTTTTTCAATTGCAAAATGCAAAACAAATAGATGACCTTTTACTACTGATAAGTCCCTCACCGACACTTGTTCAATTACATATATCATTAAATAAAATAAGGAAAAAAGTAAGGAAAGAGACTACCGTGTGTATTATGGTGGTTGATGACTAGCATGGTAATGCTTCAACAAGTGACAATTCATTTGAAACTATGCACCACTTTTAAGATCTTCGAGCTCTTTTAACCCAAAGCTATTTGCCTTGACAACTTTGTATGGACCTTGCTATTTGGTTTTAAGCTTCCCTTTTTTAAGCTTGAATCTCGCCTTAAACATAAGTACTTGCTTTCCTTTATGAAACTGCTTCCATAAGATGCCTTGATCATGAATCAATTGGGATTTTTCCTTGTAGATACCGGAAATTTCATCTACATCCAACCACAACTCTTCAAGCTCTTGTATCTCAAGCATCCTATCCTCAGCTAACCTTGAAGATCCATATTACAAGTCTTCACAGCCCAGTAAGATCTATGTTCTAGCTCAACAGGTAGATAGCAGCCCTTACCAAAGACAAGCCAAAAAGGAGACATGCCAATGGGAGTTTTAAAAGCTATACGATAGGCCCAAAGAGAATCATCTAACCAGAGACTCCAATCTTTCCTACTTGGCTTGACAATTCTCTCTAAGATATACTTAATTTCCCTATTAGACACCTCAGCATGCCAATTTGTCTGTACATGGTATGGGGTATAAGTCTCATGAAGAACACCATATTTGGATAGCAAGTTGTCCATCAATTTATTGCAAAAATGTGAGCCACGATCACTCACAATTGCTCTTGGCACACCAAACCTACAAAAGATATGAGTACGTAGGAATTTAAAAATTGTAGAGGCATTATCCTTCCTTATAGGAATGGCCTCAATCCACCTTGAAAGGTAATTAATAGCCAACAAAATGTACAAATATCCATAAGATGCAGGAAATGGACCCATAAAATCAATGCCCAAAATATAAAAAACTTGACAAAACAACATAGGTTGTTGTGGCATTTCTTGCTTTCTAGATAAACCCCCAAAATACTGGCATACATCACAAATTTTACAAAAAGCATAACAATCCTTAAATAGGCTAGGCCAATATAAACCATAATTTAAGATTTTCCTAGCAGTTCTCTTTGCCCCGAAGTGACGACCACACAACAAAGAATGACAAGAGGTTATAATAGAAGAAATTTCATCATCCGGCACATATTTCCTAATGACTTGGTCACTACAATGCCACCACAAGTAAGGAGGATCCCACAAATAGTATTAAGCTTCATGTTTCAGCTTCTATTTCTAAAAATGAGACAAAAAATCAGGTAAGACTCTAGCAGCAAGATAATTCACAATATGAGCAACCTATGGGTCATGAAATGTGATAGCAAGGAGATGGGCATCAGGAAAACCATCACAAGAAACTTCAGCATCAACTACTCCCTTTGTAGCAAGGGGCAAGCAGCTCAGTTGATCAGCAACAAGATTTTTTGCACCTGCCTTGTCCCTAAACTCTGTGTTAAATTCTTGAAGTAGTAGCATCCACCTTAGCAACCGAGGCTTAGTATGAGTCTTCCAAGATAAGAACTTGATAGCAGAATGATCATAATAGATAATTACTTTAGAATTCACTAGATAAGACCTAAACTTCTCAAGTGCAAAAACAATGGAAAAGAGCTCTTTCTCAGTAGTAGTGCAATTTATTTGAGCCTTATCCAATGTTTTAGAAGCATAAGCAATAACACAAGAGGTCTTACCATTTTTCTGACCTAGAATTGCACCAATAACACTATTGTAAGCATCACAACAAAGCTCAAAATCAAGATCTTAATTAGGAGCAATAAGTATAGGTGGAGAAATAAGTCTAGACTTAATTTCATCAAAAGCCAATTTGCATGTATCATCAAAGATGAAATCCATATCTTTTTGGAGAAACTTAGATAGGGGACAAGCTATTTTACTAAAATCCTTAATGAATCTTCTATAAAATCCAGCATGCCCCAATAAAGATGTAAGTTCTCTTAAGTTAGAGGAATAAGGAAGAGATGAAATTACTTCAATTTTAGATTTGTCAACTTCTATACCCCTCTTACTTATCAAGTGGCCTAAGACTATTCCTTGAACTGCTATGAAGTGGCATTTCTCAAAATTTAGCACAAGGTTCTTTTACACACACTTTTCTAATGCTATCTCCAAATTCAGCAGACATTATTTAATAGAATTCCAATATATAGAAAAATCATTCATAAATACCTCAATACCTTGTTCAAGTAAGTGACTAAAGATGGAGATCATGCATCTTTGAAATGTCCCAGGAGCATTGCATAACTCAAAGGCATTCTTCGGTATGCAAACGTCCCAAATGGACAAGTAAATGTTGTCTTTTCCTAATCCTCTGGTGTAATAGGAATCTGAAAATAACCAAAAAAACCATCAAGGAAACAATAATGTGATTTACATGCCAATCTTTCTAATATATAATCTATAATGGGGAGGGGAAAGTGGTCCTTTCTAGTTGCTTCATTCAACTTTCTAAAGTCTATACAAACTCTCCAAGAGTTTTGGACTTTTCTTGGAATGAGTTCATTTTTCTCATTTAGTACAACTGTTATTCCACTCTTTTTTGGAACAACTTGGACCAGACTGACCCACTCACTATCTGAAATAGATATATGATCCCTGCACTTAAGAGTTTGGTGACCTCCTTCTTAACTACATCTAAGATGAGAGGGTTGAGTCTACATTGGGGCTATCTTACAGGTTTAGAACCCTCATTCATAAATATTTTGTGGGTGCATACAGTTGGGTTAATACCTAGAATATCACCTAATGTCCACACTATTGCCCTCTTGTGTTTCTTAAACAGATGGAGTAAACTCAACTCCTTATATGTACTTAAGGAACTAGAGATAATGACAGGTAATTGATCATGTTCAGCAAGAAAAGCATACTTCAATTAGGGGGAAGGGGTTTTAAATCATGTTTGGGGGGTTGCACAATTGAAGGTAAAAGTTCTTTCAACTCAAGTACACCAAGAAACTTCCCTTTCTTATGAGAATCCGCAATAATTATTGGATTGAAGGTATGTCCCCCTTATTCATGCACAAAATAACCTTGACTACCACCTACATCATCCAGAGAGTTAAATATATAAGAGATAGCCTCATGAAATGGTTTGCAACAATTTAGTAATTGATTAGAACTGAGTTTCTCCCCTGTTACAGTCTTAACATGCGGTTGACCATTATGTCTAGAATTTTCAGCAAAGAAATTTATGGCTTTTAACCTGCTAAGTTCATCACCAAAAGGAGAATGTAAGTATTTCAATTATTGAAAAGAAGTGAGGTTACCCATACAATCTCCCTTAAGGTTAGGAGAATTATGAAACTTGTAAGATAGAGGAATTTGAAGCTTAAACCTATTAACTACAGTTATGCCATCAGTAGCACATTGATTTCTTTCCTCATGTTCAACAATGACTCCATTTGTGTCCATAGGAGCAGATTCATTACTAATGGATGTTGCTTCACTTCCAAAAGTGGAATCCACTTCACTAACATTCTCAAATTCTATAAAGCTACACAATAATTCCCAACACCATGATAACTATCAAATGAAGATATGTACTACCAATGTTAGAAAAATAAAAAATAAAAGGATTGGAAGTGGAAAGTGAGCTATCAATTGACATGCAATCAATACTATGTCCAATGAGGAGTGAATATTTAATATTAAGGTTTCTTAAGATTGTGGAACCTTAAGTTGGGAATTGGATTACGTCGTGTAAGGAGGAGCGAATGTCGAGTGAGGGAATTTACTATGTGTTGAGATTCCAAGAACCTATTGAATCTTGGAAGATATAGTGAAAATCTTAGAAGAACTCTGAGGACTGGATGTAGGTCAAAGTGGTTGTGCCCTAACTAGTATAACTCCCGGCACATACTTCAATGATATTTCTCCTTACTCTTAACTATGTTTTAAATTCTGTCAATTTCTATTTGTAGTTCAAATATTTTGTGATCACCTAATTAAAATATTCTAGGGTAAAACTCTTGCACTAACAATCTGGACATGCACAGTTCCAAAATTCCCATTTTACCCTTATTGCCATAGAAAACATTCCAGATTCAAGCCTAACTTCAAAAATTCATATATCAGAATCTACAAATCCAAACAACAAATAGTATGTATCAAATTAAAGCTTATAATGTATACTTTAAATCTAGAAATTTTTGCGCCGATTGGACAATATTTGATCACTCAAAAACACATCACAATTAGACTGCCTCTAGAAAACATAATCTGGCAGCACTTTACCAATATTCAAACTTTTGGTTTTTCATTCCCATTCATTCTGGATTATAACCAGAGGCTACTCCCACACCATTTTTTATGTAGAATCCATTGGTGACATCAAAAATACCAAAATCACACTCCTTCCCTAGTTTATGGTTCTAGCTAAACCATAGACCCAAATAACAATAACCCAGTTTGCATTTTGACTACTATACTAGTCTAACACCATCATTAATCATCATATATCCTCTTATACATGATTAAAACAACAAGAAGCCCAAAAATCCCTCTTGTATGAAACCTTAGGGTGCCTGAAGAAATTCATAAAACTTGCCAAAACCTCAAAATAGCTAGTTCAAAGCGAAGCATAGCTTACCTTTTTATGATCCTACAATCGGTTCGGAATTCCAGTAGTACTCCGATTAACTAAATGGTATACAACACCTCTAATAAAAATACTAAGACCATAGAATGAAATCTCTCAATGAGTATAACAACTTTGCTGAAGGGCCTACTTGTTAATAACAGCGATTCAGGGTCGAAATTGGCTCTAGAGCTCTTTGAACTTTCACTATTCACTCTCCTTCTCTCCTCTTCCTATTTCTCTTGAATTTCTTTCAAATTTTCTCTTCTCTTTCCTAAGTTGGCTGAATTGGTTAAAAAGAGGGAGAGAAGAGCTTGATTTATGTCATATGTCCCTTTAATCCATTGGTTCTATAATGTGAAAGTGTCTTGTGATTAACTCTTAAGATGACATGTGTCCACTTTACATTATCTTTTCTGTCTCTTTACTTTCTCCGATGAGTCACTTTTTTTAAGGGGATGAGAGGCCTAATAAATTCCCCAGACTCCAGGGTTCTGTGTTCAAGAAGTTAACTACATGACTGGGCCGAAGATCGACAGATTCCTGGGACTCAGAGGCTAGATGGTATGTTTCCAGAGTACTACCTCAAAAGGTAAAAAGCAAGTGTCCTCATGAGGGACACTTGTCACCTTCCTATCAAGCCAACACAAAAGTCAAGTGGTACTTTGTCATGATGAGAAGACATTTGTCATTCTTTTATTGAGTCACCATAAAATTTGTATCATGATTGCTTACTTTATTAAAGCTACTTTAATAAAGCTACTTTATCAGTGTTCCCACAGGACTATGCTCCATTTTACTTAGGACTGAGGCATGCATATTGAGGCCTACCACATGGCGTCATGTGTTTATGTGTCAGTAAATTTTACCTGACCGACTACACGCTTAGCATACCAGTTTCTAAATGTCGGTATGCCATATGTGGGGCCTATATGGCACCACATGTACTTGTGCATGCCTTTAAAATGGTGCCTAAGTATATTCCAGTACACATACATCGGTATATTCTACCCAATGACTTTTATATACTGGGCGCTCATACTATCCAGAGAGTCACTCTCAACCTAGAGGATTGAGTCTTATAGTCCTTGAGAGTCACTCAACCTCTCATCATTCTTGGGACTCTTGTCAAACTAGGCTTACTGATCTACCTGTTACAAGATTTTCCTCAAATTCCTATGTGGAAAAGTCAGGATATTGCACTTTTTCCCAACATGAAGCTATATGCTTCTATGAAACATCTATTGGGATTCGTACGCAAAGCGGAAAATTAAAATTTAAACAAATTTTCAATCTCAACTGCGGAGCTATCAACGATGTTTAAATCATATAGTAGAGAAACATAACTTTCTTATGTGTTTAGTCTTTCTTTTCAATTTCAAGGACTAATAACTCGGATCAGCTCCCTCTACCAGTATCCATACAAATAGGAATCCAGCACGGACAGCATGCTATTGCCACCAATTATGTCCAATTAATACTTAATTTTATTTTGATAAGCAAATTAAATAAATATTGTTTAATTAAATATGTCCAATAGTTTTAATTTAACCTATTTAAATCTGAATCAAGAGCCAATGGAAATAGATTTAATTTATCTTTATAAATTAAACCTGAGATATTATATCTTTGTCGTGTTAGTTATTAAATTTAATTTATTAGATAAAACTAAATTTAAAACTAACACAATATAATAATATTACATATATATATATGTATTTCAAAAATACATATATGTATATATAATATTATTAATTTTCTTTTTGAATATATATTCGTCCACCCTAGATTAACCATTACATTCATGAAATATAGACATATATTAGATTCAATGAATCTGGACATTATAGTTCGTGTTGGACTATTTTTATGTGCGATTTTGTAGGCCCATATGAAGCTGGCAGTGGGCGAATGACTATACTAACCTATAAGTCGTAAGCGACCTCTAGCAAGAAAATATGACTATCTAATTCATATGAGGATCGATAAACTGATACAACCTATCATATAACTATATCACATCTCTTTTGTCACGCAATTTTTGATAAAGGATGAGGTACTGAGAATGTCATCCTGCTATTCTTAACCATTACTTTCTCGATCCCTGAGTAGTTTGACTATATAAATGGAAACTCCTTTCCATCATAGTATGGCCATACATTGTTAAACTCACTTATCGAGGGGCCTAATAATATATCTCTACTAATATAAAGGATAAATTCCATCTTGACCATTCACATTCCTCTACATGAAAACCACCAAGTTCGAACATAGCCTTTATCATCACCCGGTGAAAAGTGACTTTTGAATCCTGCATACTAAACCTATGTAGTATCTTGTCTATGTATGTGACCTGACTTAGGCTTATTAGTCTCTTGGATCTATCTCTATATATCCTAATCCCCAACATGTAGGTGGCTTTACTTAAGTCTTTCATTGAGAAGGACTTTTCTAGCCAAGACTTGACACTCTACAAGGTAGGGATGTCATTCTCAATAAGTAGGATGTCATCTATATAAAGTACTACAAATACAACTGTGCTCCCACTAACCTTCTTGTAAACATAAGGTTTATCAATATTTTGAATGAATCCAAACTCTTTGACTACTTCATTAAAATGATGATTCCAGCTTCGAGATGCTTGCTTCAATCCATAAATGGATCTTTGAAGCTTATAAACTTTATCAGAGTCCTCTAAATGCACAAAGCCTTTAAGTTATGTCATTACACATCCTTAAGCAGTTTTCCATTAAGGAAGACTGTTTTTATGTCCATCTGCCGTATTTTATAATCATAAGATGCTACAATAATAAGAAGGATTTTGATTTATTTAGCCATTACAACTAGAGAAAAGGTTTTATCATAGTCTATACCATGAGTTTGAGTTAATCATTTTGCAACCAGTCATACCTTAAAGATATTTATATTGCCATCCATGTCAGTTTTCTCCTTGAAAACCCATTTGCACCTAATGGCTTTTACACCTTCAGGTGGATTGACTAAGGTCCTGACCTAATCATCGTACATGAATTTTATTTCAGACTTTGTGTCATTTAGACATTTCTTAGAGTTTGATCCCACTTTGGCTTCTCGATAGGCAGTTGGCTCATATTGCTCAATGAGTAACACATCACGACTTTCAGTAATTAGAAATCCATATCTCTGAGGCTAATGCCATGTCCTATCAGATCTTTATATGCCTTGCATTACTTAAGGAGGCTCAGCAACTTGTTGTGAGTCTTTTCTATTATCTATTTGTGGTTTTGTGCTATCTTGTGACTCTTAAACTTCATTGAGATGTATCTTACTCCCATTAGTTTTTTTAGAGATAAACTTTCTTTCTAGAAACATACCTTTCAAATAATAAACTGTAATAGTTTTGACTTCATCACTCAAGTGATCCCTTGCATATCTTAGCAGAGTCATTGGCTGTTTTCTTGTACCATCACTCAAGTGGTCACTTGAGCGATTCTTGGTCATCACTCAAGTGATTACTCAAATGATACCTCTTAAATTCTGGCTAAAATCTTTTGATACAATTCTTACTTCTCATCACTCGAGTGGCCATTCAAGTGATAAAAGGTCATCACTTGAGTGATCCCTTCCATATTTAGCCAGAGACTTCTTTCTTGGTTTTATGACTTCTTCTTTATTACTGAAGTGGTCACTTGAGTGATGGTTTTGCATACCACAGAAAACTCTATCCTTTATTCAAAATTCTTTCGTTCATTATCAAATCTTTTGTAAAATCATTCCAATCTTTGTTATCATCAAAACATATGAGATCTAACATTCTCCCCTATTTTGATGATGACAAAACTTAGTGATTTTTCAATAAGGCATTTGAAAACATTTTGAAGTTTCAAGTTTCAATTAAAATCATATGCTTTAAAAATTCTTAATATCTTTCAAACAACAACAAAATTTCATTAGTCTAGATATATGACAACAATTAAGCTTCATAATTGATAAACATTAAACATATCATAAATGAACATCGTAACATTAAACTTCGTTAACATGTCATAAATGAAAATTCAAAATCACATGGAGTCATAAAAGTTTAAAAAACACCCTAAATCCCTATACACCCATATACCACATGTTATAACAGTGTAGGCACAATATCAGTTCAACCAAAAATCTCTCCTGGTTCTTCTCCCCCTTTTTGACATTATCGAAATAGGGTGATCTAGACAGAGATACTAGAACTAGAGCTAGTATAAGAAGGAACTTAGGTTGTGATAGGAATAGCTGGGATGGGTGAAGATGCATCATCATGAGTATTACCTCCTCTCAGAGAAAAGGAAGGTAACTCGGATGGAATGGGTTATGGTAAGTCAATAGGAGGGATCTGGAGTAGATCATGTAGAACTAGCCCATATAGAGGAGTATGTTGTGGTAGAGGTAATTAAGGTTAAGATGAGACCATTAACTCTTGTGTATCATCTGAATGTAGGGAATGATGGGTATAGGCTTAGTCCCCGTGGGTGAGGCTACATATGTGAAGACTGGACTGGCTGAGTAGTGGCCTGCTCCTCAAGGGTGATGTGGACCAGAGTAGATATCAATGGATCTGTCATAATAAAGAGGACAATACTGGGAGTGATGTGATGAATGGTATATGGTAGATCAAATGCAGGAGTAAAGGTTAAAGCTGAGGCTGGTATAAAAGGATTGGGGGTTGAGGTACCATGTGTCAAAGCATCCACCTTCTCATGCAAAGACCTCAAAAGATTCTCAATCTTCTTTAAAGTACTAGTATGTGCCTACTACTGTACCAATATGGCCTAATTATGTTTGTTAAGTTCACATGTCTGATCCAACACAATATGTATATATTGGTTCACAAGCTCAACTAACTCTCCAATCTTGTAGTTCATATAGGTTATGAGTTTTGCATTGGTGTTGGCTATGTCCATATGAAATTCCTAGAGCACTTCCTTCAGATAATTCTTGATGGTAGAACTAAATAAGGATGGGGATGAGGTAGTAGCGATAGTAGAGGAATGAGTGTCTTTTGTCTTGCTAATCTCAGCCTCAGAAGGTTTTTTCTTTTGGGGAGTGGATTACATAGGCTTCTTCAGTGGAAGTTCAATCCCAAGCTTTATAATCTAGTTCCTTTTAACCGGTAGCAAGCTCTCAACTGGCTCATTCACTTTCAGATACCATATCTTGTTTTGCTTCATAAATAAGGAAATTAACTAGGGAAATGGCATCGGTGTAGAGTGAACGCCAAAAAAATATGTATCTTTTTATCTCAGAGCAAATTAATTCTCCCAAATTCCTCTCCTCCTTCAGCAACAGAGAGGCCATGTTCCCATAATCTCGATTGATAAAATGATTGAAATTATTGGATTTGTTGACTATCACAAGGAAAAGATATACTAAAGTACTATGTGCAAGTCACACATATCACTTAGATTAACCTTCAAGGGTCCAACTCTCTCACAAGGCCTGAGGATACTAAATATCTTATTCGAGGTAAGATTGGCTAGGTTGTCTAGAGCTAGATCCTCAAGCTCTAACCACTTGTTTATCTTGAAAGCCAATATGGTAAATTTATTGCCTCTCACTTTCGTTTCCAGTTCCACTTATACGTCTTTGCTAAGAACATCTATTGGTTCTAAATTACAGTAAAAGTGTCTGGCAACCCCATACAATATGGAAGACTCACAGATAACCATGACATGTATCCCTTTAGGTAATCACTCAAGTCAAACTTAATTGCCTCAAAAAGTACTTGAAGATCAATAAAGTACATCATACACGTTTCCCTTCAGGAGAAGAATTCGTTGTACTTTTCTGATTCCTCGAGTTTGGTAGTGTTGAAGCATTTAGGAGGGATAATGGTATCTTCTTTTTCAATTTCCCCTTTTGTGACTTTTAGATGAGACTTGGTGGATTGGAGGAGGATCCTAGATTGGATCCCTTAGACTGAAAAGCTAATCCAATATAGTTGCCATAGCCTTGGCAAGATTTTATTATACTTAGATCCCTTTTGTCATTGCTCTAACCAAGTTGAAGTGTCAGAGGAATCTATATAAGGAGGAGTAGGAGTGGCTACAGATTTCTTCCCTTTTCCTGTAGATAGTTGCTTAAATTCGGCCCTTGTAGTCATAGGCTCTTAAATCACAACCCCTTTAACCTGTGGTTGAGGTTTAAGTTTCACAATTGTCTTTTGTTTCTTTGGTGGTGGAGGAGGAGTAGATTTAGAGAATTTTGTTGGATTAGATGATTTAAAGGACTCAATAGACTCTGTAGGAATGTTTTGAGGTACCTTAGTCCTTACCATTGTGAGATTAAAGCAAAAATTAGGTTTTCCCTTTCATTGAGTTCTGACTATCACAAGCTAGGGCAGAGAAATCTGATTATTTTAAGAAGTTTTCAGGATGAAAATTACTGGGTTTTGGTCGGTTTTGATTAGGTAAGGTTTTATGAAAATAATAGAGTTTGGAGAGAATTATTGGGAGTGAAATGGTGAAAATGATAGAGAATCGACAGATATAGCCACTGTGCTCGACGCCACTCGAGTGATTAAGTGATTTTACCAGAAAATTAAAAATAGTGCACTTTAAAAACATACATGGCATGAGTAATATTGTAATTACCCTTGTGTGTTTCCTTTATGACTTGAAGACAGTGGATGGTAGATTTCAATTAAACTCGGTTTATTTGCAATTTGTACTAATAATCACTCCAATGCTCACTCGAGTGATTCTAAGTGATGCACTCAAGTAATTTTGAGACATCACTCAGGTGGTCACTCAAGTAGCCAATCTCTTTAACTTTTGACTATTCAGATTCAACGGTTATGCTGTTTCAATTTCAATAAATTTGAATTAATGCTTACTTCCTTGAATTTCATGTCATCACTCGAGTGGTTACTCCAGTTATGCTACCTATCACTTCCAGTTATCACTCGAGTGATCTGTTGATCACTTAAAGTTTTTACTCGAGTGATTAGCATCTCTATTTAACTTTGCTTTACTTAAATATAACAAAGTATCAAAGTCCTACAAAAACATATTACTAGATACTCCAATGCTTATGGCAGTAATCATCAAAACATTATCCAATTACATTTTCTAACATAAAACAACTTACAATTCGTTGGGATTTACCATTCCTAATTCTCTTCTTATAAATAGGAATTGATCTTTTGTGAGGGGTTTTGTGAAGATATCAGTTAGTCAAAGATGAGTAATGATGAATATCACTTTGACATCCTTCTTTTGAACATGATCCCTAATGAAGTGATGTCTAACATCGATATGCTTGGTTCTAGAGTGTTCGAATGAATTATTTGCCAAGATTATCGGGCTAGTGTTGTCACAGTAGATAGCATCTCTCTCAAGTGTATACCAAGGTCTTAAAGTTGTTGCTTTTTCCATAATATTTGTTCACAACAACTTGGCACTATGACATATTTAGCTTTTGTTGAAGAAAGAGATACTGTGTTTTGTTTCTTACTGAACCATGACAAAAGTGAGCCTCCAAGAAACTGTCATTGCCTGCTAGTACTCATTCTGTCAGTCTTATAACCTCCATAGTCAGAGTTTGAATATGCAACTAAGTATTCATTTCCTTCTTTAGGATACCAGAGACCTAATTCTTCTGTGTCGAAATATATCTAAAGATTTGTTTGACTATTTCAGCATGTTATTCCTTCGGCGCTAATTGATATCTTGCACACATTCTAATACTAAATTAGATGTCGGGTCCACTTGTAGTAAGATAGAGTAATGAACCAATCATTCCTCTATATTTTGTAATGTTATAGTCTTTTCCTTTGACATTGGCATCTAGCAACGTAGTTGAGCTCATAGGCGTGTTTACTCCATTTGCTTCATCAATCCCGTATTTCTTTAATAGCTCCTTTAAATATTCATTTAAGTAACAAAAATTCCATTTTTTTGTATGATTTGTAAACCAAGAAAGAAATTAAATTCTCCTATCATTGACATCTCAAACTCCCTCTGCATTATCTTAGAAAATTCTTTGCACTGACTTTCATTAGTAGCACCGAAAAAGATATCATCAATATATGTATGAACTATAAAAATATCATTTCATTTTTGTTTTATAAATAATTTTGTATTGACTCTTCCTCCTACAAAACCTTGATCGATGAGGAATTTACTAAGTCTTTCACACCATGCTCTAGGGGCTTATTTTAAATGGTATAATTCTTTTCTTAGTTTGAAGACATGATCAGGTTTTGTTATATCCTCAAAACCTGGAGGTTGTTCTACATATACCTCTTCCATAAGATGTTCATTTAAAAATGTTCTTTTTACATCCATTTGATACAGTTTGAATTCCTTAATGAACGCAAAGGCTAAAAGTACTTGTATAGCTTCCAATCTAGCCACTGGAGCATATGTTTCGTCATAATCAATACCTTCTTCTTTATTATATCATTTGGCCACCTATCTTGGCTTGTTTCTGACAATGATTGCAGATTCATCAAGTTTGTTCTTGAATACCCATTTTCTGCCAATGATTGGATGATCCTTAGGCCATGATACCAAATCCTAAACTTGATTTCTTTCAAATTGATTGAGTTCTTCTTGCATTTCTATTACCCAATCATTATCTGATAGGCTTCATCAATGTTGGAAGGTTCAATCTCAAAAATGAATGCAAATAAACTAATTTCATTTAAGATTTTGTTCCTAGTCTTGACTCTTTCATTTACATCTCTTATTACTTGATCTAGGGGATGAATTTTATTATATTTCTAGGCTCTAGGTTGTCCTAGTTTATGTGATTATTCTACTTTATTGGTTTGGTCAACCTCTAGATTGAAAGGTTTAGGATTAGATTATCCACTCTCTTGATTTAATACTATTTCTTACTCACCGTTAATAATTATTTTACACAATTCAAATTAATAGAATATAACATGAATTGATTCTTTAACAACTACACATGTTCATTTATTGAATACTTTGTATGCATTGCTTTAGTTAGAATAGCCTACGAATATTCCTTCATCAGTTTTAGAATCAAACTTTCCTATGTTATCTTTACCATTATTATGAATAAAATACTTACAACCGAAGAAATATAGATGAGTAAGGTTTGGCTTCCCTCCTTTGTATAGTTCGTTTGGTGTCTTTCCAAGTTTTGTTCTAATATAGACTCTATTTGAAATGTAGCATGCTGTGCTCATTGCATCAGCCTAGAAAACTTGAGACATATTCTTTTCATTCAGCATGGCTCTAGCCATTCCAATGAGTACTCTGTTCTTTCGCTCCACGACTCTATTTTGTTGAGGTGTAATTGGAGTAGAGAAGTTGTGATCATTGCCATTGGTGTCAAAGTGTTCTCCAAACACTTGATTCACAAATTCTCTACCATGATCTCTCCTGATACCTATAATGGACATACCTTTCCTATTTTGCACTTTCTTGTCAAAATAATAAATTCATTGAAGGTTTCATCCTTCGATGATAAAAAATTTTTCCATTCTAATATAGATAAATCATCAACAATAACGAATGAATATAGTTGCTACCAAGACTTTTAACTATTGCTAGTCCAACTAAAACCATATGCAGTACTTGAAGTGGTCTGTTAGTTGTGATTTCATTTTTTGATTTAAAAGATGATTTTGTTTGTTAATCTTTTTGACATGTATCAAAAATCAAATCATTTTTTAAATTCACTTTGGGTAAATCAATTGCTAACTCCTTTTTAAGTAACTTTCCTAGTTGGTATATATTGACATGAGCAAGTCTCTTATGCCATAATGAACTTTCATTGGCGTTACTTAGAAAGCAATTTTTGGAAACATTTTTACTTATATCAAGTGTGTAGCACTTACCTTCCCTTTTTGCTCTGAACTTTACTTTATAATTTTTCTTTTCTAATTGTAAGTCTTTCTTGCTTAAAATTAGACATTCTTCTGAGTCAAATACCACCAAATTGTCTTTATCTGTACTTTGACTCACGCTCAACAGATTGTGATGCAAGCCTTCAACATAATATACGTCTTTAACTTATATACCTTTATTATTTTTTATTTAACCGATTCTTGCTATCTTTCTCGATTGCTTTTCTCTAAATTTTACCCATTCCACCCATACGTTTTTGGGTCATTTTGGGTTAGTACAGATTATTTTTTGAAGATATGATCCTTTACGCACCCATTTATAGGTTCCTATTTCTCCTTTCCTTTTATGAATACATGATGAAGTGCAGTGACCTTTTCTATTATAGTAACTACAACGTGCGAAAGGATTCGATATATGTACAGAATGTTGAAAATAACTTCATTTTGTCTTACCTCCTATTTCCTTTCTTCCTTTCTTCCTGTTTGATTTTGAATCATATCCAATACCCAGTCGGTCATTTACAAATTTTTAACCTTTTAAAATAATATTTAACACTCACTACCTTTGGTGAATGTTTCTAGAGTTCTAGTGAGTCAGTGTTTATCTTTTTCAAAGAAGGACAATTTTCACAATCTTTCTCTGATTCTTTGAGTTTTTCTTTAAGATTTTTCTTCTTCTTTTTGAAAACAACCAATTCTTCAACTACTTTGATGAATTCAGAATGTACAATATTATATTCAAAAGTAATTCATCATAGGTAGGATCAAAATCGATTACCACGCCCTCTTCCGTTTCTTCTTGAGCAACAAGACAGATATTGGCAACTTCTTCTTCATTGCTATCTTCATCAGAGGAGCTAACTCCTCATATAGCATATACAAATGCTTTTTTGTTGAAGATCTTGCCTTTTGTCTTTTCTTTGTTCTTGCGAATCAGCCATGGACATTCTTACTTGATGTATCATGGCTTTCTACATTTATAGCAGATGATGTGCTCCTTGTTTTCTCTTTTTTAGCTTGTTACTCCTTTTTGATGATTTATAGATCCCTGGCTTTTCTTGTAAAACTTCATGAAGGGTTTCATTATCAGGCCCATTTCATCATCATCGAAATCTTTATCATCTTCTTCTTGAGTTTCCTCTTTTATGCTTAGTGGAAGGCTTTTCTTTCACTTGTCACCAATCTCTTCAAATTCTTGATTGAATGTCAATTTACTTCCATATTCAGAGAGACTTCTGAATAGAGAAGTGACCAATCGCATAGATTCGCCTTTTGCTTGCTCTATCATAGTGACTTTGGATTCCCACTCTTTAGACAGCATGTTCAATATCTTTCTTACTTGGGTATTCTGATCATAGACTTTCCCAAGTGCTACAAGTTGATTGACAAGATAAGTATATCTAAGTTCTAATTCAGTAATTGAGTCACCAAATTTCATTCGAAGTAAATCAAATTCAGTAACCAGAATGTTGATCCGGTTTTCCTTTATTGCTAAAGTTCCTTCGTGAGCTATTTCCAAGGCTTGTCATATTTCCTTAGTTGTTGGAAGTATGTAAATCCTGAAGTACGCATTTTGACTTAAAGCACTTTGGATGATTAGGATTGCCTTGCTATTGAGAGTGATGAGTTTCTTGTTGTTCTATTAGTACTCTGCTAGTGCCTCGGGAACTTTTTGTGAATATACAGTCTTTATAGTTTTATAGTTCCCATTTTCAATCACCTCCCACAGTCCGTATTCAGTAGCCATTACAAATATTCTGAACTTTGGTTTCCAGAAAGAGAAGTGTTCACCATTGAAACCTGGTGGTCTAATAATGGAAGCTTTGTCAGGAAGTATTCCTTCACCTATGCTTGCAATTGTATCCTTCGTAGGTTGTTATTCCAAAATAAGAAGACCTATGCTTTGATAGCAAATGTTAGTGCAATTGTTTCATCCAAGAGGGGGTGAATTAGGTGATCACAGAATGTTCAAACTGTTTATAAAAATTAAAAAAATTTAAAGCGATCAAGAGCTAAGAGAGATATCATCGAAGTGCACATCAGAAGTTATACTGGTTTAGCCACAACCACTTTGACTTGCGTCTAGTCCTCAGAGTTCCCCTAAGAGTTTCACTATATCTTCCAAGATTGAGTGGATTCTTGTCACCTAAGTACACAACAAGTTCCTTCACTGGACACTTGATCCCCCTTACAAGATGTAAACTAGTCCCCAACTCTAGATTCTACAATCTTGAGTTGTCTCAATAACAGATATTGAGTTTGTAATCAAAATCACCCTTATAGAGTAAATATAGAATCACTGAAGTACAGAGTATATGAATGAATGAAAAACAGAGCAAATATGAATTGATCATTAATGGCTCAGTGTATTTTTCTGTAAATTATCTACATTGTATGCTTTTGTATATATAGCTGAGTGAGTTAGCCGTTGGTAGCATTGTTAATGGCTCAGTATGTTGTTCTATATATTGTCTATGTTGTATGCTTTTGTCATATAGCTAAGTGAGTTAGCCATTGGTAGCATTTCAACATGTCCGTTAGAGCTACACAGCTTCTTTTGACTATTCGTCACATTTGAAAACTAGCCAATGCGGTAGGTGGATGTTATAGATGTTACGTTCTTTGTAAAGTGGTTTTTCTCTCTCTAGCGTGATCTCTTCATTATTTCCATGAAAATATACTTAAAGTACAAATACAATAAAGGATTAATCATATAGATACCAAATCAATAAACAACATATCATAATCATACAATTTGGGCCTCATCACTCAAGTGCTCACTCGAGCGATCACTCTAGTGATCCCTTCCAGAATTTAGCTGAGAGGAAGGGCAATAGTTCTAACTTCATCACTCGAGTGATTTAGGGATATCAGTTGAGTGATCCCTTGCAAATCTTGACAAAGAGTCCCCATTATTTTCTTGTGCCATCACTCGAGTGATCACTCGAGAGATACCTCTTAAATTCTAGCCAAGAGTTTTCAATACAATTCTTACCTCATCACTCGAGTGGTCACTTGAGTAATGAAGGGTCATCACTTGAGTGATCCCTTCTAAGTTTAGCCAAAGACTTCTTTCCTAGTTTTGTGACTTCTTCTCCTTCATCACTTGAGTGGTCACTTGAGTGATGACTTTTCATATTGTAGAAAACTATATTCCTTTATTCAAAATTCTTTTGTTTATTATCAAATATTTTGTAAAATCATTCCAATCTTTGTTATCATCAAAACATAGGAGATCAAACACCTTCTTTCTTTGTCCCAACCGTACCAAATGAGCAAAAGGTAAGGGAGTATATTGATTAAATGCTTACCCTCTCTCTCTTAGTTTTTTCCTTGACCGAAATTTTGCTTTTAAATGGAGGAGGAATTGTTGACTAATTGATTCACTTTGTCTTGTCGTTGGTCCATTTTTTCCAAGTTGGAAAATTGTGTAACACTTAGACTAATTGACCAAAATATTCTCTTCCCCTTTTACCCTTGACTTGGACGGTTTTAATAATTTAAAGGGAGAAAGAATTTTCTTTTCATTCTACTATTCACTTCTTACTTTTTTAAGAGCAAATCTTTGCCCTTCATTTTTTCTTCCAACTTTAACCTCAAGATCAAATGGCAATTGTCTCTTCTACTCTTGATTATGGAAATATTATTTCTTATGCTATTTATTCTTCCTTTCTCTTTATCACATCTTTATGGACACCATTTCCCATTTTTTTGGATCCGAGTCAGGTTCTATGTCATTATGTACATTCTAAATGAATCAGGTACTTTCTTTTGACTAACTCGCACCGAAATTCATATTCTATTCTGAATGCGGTTTCTATAAGCCATTTTATTTCTTATGCATTCTTGCAACACTTGCTAAACTGGGGCTTAGCAGTCTATGTGATGCAGGCTTATTCTTAAGTCTCTAGTCCCAAAATTCAGGATATTACAATTCCTATTGAAAATAAATGCTCTTAATTCCTAGGAACTGCTACCCCACATTTTCTACTACATGCTACTATAAATATATGACTCCACATACTAAAACTAACAATAAAGAATAAAACAGACATAAAACAAACTAAACACACACCCAACTACCACTGACCACATTTCTTCCTTCATATACTAGAAATGGTCGTGTGTTCCTATCATTACTCTATTCTAAGAGAGTCACCTTGTCCTCAAGGCAACTACATGCTACTATAAATATATGACTCCACATACTAAAACTGACAATAAAAAACAAAATAGACACTAAACACACACCCAACTACCACTGGCCACATTTCTTCCTATCATATCTACAAATGGTCATGTGTTCCTATCATTATTCCATCCTAAGAGAGTCACCTTGTCCTCAAGGCAAAACTTTAGGAATTGAGCTGCTATGTTATCATAGGACTCCCAACTTACTTCTTCCTCCTATTGGCCTTGCTACTAGAACAAGAGCTTTATGTTTGGATGCCTATTCTAGGAAAGACGTTTGACCTACTTTACTTACTCTAGGGTCACCTAAAACTCTGAATCATTGGAAATAGGTAAAGGAGGTGTCGGTGTAATGTCACATCCTTATTTTAATTTTACCTTTACCAGAGTATTCATGGAAAATGATATGCAGTTCGTTGGGCAATATAGGAATAACATAAATATACCAATAAAAAGTTCTTGATTACAAAAACTCCCTATAAGAGTTCATACATAATAATTGCCATCAATGTAGCCACACAGGGCTACCAGGGTGTCTAAACCTGTCTGAGTGAAATGAAGAAATCTTCTCGTCTTCGTTCCACTAATGCAATCCCCTCATACGGATCTTTTCTTTGTTCTCAGCTTATCTTTTATCTCCTTTTGACTAAATTGTTAGTAGGGGAGGGTGAGATTTGTGAGAATCTCAGTAGGAAAACAGTACCAATATGAATGCAAGATAAGTGCTTAATGCATGACATGCTTGCATTATATAAACTCATGCTAACACAATGACATATCTGCCTGCTCAATGTTTCATGCAACAAAACTATGGCTACAGTATAAATAGAAATAGAGCTTTCATCGCTTGCACAAATAAGATAGCTTTCCTAGTTGTAATCACAAAGCTTTTACAACAACACACAACGCAGATTCTAAATTTACGCACCGCCTTTCGGCCTGAGGTCAAGATCAGTGCAACGAGCCTGGTGGCTAGCCTTGCTGGCTATTTCAGGGTAAATACCCTCACAAGAGAGAACCCCCGATCATATAGTCGAATTCGCCATCAGCTGAACTAGCTTTGCTCTACTACACAAGTCATAACTCAATCACAACCTATTTATATCACAATATACATGCTATCAATCAAGCTGGGAAGGGCACACCCAAACCCTTACTTGTTCACAACACATCACAACACAATTCAATAGTTGATTATTTCACTATACTAGGATCTTCTAAGACCCCCTTCTCACAAGATAACATGGCCTAGAAGTTCTATTTCCAAAAACCATAACCAACACCATTTTGAATATATCTGCCAGTCTAAGGGCACAATGGTCCCCTAGGTCATTAGGCCTTTGGACATACAGCTCTACTATAACATTACTAGCATGTAATGTCATGCAGTCTAGGGTCTCTAACCCAACCTTTAGGTTCATCATGAAATCTAGAACCTCATCATCACACAAATCAAAAATCATTTTCCTCAAATATACCCAATAGGCTTGCTAAGAATGAAGATTAATAGCACCTATTTTAACCTTCACAGTATTTGGCTAATATCCTCTACCCATTACTGACGGTTCAACACTATGGAAAAGGTTCACACTTCTGTCATGTATTAGAACCAGAGTGCAACCAATTTACATTTCAACCTAAGTTCTGAATATAATGCTTTATATTCTGAATTCATCAAAGTAGTTAAAGAATTAGTTGTTTTCAAAAAGAAAAACAAAGTTCTTGAAATTGAACTTAAAGAAAGTTCAGAAAAGGATTGTGAAAATTGTTCTTCTTTGAAAAAGAAAAACACTGATCTAACAAAAACTCTTGAAAAATTTACTAAAGGAAGTGAGATGCTAAGTGTGATTTTAAAAGCTCAACGATTTGTAAATGACCGATCTGGTATTGGATATGATCCAAAATCATATAGAAGGAAAGGTAGAAAGAAAGCAGGAGGTAAGTCATATTTGAATTATTTCCAGCATTCTGTGCATACATCAAATCCTTTTGCATTTTTAATTACTATAATAGAAAAGGTCATTATACCTCTTCATGCATTTATAAGAAGAAAGGAAACATAGGAACCTACAAATGGGTACCTAAAGGTTCATATGTTCAGAAAATCATTTGTACTAACCCAAACGGACCCAAAAAGATGTGGGCACCTAAGACTTAGTCATTTGATTACAGATATGTCTTAAAACATCCAAAAACAACAAATGGTATATAGACAGTGGATGCTCCAAACATATGATAGGTGATTTTCAAAGTTTTACCAAATTGCAACCTAAAGAAGGTGGAAAGGTAAAATTTGGAGGAAATCAAATGGAAGGATAGCATGAATTGGTGAAATCAAAAATGACAAAGGCATACAAGTCAAAGACGTATACTATGTCGAAGGATTGTGCCATAACTTGTTAAGTGTGAGTCAAAGTGCAGACAAAAACAACTGGGTAATATTTGACTCAAAGGAATGTCTAATTGTCAACAAGAAAGACTTACTACTTGATAAGAAGAATATCAAGGCTAAGCTCAGGGCAAAAAGGGAAGGTAACTGCTATACTATAGATATTAGTAGAAATGAATCTAAAAATTGTTTTCTGAGTAATGCCGATGAAAGTTGGCTATGGCATAAGAGATTGACTCATGTCAACATGCATCAACTAGGCAAACTACTCAAAAAGGATTTAGTTATTGGATTACCCAAAGTAAATTTCAAAAACGATTTGATTTGTGACGCATGTCGAAAGGGTAAACAAACTAAATCATCTTTCAAATTGAAAAATGAGATTTCAACTAATAGACTATTACAATTATTGAATATGGATTTAGTTAGCCCAGCAAGAGTAAAGAGTCTTGGTGGCAACTTATATTCATTGGTTATTGTTGATGACTTCTCCAGATTTACATGGGTTATTTTTCTATCATCAAAGGATGAAACCTTTGAAGAATTTATTGTTTTTGCTAAGAAAGTGCAAAATGAGAAAGGAATGTCCATTGCAGGTATTAGGA
Source organism: Inga leiocalycina (assembly GCA_963242795.1). Taxonomy (NCBI): domain Eukaryota; kingdom Viridiplantae; phylum Streptophyta; class Magnoliopsida; order Fabales; family Fabaceae; genus Inga; species Inga leiocalycina. The sequence continues at coordinate 37,586,182 of OY725331.1, forward strand.
CAGGTCATGGTGGAGAATTTGAAAATCAAGCCTTTGAAGAATATTGTGATACTAATGACATTGATCACAATTTCTCTGCTCCAAGGACACCTCAACAAAATGGAGTCGTGGAGCGTAAGAATAGAGTGCTCACTGAAATGGCTAGAGCAATGTTAAATGAAAAGAATGTGTCTCAAGTTTTCTGGGCTGATGCTATGAGCACAGCATGCTATATTTCATATAGAGCCTATATTAGAACAAAACTTGGAAAGACACCATACGAGCTGTACAAAGGAAGAAAGCCAAACATTTCTCATCTACACATCTTCGGTTGTAAGTGTTTCATTCATAATAATGGTAAAGATAACTTAGGAAAATTTGATTCTAAAACTGATGAAGGAATTTTCCTAGGATATTCTAACCAAAGTAAAGCATATAGAGTTTTCAATAAAAGAACATGTGTTGTTAAAGAATCAATTCATATTGTATTTGATGAATTTGAATCCTCTGACAAAACCATTGATGAAGAGCAGGAAGTTGTTTTAAATCAAGAAAATGGTCAGTCTGTTTCTAAATCTCTTATTCCAAAAGTTGATGAAACCAAGGAAGAAGAGCAGTCACTAGGACAACCTAGAGCCTGGAAATACAATAAAAGTCATCCCTTAGATTAAGTCATAGGAGATGTGAAAGAAGGGATCAAAACTAGAAATAGAATCTTTAATGAAGTTAGTTTTTCTACATTCATTTTTGAGATTGAACCTTCTAACATTGATGAAGCCCTATCAGACAATGATTAGGTGATAACAATACAAGAAGAACTAAACCAATTTGAAAGAAATCAAGTTTGGGAGTTAGTACCCCGACCTAAGGATCATGCGATCATTGGTACTAAATAGGTATTTAAGAACAAACTTGATGAATCCGCAATCATTGTCAGAAACAAGGCAAGATTGGTGGCCAAAGATTATAATCAGGAAGAAGGAATTGATTATGAGGAAACGTATGCTCTAGTGGCTAGATCGGAAGCTATACGAGTACTCTTTGCCTTTACATGCATAAAAGGATTCAAACTCTATCAAATGGATGTGAAGAGTGCATTCCTAAATGGCTATATCATGGAAGAAGTGTATGTAGGTCAACCTCCTGATTTTGAAGATATAACCAAACCTGACCATGTTTTTAAACTTAGAAAAGCTTTGTATGGTTTAAAACAAGCTCCTAGAGCATGGTATGAAAGGCTCAGTAAATTTCTCATTGATCAAGGTTTTGTACGAGGAAGAGTTGATATAATACTTTTTACAAAACGAAAACATGATGGTATTTTAATTGTTCAAATATATGTTGATGACATTATTTTCGGTGTTACTAATGAATCTCTGTGTAAGGAATTTTCTAAGATAATGCAGGGAGATTTTGAGATGTCAATGATGGGAGAATTGAATTTCTTTCTCAGTTTGCAAATCAAACAAAGAAAGAATGGAATCTTCATATCTCAAACAAAGTACTTGAAAGAGCTATTGAAGAAGAATGGAATGGACGAAGCAAATGGAACGGATACACCTATGAGCTCAACTACGTTGCTTGATGTTGATGTCAAAGGGAAAGACTACAACATCACAAAATACAGAGGAATGATTGAATCATTACTCTATCTCATGGCAAGCAGACCAGACATCCAATTCAGTGTTGGCATATGTGCAAGAAATCAATCAGCACCAAAGGAATCACATGCCGAAACTGTCAAACAAATCTTTAGATACCTTGCTGACACACCAGAATTGGGTCTGTGGTATCCTAACAGAAGAAGTGAATATCTTGTTGCATATTCAGATTCTGATCATGGAGGATACAAGACAGACAGAAAGAGCATTAGCAGACAAGGTCAATTTCTTGGAGGATCTCTTGTATCATGGTTCATCAAAAAACAAAATACAGTGTCTCTTTAGTCAACGGAAGCCGAATATGTTGTAGTGTCAAGTTGTTGTGCACAAGTGATATGGCTAAAACAACAACTACTAGATCTTGGTATTTATCTCAAAGAAATACCAATCTATTGTGACAATACTAGTACGATAAGTTTGGCAAAGAATCCAGTTCAACATTCTAGAACCAAGCATATTGATGTCAGACACCACTTCATCAGAGATCATGTCCAAAAGAAAGATGTGAAAGTGATATTCATTCCTACTCATCTTCAACTAGCTGATATCTTCACCAAACCTCTTGCAAAAGATCAATTTCTATACATTAAAAGAGAATTAGAAATGGTAAATCCCAATGAATTGTAAGTTATTTCGGTTTTTCATAATGTTAGATAATGTTATTCAATAATGTTTTGATGATATTAACTTAAGCATCGGAGTATGTAGAAACTTGTTTTGCAGGAAGATTGAAACTCTATTTTAAGAAATAAAAATAGAGGTTAATAGAGGACACCATCACTGGAGTGCCAACTTCAAGTAATGTCTGATAGTGCAGCATTACCCGAGGGATGACTTGAAGTAAATGGGCACATGACTCGAGTGGGCACTCGAGTAATGGACTTCAAAAAATGGTAGTGAAGTCTCAAGTCACATGGAATTTAAATCAAACGGCTCATTTGGTAGGAAATGAACAGTCAAGAGGAGAAAATACAGATTACCCGAGGGAAGCCTCGAGTAAACTTGAAGTTTACTCGAGTGAGGCCTCGAGTGACTGCAGGTCCTGATCACAAATTCGATGAGAATCAACTCAAATATGTTCTAAAATGGCTATTAAATGATTGAGGGAACTTACATGGATAATTAAAATATTATTCATGCCAGGTACGCAATTTAAATGAATTATTTTAGAATTTTCTATATGATCACTCGAGTGGGGACTCGAGTGAACTTGATAATCACCCAAGTAGGGCCTCGAGTAATGTCGGGTTCTAGGTCTTTAATAGTCACAAACTCAGTCATTTCCATAAAATCTCCTCGAGTGAATCACCCAGTCCTCTCACAAAAAGTTTTCATAATCTCTTCCTTGCTTGATTTCCTTCAAAACCCATCAAATCTTAGCTCCAAAAACTTCCTATTTTGTTCAGAATCTCTCTGCCCTAACTCGCGACTTCTCACTCTGGTTTTCTGAGATTTCTATTTTCTCTAAATCAAGATGGTTAGAACCAAGAATCTTACTCCTATAGACTCTTCTGAATCTCGACAACCCTCTGACCCTCTTTCTTCTCCACCTAGAAAGAGACGAAAGGTCACTCCAAGATCAAAGGCTAAAGTCCAACCAAAACCTCAACTAAACCAAAGGAGAGAGGTGTTGTGATCAAAGAGCCAGTGGTCACAAAGGCTCAATCAAAGAAAAGCGCCTCAACTGGGAGAGGGAAAAGCACTAAATCACCTTCTCCTTCACCTTTTGATTCTTCCACTCCCTCTTTTACTCCGAAACCTTCCAAAAAGCCAGAGTATGATATAAAAGTTGCCAAAGCTATGGATGGGTTCCTTGAAGAAGCTATCAAGGAAGGATTAGAGAAAACTGGAGCAAAGAAGGGCCAATCCTCCAAAAAGCCAGAATTGCCAGAAGTAGAAATCACTAAACCTCCAAAAGGATTCAATGTCAATAAATTGGAGGAATCTCAGAAGTACCTGACACAGTTCTCAAGAAGGAAGGTATGTCAAACTCACAGTGTGGATCTCAAGATTCTTCAGGAAGTATTGAAGTATGACCTAAGTCCCTTCCTTGAACCCTTTATGCCTTAGTTGTCAATTAAACTTCCTTTTTGCACTAAAATAGTCACTTATTTCTACTGCAACCTAGAAATCCTAGATGAACCTAATAGGACATCTGCAGAGGAAGAAATGACCATAACAGTTAGAGGTCAGAAAATCCTTATCTCATCCACTAGGATCAATATTTGGTTAGGAATAGAAAATCCCCCTGATGACATCTATTCCAAGCTTGAACCTAACCAGATTTTCACTGTCCTTAGACCTGGTGAGCTAGTGGGTCATCTTAACTTTAAACTGAGTGACATGTGTGACCATCACAGGGTTCTTTGGTATATTTACTCTAGATCCCTTGTGAATAAAGCAATAACTACACCCATTTCTCTGACCGAGACTATAGGTGGTTTGCGTTTCTACTCCTGAAGGAACAAAAGGACTTAGGAGAATACATCTTCTCTGAGATGTATAGGTACATAATAGAAGGGAAAGCAACTACTTCTATGCCATATCCTCACATCATTTATCTTATTCTAAAGAAAAACAAGATATGGTATTTGGAGAATAAGGAGCCCATTGAGAGGATCACTCCAATTAGAAGAAACCAGATTGGGAAGCTTAACATTGAGATTCCCCTCAAGAGTCCTATAAAGTCTAGCCTTAGGAAGAAGAAGACAGAGACTGAGACAGGCAGAATGGATGATACTCAGTCCTCTACTCCAGCTACCACTACTTCTTCACCTTCATTCCTCAACGCCTCACTGCAGACCTTCATGCAGAACATGTTGACGAGCTTTCATATCGACATCTCCAACACGAATGCTGAGTTGGTTACTCATATGAACTATAAGATGGATGCATTGGTTGAGAGGATAGACAAGAGGCATGAGGAGATGTTAGCAAGCAGCATACCCAGGGTGAGACTTTGAGGTAGATTCTGGCTAGATTGGACTCTATGGGTCCTGGACCTTCTGCTGGTCCATCATCTGTTCTTGAGGCATTCTCACCTCCAGAAAACATCCCCTCAGAGCATTATCATATTGAGGTTGATCCAACTATCCCTGAGACCTTCTTTCCCAAACCTCCAGAGTGTAGACCCTATAAACCTAGACCTTCTGCACTTAAAATCCCCATTATTCTTTCTAGAGATATTCTATGCTTAGTGGATAATCCTGAAACCAATGAGACTATCCACATCACTATTGAGGATTCACCACCCAGAGTTCAGCTTGAACCTACACCTACACCTATTCCTTCCCCTACTCATACAGAGGAGATCTCTCCCTCATCCTCTAGTCATCATTCTGTAGGTACCACAGAAGAGGTTGAGATTAACTCTATTGTTGTATATCAGCCACCTCCAATCCCTCCAAGAGATGACATTCATGTACCTCCACTCAACCTTCCTGAACCAGAATCTTCCAGCTCTTCTTTTGATTCTTCTAGTTCATATAGCTCCATGGTCATTCCTGTCAAGCCTATATCCGCAGCCAAGCCTTCCAGTTCTCCACTTGATTGATGAAGACAAAAAGGGGGAGAAGAGCTTGAGTGATTTTGTGGTTGACTGAGCTTATTTTATTTTGGTTATATGGGTGTACATGGGATTTAGGGAGCTTTTCATATTTGTAATTAAGTAATGCAATTCTAGTTCAATTTCAATTCAAGTTCATTTAAGTTTTAAGTTATATTACATTATGGGACTAATGAGTTTATTATGTATGCAAGGTGGATATGTTATGTTTTTCAAACTTTCCAAAACACTTTGAATTGACACTTAACAAGTTATTTCAAAAAGGATTTCAAAGTTACAATTGATTTCAAGAAGTGTTTATTTGAGAACTCAATTTCAAAAACTTTGTTTGAAATCACTAAGTTTTGACATCATCAAAAAGGGGGAGAATGTTAGATCTCGCATGTTTTGATGATAACAAAGAATTGATGTGAAAAAGATTTGATAAACAAACAAGTTTGAACAAAGTAATGACAGAGCAAATCATCACTTAAAGTAAAGTATTGGAGTAATGAAGAAAGGCCAAGAGAGAAAGCTGAGAAACTTCATCACTGGCAGAATTTCTAAAGGGCCACTCGAGTAATGAGACATAAACTTGAAGTAACCAGAGCACAGAACCTCAAGTAACTCAGGGCCAGATACATCACTCAAGGGACTACTCGAGTGATATGAAATGAGTAACCTGCCACAAGGAAATGAGTTGCTCTCGGCCATGTAATCTTGCCAACGTTACTCGAGTAAACACTCGAGTAATCAGGGAAATCACTTCCAGTTGCTCTCGGCCTGCCAACGTTACTCGAGTCTGTACTCGAGTCCCCTGCTTCAAGAAATATGTTGCTCTCAGCATTTCAATCCTGCCAATGTTACTCAAGGAGCCACTCAAGTAAATCACTGTGGTAAACAAAACTTGAAGGTAACACTCGATTAATCTGAAATATTATTATCACACTTCACTCGAGGCACCACTCAAGTATGCTGGTATAAAAATGTTCTATGTCGAAGACTTGAATGAGATTACTCGTGTCAATAATCGAGTGATCTGCAGAGTTATTTACAATGCACTTGAAGTATCCACCCGAGTAAGCTATGTAGAAAATAGATGTTCACTCGAGGAGGCACTCGAGTAAACAGGTAAGTAAAACTTGAAGTGCTCTAGGCCTGAAATCCTACCAACATCACTGAAGTGAAGATTCGAGTAATCTGCTAGGTTATTTGAAAGACCACTCGAGTAACCTATGAAGAAAATTGTAGTATACTCGAGTGAGTACTTGAGTAAACAGGTATTTCCAATGTTTGTAAATTTGTTTACTCCATGCACTACCCGAGTAATGTGATGTTCATTTATTGACTTGCTCTCTATCAATATTTTCATAAAGATACTCGAGTAAACTTAATGAACACTCGAGAGACCACTCAAGTATCCAAGTCCAGAAATTCAGAAATCATTCCAACATTTATTGATTTGTTTCCTATATGATTAACCCTTCATTCTATTAGTATTCTTAGCATATCTGCAGATAAACAATGAAGAGATCTTGCTATATGAGGAAAATCAAAAGTAACGTTACAGTTGTACCTACCGCCACCTACCACAAACAGATAGTTTTTAAATTTGGTAAATGGTCAACTATTGCTGGCCAACTCTAACGGGAGAGAAGAAAATGTCCCAACGGTCATTATCAACATATCTATATATATGGGAACATCCAAACAAAGATGATAACGAGAACACACACGAACGCATTATCAAGTTCACGCTCAATACTCTGTTTTTACACATACTTGTAATTCTATACTTCAGTGATTCTTATTCACTCTGTAGGAGATATTTCATTCAAACTCAATATTTGTTATTGAGGTAACTTAAGGTTGTGGACCTTGAGTTGGGATTGGATTACAACTTGTAAGGGGGAGCAAGTGTCCAGGCGAAGGAACTTACTTGTACAGAGGTGCGAAGAACCCACTGAATCTTGGAAATTATAGTGAAACTCTCAGAGATACTCTAAGGACTGGACATATATCAAAGTAGTTGTGACCGAACCAGTATAAGTCCCGGTGTACACTTTGGTGATATTTCTCCTTACTCTTTACTGCTTTATATTCACCGTCAAGTTTTATATTTGCAACGAAATTTTTAGTATCACCCAATTCACCCCCCCTCTTGGGTGAAACGCTTGCTCTAACAGAGGAATCAAAGAATTGGCATTGGGAAGAGGAAGAGGTAAGTATATGATGACCTTAGACCTAACTATTATGGTTATTGAATGAGTATTGTGAATTATGATTTTTTTCTCTTATTTTAAGGTATTTTTGTGTGGAATGTAATTGTTGGAATTGGGTTGTGTTTTGTGTTGAAAATGGTGTCACGTTGTGGTATTTAGTTAATGGAATTTGTTTGGTTTGGATTGGACACATTAGTTGCAAAACTGGAAATGTTGTCCATTGGAAATTCTGTCTGGGCAGTCTGTTTGTGTTGACGTTTTGAATCACCAAATGATGTTATAAAATTCTAAAACATTCCAGTCCTAAAGTTCACATCCCAAGATTCAAAATGGACAAATAATTTGTGCCATTTCATCTAGGAAACTGAGAGATATGACTTTCCAAAGTTTGGGATTGAAACTGAATACTCTTTTGGGGCAGTAGTGGATTTTAGAGAATTTTGTATTTTTGTGGTGCTTTCCAGTAATGGAACATATTTTTCCTGTATATAGGACTTGAATATCTTTCATTTGGCTTTAGAATCACCTCATTTCAATTTTTGTGGAATTAGTTATGATTTTTGGAAGTTCCGCTAAGAAACAAGATTTTCTTGGCCGCCGCCCGAATGTTTCTGAGCTGTTTTTGGCCGCGGCCAGCGGATTTATGGGCCGTGGCCAACCCCTAAATATCAGTATTTTGGACTTTTAAAAGGCGATCTTTGGTCAAGTGTTTCCCAAGCCTTTAGGCATGTGTTTAGGCTTTGATTAGCCACCTAAAGGTCATAAATGGTGACCAACTTTAAGTGTAATGAAAGTAACGATTTGGAATAGAGAATAAACATATGTCCTTGCTTTGGTTATTGGTTTGATGTTTGCTTGAACGAGGTTTGATATTCGCTAGGTCGTGAGTAAGCGGTGCTGGAGCTTACGTGGAAAGAACAAGAGTAGGGAACTTACCAATCCTGCATGCTCTGATATTTGCGTTAGTATGTTGATGCATGTTATTGATTTGCTTGATTATGTGAAACATGTATGAATGATTTGAAGCTATGTTTCAATTTATGCTATGGCCATAGGTATGTTGTTCGAAGCATTGAGCTTACAGATTTTTCATTGTGTGAACATAAATTATGTGATGCAAGCATGTGATGCATTAAACACATATCTTGCATGTATATTGGTAACTGTTTTCCCTACTGAGATTCTTTAGAATCTCTCCCTCCCCTATCAACATTTTAGACAGAGAAGGAAGAGTGAGGATAAAGCAAGCATTCAAGGACGGTGAAAACTCCTTAGAGTATTTGAGTTTGGTCGTTGGTTATCATAGATGTTGGGATAATTTTACATGATATGGATGTATATTTGAGTAGGTATTCAGATTTGTATTTGAGAAGACTTTGTGTAATCCCTTTTGGAGACATAGTAATGGGCTAATGTGCCCTATGATTGTTTAGCGAAGGTATGAAACCCAGGATTGCTGGGATGATTATGTTGTGCACTATGATATTTGTAATGAATGTGATTTATCTTTGCATAGTAATTGTATTCGAAATTTGAATATGAGACCAGATTAATTAGATTTTGAAATGTATTTGTGAAATCCCTATCTCAAGGATAGGATTGTAAATGAGTTTTAATTGTTATTGGTCTTTATTTCACATTAATCGTATATTTCGGATATAATTACGGAAGGGGGTTACAACATGCTTGCATTACATAAACTCATGCTAACACAATGACATATGTGCGTGCTCAATGTTTTGTGCAACAAAACTATAGCCACAGTATAAACAAAAACTGAGCTTCAATCATTCATATATGTTTCACTTAATCAAGAAAAGCAAAGACATGCATCAATACACTAGCACAAATATCAAATACATGCAGGAGAAGTAAGTTCCCTACAATAACCCTTTTCCGCCTCGAAATGTATGCCTTGTAAAGAGTGACAATAGCTCGGGCTCTATATTCTATCCTACAATTTCAAATGTACCATTTAGACACTTCCATGATGTTTCTGGGGGCTATATGAGGCTATATTAAAAAATTACTAAAATGCCCCTTGGGACTAGGCCCGACCCAGCCATATCCGGTTCGGCTGTACTTTTCCCGAAATTCCATCATGGGCTATCCTGACATATTTTCACCCAAGGAATCCATTTATAGACTCAGAATTACTAAATTCATTTCCAAATTACAAAAATACCCTTGACAACCCTTATTTTAGGGTTTCAATGGCGTTTTCGTAATTATGCCTTTTTGGGCTTTTCTGAAAAAGTGACATACTGTAATCCCACCTAATTTTCCCTCCTAAATGCAATGGAATCAACAAATAATTGAAAATCCAATTCTAAGACCCCTACCTAAAGGTGGCTGAAACTTATGGATTCTCCAGGGAAAATCGGGGTTTTTGAAATCTGACTCTGTAGACGTGTTCCTTTCTAATCCTAACTACTTTATTAACTATTTAATTGAGTTATAACTACCATTTAATCCCAATTTTGGCAGCATAACACTCTAAACACAACATTTCCAAGTTTCTCAAATAAAGATAATCCAGCGAAATTTCACCGATTAAATTAATCACAGCAGCCAGAACAATCAATCTTCGAAGGTATGGGGGTTACCTTTTGCTTCCTCCAGGTTTTTCTTTACGTGGCTGAAAACCCTAATTCCTTCACACCAAAATATCAGCTTTACAACCTTTAAGCATACCAAATAGAAGCTTAGGAGCAGAGTTATACGTGTTAGCTACAAGGTTTTGGCAGATGGAGGAAGAGGATAATGTTTTTATAACATTTAGCTTATGTCATCTTTAATTTTGATGTTGTCATAATTCCCATTTTCAGATTTTTTGGCCAAACTTTGAAAAATCATAACTAATTCTAGAAAAATCGAATTGAGATGATTCCAAAGCCTATAGAACCTTTATTGCATATAGTTTCAAGAAAAAATATAGACTTTTGCTAGCTAGAATCACAAAATTCCCAGATTTTCAATCTTTACATGTTGTTCCAGAAACTAATCAATTTCATAGGCAAACTTGAAAAATTCATAACTCCTAGCTTACAAAATGAAATGACATAAATTATATGTTCATTTTTAAGCTTGGCATGTGAACTTTAAGACTGCAAAGATTTAGAATTTTTGAACACCGTTTTCCCATTCAAAATGTCCATACAAATCGACTACCCTGTACAGAGTTTCAATAGATAGAATTTCCAACTTCTACATAATTTTTCCCAGTGGTTTCAATTTCACAACAAACACTCAGCCCACACAAATTTTCTCAAGGAAGTGATTGCAATCACTAAAACAACCAAATTCTCATCACAACCATACATATTTAGTTTTGAACCACAATACACATAACCACCAAATTGCCAAACTTTCCATTTCACCATGATATGCACTCTCCCTCTATTCCATTTCAATTTAGATGTTAATCCATAATTAAACTTAAATACGGGGTTTAGGCGTTGCTCATAACACATTCAAATCACAATTCACATCGTATTCTCCAAAAGTGTTTATTTATCAATAATTACATCCACTTTTGAAGTCATTAACCCTTAATCACTTTTTGGGATATTACATGTTACACCTTGTTGATATCTATAGGCAACTTTCAAGAGGGAGACATGAAAAATGGGTTGCATTTAAATGCTAGGAGGAAACTCCAACTCATAGGCCATATTGCCTACCTTGCATATTACTACATATGGGTGAAAATGATGAGGTGAAAGTATCTTATAATAACGTTTTGCCAATGATTGCCACCTATAGGGTTGTAACACTAGTAACACCAAGTCACCTGGGGAAATTTCCATGTCTCTTCTCTTCATGTCATCTTGTTATTTGATCTTGAATTGGGCCAAAGCAAGATTGTCCTTGACGGTGGTTAAGATAGCATCTCGCTCTTCCAAATAGTCTTCTAATTCATTAATCTTAGCAGTGTTAGATCCCATAAGTTTTGATCATAACAAAGATTGGACCAATAATATAAGAGGATATGATAACAAATGAATTTGAAAAAAGTAAATAAATGGCAGACAAAGCATTACTTGAAGTAAGCACTGAAGTAATGAAGAAGATCTGAGTGGAAGAGAAAAAGAAGACCATCACTGGCAGTAGTCTATGTTTAGTCGAGCGACCACTCGAGTAAGGGATACTGTTACTCCAGTAGGCACTCGAGTAATATTGAAAGAAAATACTTTTGGAGCCACTACCAAAATTTGGAAGAAGTTACTCGAGTAGCCACTCGAGTAATCTGCAAAGTTATATGAACCATTACTCAAGTTGCCACTCGAGTAACGCATGAGAAAAGGCATTACTCGAGTAGCCACTCGACTAACCAGGTCAAAAATCTTCTAGTAGCTCTCAGCCAAGAAATGCAACCCTTGACTTGAGTAGCCACTCGAGTAACCATGTGAGGAAAAGGCATTACTCAAGGGAGCACTCCAGTAATCTGTGGACTTATTTGATCTATTACTCGAGGGATCACTCGAGTAATCAGGTAAACAAAGAACAAGCACTCTCGACCAAGAATTTGATGCAATTACTCGAGTGAGTAATTGAGTAATCTGCAAAGTTATTTGGAATTCACTCGAGAGGTCACTTGAGTAAGATGTGAAGAAAAGACATGGTCACTCAAGTAACCACTCGAGTAATAGGCTTACTGGAGGTGGTACCCAAGTAATGTGTGAAGAGAAGATATGGCTACTCGAGTAACCACTCGAGTAATCAGATATTTCCAAGGTTTGTGATGTATCTTAGTCCATTTCTTACCCGAGTAATATCTTGTGAAAAATGTTGAATTACTCACTGCCATATTTTTGATAGGTTTACTAGAGGGACTACTCGAGTAACAGGCATGATCACTCGAGTAGCCACTCGAGTAATGATGTCCATAAATCATGTTTTTAATAGAATGATTATTAATTTATTATCTATATAATTAACTCTTCATTGCACAAGTATTCTAAGTACATTTGCAGAGAAACAATGAAGAGATCATGCCAGAAGTAAAAAGTCAAATAAAAGTCCGAAAGTTCACCTACCGCTACCTACCGCAAATGGGTAGTTTTCAAATTCAAAGAATAGTCAACCGTTGCTATGTGAGTCTAACAGATATGTTTGAATTGCTTCCAACAGATACTACAAATCATCTATATATATGGAGCATTCAAAGAGCATACGACAACAACTCAGAACAACCAATCAAACATCGATTAACATACTCTTTGTGCTTTGTTTTCTTATACTCATTCATTGTACTTCAGTGATTATATATTTGCTCTATGAGAGAGTTTTTTTCATTACAAACTCAATATTTGTTATTGAACTGAAGGTTGTGGAACCTTAAGTTGGGGATTTGATTGCAACGTGTAAGGCAGGGAGAGTGTCCAGGTGAAGGAACTTGCAGTGTACTGAAGTGCCAAGAACCCACTAAATCTTGGAGAATATAGTGAAACCCTCAGAGATGCTCTGAGGACTAGATGTAGGTCAAAGTGGTTGTAGTCGAACCAGTATAACTACCGGTGTACACTTCGATGATATTTCTCTTTGCTCTCAACTATTTTAAATTTTGTCAATTTACTTATGCACAATGAAATTTTCTGGTATCACCGAATTCACCCCCTATTGAGTGAAACTCTTGCACTAACATTTAGTATCAGAGCGTAGGCCTTCTTGTTAAGGTTTACCAGCCTAAGAAGGATCCAATCAAAAGCATGGGTAAAGGAATTCTTCCCGACGGAGCTTCTATCACAGGACCTCTGGGTTTCAATTGTGAACACTTCTCATTCTGGAAAGCAAAGTTCATAGTCTTCGTAATAGCTAATGAATATAGGCTTTGGGATGTGATCGAGAGTGGAAACTACAAACCTGAAAAGATTGTAGATTCACAGAGAGTTCCCAAGACACTAGTAGAATATGATGAGAATGACAAGAAACTCATCACACTCAATAGCAAGGCAATTCTAATGATTCAAAGTGCCTTGAGTCAAAATGAGTACTTCAGAATTTGTACACTTCCAACAGCTAAAGAAATATGGGAAGCCTTGGAAATAGCTCACGAAGGAACTTCAGGAATAAAAGAAAACCAGATCAATACTCTGGTTACTGAGTTTGATTTACTTCGAATGAAATCAGGTGAGTCGATAGCTAAATTTGAACTTAGATATACTCACCTAGTTAATCAACTTGCAACACTCAGAAAAATCTATGATCAACATACTCAAGTACAAAAGATTCTAAATATTCTTTCTAATGACTAGGAGGCAAAAGTCACTCCAATTAAGGAAGCAAGAGGTGAATGAATCCGATCTGTTGCTTCTTTATTCGGAAGCCTTTCTGAATATGAAAGCAAATTAAAGTTCAAACGAGAACTAGATGATATTGGTGCCAAGAAGAAAAGAGGTCTAGCACTGAAAGCAAAAGAAGAAGAACAAGATGAAGATGAAGAGCTTGACGATGGTGAAACGGGCCTAATCATGAAACAATTAAGAACGTTTTATAAGAAAGGGCAAGGATTCAAAAACTTACAGAAAGGTAGAACAAGCAATAAAGAACACATTATCTGCTATGAATGTGGAAAGCCATGACATTTCAAATCAGAATGTCAAGAACTAATTCAGAAGAATAAAGAAAAGAGAAAAGGAAAATTCTACAACAAGAAGAAAGCATTTATATCTGCCATATGGGGAGATAGTTCTTCTGACGAATAAAGCGATAAAGAGGAGTAGCCAATATTTGTCTAGTTGCTTAAGAAGAAATAGAAGAAAAGGTAACTGATTCTGATCCTACCTATGATGAATTACTTTATGAATATAATGCTTTACATTTTGAATTCATCAAAGTAGTTAAAAAACTAGTTGTTTTCAAAAAGAAAAACAAAGCTCTTGAAGTATAACTTAAAGAGAATTTTGAAAAAGATTGTGAAAACTATACTTCTTTGAAAGAAAAACACTGATCTTACTAAATCTCTTGAAAAATTCACTAAAGAAAGTGAGATGCTAAATGTAATTTTAAAAGATCAACGATTTGTGAATAAGCGATCTGGAATTGGATATGATCCAAAATCAGACAGAAGGAAAGGAAGAAAGAAAGATGGAGGTAAATAATTCTTGAATTATTTTCAGCATTCTGTGTATACATCAAATTCTTTTGCAAATTATTATAATAGAAAAGGTCATTATACTTCATCATGCATTCATAGGAAGAAAGGAAATATAGGAACCTACAAATGGGTACCTAAAGGTTCATATGTTCTGAAAATTTTTTGTACTAACCCAAAAGGACCTAAAAACGTATAACCTTGCTCTTAAGCTTCTCTTTCATGTTCTTTAAGGTGTTGGAAGCTCAATTTTCATGGTTAAGAAGGGCTAGGGTTTCAGCCACTCTTGAGAAAAGCTAGTGGGAGCTTGAGGTAACTTCCAAACTCTTGTGTATTGACTATTCTGGCTGCAGTAGACAATTTAATCGATGAAAGTTCACCAGATTGCCATTGGTTTCAAAAATGGAAAATGGGTGTGTGGGGCTGTTATGCTGGCGGAAATATGTTAGAATAGCCAATGTCAAAATTTCGGGAAAAGTACAGCCAGGCCGGGTACGGTGGGGCCGGGCTGGGTCCCTGGGGGCAATTTAGTAAATTTTCAATATAGCCTCATATAACCCCCATAAACACTATGGAAGTGTCTAAATAGTACATTTGAAATTGTAGGATTGAATATGAAGCCCCGAGCTATTTGCACGTAGATTGAGGCACACGTTTCAAGGCATAAAAGGGTTAAGGTAGGGAACTTATCTCTCCTACATGCTCTGATAACTGTATTAATGTGTTGATGCGTGTTATTGCTTGGCTTGATTATGTGGAACATGTATGAATGATTTGAAGCTATGTTTCAATTTATGCTATAGCCATATATGTATCGTTCGAAGCATTGAGCTTATAGATTTGTCATTGTATGTGTGCATGAGTTATGTGATGCAAGCATGTTATGCATTAAACATTTATCTTGCTTGCATATTGATAATGTTTCCCTACTGAGATTCTCTCAAATCTCACCCTCCCTTACCAACAATTTAGACAGGGCAAGTGCCTCGTGGAGGGAGCGGCTAGGACTCCTTCGAGATGAGAGTTGGTAGTTGGTTATCAATGAGTTGTGAAGACTATATATGATTTAGTTGAATATAGGGTTATGAATTTGAGATGAGATTGTGTAATCCCCATTTGAAGAATTGTAATAGGCAATTGTGCCTGTGTATCTTTAGCGAAGGTATGTACCCGGGATTGTCGGGATGATTATGTTGTGCACTCTGATATTTATATGAATGCGATTTATCTTTGCATAGTAATTGTATTCGAAATGTGAATATGAGACCAAGTTTATAAATGATTTCAAAAGGTATTTGTGAAAACCTCATCATGTGATGGGTTATTAAATGTTATTTAATTATTATTGGTCTCTATTTCAATTTAATCCCGTATTTTGGATATAATTACGGAGGGGGTTACAGTGGGTAACTAAGACTTAATCATATTTAATTCCAGATATGTCTTAAAGCATCCAAAAACAATAAGTGGTACATAAACAGTGGATGCTCTAGACATATGACCGGTGATCTTAAAAGTTGAACCATATTGCAACTTAAGGAAGGTGGAAAGGTAAAATTTGGAGGAAATCAAACCGGAAAGATAGCAGGAATTGGTGAAATAAAAAATGACAAAGGAATACAAGTCAAAGATGTATATTATGTTGAAGGCTTGTGTCATAATTTGCTGAGCGTAAGTCAAAGTGCAGATAAAGACAACTGGGTAATATTTGATTCAGAGGAATGTCTAATTGTCAACAAGAAAGACTTACAATTTGATAAGAAAAATATCAAGGCAAAGCTCAAGCAAAAAGGGAAGGTAACTGTTATACTCTTGATATCAGTAAAAATGATTTTGAAAATTATTTTTGAGTAATGCCGATGAAAGTTGGTTATGGCATAAGAGGCTAGCTCATGTCAACATGCACCAACTAGGCAAGTTAATTAAAAAGGATTTTGTTATTAGATTACCCAAAGTAAATCTCAAAAGTGATTTGATTTGTGATGCATGTCAAAAGGGTAAACAAACTAAATCTTCTTTCAAATTGAAAAATGAGATATCAACCAATAGACCACTTCAATTATTACACATGGATTTAGTTGGACCAGTAAGAGTTAAGAGTCTTGGTAGCAACATATATTCATTGGTCATTGTTGATTATTTCTCTAGATTTACATGGACCAGTTTTCTATCATCAAAGGATGAAACCTTTAGAGAATTTATTGTTTTTGCCAAGAAATTGCAAAATAAGAAAGGTATGTCTATTGCAGGTATTAGGATAGATCATGGTGGAGAATTTGAAAATCAAGCCTTTGAAGAATATTGTGATACTAATGGCATAGATTGCAATTTCTCTGCTCCAAGGACACCTTGACGAAACGGAGTCGTGGAACTTAAGAATAGAGTGCTCACTGAATTGGCTAGAGCAATGCTGAATGAAAAAATGTGTCTTAAGTTTTTTGGGCCGATGCAATGAGCACAGCATGCAATATTTCAAATAGAGCCTACATTAGAACAAAACTTGGAAAGACACCTTACGAGTTACACAAAGGAAGGAAGCCAAACCTTGCTCATTTACACATCTTCGGCTGTAAGTGTTTCATTCATAATAATGGTAACGATAACTTAAGAAAATTTGATTCTTGAACAGATGAAGGAATTTTCCTAGGCTATTCTAACCAAAGTAAAGTATACAGAATTTTTAATAAAAGAACATGTGTTGTTGAAGAATCAATTCATGTTGTATTTGATGAATTTGAATGCTCTGACATAACCATTGATAATGAGCAGGACGTTGTTTTAAATCAAGAAAATGGTCAATCTATTTCTAAATATCTTATTCCAGAAGTTGATCAAACCAAGGAGGAAGATCAGTCACTATGACAACCTAAAGCTTGGAAATACAATAGAAGTCATCCCCTTGATCAAGTCATAGGAGATGTGAATGAAGGAGTCAAAACTAGAAATAGAATTTTCAATGAAGTTAGTTTTTCTGCATTCATTTCTGAGATTGAACCTTCTAACATTGATGAAGCCCTATCAGACAATGATTGGGTTATAGCAATGCAAGAATAACCAAACTAATTTGAAAGAAATCAAGTTTGGGATTTGGTTCCCCGACTTAAGGATCATCCAATCATTGGCACTAAATGGGTATTCAAGAACAAACTTGATGAATCTGCAATTATTGCCAGAAATAAGGCAAGATTGGTGGCCAAAGGCTATAATCAGTAAGAAGGAATTGATTATGAGTAAATGTATGCTCTAGTTGCAAGATTGGAAGTTATACGAGTACTCTTAGCCTTTATATACATCAAAGGATTCAAACTCTATCAAAATGGATGTAAAGAGTGCATTTCTAAATGGCTACATCATAGAAGAAGTATATATTGACCAACCTCTAGGTTTCGAAGATGTAACCAAACCTGAATATGTTTTCAAAGTAAAAAAGGCTTTGTACAGTTTAAAACAAGCTCCTAGAGCATGGTACGAAAAGCTCAGTAAATTTCTTATTGATCAAGGTTTTGTATACGGAAAAGTTGATACAATACTTTTTACAAAACGAAAATGTGATGATATATTAATTGTGCAAATATATGTTGATGATATAGTTTTCGGTACTACTAATGAAAGCATGTGCAAAGAATTTTCTGAGATAATGCAGGGGGAGTTTGAGATGTCAATGATGGGAGAATTGTATTCTTTCTCAGTTTGCAAATCAAACAAAGAAAGAATGGAATTTTCATATCTCAAATGAAGTATCTGAATGAGCTATTAAAGAAGTATGGATTGGATGAAGCAAATGGAATGGACACACCCATGAGCTCAACCAAATAGCTTGATGTGGATGTCAAGGGAAAAGATTAAAACATCACAAAATATAGAGGATTGATTGGATCATTACTCTATCTCACTGCAAGCAGGCCTGATATTCAATTCAATGTGGGTATGTGTGCAAGATATCAATTAGCACTAAAAGAGTCACATGCTAAAACTGTCAAACATATCTTCCGATATCTTGCTGACACGACAGAATTGGGTCTCTGGTATCCCAAAGGAAGAAGTGAATATCTAGTTGCATACTCAGACTCTGATTATGAAGGATACAAGATGGATAGAAAGAGTACTAGTAGACAGGGCCAGTTTCTTAGAGGCTCACTTGTGTCATGGTTTAACAAGAAACAAACTATAGTGTCTCTTTTGCAATGGAAGCTGAGTATGTTGCAGCATCAAGTTGTTGTGCACAAGTAATATGGCTAAAGCAACAACTCCAAGATCTTGGTATTTATTTGAAAGAGATACCAATATACTGTGACAACACTAGCACGATAAGCTTGGGAAAGAATCTTGTTCAACATTCCAAAACCAAGCATATTGATGTTAGACATCACTTCATCAGAGATCATATCCAAAAGAAAGATGTCAAAGTGATATCCATTCCAACTCATCTTCAACTAGCTGATATCTTCACAAAACCTCTTTCAAAAGATCAATTTTTGTATATTATTAGAGAATTAGGAATGGTAAATCCCAATGAATTGTAAGTTATTTTGTGTTTACAAAATGTTAGATGATATTATTCATTGATATTTTAATGATTACTAACTTCAGCATCAGAGTTTCTAGCAATTTGTTTTGTAGGATCATGATATTTTGTTTTAGAGCATGAAAAGTAGAGGTTAAGAGAGGATAACATTACTGGAGGGACAACTTCAAGTAATGAGCATTACTGGAGTGACACCTTGAAGTAATGGATGAATTACTCAAGTAGCCACTCAAGTAATGAACTTGGAAATGTGCTAGTGAACTTCAACGTCACTCGAGTAAGGACTCGAGTGAACCTGGGTGCAGATCTTAAATTTGCTGAGTTTCAGCTCAAATTTGTCCTAAAGAGCCATCAAATAATTGAGGGAATATACATGGGTAATTATAATATTATTCATGCCAGGTATGCGCTTGAATTCACTACATTTTAAAATTTATGGTATGATCACTCGAGTAGCTACTGGAGTGAAGCTGATGATCACTCGAGCAACCCCTCGAGTGATGCCGGGATTTAGGGTTATTTCAGTCGATACACAGTCATTTCTCACAAAATCACCTCGAGTGATTCTCCTAGTGCCCTCACAAAAACTTTTCACAATCATTTTTCCTCCTCATAATCATCAAAACCCATTGATATTAGCTTACAAACATTTCTCAGATTTCACTAAATCCTCTGCCTTACATTCGCGACTCACGGTCCTTGTTTTTTAGAAATCCTTGTTTCTCTCAAATCAAAATGGTGATGACTAAATCTTCTAATATTAGCACTCCTTCTGAGTCCTCTGAACCATATCAACCCTTTGATTCACTTTCCTCTCCTCCTACCAAGAAAAGAAAAATCTCTTCTAAACTAAAGCCAAAGCTAAATCGCAACCTAAGCCTAAGGTGAAAGGGGTTGTGATTAAGGAGCCCATTGCCATAACAGCTCAATCCAAGAAGAGTTCACCTCTTAGAAGAGGAAAAGAAATAAAAGAGCCATCTCTTCCTCCTTCTGATTCATTTGACCACCCACTTTTTTTCCAAAACCTCTGAAAACGCCCAAGATTGATGAGAAGCTTACCAAAGTCATGGTAGGCATGCTTGAAGAAGCTTTTCAATCTAAGGAAGCAAAGAAAGGGCAATCTTTAAGGCAACCAGAAGAGAAAGAAGAAGAAACCATATTTCCTCCAAAAGGATTCAATGTGAGCAAGCTTGAGGAATCTCAGAAGTATCTGAGTCACTTTGCAAGAAGAAATGTGTGCAAGATGCACTACATTGACTACAAGGTTCTTCAAGAGGTATTGAAATTTGACCTGAATCCCTATCTTGATTCCTATATGCCTTGGCTATCTGTTAAACTCCCATTTTGCACCAAAGTCGTGAGGCATTTTTACTGTAACCTTGAACCTATAAATGATCCCATATTCATGCTGGAATTAGGGAGGGTTGTAGAAGACCAGTGGGGAAATGAGTGAGGTACTTAACATTTTGACAAGTGGAGCATTATTGAACAAACTTGACCTCTTCCTTCATGTTTTTCCAATATAAATGTTGCTACAAACATTTTAATATCTTAGTACTCTATCATGTCCTCCTAAAGGTGAATAATATGCTTCATCTAAGATTTTGTTGCTCAAATATGTTGATGCCGGAATGACCTTTTCCTGCCACCCAAGTGAAGTGAGGTACAGATATGGGATTAGAATGCAGGAAGCGATAATAGAGGAGGTATAGCTGTCTTGTAAGAGGCATTGCTCAAGATCATTGAAGTTAGTTGCTTGTGGAATGGTAATAGAAAATAGATCAGTTGAACATAGGAAACTTGAAAGAGCATCTACGCCTTGGTTAGAGGTACCAGCCTTATACTTAATGACAAAATCATATGGTAGCAGATTTACCATGAGTCTTCGATGCTCATGAGTGGTAATAATCACTGTAGTACAAAGAATGAGAATATAAGATATAGAGTACTATGAATATATTGATCGATGTATGTTTGTGTGTTCTCTATCATCTCTATTCTACGTTGAATGTTCCTATATTTATATATGTGTTGTGATAGCCATTGGAACCATTTCAACATATCCGTTAGAGTTACACAGCTTTAGTTGACTGTTCTTCAAATTTGAAAACTAGCCGTTGTGGTAGGTGAGTATTTCGAACATTACGGACTTTACTTTTGAATTTTCTCTCAATGCAAGATCTCTTTATTATTTCTCTACAAATATATTCAGAATAGTAACACAATGAAAGGTTAATTATATAGATAACAAATCAATAAACAATAGATTAAAATATGCATTATAGACTTCATCACTCGAGTGGCCACTCGAGTGATATAAGGCTATAACTCGAGTTATTACTTGAGTGATCCCTTCCAAAACATGGTAGAGAGTATAGTCAATGTTTCTGACTACATCACTTGAATGGTCACTTGAATGATCCCTTCAAAATCTAGGTAAAGAGGTATTGACTTATTTCTTACCTAATCATACGAGTGGTCACTCAAGTGATTCTTGGTCTTTACTTAAGTGATTACTTGAGTGACACCATAGAAACCTTGGCAAAGATCTTCTAGGACATTTTGGCACACATTACTCAAGTAGTCACTCAACTGATGAAGGTCTATAACTCAAGTGATCACTCAAGTGATCCCTTCTGAAATTTTCCAGAGGCTCCTTCTATTGTCATGTGACTTCTTCTTCTTCATCACTCGAGTGATTGCTTTGCCTGCCACCAAGTACTTAATTATGTTGTTCAAAAACTCATTTGTATATTACCAAAATCTATTGTAATATCGTTTGATCTTTGTTATCATCAAAACATATGGGATCTAACATTCTCCCCCTTTTTGATGATGACAAAACTTGGTGATTTTTGAACAAGGTACTTGAAAGCATTTTGAAAATTGAAATTTTCAATTAAGATTATATGCTTCTAAAATACTTGATATCTTTTAATATGGATTTTAAAATATCATTAGTCTATATAAAACTTGTTCCTTTTTTAACAAAATTCTTTCAAACCATTTTGAACTTAAAACCAATAACTTTGAAGCTTTTAATATTTGAAACCATTTGAAGTTCAAAAAAAATGTCTTTGAAACTTGTAACATTTGCGGCCATTTGAAGTTTAAAACGAATGTCTTTGAAACTTTTAACATTTGAAATCATATTGTAGTCACCTTGCATACACAGCCAAAAATTCGTTAGTCCATAAATTCGACAGTAATAAGAAAATTTGAACTACAGAATTTAAATTCATTACTTCAAGTAAAATTAGAAGTTCATTACATAGACAAAATAAGTTTACAAAGCTATAAAGCTCCCTAAATCTCAATATACCCGAATGCACCCCTATGCTATACAATCTGTCAAATCACAAAATCAGTCCAAATCTTCTCCCCCTTTTTGACATTATCTGGAAAGTGGGAATCAATCGAGAGAGGAAGAACTTGAACTGGATGTTTTAGCAACACAGATGGGTGTGATGCTCAGAGGTAAGGCTTTTGAGTCATGTGAGGCACCTTGAGGAGATTAGATAGGAGATGATTGTTTAGGTTCAGGGAGATTCATTGGAGTTATATGAAATGGATAATCTTGAGACAGGGTCAACATAGAAGGATGCTGTAGTACTGGGGTCTTTGATGTAACTACCACCTCCTCAGTACTAGTAGGTGACTGATAGGAATGATTACTGGAAGAGTGGTGTGAGGAAAATGGCTCAATGCCTGCAGGTGATGTAATAGGTATAGGCACTAGTTGGGGCTGGACTATTGGACTGGCTCATTAATTGAAATATGAACTTTGCCAGATGTGGATGGGTTAGTCATTGTGAACAGAAGTTAATAGGACGGATGATAGGAGAAATGGAGTAAACTCAGTAATCGGAACATAACCAAATGTAAGGGCAGTGGTAGGTATGGATGGACCAGGGGTTGAAGAACCATATGTCAGGGCATCCACCTTCTCATGCAAAAGATATCAGGTGGTTTCCAAGCTCCTGTATAGCATTGCCAATACAGCTTTATTGTGCTTGTTCAAGCTTTCTACTATCTCTCTTATCTTAGTATTCTTGTGGGTTGAAAGTTCTACATTTATATCTACATTAAAACACTCAAGAACATTCTTTATATATGTTTGAATTGTGGAACCAAAGAATAATGAAGGAGATGTAAAAGCAGGAGCATAAGACTGAGTATTATCCAATGTACTTGACCTAGCCTTAGTTTTCTTCTTTTTCTTCGAGCTAGATTCAAGGGGCATCTTCAAAGGAATCTCAATCCCCAATTTCCCAATCTGGTTTATCCCTATTGGGGCTAGTCTTTTGATAGGCTCAGTAGACTCAAGGTACCAGATTTTATTATTCTTTAGAAATGATGAAATAAGCTGAGGGAATGGCATTGGTATGGTCGGGTTCCCAAAAAAACCAACATCTCTTTATCTCAACTAAGATAAGGTCACCCAAATCCCTATGCTCCTTCAGAATAATAGAAGCCATTCTCCTATAAACCCTTTTGATAAAATGCGTGAAATTATTTGATTTGTCCACTAAGGCTCAAGAATAGATATTGTAACCCCCTACCTTAACAGCCAAAATTATAATTCAAAAATGCATCATAATAATGAATTAGAAACTAATAGATAATTCAAAATTTATTAAAAATCCCATATATAAGACATGGTTTTTAAAAACTTTACCAAATCCTGTTTGATGCAGTCTCACATTCGCATTCCGAATATATTTGGCCTGTGCAGTTCGGTTTCATTCATACATATCAAAGTACTCAACAAAATTCCTGACGACACTCGGGTTCAATCACTAATAATAAAAGTCTACAAGGAAACTTGCCCATTTTCAAATAAGGATTATAGCTATCTACATAAGGCTACTATAATGGTCCACATATATATATATAATTATCCCAACATATGATAACCAACATAAACTAGTCTCAAAGCCACAGACTCTAACCATCCTCATATACCAGCTTCTCCTCTTATATGCTTGCCCAAGCTGTAGGTTAGTAGTAGAAAGAGTGAGATTCATAGGAATCTCAGTGGCAACAATTTCACAAATATAATATATAATAAACAAGACATGCAAGCAGTTATCATAAAGCCGTTTAAATAACCACATACAATAACACTTCTAGCAGCAATTCAATATAATAACTACCATAACAACTTCCACATTGATGCATGACTCGTAAGTCATAAAACAACAGCCTTCGCTGTAACCACAATGATATGTGACGATTGTCACCACAGCTTCAAAACTGTATTCAGCTACCACAGTGAAGTATGACTCACAAGTCGCAAAATGACAGCTTTTCAACATATCCACTTTCACGGCATTATCCTTACCCGTACACTCACCAATGACTCCACTAGTGGTAACTGGCACTTTTGGACATCAACAACAACATCTTTTTGTCGAATCCACTTTCATGGCATTGCCCTCAACCGTATGCCCACCAGTGGTTCTGCTAGTAGCAACCGGGACTTTTGGCTCAGCCTACTGTAACAGGCCACTTCAAAATCTCAATCTCTTCTATCGAAAGCACCCTATATAATGGCCCACCTGAAGTCTTAGTCTCTTCTATCCAGACGGCTAGCCGAGAATCTCAATCTCCTCTATCACAATAGGACTAGCATCTCAATCTCATCTAGCCATATATCCACTTCTCGGTACTACAACAACTCTCGTTGTATTTACTTTCACGGCACTACGACAGTTCACACTGTATTCACTTTCACAGCACTATGACAAACTCTCACCGTATTCATTTTAATGGCATTACAACATCATCCATGTTCATCACAATCTCACAACAACATAACAGCAACATTCACATTTATTATCATTTAATGATACAACATGCATTTTACATATTATAAGAGAAAGGGTCACTACCTTATTCTTTCCATTCCCGCTCGACACCGATTTCACATGCTCAGGGCAGACGTCAAGTTATATACATCATAATCAATAATGATGAATTATTCCCTATTCCAATTCTTAAATAACTTCAAAGCACTTGGGTTTGGTTATCATTTGGGTCCCTTAGGTGGTTGTGATAAGCTCAAACGAAAGCCTAAAAGGTTTGGGAAGAACTATATCAAAAACCACCTTCAAAAGTTCCAAAATATTGATTTTTGGTGGTTGGCTGCCGCCAAAAATAGGTTAGAAATATTTGGGCTGCTGCTAAGAAAAATCCTGTTTCTTATCTAAATTTTCAAAAATCATAACTAAATCTAGAAAAATCGAAAAGAGGTGTGACCAAGTCTTATAGAAAGTGATTTAAGTCTTCTGTATAGGAAAAATATGAATCACTACTATCCATAACCACAAAAATACAGAATTCAACAAATGTCCAGATTGCTCCAGAATTAAGTCCTGTTTCAACCTCAAAATTTGGAAATACACAACTTTTAGCATACACATCAAAATGACGGTCATAATTTATAAAATTAAAGTTTGGTATGTCTACTATTAGATTGGAAAGTTTCAAAATTTTTTACCATCATTTACTCATTCAAAACTGCTATGAAATCTGACTGCCTGCAAAGAGTTTCCATTGATAGCATTTTCCAGTTTTCACACAAATGTTTCCCAAGGTTCTAAATTCACAACCAACATTACTCCCACACAATTTTCCACAAGGAATCTAATAGAAACATCAAAACAACCAAATTCACATCCTATCGTCATGTTCTGTTTTGGAAAGAATTTCAACACAAAACCAGAATTTTCCAAACTTTATATTTAAGTCTCAAATCAACTCCATTTAACCAATGGACACCACAAGACATCAACACAATCATCAAAACACGATGACCTCTCACACACCCTAATTACATGAAAATTAGGGAAAAATTTCAATACTCAACCAAACATCACAATATATATATATATATATATCAAAGGATGGCTTTTGCTCACCTCTTCTTTTTCCACTAGCTTGCTCTTCAATTCTTCAACCTCCAACTTTCTTGAATTCACAAAACAACTCCAATGGAAAATTTAAAACCATAGGAGTGAAGCCTACATAAAGAGGAACAAGTTTAGAGAAGAGGTTTCAAGCTATAGAGGTCATTTACAAGGTCGAAACCTCACCTTTCTTTTTTGCCACTTTCTCTTTCCTCTCCCTTCCATGGTAGCCAAACAAAGAGAGGTCAAGAGAGAAAGAGATGATGGAATAAAGATATTTCTTACTCACCCATGGCTTTGATCAAAAATGGAAAGGAGAGAGATAAGAGAAATGAATTAAAAGTGATCATTTGACTTTTCAAATCTCCACGCCTTTTCCATAACTTGCTATATGTTGAGACTCTATGGCTCCACCACAAGCAATTTACTACTTGATTACTCTAACTAATTCCATTAGCCATTTAGTCACACTACATATTTCTTGCAGCTAGTAGTTCATTTTTTCATCAGTTGCTGACTAATTGGCCGGTAAATTTTCATTCTACCAATTTTTCCCTTGACTATGGTACATTCACTTGAATTGCCTCTTGACACATGATTTAATTCCTTTTCCCTTTTCCATATGCCATTCCCTCTCATTTAAGTTTACTAATGACTTTGCCACATAATTAAACTCAAGTATAGGGTTTGGGCATTTTTTAGTGTGAATTTGGGTCACAAACCACACTTTATTTCCCAACAGTATTTATCAAACATTCTTTATAGTCTCCTATGAAGTCATTAGCCCTTAAATAGAATCTGGGGTAATACATATATACCATAAAACCCTATGCAAGTCATACATATCACTAGGGGTAAATGAAATTGGTCCTACTCTCTCACCAGGCCTTAGAATAGTGAACAACTGGGTTGAGTCCAAAGTTGGGTGTACATCATCGGGGAGTCCTTTATTCCCAGCCAAGTTTTTATCTTAGAGTGAGAAATCAAAATTTATTGTCCTCTAACCTTAGTTACTAATCCTTCCTCTACTGAATCTCTCAAGGCATCATTTACAAGTTCAAATTGCAGTAAAAGTGTCACACCACTTTAGTACAATAAGGTAGTCTAACGATAACTAGGGCAAGTAAGATTCAAGATAAGGACTTAAATTGAACTTCAATACCTCTTGTATAACCTTGAGATCAACATAGTGTATTTTGCATACTTTCCTCCTTGAGAAGTGTTCCTTATACTTTTGAGATTCTTTAAACTTCTTAACATTGAAGCCCTTCAGAGGAAATATGATATCTTCTTTTTTCTCTCTTTCCCCTTCCTTTAGTAGATCCTTGGAGGTTATTCCTTGCTTTCCTCCTCTAGACTGATAAGCCTCATCTAGCATACTTGCTATTGCTTGGGCAAGTTTTCTATCCTACTTGGGTTCCTTAGGAGGTTTCCTAGTCCAAGAGGGAGTGTCAGAAGAGTCTGGAGAAGGTGAGATGACATTGTGGTACCCTTGCCTCTGCTTGGAGGTGTGGACTTCTTTAATTGAACCTTTGTGATCATAGGCTCCTTGATTTCAACCCCCTTGGGTTTGGGTTTTGCTTAAAGCTTTGGTTTGGTTTTTGGCTTTGAGGTAGATTTTTTGTTTCTTGGTTGGAGGGGATGGTGGAGATTTAGAGGGTTGCTGAGGCTCAGATGACCCAGAAGGATGATCATGTTATGTACTTTTAGTCCTCACCATTGTAGATTGAGAGAATAGAGGATTTTTGGATATTAGGATTTTGATAGTCGAGCATTAGGGTAGAAGATTTGTTAAATATTTAAAGGTTTTTAGGGTAAAAATCAATGGGTTTCGATGGAAATGGAGTGGGTAAGTATTTGTCAGAAAATTTTGGAAGAGCACTAGGAGAATCACTAGAAGAGATTTTGTAAAAATGATAGAGTGCCGACAGATAATGACCTTGTGCCTGACATCTGTTGATAGGTCACTCGAGTGATTCTGGGGAATCACTCGAGTAATCATTCAAGTGATCTTACCATAAAATTAATATATTTCTTTTTAAATATGTACTTGGTATTGTAATTACCCATGTATATTCCCTTTGTTGTTTGATGGCACTTGAAGGCAAATTTGAATTGAAACTTGGTTGATTTGCAATCTGTACTGATGAATACTAAAGTACTCACTAGGGTGATTCTAAGACATCACTTGAGTGCACACTCGAGTAAGCAGTCTCCTCAACTCTTGACTGCTCGAATTCAACTGTTACGCCATTTTCTTTGAATTGAATTTGATTTAATGCTCACTGCCTTGCTTTTTCTATAATTACTTGAGTGGTCACTTAAGTAATACTAACCATCACTTCCAGTTATCACTCAAGTGATATGGTAATCACTTGAAGTTGCCACTCGAGTGAGTGGTACTCTGTTAACCTCTACTTTACTTACTATATAACAGAGTATCAAAGTCTTATAAAAATAAATTACTAGATACTCTAATGCTTAAGTCAATAATCATCAAAACATGAATAAATTACATTTTTTAAACATTAAACAACTTACAATTCATTGGGATTTACCATTCCCAGTTCTCTTTTAATGAATAGGAATTGTTCTTTCGTGAGGGGATTTGTAAAGATATCAACTAGTTAAAGATGAGTTAGAACGTATATCACTTTGACATCCTTCTTTTGAACACGATCCCTGATGAAGTGATGTCTAATATTGATATGCTTTGGTTCTGGAGTATTGAACTGGATTCTTTACAAAGCTTATCATACTAGTGTTGTCATAGTAGATAGGTATCTCTTTCAAATATATACCAAGGCCTTGTAGTTTTTGCTTTAGCCATAATATTTGTGAACAACAACTTGACGCTGTAACATACCCAGCTTTTATTGACGAAAGAGACATTGTATTTTGTTTCTTGGTGAACCATGAAACAATTGAGCCTCATAGATACTGGTATTACCTACTAGTATTCTTCTGTCAGTCTTGTATCCTCCATGATTAGAGTATAAGTATGAAACAAGGTATTCATTCCCTCATTTAGGATACCAGAGACCTAATTCTGCTATGTCGGCAAGATTTCTGAAGATTCATTTGACAGTTTCAGCATGTGATTCCTTCTGTACTGATTGATATCTTGCATATATACCAATACTAAGTTGGATGTCAGGTCTACTTGTAGTAAGATAGAGTAACGATGCAATCATTCCTCTATATTTTATGATGTTACAATCTTTTCCCTTAACATCAGCATCAACCAATGTAGTTGAGCTCATTGGCATGTCTACTCTGTTTGCTTCATCCATTCTATACTTTTTTAGTAACTTCTTTAAATATTCTGTTTGAGATATGAAAATTCCATTATTTCTTTGTTTGATTTACAAATCAAGAAAATTCAATTCTCCTATCATTGACATCTCAAACTCCCCATGCATTATGTCAAAAAATTCCTTGCATCGAATTTCATTAGTACCACCGAAAACAATATCATCAATATATATTTGAACTATTAAAATATCATTTTATTTTTGTTTTATAAATTGTGTTGTATCGACTCTTCCTCATACAAAACCTTGATCAATGAGAAACTTACTAAGTCTTTCATACCATGCTCTAGGGGCTTGTTTTAAATTGTATAAACCTTTTCTTAGTTTGAAAACATGGTCAGGCTTAGTTACATCATCAAAGTCTGGAGGTTGTGATTGAACCATATTTTTATATGAATTTTTCATGATTAATTTGGGATTTTAATGTATTTTCTAGGACATTATTGCATTACTAAGAATTAATTTTGGTTAGGGACAATTATTTTGAATTAATGGGAATTAGGAGCAAAAATGGTCAAAATTTATTAATTATGTTTTTATACAATTGTCCCTTGAACTTTTGATGCTACTTGAGCTTAAACTTGCATTATAGGTGTGAAGGAAGAAATTTTGAGATATGGAGGGCCAGAATTAATATTTTGAACCTTGGGTAAAATCATAGAAAGGGCCCAATAATATTGTAAAAATTACAAAGAGTGAAGGAAAAAGGCCAGAAAAAAATACATAAAAGTACCCCAGAATTTCAGAAATTTCAGTTTAGCCCATAAATGTTTCAAAAAGTTTCATCTAAGTCCCTCCAGAGAATTTTTCATCTTTTCACTGAAGTCCCTAGTCAAAACTTGCGTTTTGACCAGGGTTACTATTCCCATTTCTGCATTAGAAGAACTGAGCCCAGATCCGAGGTGGAGGCGAGAATGGAGATCCAAAGCTCTGTGTTGAGATCATTGTGCAGCAGACCAGGGCCACTGTGTGTTGGGCTTGTTGCATCTGAAGCTGAAAACGAAGGCCCAATATTGAAACAGACCCAAGAGTGATTTGAGAACAGAAACAAGAGGACTCGATGGATATGCTGATGGATATGCAGCAACCCGATACAGATAGAGCTGGGAGTGATATTTAGAGCTGAGTGCCGCATAAGCAAGGGATCAGAGAGAATCATCACCATCATCGCATCACCACACTTCTTCCTTCCTTTCTTCTTGGTCGCCGGCGACCTTCTACCTCCACTCCACCTCACCATCGTCGGCGACCTCCTTCATCAGCCACGCAGTTTCATCGTCCGTCACCAACAGAAGGATAGTCAGAAGACTTAGCTGGGAGTTTTTTGTTTTCTTCACCGTTAGAATCGCTATCAGCCACCACCTTTGTTTCTACTGTTCCATTCCCTTCTTCATTTGCTCTGTTTCTCCACCATTTCAGCATCACTGTGACTACCCTATGACTGTCCTTCTATATTTCTCACTCTCATTTTCTAACAGAACCCACGAAATTCATTTTGCTCAGACTCTCATTCAATTTCTATGAGTATTAAATGCTTTGAAGATATTGTGTTTACTGTTGACATCATGAGAGGTTGATTTCCTTAGCTCTTAGAGATGAATTGGATATGACTTGAGCTCACATATGTTTCAAAGGGGAGTTTATTTTATCTATAGTTCATTATATTTTTTATTTCTTAGGTTTAAGAATGTATTTATGTAATGAAACTATGATTTTAGTTATGATTTCTATGGATTGAGTTTTGTGATTTGGAATTTGTAATGAGGATTTGTGCCCATCAATATATATGGTTATATATATGTTTATCTATGATTCTATTATTTCTCTCTATTTAACATGGTATTGTTGGATGGTTTGATTGAAATAGAATTGTAGTTGAACCTAAATGCATTGCTTATTCCATAATCGCTCTCTAAGGGGTTTTAATAATGCTTAAATAAATGGGTTCATGAGTTTAAGCATTAGACTCAATGGTAATTGGGATTTGATATATTAGAAAACTTAGAGAAACTCATTACACTAAGAGGGCTTAATAGCATTTCAAGGGTAGGGGTTCCTCTCTTATGATACTAGACTCAATGGTAATTGAGGTTTGGTATATTAGAAGCTTAGTGAATTAACTCCCCAAATATCTTAATTGAGCAAGGATAGCCATTGAAAACCATTCCCAAGAACATCTTTATCACTTGCATTTCTAACCAATTTCCATTCCATATCAATTTTATTCCAAAAATCCAAAAATATTAGTTTTAAAAGCATTTTAGTTTAATTGCAATTTAGTTGTTAGATAAAAAGCTCAAAGATCATTTTTAACTAATTTCATGTCAATCATTGCACTTAGTTTCTAGGTAATTAATAAAAGGCTCTTCGAGAGACGATCCGGGATTGTACCCTATATTGCAATCCTTGGTTATTTTTGAAGAGGTTACCAAGGAATAAAAGCCGACAAAGCTTATTTCTTCAAGTGGCACTGTTGCCGGGGAGCCAAGTAATTGGTTCCCTAGTAGCTAAGTGTCAATCTTTGGTTAATTGGTACCTTGATCCTTTAGGTTGCATTTTAGTTGGTTTAGGTAGTTTTGCATGTTTTTCAAAGCATATTGCATCTTTTGTCATTTTGAAATCCTTTTCTTTTTTTTCATTTGCATTTGTGTCTCTCTTAGATTTTTTCCCCCTTAGTTTTTATAGTTTTTTGTTAAATAATCCTCTTTGTGATTCATTGGAATTTATTGTGATTGGATTTCATGGCTTGGTTTAATGGTAATCAAGGTTTATCCGTTCACTCTCACTCTTCTATAGCAGATTCGACTGAAAGGAAAGAGTTCTTATCTGAAAGCATACATGCTATTCAACAAACATTGCAGCTTCTTCAAGCCAAGTTGGGATGTCCAGATAGTCCAATTGGTCAAGAATACCAAGGTCCATTCCACCCTCCATATCATGAACCATACCAACAACCTTCATTCCACTCTCATTACCCACCACACCGACCCTATAGATCATACCATGAACCTTCTCCTCTACCATATAACCCATATCATGAGTCTCATTCTAATCCTCTACTGTATAACCTCATGTCATATCATGAACCTTCTCCTTCATTCCATCCCACTTTCCAACCATACCATCCACCTCATGAGCCTATATTCGCACCATTTCAACCATCTTATGGACCTTATTCCCAACCATGTGTGCCTCTCTAAGAACCTTCTATTGGTGGAGTTATTAGAGAATTCCAGAAACCAATGACTCGTACTATAAATGAGGACCGATCACATAAGGACACCTTTTCCAATTACACGACCTCTATAATGAGATCAATAGAGCAAGGAGATAAAGAGCATGCAAGTTTGGCCAAGGACTTTGAGCGTCTCACTCAGCCATCACAAGAAGCAGAGTGATGGAAGAAAGATGTTGAACAATTTAAGAAAAATATGGAGTTGCTTTCACAAAAGATTTCTAAGTGCAACACTCCATAAGAGACCCTTTCTCCATTACCTCCATGTAATCCACCCACTCAAGCTAAAAAAGTCAAAAAGGTGCGTTTTCAACTTCCAAAGGAGTCTTCCTTTCCTGTGGAGGAAGAACAAGCAATCCAAGCTCAAGGGTCACATGCTACTTCACAAGTGGAAGATTTCGGACCTCTGTTGCCTATTCCCAACAAACACAAGAAGTGGAGCAAAGACAAGAGAGCATTAAAAAGTCTTCCTTACCATTCGGTAATGATCCTATCCTTATAGAAGTAGACTATCTTACTACTTTAACTAGTGAAGCAATTCACGATTTGAGTGATGATGAGGTGGATGAGGAAATCATTGTTGAATCCCCTCAACTTTTTGAAAATATAATTGCTCCACCTATTAGTTTAAGTAGTAGTGATTCGATTGTACTTGTCGATGACTGTGCTTCTACTTCTATTGTTGAAAATGCTACTCTTCATAGTACTAGGGATGATTGTGGTCAATTGAATGATATATCTTCATGTTCTTTTGCGGTAGATCAAATATGTGTTGATTGTTATCATGGCAAATGCCACTTACTTGTTGAGTTTCGAAAGAAAGCATTTAATGAAATGGTTGATTCTATCGTTCATCTTGATGCATCTCCTTGTACTATTGATGTTTCTAAGCATGAAACTTGTAAAAATGTTGAATCTTGTATGAATGCCACTGTGGTTGATGTGAGTGATAAATACCATAGCCTAGGCAAGGATCTTTCGCTTGATTCCAATGAATTACATGATTGCTTCATACGGAAAGATTCAAATGATTTAATTGATGATTTTACAAATGAAAATGAATCTTTCCATATGATTCTTTCTTGTGATTTGCCACCCGATATAGAAAAGGAAAATGATTCTTTTGAAAGTTTAGGGTGGTAATGATTTGAAAAATTCTCCTTCTTCTTCCACTCTTTTCCCTTCCATCTCTTGTGATTGCAATGATGATGTGGTGTACCCCAACACTAAGTTGGATTCCGCACCTTCCACTTTGCAAACACAAGAGAATTTAACTGTTTGTTTGACTCCTACTGTTGGGAGTACCATTAATTTCCTTGGATGTGATAGTTACTTGGAGAGTTTGGAACTAATATGCCTTTACTTCACTTGAAATCTCTCCATGTTTCTATTTTTGGATGAGATACTGATGTTTGCTCGGATCCTTTGCAGGCACATTCTTGGAAAGGTCATCGAAGGAACCAATATCCACCTTACATTCTTAGACCTCTTCCGATTGATCCTGAGCCACCTCCACCAAGGAAATCCAATGCGGGAGAAGTTGTTTCTAAAGACAAATGCATGATTCTCATCAGGGATAAGAACTTCTCCTTCAAACGACTCAAGATTCTCTAACACAGGTTGTCTCTTTCCTCACTTGTTTTCTTCCTGATTCTTATGTTTCTTTGGGTTTAATTATTGTATGAGGAAGATAAGTATGTGGGAGGGACACAAACCAGTAGAAAAAGGTAGAAGTTGCTTAGTTTTAATAAGAATAAAATCCCCTTTATATGCTTTGCATTTGTGGCCACTACCCTACTTAATTACCGTTGTGCCTTGAATTTCAACTTGCTAAGAATTCTCTTTAGAGTGTCTTTACACATTGAGGACAATGTGTTGATTAAGTGTGGGGGAGGGGAATAAATTTCAAATCCCACTATTTGGTTGTTTTCAAATAAAAAATGCCATTAACTAGAAAATTTTTTAAGAATGACTTGCTTTGATGTATGTCCTAAGTGGTAAAGGGTCGCATTTGTCATTTTGAAATGTGATTTGTGAGAAATTCTTTGAACTTTCATGATTTCTAGTGTTTTGGCAACTTTTTGAAACCATGATTTGCTTTTCAAGAGAATGGAAAGAGAAATGAACCCACAATTAGATTTTTGCTTACTTCTTGTTTTGAAAAAAGAAGTTTCTATATCATTAGTGCTTTTAAGAGTTCAGCATTCTTATAATTGATTGTAATGTTTTGATTGATTGTGTTTAGAAGGTTAACATTATAAATAGTTAAGAATATGTGTTGTGTTTAGCTTGCTATGCAATTGATTGTGTTGGATTGAGTATTAGAGAGAAACCTTGTTGGAAGGTTAATTGAGCCTTAAATTCTTTGCATGTGTGCATGTTCACTTAGTTCTTCACCTTCTAGAACTTGTTTCAACTCTTCTTCAAAACGGCATTTGCATTAGTGTGATGGGAATGAAAGAGGCATTCATTTTAAACCTTTTTAACCTAAACACAAACCCTCATTCATGACCATTTGCTTACCCCTTTGAGCCATTCCTATGTTATATGCATGTTATTTTATTCATAGTATTCTAAAATCAAAGTGATTTGCCAATAGAAAGTTGAATAATGTGTATATTGAAATGCCATGTATATACCAAAAAAGAGAAAAAAAAGAAGAAAGAAAAGAAAAAAAAAAGAGAAAGAGAGAAAGAAAAGCAAAAGAAATATTAAGAAGGCATTTATTCATGATTTAGAAAAATAATTGGCAAAAGACTATCAAGTTATTTAGATGCTATGAATCTATTCATTAACTTAGACTTGCATATCAACATTTCCTTCGTCTGTTTAATTCATTTCATCTAGCCTTCATCCATCTTTACAACCTTTTTAAGCCCTCTTGATTCATTGCATTTAATGTTATAAGTAGTGGAGAAGTTAGAGTTGTTACAAGCCTATGGTAAGGTGTTAATTAAGTGAGCTAGAGTGAAATTACCCCCAATAAAGTGAGATGAGTTAAACACTAATACCTTGAGAGTCCCTTGTGCTTCATTCTAATATTTTGGATTGTGTGGTTGGCTAATTTCTTTGCATTGTTTGACTATGAATAGTGTTGACTTGAGAAATTTGATTAATTGATCCATTGCTTTCTAATTATGAAATTGTTCGTCTTTCAAATGCATTAGTGATTTAAATTTAGAAACTTGTACTTCATTGCCTTTGTTCAGGAGTACAAAGGTCTAAGTGTGGGGGAATTGATTGAACCATATTTTTATATAAATTTTTCATGATTAATTTGGGATTTTAATGTATTTTCTGGGACATTATTGCATTACTAAGCATTAATTTTGGTTAGGGACAATTATTTTGAATTAATGGGAATTAGGAGCAAAAATGGTCAAAATTTATTAATTATGTTTTTATACAATTGTCCCTTAAACTTTTGATGCTACTTGAGCTTAAACTTGCATTGTAGGTGTGAAGGAAGAAATTTTGAGATATGGAGGGCTAGAATTAATATTTTGAACCTTGGGTAACATCACAGAAAAGGGCCCAATAATATTGTAAAAATTACAAAGAGTGAAGGAAAAAGGCCAGAGAAAAATATATAAAAGTACCCCAGAATTTCAGTTTAGCCCATAAATGTTTAAAAAATTTTCATCTAAGTCCCTCCAGAGAAGCTTTCATCTTTTCACTGAAGTCCCTGGCCAAAACTTGCATTTTGACTAGGGTTACTATTCCCATTTCTGCATCAGAAGAACTGAGCTCAAATATGAGACAGAGGCGAGAATGGAGATCCGAAGCTTTGTGTTGAGATCATTGCGCAGCAGACCACGGCCACTATGTGTTGGGCTTGTTGCATCTGAAGCTGAAAACGAAGGCCCAATATTGAAACAGACCCGAGAGTGATTTGAGAACAGAAACAAGAGGACCCGGTAGATATGCTGATGGATATGCAGCAACCCGATATAGATAGAGCTGGGAGTGATATTTTGAGCTCAACGTAGCACAAGCAACGGATCAGAGAGAATCATCACCATCATCGCATCACCACACTTCTTCCTTCCTTTCTTCTTGGTCGCCGGCGACCTTCTACCTCCACTCCACCTCACCGTCGCCAGCGACCTCCTTCATCAGCCACGCAGTTTCATCGTCCGTCACCAACAAAAGGATAGTCAGATGACAGAGCTGGGAGTTTTTTGTTTTCTTCACCGTCAGAATCGCTATCAGCCACTACCTTTGTTTCTACTGTTCCATTCACTTGTTCATTTGCTCTGTTTCTCCACCATTTCAGCATCACCGTGACTCCCCTATGACTGTCCTTTTATATTTCTCACTCTTATTTTCTAACAGAATCCACGAAATTCATTTTGCTCAGACTCTCATTTAATTTCTATGGGTATTAAATGCTTTGAAGATATTGTGGTTACTATTAACATCATGAGAGGTTGATTTCCTTAGCTCTTAGAGATGAATTGGAAATGACTTGAGCTCACATATGTTTCAAAGGGGAGTTTAGTTTATCTATAGTTCATTAAATTTTTTATTTCTTAGGTTTAAGAATGTATTTATGTAATGAAACTATGATTTTAGTTATGATTTCTATGGATTGAGTTTTGTGATTTGGAATTTGTAATGAGGATTTGTGCCCATCAATATATATGGTTATATATATGTTTATCTATGATTCTATTATTTCTCTCTATTTAACATGGTATTGTTGGATGGTTTGATTGAAATAGAATTGTAGTTGAACCTAAATGCATTGCTTATTCCATAACCACTCTCTAAGGGGTTTTAATAATGCTTAAATAAATGGGTTCATGAGTTTAAGCATTAGACTCAATGGTAATTGGGATTTGATATATTAGAAAACTTAGAGAAACTCATTACACTAAGAGGGCTTAATAGCATTTCAAGGGTAGGGGTTCCTCTCTTATGATACTAGACTCAATGGTAATTGAGGTTTGGTATATTAGAAGCTTAGTGAATTAACTCCCCAAATATCTTAATTGAGCAAGGATAGCCATTGAAAACCATTCCCAAGAACATCTTTATCACTTGCATTTCTAACCAATTTCCATTCCATATCAATTTTATTCCAAAAATCCAAAAATATTAGTTTTAAAAGCATTTTAGTTTAATTGCAATTTAGTTGTTAGATAAAAAGCTCAAAGATCATTTTTAACTCATTTCATGTCAATCATTGCACTTAGTTTCTAGGTAATTAATAATAATAGTCTCTTCGAGAGACGATCCGGGATTGTACCCTATATTGCAATCCTTGGTTATTTTTGAAGAGGTTACCAAGGCATAAAAGCCGACAAAGCTTATCCCCGGCAACGGCGCCACTAGAAGAATTAAGGCTTTGTCAGCTTTTATGCCTTGGTAACTTCTTCAAAATTTAAACCAAGGATTGCAATATAGGGTACAATCTCGGATCGTCTCTCGAAGAGCCTTTTATTAATTACCTTGAAACTCCGTGCAATGATTGACATGAAATGAGTTAAAAATGATCTTTGAGCTTTTTATCTAACAACTAAATTGCAATTAAACTAAAATGCTTTTAAAACTAATATTTTTGGATTTTTGGAATAAAATTGAAGAAGGAATGAAAATTGGTTAGAAATGCAAGTGATGAAGATGCTCTTGGAAATGATTTTCAATAGCTATCCTTGCTCAATTAAGATATTTGGGGAGTTAATTCACTAAGCTTCTAATATATCAAACCTCAATTACCATTGAGTCTAGCATCACAAGAGAGGAACCCCTACCCTTGAAATGCTATTAAGCCCTCTTAGTGTAATAAGTTTCTCTGAGTTTTCTAATATACCAAACCCCAATTACCATTGAGTCTAATGCTTAAACTCATGAACCCATTTATTTAAGCATTATTAAAACCCTTTAGAGAGTGATTATGGAATAAGCAATGCATTTAGGTTCAACTACAATTCTATTTCAATCTAACCATCCAACAATACCATGTTAAATAGATAGATATCAATAAAATCATAGAGAAACATATATATAACCATATATATATTGATGAATACAAATCCTCATTATAAATTCCAAATCACAACAACTCAATCCATAAAAATCAAACATAACTAAAATTATAGTCTTAATATATAAATGAATTCTTAAACCTAAGAAATAAAAAATACAATGAGCTATAGATAAAATAAACTCCCCTTTGAAGCACATATGAACTCAAGTCATCTCCAATTCATCTCCAAGAGCACAAAATTGCCTAGCCAATCATGAGAATAGCTTCAACAAATATAATCACACACTGATTCAAACATCCAGCTATAAAATCATAGATTAAATTGATCAATTAGCACTAAACCAATTAAATTAAGGGGTTGGATTGAACCAAAAACAAAAATGATCAGAGAAAGCCAATGTTTGAACAGAGAAAGGTATGGTCTCTAATGGTTTAAAACGGAGGGAGGCCGATGGAAGTGATGCAAGGTGCATCGAGGATGGTGGTGAGGTGTATAGTTGGAGAAATGAAGCTTCTTCCACTCAGCTCCTTCTCCTAGCTTTCAGCTGTGATCTTTGTTCTGTTCTTGTCCGTCTCTTACTTTCAACGATGATGAAGAAATCCAGGTCACCGACGACCGTGAAGGAATAGTGATGGGAGTGTGAAGGATTGGCAGCCAATCTCGTGAGCTCTCCTCTGTTCAGTGTCCGCCTCCCTTCCAACTCTCAGCTTCCTCCGATCCTCTCAGCTCTCTCAGTTCTGTCACTCCGGTCACCAGTGGCGATGGCAGTGAGGGTGAAGAATGCCACCGGCGACAAGGAAGAAAGGAAGAGAATGATGGTCTTCGGTGCTGGTTTCTGGTTCGACTATGATGATCTATGATGATGATAAAGCTCCCAGCTTGCGGTGCCTTTCTCTGCATATATTCTCCAGCTCCCCTTCAATTCGGGTCTCAGCATATCCATATCCATGTCCACCGGGTCCTCTTGTTTCTGTTCTCAAATGACTCTTGGGTCCGTCTGCTACATCTACAGGGTCCAGTGAGTATTGGATCCCTTGGTCAAAACGACGTGTTTTGACCCAAGGACCAAAATAAAAACTCTGAAACCTTTCCTTGAGGGACTAAATTGCATTGTTTTGAAATATTTGTGAGGCCCACTACTACAAAAAAGTAAAGCTGTGGCGCTTATAATTGCATTAACTGTGGCGCTAGAGAAGTGCCACATATCTAGATGCCACTAAAAAAAGCTGTGGCGCTTGGAAGCGCCACAACATTTAAAAATTTTGTTTTAAAAAAAATACCCTCCTGTGGCGCTTGTTTGAGGAAGTGCCACAGGAGGGGGGCCTCCTGTGGCGCTTTCTCAAGCAAGCGCCACAGTAGGGGGACCCTATTGTGGCGCTTGCTCAAGCAAGCGCCACAGGAGGACCCCCCTCCTGTGGCGCTTGCTTGAGCAAGCGCCACAATAGGGTCCCCTTTTTTTTTTCTTCTTCTTCTTCTTCTTTTTTTTCCTGTGGCTTTTTTTATGCTTCCTGATTGTGAAATTTTATATAAAATGAGTGAACATAGTACATCAACAACTAATTAAGTAAGTTAAAAGATTACTAAAAAACGCAAGCTTGTCGGCAAAAAAATTTAAACAAAGCAAAAAGGCAAACGAAATAAGCTATGTTTTCATTCTTTCCTATTAAATTAGGAACAAAAAGGCAAACGTTATATCACAGTTTATCTTGACTAAAAAAAAATTTAAACAAAGCAAGCTAGAATGAAATAGTCTTCTTCTTACAAATCTATTAATTGACCAGCGCAGGGAGTGGGAGACCACGTTGGTGATGCTAGCTTGAGTGACGAGTGAGCATGTGGGTGTGTTTTTTAGTGTGAAGATGATAGCAAATGGAGGGAGGGGGCCGACGGATCCACTAAGAAGATGAGAAAGGGAAAGTAGTTTAATGGAGGAGAGAGTAGTTAAATAATTAAAGTGGAGTAGTAGTCAAAAAGAGAAGGAATGGGGGGCAGACATAGGACCACTACGCGGGAAATGTAATAATTAAGAGCTACACTATAAATTTAAATTTTTTTTTTTTTTAAAGTGAGCAATTGTGGCGCCTAAATAATTAGGCGCCACAATTGCTTCTTCTCAGCTGTGGCGCCTAAGCAATTAGGCGCCACAGCTGAGAAACATATTAATATGTGTGGCGCCTATTTATTTAGGTGCCACACATACCCACTTTCTTAAAAAAAAAAAAAAAAAATCAATGCTGCAGCTGTGGCGCTTGGTGGGTTAGGCGCCACAGCTGCTTTCGTGACCCCAAGTGTGGCGCCTGCGTAGGCAGGCGCCACACTAGGCCTCCTCAATTGTAGCACTTAATTTATTAGGCGCCACAGCTGGTACCCAAAATTAAAAAAAAAATTATAGACGTTAAAAAAAAAAAAAAAAGAGAAGCTGTGGCACTTGTTTAAAGAAGTGCCACAAAATGTGCGCCACCTTTTACCCTTTTTGTAGTAGTGGCCGGACTAAAGTTTCTGAAACTTTTGGGTCTTTATCTGTATTTCTACCTTGTCTTTTTCTTCATATTTTTGTAATTTTTCCAAAATCTAGGGCATCTTTCTGTGATTTCCCCAATCTTCAAAATATTAATTTGACCTCCAA
The DNA here is from genome assembly GCA_963242795.1 of Inga leiocalycina. Lineage (NCBI taxonomy): Eukaryota > Viridiplantae > Streptophyta > Magnoliopsida > Fabales > Fabaceae > Inga > Inga leiocalycina. The sequence continues at coordinate 37,627,288 of OY725331.1, forward strand.
AATCTACAATTTTCTTCCAAACACCTGAAATGCAATATTAAGCACAACGTAGTATTAAAAGTTCAAGGGACAATATAAAAAAAATAATAATTAATGAATTTTGACCATTTTTGCCCCTAATTCCCATTAATTCAAAATAATTGCCTCTAACTAAAATTAATACTTAATAATACAATAATGTCCCAGGAAATACATTAAAATCCCAAATTAATCATGGAAAATTCATATAAAAATATGGTTCAATCAATTCCCCCACACTTAGACCTTTGTACTCCTGAACAAAGTCAATGAAGTACAAGTTTCTAAATTTAAATCACTAATGCATTTGAAAGATGAGCAATTTCATAATTGGAAAGCAATGTATCAATTAATCAAATTCCTCAAGTCAACACTAATATAGTCAAGAGATGCAAAGAAATTAGCTAACCACACAATCCAAAATATTAGAATGGAGCACAAGAGAACTCTCAGGTTGATCTACATAAACTTCTTCCATGACGTAGCCATTTACAAATGCATTCTTTATATCCATTTGATACAGTTTGAATCCCTTGATGCATCCAAAGGCTAAGAGTACTCATATAGCTTCCAATCTAGCCAGTTGAGCATACATTTCCTCATAATAAATACCTTCTTCCTGATTATAGCCTTGGGCTACCAATCTTTCCTTGTTTATAACAATGATTGTGGATTCATCAAGTTTGTTCTTGAATACCCATTTTGTGCCAATGATTGGATGATCCTAAGGTCAAGGTAACAAATCACAAACTTGCTTTCTTTTAAACCAATTGAGTTCTTCTATCATTGCTATAACCCAATAAATGTCTGATAGGGCTTTATCAATGTTAAAGGTTCCATCTCAGAAATGAATGCAGAAAAACAAACTTCATTAAAGATTCTGTTTCTAGTTTTAACTCCTTCTTTTACATCTCCTATAACTTATTCAATGGGATGCCTCTTGTTATATTTCCAGGCTTTAAGTTGTCCTAGTGATTATTCGTCTTTCTTAGTTTGGTCATTTTTAGGATTGTATAGTTTAGGATTAGATTGCTCATTTTCTTGATTTAATACTATTTCCTGCTCCTCATCAATAATCTTGTCAGAGGATTTAAATTCATTGAATACAACATGAATTGATTCTTTAACAACACATGTTCGTTTATTGAAAACTCTTTATGCTTTACTTCGGTTAGAATAGCCCAGGAATATTCGTTCATAAGTTTTAGAATCAAATTTTCCTAGGTTATCTTTACCATTATTATGAATGAAACACTTACAACTGAAGATATGCAGATGAGCGAGATTCAGCTTCCTTCCTTGGTATAGTTCGTACGGTGTCTTTCTAACTTTTGTTCAGATGTAGTCTCTATTTGAAATGTAGCATGATGTGCTCATTGCATCAGTCCAAAAAACTTGAGATACATTCTTTTCATTTAGTGAGTACTCTGTTCTTTCAATCCATGGCTCCATTTTGTTAAAGTGACCTTGGAGCAGAGAAGTTGTGATCAATACCATTAGTGTCATAGTAATCTTTAAAAGCTTGATTCTCAAATTCTCCACCGTGATCTATCTTGATACCTGCAATAAACATACCTTTCTCATTTTACACTTTCTTGGCAAAGACAATCAATTCACTGAAGGTTTCATGCTTCGATGATAAGAAAATAGTCTATGTAATTCTAGAGAAATCATCAACAATAACCAATGAATATAAGTTGTCACCAAGACTCTTAACTCTTTCTAGTCCAACTAAATCCATACGTAGCAGTTGTAGTGGTCTATTAGATGTGACTTCATTTTTTGATTTGAAGAATAATGATTTTGTTCATTTACCGATCTAACATGTGTGACAAACCAAATCATTTTTGAAATTCACTTTTGGTAAACCAATTACTAAATCCTTTTTGAGTAACTTGCCTAGTTAGTGCATATTGACATGAGCTAGTTTCTTATGGCATAGCCAACTTTCATCGACGTTACTTGCAAAATAGTTTTTAGACTCATTTCTGCTTATATCAAGAATATAGCAATTACCTTCCCTTTTTGCCATGAGCTTTGCTTTGATATTCTTTTTATCTAGTTGAAAATATTTTGTGTTTACAATTAGACATTCCTCTGAGTCAAATATTACCCAGCTATCTTTATCTATACTTTGACTCATGATCAGCAAGTTGAGACACAAGCCTTTAATGTAATATATGTCTTTGATTTATATACATTTATCATTTTTTATTTCACCAATGCTTGCTATCTTTCTAGATTAATTTCCTCTAAAATTTAACTTTCCACCTTCCTTAAGTTGTAATGTGGTAAAACGTTTGGAATCAATGGCCATATGTCTGGAGCATCCACTGTCTATATACCATTTGTTGCATTTAGATGCTCTAAGACATATCTGCAATCAAATATAATTAAGTCTAAGGTACCCATATCTTTTTGGGTCCTTTTGGATTAGTACAGATTATTTTCTGACATATAAACCTTTAGGCACCCATTTATAGGTTCTTATTTTTTTCTTTCTCTTTATTGATGTATGACAAAGTACAGTGCCCTTTCTATTATAGTAATTGTAAAATGCAAAAGGATTTGACATATGTACAGATTGTTGAAAATAACTCAAATATGTCTTACTTCCTGTTTTCTTTCTTCCTTTCTTTTTGTATGATTTTCGATCATATCTAATACTATATCGGTCATTTACAAACTGTTGAGCTTTTAAAATAATATTTGACATCTCACTTCCTTTAATAAATTTTTCAAGAGTATTAGTGAGATCAATAATTTTTCTTTTTCAAAGAAGATCAATTTTCACAAGCTTTCTCTAAACTCTCTTAAGTTCTTCTTCCAGAACTTTGTTTTTCTTTTAAAACCAACTTGTTATTTGACTAATTTGATGAATTTAGATTGTAAAGTATAATATTCAAAAAGTAATTCATCATAGGCAGGATCAGAATCAGTTACATCATCTTCTGGTTCTTCTTGAGAGACCAGACAAATATTGGCTACTTCTTCTTCATCGCTATCTTCGTCAGAGGAACTGTCTCCCCTTATAGCATATACAAAAGCCTTTTTCTTGTTGAATAACTTGCTTTTTCTCTTTTCTTTACTCTTTTGAATTAGTTCTGGACATTTTGATTTGATATGTCTTAGCTTTCCACATTCATAGTAGATTATGTATTCTTTACTGCATGTTACTCCTTTTTAAAAATTTCTGAATCCCTGGCCTTTCTTGTAAAATTTCATGAATCGTTTTATTATCAGGCCCATTTCACCATCATCAAAATCTTTATCATCTTCTTGGGTTTCCTCTTTTGCTTTGACTTCAAGGCCTTTCTTTTTCTTGTCACTAATATCTTCTAGTTCTCGTTTGAATTTCAATTTACTTTTATATTCAGAGAGACTTCCGAGTAGAGAAGTAACCGATCATATTAATTCACCTATTGCTTCCTCAATTGCAATGACTTTGGCCTCCTACTCTTTATAGAGTATGTTTAGAATTTTTCTTACTTAGGTATGATGATCATAGACTTTCCTAAGTGCTGCAAGTTGATTAACAAGATGAGTATATCTAAGTTCAAATTTAGCTTTTGACTTACCTGATTTCATTCGAAGTAAATCAAATTCAATAACTATAGTGTTGATCTGGGTTTCCTTTGTTCATGAAGTTCCTTCATGAGCTATTTCCAAGGCTTGCCATATTTCCTTAGCCGTTGGAAGTGTACAAATCCTGAAGTACTCATTTTGAATTAAAGCACATTGAATCATTAGAATTGCCTTGCTGTTGAGAGTCATGAGTTTCTTGTTGTTCTCATTGTACTCGGCTGGTGTCGTTGAAACTTTTTGTGAATCTACAATCTTTACAGATTCATAGTTTCCATTCTTAATCACTTCCTACAGTCCGTATTCTGTAGCTGTATGAATACTCTGAACTTCACTTTTTAGAACGATAACTGTTCACCACTGAAACTAAGTGGTCTAGTGAAAGAGACTCTATTAGGAAGCATTCCTTCTCCAATACTTGTAATTGGATCCTTCTTAGGTTGTTATACCTAAACAAGAAGACCTATGCTCAAATACCAAATGTTAGTGCAATCATTTCACCTAAGAGGAGGGGTGAATAGGGTGTTCACAGAAAATTCGTTTTGTATATAAAAACTCACTAGAAATTTAAAGCAGTTAGGAGCTAGAAGAAATATTACTGAAGTGTACACCAGAAGTTATACTGCTTCGTCCATAATCACTTTAACCTATGTCCATTCCTTAGAGCTTCTTTGAGAGTTTCACTATATCTTCCAAGATTTAGTGGGTTCTTGGAACCTCAATACATAGCAAGTTCCTTTACTAGATACTTGCTCCCCCTTACACGATATAAGCAAATCCCAACTCAAGGTTCCACAACCTTAGGTTATCTCAATAAAAGATAATCAAAATCACTCTCATAAAGAAAGAATATAATCACTGAAGTACAAAGAATGAGAATATAAGAAAAATAGTACTATGAATATATTAATCGATGTATGTTCTTGTGTTCTCTATCGTCTCTGTTTTACGTTTAATGTTCCCATATTCATAGATGTGTTGTGATAGCCATTATAACTATTTCAACACATCTGTTATAGTTGTACAACGTTGTTTGACTATTCTTTGAATTTGAAAACTAATCATTGCGGTAGGTGAGCATTTCATACGTTATAGATGTTACGTTTCACATTTCTCTCAATACAAGATCTCTTCATTGTTTCTCTACAAATATACTCAGAAAACTAACACAATTACAGGTTAATCATATAGATAACAAATCAATAAATAATAGATTAAAATATACATTTTGGACTTCATCACTCGAGAGGTTACTCGAATGATTACTCAAGTGATCCCTTCCAAAATATGGTAGAGAGTGTAGTCAACGTTTCTGACTATATCACTCGAGTAGTCATATGAGTGATCCCTTCAAAATATGGGCAGAGAGGCACTGGCCCATTTCTTACCTGATCACTCAAGTGGTCACTTGAATGATTCTTGGTCATCAATCGAGTAACACCATGTAAAACATGGTAGAGAGCTTCTGGGACTTTTTAGCACACATTACTCAAGTGATCACTCGAGTGACGAAGGTTCATCACTAAAAGGATCCTTTATGAAATTTGCTAGAGGCCCTTCTGTTGTCTTGTGACTTCTTTTCATCATCACTCAAGTGCCTACTCAAGTGATGGCTTTGTCTGCCACCAAGTACTTAGTTCCTTTATTCTAAATCTCATTTGGCTATTACCATAACTTTTGTATGATCATTACAATCTTTGTTATCATCAAAACATAAGGGTTCTAACAACTTGCACTTCAACAATTGGTGCTAGATAACAAGGTAATTTAGCCTCTCCCATTATGTAGCCACATAGCTCATCTTATTTTCCAACTTATTGTTACACCTTGCTAGATTCACAAGACATAAAAATCTATACAAAATGTTTCTTTCCATTTTTAATGCATGTGTTGTGAAAGCAGCTATCATAGAATTTAAATGAGAAATGACTTAGAGAATATAGAAACCTAAAAATCAGTGTATTTATTAAAGTTAAAAAAACTTACATGATTGCACATGTAATGCATCATATGTGTATTTCCTCCAAATATAGGAACTCTCTGATATCCTTGCTATCAATTGCAAAGGGATATTACATTCTATCACCCACAATCATATAAAGCATTTGCAAGTCAACCTTGCTAATTTTTTATGGTTCTTTTGCAGTTGTGCCAATAAGGAAAATTTTATCCCATTTCTTTATCCTAACAAAGCATAAAATAAAGATTATAAGTAGGCTATCAAAGAAAATTCAAGCAATAGTAAGGTATTTTCTACCATTGGTGATGTTGTCATCACGTGAACAAGATTTTGAGGCTAAAGGATTAAATATCCTATCACCTGACCTAGTTTGGCAACCTCATCATTGGGAAACAAGATGCATACATCTTCCTCCCCCTCTTGAACACATGTAACAATGGCCTTACATTGATTGTCTTGAATTTGTGTATGATGGTCTGTTGTAGTACATGTATACAACAACATCGATAACAAGTAGTAGTGGGAAATCCAACTAAAGAAATCAAGGTTCTCTAACCTCTAGTGTAGGACTAGGGTCGCCATGTCCTAACTCTAGTGGATTGTAACAACCTTTAGTGCTAGAAACCGAACAACAAGTAGTAGTGGGAAATCTAATGAAAGAAATCAAGGTTCTCTAACCTCTAGTGTAGGACTAGGGTCGCCATGTCTTAACTCTAGTGGATTGTAACAATCTTTAGTAGTAGAAAAGGGCAGGGATTCTTGGGTAAGAGAAGCAAAAAAATTATTTAAACTAACATAAGACAAAACTCAATATTAACTTACGTTGAAATTATTCATAAACTAAGATCTATGTTCCTTTTAACCCAGCCCGACTTGAATTCTAGACAACATTATAGATCTTACCTCACCATGTAGCTCTTGTAACAGTTGTTCTAGAAGTGATAGAAGAATTTGTACTCAAACCTTGGCCACAAGATCTCTAATGAGTAAACTTTGTCCAGAAGGTTGTGAAGTTTGTGCAAAATATCTTGCGAGATTAATTCCCCTTGGCTACCTTCTAACATGACTAGAGTAATCTGGCTTCCCAAGTGTTATTGCTAAGATGTTCACCTTCCACTTTGAGTGAAGCAACCTTGGCTACTCTACCCTTTAAGTTCATCCTATAGCATAAAATTGATAAATGAAAATTAATTACTTGCAATCTTTAAGGAACATGAAACACAGTTAAATTTATTCTTCATGAACTACTTACAATCCATCCAGAAACCTCAACAACGATTGGATTAATGTATTTCTCTGCCATTATCCTCCCTACCTTCCATTTTTTATGATGTGGGGGAGAAGGCAGGGCCTAAACAACAATACTAGGAGCTAATTTGGCTACTTCCTACATTTCTTACAAAATCAAACTGCATGATCTTATTTTCAAGCTTCTGTAAACCCCCATAAGACATGCAAAGCACTTGTTGTTTTTTAGTTTGCATATCTTTATTTGTATCACTTAATTCCTATGAATAGAGAACAAAGAAAAATGAGTCAATGAGGCTTATTCAAATAAAATGTTTTAAATTGTGATGAACAATACGTACAAAAAATTTAGGATCCTTCTGTGATGCAACAATCAATCTCCAGTCTTCTGGAGCAAGATAGGAATAATCCTTACATGGATCCTAATTCCTCTTTTCCCCTCAATTGTAGTCTCTTGTAAGCCTAGACTTGAAATCTTTCCATCACTCATGAACTTCCCTCATCTAATTCTTATACATTTACTTGGTGCTAGGGACATCGTAGGTTTGCTTCATAGTACAACATAATATAGTTATATTTGAACCAATATACATAAAGATATAAAGTTATATACCCAAAGTTGTCCCCAAATCATAGCCTTCATGTCTTCCTTTTCACCAATTGGATTTTATCAACATCATAGTCTAGGTGCTCCAACTTCCTTTGTTCCTTATGACATGCAACAAATAGTGGCATCTTGTGCTGCCTGTAACCCTTTTCTTGATAGGTGACCCACTTGAGTTCTCCTTATTAGAATCCTCCATGTTCCTATTATGAAATAAAGGTGAGACAGGTAAGTACAACACAATTAAATGAATAAAATAAACTAACTGAAATTAAAAAAAAATCAAACGATGCTATTTTATTCCTTAAGATCTTACTTTATGTGTTTTTCCATATTCCATCATAATGATCATTTCTAACAACATATTCATCATCACCTACCAATTCTACTTCACTCGATATAGTTCGATTTGTAGTAAAAGGTGGTGTTTCATTAATGTTCAAAGTAGTATCACCATGCTTCTGTTTTTTACTTTGGAGTACAATGGATATTTTTTTATTTCCAATATCAGTAACATAAAACACTTGTTTTGGCTAGCTTGGTTGAATGAAAGGCTCGTCTTTATAACCAGCTCTATAAAAATCAATTGAGGTAAATTCAAACTGTTGATGTATTTTAACAAAATTCTTATTAACCCACTAACATTTGAATATAGGAACTTGGTGTAGCTTATCTTCTATATGTTTTCAATAACTCCAAAATAGGCCATGGATACCAATATAGGACTTTTATCTTTTGAACTAAAAGAGTGCATTAGTTCAGCTACGACCATCACCCCACTATTTTGCATAGTATTTCTATCATATTGGTCTTTTATGTAGTTAGAATACCCATTTATATCATAACTATTCTAAATGACGACCTCAAAATAAGACCCCTAAGCTAACCATTCGATTGTCTCAGACATACTGTTGTCGTGCAAAACCTATTAGGTTTGGTAGGCACAACGGAATAATTTTAAAATTTCACCAATCCCAATCGAGGATCTATAAAAGGCATTTAAACTGAGTTGGAAAGAATCATACCTTTCTTTTGTTTAAATTTTTCGATCTTCAGGAGCCAACACGTTAATCAACTCCCTCTACCGGTATCCACACAAATGCTACTCCAACATGAATTGTGTGCTAGCGCCTCCAATGTCTCCTAGGGTATCCGTGCGGCTCTGAACTCTTATTCGTCCATGAGTTTTTCATCTCCATCATTTTTATAACCCATGAGGGCTATATTGGAATTTCTAAATTAATCTTGATTATTTTCAAAATTAATTAACCCTTAATTATCTTGATGAGCTAATTAAATAAATTTGGTTTAATTAAATCTTTCCAATAGTTTTAATTTAACCTATTTATTAAATCCTAATAAAGAGCCAACAGATTTAATTTATGTTCATAAATTAAATCTAAGATACCATATCTCTATCATATTAGTTATTAAATTTAATTTATCTTAACAAAACTAAATTTAAAACTAATATAATAGTATTATCATATATATAAATAAGTATTTTGAAAATGCATATATATAATATTAATTTTATTTTCATGAATTTTATATTATATAAATATAAAATTCGTCCACCCTAGATTAAACATCTTCTCGTGTTCGGCCATTCTTATGTGTGACCCTATAGGCTCATATGAAGTTGGCAGTGTGCTAATAACTGTACTAGCCTATAAGTCATAAGCGGCCTATAGCAAGACATTACAACTACCCAATTTATATAAGGATCATTAACATAATGCAACATATCATACAACTATGTCACATCCCTTTTTATCAAATGATATTTCAGTCAAGGATGAGGCACGGATAATGTCATCCACCTATTCCTGACAATTACTTTCCTGATTCCTGAGTAGTCTGACAATAGAAATGGAAACTCCTTTCCATCGTAGTATAGCCATACATTTCTTAGACTTACTCATCGAGGGGCCCAGTAATATCTCTATACTAATATGAGGGACAAATTCCATCTTGACCATTTATAACCCTCTGCATGAAAAACCACTAAGCCTGATCATAGCCTTTATCATCACCCGGTCAAACGTGACTTTTGACTAGTTCAAAGCTTAGCAACTATCATGTAGGAATCCATGATGACCTCAAGTCAAAGAGCATTATACCGTGGTTATACATGAGATATGCTTATGACTTAATCCATGCAGCTTTGTTATAGCGGGTCGATCTTTGTATTCTTACAAGTGCTTAAGACTTTGATTTGTATCTCCATATCTTATCAAAGCCATACTGGTCTTATTTTATCTTTGCTCCCATATAGATGACCGACTAATATGATACAATCATCACTGTTAATAAGCGAATAATATGATAACATAATGGGAAAAATTCATTAAATTAAAAATGTTCAAAGTACAATGATTGGCCCTTAGAGCATAATTTCCAATAGAACCTTTTTATTAAACCACTGTATGAATATCTTATTTTACTTATTAGCTTTCTGCATGTTATTTTTCCTTTTATATATGTGCTTCAAACTATTTATGTGTTCATCTAAGTACAACTAAATTGTTTTCATATTATTTTTGATATACAAGTGTGCTTGTAACACCTCCTCACGATACATGCTCTTTACTTTGAGCCCTCATGTTCGATGTTCCCTTACTTCTCCCCTTTTTATGTCAAGATTGTGCCTTACCCTTATTCTTGATAAATAATCTTGCAAACTTCTATAGCCTCTTCAACTACATATCTTTCAAAAATTGAGGCTTTAGACATATAAGGTTTTTTTGAATACCCTTTTAAGTTCTTTATGTATTGATCAAAAGGGCACATCCACCTTTGATAAACTAAGCCACAAAGTCTTATCTCCCCTACCAAATAAGCGATCAAATGGACCATTATTTCAAAAAAAAAATGCAAGAGCAAAATGCACCTTTTCCTGGGACAGAATAATATAACCCTTATTTTCCAATTTGTCCAACTTTTCAATGATAATGAATGACTTTCCTAAAAATAGTATTAAAGAAAATACACAACCTTGTTATAGTGCTTCACACATTATCTTTCATAATGCCTCTAATAGCTACTAGTAATAGTTGTTGCATCAATACATAGTAATCATGAGACTTCGTTTCTACTAACTTTAAATTGTCCATTAAGACAAGCCTTCTCATATTAGAAGAATACCCTTGTGGCGTCCTAATGTCATGTAAACACCACACAAACTTTTTTCTTGTATTTGGATAGTGTATGCATTTTTTGCTTCATATACACCCTCTTACCATAATCTCTTAGTTATGGATGTAACTATTCTCTTATGCCCATTTCAACCAAGTCTAATCTTGTATTAATTCCATCCTTAGTCTTCTTGGTATATTCAAATGAGTACCTATAAGGCTATCACATTTGTTTTCCTCCATAAGCATCATATCAATATTGTCTCACATCAAGACTACGCCAATATAAAAAATTAAAGAAAATTGACCTCTTCTTCCATATGTTCTTCTCACTTGTAGTGCTCTGATTCTTATCGAAAGCGACATTGATTCTTTCCACCCAACTATAAACTTCCTCTCCAATTAATGCTCTTGGAGCCATTTCATTCTTTGGTAAGCCATTAAAACTCTTAATGATGATTGATTGTATTGATTGGCAACATTTATGACAAAAAAATAGAGAAAGTTACTTAAACATTAAGAATAAGTCTGCTACCTAAAAAGAAGAACAAAGAAAAGATATTCTAGAAGAATCCTCGACCAAAATGCCTTATTCAAGAAAACTAAAATAGGAAACTTGCTAAAAAATAATATTACTAAATCCTAATTAATGAGTAAGGATATCTTTTAGGTGCTTCTTGGAAGGCTATTAAACATCACTAATGTTTCTCTCAAATGGCTCTTACAGTATAAGTGAATTTTTCAATCTGGATAGCATAGAAGACTTGTACATTACCTTATTGGCTTGTTTGCTTGACCCAACATAGCTTAAAGTTTTTTCCATGCTTATGTTAAAACAATTTTGTGGACCTTCATGGTATGCCATATACTCAAGCTTCTATGAGATTGAAAAGTATGCATATGGGCTTGAATATGCATTGCTAAGGCCTAATTAGCATCCTCAACTTATACTAACATTATAGGCCTCAAATGAAGCAAAGTGAAATCCAATTGTTTTCTCAAATCCACTTATTGGACCTTTGTTGTTAGAAAAGTATCTTGGGTTTTACAACCTCCATATCAAATGCCTCCTAGTATGCTATCATTCTCTCTTTCTTAGGGTCTTGTAATATCCCAAATTTCAGGACCAGCAGCTTGAGTAAGCATACCTCAAGCAGACTACAAAGCCCCAATTAGTAAGAGTCCCAAGAATTTTGAGAGACATAATGACTTTTAGAAACTAATTTGAGAAAATAAAGTAAGGAATTTGGTTCCAAATAGTTAAAGGAAAATACCCAATTCCTTTATCTAAAGGCAAAATGATATAAAGCTTAATTTGGATCCAAAATGAGAGGGAATGGTGTATGAAAGAAAGAAAGAAGAGAAATAAAATGAAAGAAAATATTTAATGGCAACTTAGTTAATGTTGCCATAATCAACAACAAAAGAGACAATTGCTTTGTGATCGTGAGGTTAAAATTGGAACACAAGATTAAGCATTTGCTCTTAAAATGTGGATTAATTATGAGGCTCAAAAAGCAAAATTAATTCCCTCAAAATAGCCAAGAATTTCAGCCAAAAGGGAAAAAAATAGAAAATAAGAAATTCAACCTAGTAACCATTGTATAGTAAGCTTCTTTGTGTACAAAGAGCAAAGAAACCTTTGGTAAAGTTCTTCCTCTTATCTCTCCCTTTACTTCTGGTCAACAAGGCCCATATAAGAGGAAATATTTGTCTTTGGTCCAACCAAAACTCAGTTGGTTAGGCTAATTAAACTAAACTTCAATAAGGAATTAACTAAGGACACATCATCATTTATTTTCTCTCTCTCTTGGAATTTCGATTAGCAGCCTTAAGAGGGACTTAAGTGACTTTAAACATATCATTACCTTCTTTCTTCATCACTTTGTTTGTCCAAGGCAAGAAGGAAAAGGGAGAAATTTAAGCTGGAATTTTCAAGAACATAAGAAAGGTAAGAAACTTCTCTCTAAGATTTCACCCTTATACTCACCTTTCTAGCCAAAAGTGTTTTCATGAACATTGCCCTTTTGTTCTAAGATTCACTCTTGTGGTTTTATTTTTTCAATAGGAGGTGCTTTGAGGCATTTATCAAGGTCCAAAGTTATGGAATCAAGAAACAAAGTATAGAAGAAGCAATAGGTCAGTAAGAGCCTTCTTTTGAGTATTTGTAGGGTTTATTGTGTTTTGGTTTCATAAATAGTGTTAAACAAGTCTTGGAAATGAGAATTATAAATTTTGAATTGAAGAGAAGTGTTGCCAGATTTTGCTTTCTAGAAGGTAGCAATATGTATGTTTTTGAACTTACCTAACCTGAAAGAGGCAAGCTTCACCCAAAAGGGGGGTGAATTGGGTGACGTTATAAATTTTTCGCTTGATGTGGTGATATGAAAAATAGAGTAGATAGAGTAGAGTTGAGAAGATTAGAACATAGAGAGTTATACTGGTTTGGCCTAACAAGGCCTACGTCCAGTCCTCAGAGATCAAGACCTACTGAGATTTTCACTATTCTTCCAAGATTCAATGGGCTCTCAGAACGCCACAAAATAACAATTGTCCTTGAAAGGACTATGAGCAGAAATATTCTCTTACTAAGAAATTTCTCTCCCCCTTACAACAAGTCTTACGTGCAGAAAAACAACCTATGACCTTTCCCACTTGCTTATGTATACAAGACTTATGAGCAGCAATGTTCTCTCCTGCTTACATCACTGTAAGTCTTACGTGCAGCAACGTTCTCTACTGCTTGTATCTTATAAGTCTTATGAGTGGAAGGTTTAACTAGGAATTCTCTCAACTGCTTCTCTCGTAAGGAAATCTACCCTCTCAAGGTCCCAATACCTTAAGATCAAATGAAAATAGAATTTGAATTGTATGAAGACTCTCTTACAGAGTAAATAAATGAACACTGAAGATCAATATGTATACAGAGAAAATTATGAATAGTAGAGACTCGTGTATATACTTGTAAATTCTTGTGCTTCGTTCTTATTGATGATCTCTAAATCTCTGTATTTATAGATGTTCAGTTTTTGCCCGTTTGAGGAATGATCGTTGAGGAGCGGGGCTTGGAACTGTGGAATGACACGCACATGTTTGAATATTCTGAATGCAGTAGGTACGTACGTGCTTGTAATGATGTTGTCTGCCGTTGTTTGACTTTTTTCGTGTCATTTTATTTCAAATGTTCATCCTCCTGTATCATACTTATAATACATTCAAAATGATGTTAAATAATGATAATAAGTAATGATAAGATAAATAAATAACATCAAAACAATATTCAGATTGAACGTTGTGAGACTTGGTGTATTTGGTGATCTGGCAGAGTATCACTCAAGTATGGATGGGCTCACTCCAGTGATATTGCAATTTTACTCCTTGATCTTCAGTTTTGAGTTTGTGCTCGCATAGGATTTCAGAGAGACAAAATTCTCACTCGCGAGTGATGTGGGGCCTCACTCGAGCACAACTCCTTTTGCTCGAGTGGCCTTGCATTTTGCACTGGGAGTTTCTTCTCTGGACATTACTCGCATATCATTTTAGAAAGAGTGAGATTTTGTACTCGCAGGTGATGTGGGCCCTCACTCGAGCATACATACTCCGCTCGAGTGAGAAGAATATTCTCAAGACATATACTCTTAATACCAACACTCGCATCAGAATTTGAGAGAGATAGATTTTTCACTCGCGAGTACTGATGTGTCACTCGAGCATATGAAGCTATGCTCGAGCATACTTGTGCTTCTCTGATTTTCATGACTCTCGACCAAGCACTCACATACCTTCACTCGCTAGTGCTCGAGTACAGGACACTCATGCTTAGTTTTGATTTCTCTACTCGAGTGCTTCAAGGAAGAATGACAAAACTTGCTCTCGGCCAAGCACTCACAGTCTCTCACTCGCATGTGCTCGAGTGAGAAAGGCTCCTCTGCTCGAGTGCTATCTCCAGTGCTCGAGTGAATCAGTAAAAATGACAGTAGCATGCTTCTCGGGCAAACACTTTCTGGCTATCACTCGCACTTGCTCGAGCACAGAAGAGATCCATGCTCGAGTGCTAGACTCATGCTCGAGCACACCAGTTCATTTTGATAGCAGACAACACATAACATTGTTATATGCATTTGGTAACTTTGTAAACATTTCTTAAACTTATAAAAACATGATTTGTACACAATTGACTTTTGTTATCATCAAAACTTGGGATCTAACATAACCTACATGTAGTTGATAAGTATGCTTGTGTATTGATTTATATTACTACTTTGATTAATTGTGTTGGGCATATTTGTTTGATTGAAGCTTTATTATATTTATGCTATGGCTATAAGTATATTGTAATATTGAGCATGCTGATATGTCATTATATTGGCATTAATTTATATAAGGCAAGCATGTCATGCATTAAATATATATCTTGCATGCATAGTGTTATTATTTGCTACTGAGATTCCCTCCAATCTCACCTTCATTCAACCAACCATATAGGCAGCTGAGCCCAAAAGGGGAGTGCAGGTTGCTGTACTAGAAGAAAAGTTGCAATGAAGAAGAGAAGAATTATTTATGCATTGTACTATTGTGTAATTGATGTTTGAGTGATTAATTGTATATCACTGCATGACGAAAGAATTGAATTTCTGAAGTGCGGTAATTGAATTTGAAATGGGTAATGGCACAATATAAACTTTTTAGTTAAACAATTAGAGGAATTGATATGCTGAGAAAACCCTTGATAGTAATGAATTGAAGAATTGAAAAATAGTGTGATATCCCAAATTTTGGATTTAGAGGCTTGAGAATAAGTGTGAATCAAGTGGACGACTAAACCCCAGTTCAGCAAGAGTCCCAGGAATGTAAACTTTGCTGCCAGTGCATTTTTCCTACATGGCAGTTTGATTTTTTAATGGGTTTAGAAAACCAAGTAATGTCTATTGAATGTGAAATTTTTTAGAATAAAAGTATAATTATCAAGCTTTAAATTTGGAGCTGTACACAAAGAGTTATGAATTTTTGAAGTTAGCCCAGTAAAACTAGTCAGCTTTTGTGACAGCGTCAAAAAATAGGAATTCTAGGAATTATGAGCTTCCAGTTGGCTAAAGGATATACTATTACTACAAATAGACTTAATAAGGGTCACATAGCCTTTGGAACCATACCAATTAGACATTTGTACAATTAGATATGAATTTTCAAAGTTTGAAGAAAACTCTACCAAATTTCTAGCAAGGTGCGATAATGAGAAAAAATACACTGGCAAAATAAACATTTGACCAAAGAAACAAGAAGTTAATATTTTCCCTTTCTTGAGGATCAATTTGGTCAAAATGGGGATAAGGAAGGGAAAGCAAAATACTTGGCTCATGTTAATTCAAGAAGAAAATTTGTTGGCCCACTAAATTAGACACATGTTAATAGCTAATAAACAATATTATTTCATAAAGTAAAACGAGATATTTTGAAGAGTCTTCTATCTCTTCTCTTTCTCATTATTTCAGCCAACCAAGAGAAATAGAGAAAGAGAGAGAAAGGGTGTGTGATTTGGTTAGTTCTAATGCTTTCAATGAGTTCAGAATGGAAAACTATATAGGATAATGAGAGAAACTGGTCTCAGAAGCATTAGAATCAAAAACTGAATTTTGGCCCAAAAACTACTAAGTTTCAGCTAGAACCAGAACTATTTGAAAGGATATGATTTTGAAAAATTTGAGGTTTCCAATGAATTCCTTGGGCAAAACTGTGTAGCGTTAAGGTGTGGTTGTGATTTTAGAAGTGATGGATTGAAAACCTAAAGATTAAAGTTAAAGGAATAGTACTGCCAGATTTTGTTTTCTACAAGCAAGTTGTTTGTGATATGATTTTGGATGATCAAATGTTGTCTAATGATCATGAAACTTTCTAGAATAAAATTAGACACATTAAGCTTTAAGTGGATATATAATATGTTCCATTTGGGTTAGTATATTAGGAGATATGAATTTTTAAAGTTTAGCCATTGAATGTAGAACAAATCCTGGCACAATTGTGTTAATAGAGGATTCTGGAATTCTGGGCATATAACTAACAGTAAGTGATATTTCTACCTTAACATAGACTTCAAGAGCTTCATATAGGACTTTAAACCATCCTATTTAGAGTTCCCTATATTAAGTTATGATTTTTCAAAATTAGGTTAAAATTCTGGCAGTAAAGGCTTGGTTTGGGAATTTGAGATACTTGGAGTAAATTGTAATATTGGTGACTTCCAAGGATAGATACTGTCTTAGGGGCTAATGTAGCCATATTGGACATTCATTATCATGGCTCTAATAATGTGGTCATTTACCCAAGGCCATGAGATATCAAGGAATAGGAAATGGAAGGCATTACAAGAAGCTACAATGGTTGAAAGAAAAGGAATTAGAGGATGACTCAAAGACAAGGTATAGTGAACTTACCCTACTTGCGTGTATTGATATATATGCTTGCTTGTTGATGTGCATGATTGCTTTGCTTATTTATGTGCAACATGGTTGAATGATTGGAGCTCTATTTTTGTTAAAGCTATGGCCATGAGTATGTTGCATGAAGTATTGAGCACGTAAAAATGTCATTATGTTAATATGATCCTATGTAAGGCAAGTATATCATGCACTAGCATTTATCTACATGTATTGTTAGTATGGTTTGCTACTGAGATTCTTCAGAATCCACTCGCCCCTAACCAAAATCCATATAGGTGTGATAAAGTACAGAAAGTAATGCAGGAAGATACGCAAGAGGGATTAATGGCAGAAAAGTGAAGAATGGTTTTATTTGTAAATGATGTCATCATTTAAAGATTTTTTGGGTTCAGTGATCAATTGCCTATTTATGAGTAGAGAAGTGTTGTAATAGCAGCCTTGATAGTTTAAAGAATAGTAACCGTTGAAAGAAAAATTAAAATGGTAAGTTTTGGTTTGGGAACTTTAGTCACTGATATTCCTAAGCCAGAACAAGAGAATTAACGCTTCCATACATGTAATAAGGGGCTTAAAATTAAGGTATTACGTTTTTTGTATCAGAGCTATTTATAAAGATAGTTGGAATTCACCATCATGATTGGGGGTTCTCATTGTTTAAGAGTCGGACGAAGGTAGGATCTTACCTCTACATGGCATAGGGGCTAGACACCCTATTGTTGCCATGGCTGGAAGGGCTGACCAGGTTTATGGGTGCCTGTGAGAAGTGCCAATCCTTGGTTGAGAGGTGGGGCCTAAAACTAGCGCTTGGAGTACCTTATGTAATCCCCCAGAAGGGTTGACTAGTAGTTAAGTTGTGTAAAGCACTAAAACTCTACATTTTTGGTATCATAGCTAGTTATAAAGATGGTTGGAATTTGCCACTGTGATCGGGGATTCTCACTATGTGAGAGTGGGACACAGTGTTGGCTTTTAACCCCGACATGGCATAAGGGCTGTTATGAGTGTAAGTGATCTATTAGAAAGTGCAAGTGTACACTGTCGTCAACAAGTAATATAGAAGTGAGTAGAGTATCGTTCCCTCGAGGATTGATCACTAAGTACCAAAATGAGTAATTTTAACGCTATTTAGTCAATCGATTAGTTGGTAATTGAGAGTATGAAATAAAAGATAAGTAAATATGAATGCAAATGATATGAAACAACTATTGAGAAATAGAAATGGGGTAAAGGTAAAAGGAATGTAAACCATGATATGAAGGACTAAAGAAATAGACAAATTGAAAAAGGGGCTACTTATGAATAACTTTATTTCTTCACAACATCCCACAATACTTAATAATTTTTGTTCTCTTTTTCTTTTCTTTTCTTTTCTTTCCTTTTTTTTTGCAACTCCAAAGTTGATGATATATACACCCCCACACTTGTCAAAAGCCCATTTCACAAAAATTTCAAATGCTTTGCTAGTCTTCCGAATTAGGTAAAAGCACTTGATATATCATTAAAGAACATGTTAATGGGTTGAAAACAAAGAAACAATCAATTAGGCTCAAAGGGACTTATCAATGGTATAATTGTAAGGTTGGCTATTTGGCTTTGACTAAACAAAATGAATGCCTTTATTATTTTTGAATGTGCATGTGAGATGTAATTTCAACAAGATTTAAAGCAAGTTCTAGAGTGACAATTTAATAGGTGAATACCACACACAAGAGAAATAATCATTAAAGGCTTAAAAGCTCATGGTTATGGACTTTCAAACTCAACTCATTCAATCTCAAAATTCATCACCAATAGTAACAATCTGTTGTTCATTCATGCTATGAAATCTCTAAATTCAAATTATCCATACTCAAAACTTATATACTTCTTAAGATTATTACAAAGCACTTAGACATGATGATTTTTTTTACTTTTACTCTTTTTTTTAAGAAGGAACAAAAACATGCAACTGATAAAATGCATCTAAGGAGTTAAGAATAACTCCTTACTCTGCCATTTGTTTCCATACCCCGTGCATCTGATGGTTTTACTAACTAACTAAAAAAATTTTATTTTTCTCTCCCAACCTAAATCAAACATTAGCATGTGCATCTAATGTCGGATTAGCATGTGACCTGGATTCTAGAGGAAGTCTGTGGTTAAACATGCTTAGGAGAGAGAAATCTTGGGATAGGTAACCCCCTGGGAAGTTAAGTTTGTAAGGTCATGTAAACAATAGGGATGGATGAGGTAGCACAGAATATGGGTTCTGTTACTAACTTTAAAGTTTGTGATGATGAATTAGAGTATGACTTATGTCCCCACCCTTTGTTATGTGAGTACATAGGAGAGTTATATCAAGAAGATAGCACTGCTTATGTTTTCCTGTAGGGACAATACTTGGCATTTTTGTTGAGGCAAATATATTGTATTGTGATCAAGACATATATGAACCACCAATACCCAGTGATATATGGTTGTTTACAGGCATTGATGCCTTGGATCCCATCAGAACTTTGAGTTTAAGCATGCTCAAGGAGAGCAATTTCAGAATAGGTGACCTCTCAGGAAGTCCCTATATAAAAAGCTTTGACTAAAAGTTAAAATGCATGAAGGTTTGAGTACATTCAGGTAGGATATATAGTGATCCTTAGAGAGATGTCATGAATAATTTTTATGCCATATATTGATCCTAGAGGATCTGATAATATGATTGAAGGTTAAGGATATAATGAGGAAGGCCATAGATTATGGTCTCATAGTTGAGATAGAGAATAAAATGTACCAGTGGCTTTCTGATTCCCTGTACAACATGGGTAGGTTACCTGGTATGGGAGGTAGAATTATGCTTAGAGTGGTACCAATATTGAAAGTCCATATATAGGGTACTTGTTAGAGAGGAACGAGATATGCAGTACGGGGTATCAAAGTTCTGCAAGCACTTGCCATCGGTTATCAAAGGCAGATTTGATCCTCAAGCTGCCAAAGATTGGCTGAACAGACTAGAGAAGATATTTGAGGTTCTTGAATGTTTGACTGAAGTGAAGGCAAGCCTGGCCGTTTACAAGTTGGAAGGTGACGTAGATTGTTGCAAAGTAGAAATGTGCCGTTGACTTGGGAATCATTCCAACAAGAATTTAACGAGAAGTATTTTCCCAAATTAGTACGGCTAGACAAAGAAACTGAATTCTTGAATATCAGACAAGGGGACACGGAGAGTTGACAATCTGTCCCGTTTCATATGTTTGTCCCGGTATTCCTCTTACCTCTGGTATAAGGATAATGAAGAGTGGAGTTCTGACATGGTTATTCGGGGGTTGATACATGATCTGAGGAAACGGTTAGCCACTCACCAATTCATCAAGTTCAACAAGGCAGTGGAACAATGTAGGATTACAGAGAATAATTTGAGAGAACCGTATCCTGCCAAAGCTACTGGTCATCACAGTGAATCCAATAAGGCTGGTACTTCGCAAAAACAAAAGGGACAGGGATTTTCATCTGGGAATCTTAAAAAGCCCTACCAGTTCGGGAGCTGTGACCAGCGGGGAACTCCTTTTACACCTTGGGTTTGCCGTCATTGTAACTAACCACATCATGGTAAAACTTGTGAGGGCAAAATAATATGCTTCAATTGTAAACTTATGGGACATATTGCAGCCGAATGCAAAGAGCCACAACTAGACCAGAGGCTGAAAACTCAAGGCTGAGTATTTGTTATGACCCACGAAGAGGCCCGCAAATCTCTTGAGTTGATACAAGGTAAAATTTCTCTCAGTGGCTATATGTTGCAAGTTCTATTTAACTCAGGTGCAAGTTACTCCTCCATTGCCTATGATTGCATGAAGCGCCTGGGATTGCGTGTGCATAAATTACCATTTGATTTGGTAGTATCAACTCCGATGGGTGTTAAGGCCTTAACCACAGAAGCTTGTTTGAATTGTGTTATAACTGTGGAAGGACACCAATCTACCATGGTTTTGATTTGTCTTCCGCTTTACCAATTAGAAGTCATTTTGGGTTTTGATTGGTTAACAGCAAATAATGTATTATTAGATTGTGGGAGCAAGAGGACAGTATATCCTGCTTCTCAGAGGATTGAAGGTGTAAATGCTAGTATGAATTTCCTTTCTATGGCTAAAGCTGAAAAGTATCTTGAAATGGGTTGCCAGGGGTATATGGTATTCTTCTCTGTGCAAGGGGAGATTAGTGAAACTTTGAGTAATATACCCGTGGCAAATGAATTCCCAGAGGTGTTTCCGGATGATCTTAGTGGATTGCCTCTAGAAAGGGAAGTTTAATTTCCAATTGACATTGTGCCTAGAGCTGGTTCTATATCTAAAGCCCTATATCATATGGCCCCAAACGAAATGGTGGATTTAAAGAAACAAAAAGAAGATTTGCTTGAGAAAGGGTTTATTAGACCCTGTGTGTCACCTTGGGGAGCTCCAGTGTTGTTCGTTAAGAAGAAAGATGGGAATCTTCGATTGTGTATTGACTACAGAGAACTGAATAAGGTTACTATAAAAAACAAGTGCCCTCTTCCCTGAATCGATGACCTCTTAGAACAACTGTTTGGTTCATGTTTGTTTTTGAAGATTGATCTAAGGTCGGGGATCATCAGTTACGAGTGTAAGTAGAGGATGTTCAAAAGACTGGTTTTCGGAGCAGGTATGGTCACCATGAGTTTTTGGTAATGCCATTTGGGCTAACCAATACGCCTGCGGTTTTCATGGATTACATGAACCGTATTTTCTGACAATATCTAGATCAGTTTGTAGTGGTATTTATTGATGATATTTTGATATACTCCAAGAGTATAGAGGAGCATGAGCATTATTCGAGAATTGCATTGAATACATTACGTGAGAAGTAACTCTATGCCAAACTGAGTAAGTGCGAGTTTTGGCTATCAGAAGTGAAATTCTTAGGCCATGTTATCTCGCAAGAAGGGGTCTCTATGGATCCCAGTAAAGTGAAAGCAGTACTAGACTGGAAGAGGCCAGAAATTATTACAAAGGCACGCAATTTTCTGGGTCTTACTGGTTACTACCGGAGATTCATTCAGAATTTCTCCCGTATTACATTGACAATGACCAAGCTCATGAGAAAGGATCAGCCGTTTGTGTGGGATGAGAAATATGAAAATTGTTTTATGGAGCTAAAGGAGAGGTTGATTACGGCACCTGTGTTGATTTTACCCGATCCCATTTTGACTTACGTTGTGTATTATGATGCCAATGGAAGGGATTTGGGTGTGTCCTTATGCAGTAAGGACATGTGGTGGCCTATGCCTCTTGACAGCTCAAACCTCATAATTGAATTATCCCACTCATGATCTGGAGTTTGTGGCCATTGTGTTTGCTTTGAAGATTTGGCGTCATTACCTGTATGGTGTGACTATGGAACTGTACTGCGACCACAAGAGTCTCAAGTATTTGTATGACCAGAAAGAATTGAATATGAGACAACGCCGCTGGATGGAATTGCTTAAGGATTACAACCTAAAAATTAAATATCATCTGGGTAAGACAAATATAGTCGCTGATGCTCTTAGTCGGAAGGCTGTGCTGGTGGCAGCTATGAAGACACTAGAGGAGAAATTGATTGAAGAATTTCTTGATTTGAATTTGGCAAACCAGATCATCTATGCCAATTATATAATTTCTTAAGAAGAAAGTGATTTGAGGGTCGAGATTGAAAAAGCTCAGAGGCAAGATGAATGGAAACAGCGCAACTTAGCTTGGATTGAACAGGGGAAAGCTCCGGGCTATGATCTATCGCCTAGTGGATTGGTTTGCTATCAGAAGAAAATCTGTGTTCCACTTAAGGAGGAGTTGAGGCAGAAGATTCTGAATGAGGCTCACAAGAGCTGATATACTCTTCATCCTGGTATGACCAAAATGTACCATAATCTGAAGTCTATATATTGGTAGTCGAGTTTGAATAGTGATGTGACAAATATGTAGCAAGGTGTCTCACTTGCCAGAAGGTAAAGATCGAACACCAGAGACACCTGGTTTGTTACAAAGTTCTGAGATTAGGAATGGAAATGGGAAAGTGTGACCATGGACCTCGTGGTGGGATTGCCTAGGATCAGGAGCTATGATGTGATCTGGGTTATTGTGGATCAGCTAACGAAGTTAGCCCACTTCATACCGATCAATGCTAGTTACTCACCGGACAAGCTAGCAGAGATTTACATCCGAGAAATTGTGAAGCTCCATGGTACACCGAAGAATATCATTTCTGACCGAGATTCCCTATTCACTTTAAGATTTTGGAGAGCGTTGCATGAGGCACTGGGTACTCAATTAAGGTTCAGTACAGCTTATCATCCTCAAACGGATGGACAGTCAGAGAGAACAATCCAGACGTTTGAAGATATGTTACGAGCATGTGTTCTCAACTTTAAAGGAAGTTGGGATTGCTTTCTTCCACTTGCTGAATTTGTTTACAACAATAGCTATCATGTGAGCATCCAGATTGTCCGTATGAAGCATTGTATGGAAGTAGGTGCCAATCACCTTTGTGCTGGAACGAGTTATCAGAAAGGAAGCTGTATGGACCGGATCTTATAGATCGAACTTCAGCTCAGATTTGGATTATTTATAAGAGGTTACTTGCAACGCAGAGTCGACAGAAAATCTACGCTGATAAGAGGAGATGACCTCTAGAGTTTGAGGTGGGTGATCATGTTTTCCTGAGAGTATCACTGGTTACGGGTGTTAGGCGAGCTATCAAGAGGAAGAAGCTGATCCCGAGGTACATAGGTCCATTTGAAATCCTTGAGAGGATTGGGCTTGTTACTTACCGAGTAACCCTACCCCCGAGCTTGAGTAGGCTCCATAACGTGTTTTACGTTTCCCAGCTAAAGAAGTACCAACTAGATTCCTCTCACATCATTGAGTATGAGGATGTCGAGCTACAAGACAATTTCATATATGCGGTGGAGCCAGAGCAAATCATTGACCGAGAGAAGCAACGGCTCAGACAATAGAGCATTCTGTATGTGAAGGTGATCTGGAAGGGAATGACTCAAAGAGAGGCAACCTGGGAAGCGGAGGAAGAATGCAAAGACGGTATCCAGAGTTTATGACTCTAGTTGTGTAACAATTTTGAGGACAAAATTTAATTTTCGTGGGGAGAATTGTAATCAAGGATTAATAACTTCAAAGTGATGTAATTAATGATAATTAAGCACATTTGAAGTATATGTTGTGCAATGTGATATAAAGGTGCTTAGTGATGATTTGGTAGAAGTTATGTTAATCAGGGGTGAAATGGGAAATTCACTTACCGATTGGACAGTTACCAAAGAGGAAACTCATTGGTAACTTGAAGATCAACGGTTGAGATTAAAAGTCAAAGGAATCAATGGTTAGGATTTAACCATGGGGTGGAATCCTATGCAAATGAAAACATGTGAAATCAAAAGGGAAGAATAAGATTGTGTCAAGTGGCAAAATATGAACCATAGATGAGGTCAAATTTTCAAACACTATTCCCTCTCTCTCTCTCTCAAGTCAGTGAAGAAGCATGGGAAATGGGAAAATAAGATCATCTTCATCATCTCATCTTTCTCTCTCACTACTGTCCATTTCCGGTGGAACCAAGGAGGAAAGAGAAATGATGGGTTTGAATTTTAGGTGAGTATTTGACTCTAAATGCTCACTCACTTCACCTTCATTGATTTTATGCAAGAGGTCAAGAGCTTCATTTCAATGTTTTCAGATTTTTTATTTGTGGTATGTGGAAACTTGAGGTAATTTGAAAGTGGAAGAATCAAGGCTTTGATTTCAGCAAGCTTAAGAGCTAAGCTTTTGATAAATTTTGGTATATTTGTTATGACTTTTGGTTTGGTTTTGTAAATTCTGGATTTTTGCTCTGATTTCTTGTGATTTTAGATGATATGAATTGAGTAGTGTTTGGTAGTGGAATAGATGCCAAATAGTGTCTAGGTATTAATGGTTTTAGTTTGGATTTGAAAAGAGGAAGTTTGGTCATGGGGTGAATTTGGTTGCAAGGTGGTTAGAGGTGTTGACGGTATCATTATGGTAAGATTTTGGTAGTTTTGAGGTTACCAATAGATTCCTTGTGTTAAAATAAGTAAGAATGCGTTTTAGTACAAGTTTTAGGACCATTGATAGCAAATTGGTCAATTCTAGAAAATCTTATCAGTTGCTACGAATCTGGCATCTGATAAGCATCACTCGAGTGAGGGAGGGTCTTACTCAAGTGCGGTATGAAATTCTGGGTATTTTGGTTGAGTCTTCAGGCAGAAATCACGGATGCACTTCTTCATCTTCGAGTGACGTTCGTCATTACACGTGAGTATTGGAAAGTCACTCGAGCACTAGGGTTGGTGCTCGAGTACACTTGTTGTATGGGAGTTGGGTTGCTCTTGGGTAGTCACTCGTTGGGCCTCACTCTTTGGTGCTTGAGTGTACTTGTGCCCGAGTGAGTATGAGAAATATTTTGAGGTTTGCTCTCTAGCAGACACTTTCTATGTCACACTCGCTGGGACTCGAGCACGGGTGAGGGCAACACTCAAGTGAGACCTTATTCACTCGAGTGAGGCAGCTCAAAATGAGTGTGCTTTACCCGAAAAAGGTGTCTTCAGGGTAGTTTCTGCTAACCCTTTAGGCATATGTTTAGGTCTATAGTAGCACCCTAAAGAGTCTAAATGATAACTAACATAAAGTGCTATGAAATTGGAAAACTTGGAAAAGAGATTGACTGGTTGTCCCTAATTTGCTTTATAGGATTTGATATTTGCCGCCCTCGAGAGCCCTCGGTACAGAAGAACGTCAGGAAGGAACAATGTAGTGACTCCTCTCTTATACTTTATGTGAAACATTGTATGTATGTTTGCCGTGCAATGAGAATACATTGTGACATTGTGATGCTTTGTGATCGCAGCGAAAGTTGACGCCTAGTGTATACCTTATGAATACTTTGTGAATACATTGAGATCACAGCGAAAGCTGATGCTTAGAGTTTACGGCCATGAGTGCTGTCGTTTGTGGTGTGAACCACGTTACATTCTGATGCTGCTAACATGACCTTATATGCTTTGTGTTTATGACTGTATGAGTGATTTGTTACTACTGGGATTCTTTTGAATCTCATTTTTTCCAATGACTAACATTTCAGACAGGGCAAGCGGCTCAAAGGAAAGGTGGGCAACCCGGACTGATTAAGACCCTACGGGGTATATTTGATTTTGGAATGTTTATTATCTACTTTTAAACTTGGGATTACTATATATTTCCAGGTGTAGATATTACTTTTGATTTTGAGTGATGTGATCCCCTAGTGGAGACTTATGAAACCCTTAGATTATATATATGAATAGATCCCAGGAGTTGCCAGGGATTTGGTAATACACTCTGATATGTGTGAATGTGAATTAACTGCTCAGGTAATTATATTCGAGTTTGAAATTGAGACCTGGATAAGGAAGTGATTTCGAAAGATTTTGTAAAACCCCTACGGTAATGTAGGCAGTCAACATGAATTTAAATTATCCAACGGTATCTGATTCAACTTAATTATGCAATATCGATTTATAATTACACATTTAAAGGCAGGGGGTTACATTTGGTCCAACCAAAACTCATTTGGTTAGGCTAACTAAACTAAACTTCAAGAAGGAATTAACTAAGGACGCATCATCATTTCTTTTCTCTCTCTCTTGGAATTCCAGTCAGAACCCTTAAGAGGGATTTCAATGACTTTAAAACAGATCATTACCTTCATTCTTCATCACTTTCTTCATCTAAAACAAGAAGGAATAGAGAGAAAGGCAAGCTGGATTTTTCAAGAACTCAAGGAAGGTAAGAAATTTCTCTCTAAGATTTCACCCTCCTACTTACCTTTCTAGCAAAAAGTGTCTTCATTATCATTGCTCTTCCTGGTCTAAGCTTCTCTCCTATGATTTTATTTTTTCAATAGGAGGTATTTTGAGGCATTTATCAAGGCCCTAAGTTGTGGAATCAAGAAACAAAGCTTAGAAGAAGCAAGAGGTAATTAAGAGCTTTCTTTTGAACCATATATTGTGTGGTTCGGTTGAGTTTTGTGGAATGGGTATTGCTGCCCTAAATTTTGGTTCTTTGAGTATTTTTATGGTTTATTGTGTTTTGGTTTTGTAAATGGTGTTAAATAAGGTTTAGAAATGAGAAATCACAAATTTGGAACTTAAGAGTAGTGCTGCCAAATTTCATTTTTTGGAAGGTAGCGATATTGTGGCGTGTTTTTTGATAAGTTAAACCTAGTCCAGATGCTATGAAATTCTACAGGATGAAATTAGACATCTTAAGCTTTACTTTTATGGGTAAAACATACTTTTTGGATCAGTGAATTTAAAAGTAAGATTTTTCAAAGTTCAACCCTATTTCTGGAACAATTTATGGAACATATAGAGTTTGATAAGTTTCTAGGATTCTTGTGGCTGTAATTGCCAAATGGTGATATATTTCCCTGAAAGTATACTTAAAAAGCTTTATTGTGATATATGAAATGTATCATTTGGACAAGCAGATTGACAGATATGAATTGTTAAAGCTTGGTAATGAATCTAGAAAGATAATGGTGGCAGATTGATTGTGACGTGTTTTTGTCTAGCCAAATGAATTCCAATGTCCATGAAATTTTATAGAAATAAAGTTGACCCAATAAGCTTTAATTTGATCGGTAACTCGTGGCAATTGGATAAGTATACAAAAAGTTATGATTGGTGGAAGTTGGGCATTAATTCTTGGCAGAATTTTCTAAGAGAAGTGAATAATTGAGAATTTTGGAAATGTGCACGCATAACTGGAAGTGATAATTATTTTTCCATTAAAGTGGACTTAATATGAATCATATTGTGCTTTGAACCAACCTAATTAGAGTTGTTTAGAATTAGTTATGATTTTTCAAAGGACAATGAAAAATCTGCCAGCTTTATGTCTTATGCAAATTTAAGACTTAATGGCACAACTGTAATAATTAGGGACTCCAAGGGTTAGGATTAGGCCCTTAAAGTTGTTGAATGCCCACGTAGTCACATTGGAAATTCATTTATCATAGCTCTAATGTAGGGAAATATACCTAGGGCCATGAGATGACAAAGAATAAGAATGGAAGGTTCTTTAAGGAACTTCAATGGTTGGCAGAAGTGGTACAAGAGGAGGACTTAAAGACAGAACGTAGTGAACTTACCTACCTTGTATGTAGTTGATATGTATGTTTGTGCATTGATTTATGTTACTCCTTTGCCTAATTGTGTTGAGCATATTTGATTGATTGAAGCTCTATTATATTTATGTTATGGCCATGAGTATGTTGTAACATTAAGCATGCATATATGTCATAATGTTGGCATGTCCTACATTAAATATATATCTTGCATGCATAGTGGTATTGTTTGCTACTGAGATTCCCCCGAATCTTACACTCCCTTAACCAACCATATAGGTAGCTGAGAATAGAAGAGGATTGCAGGATGTTGTGCTAGAAGAAGAACTTGCAATGAAGAAGAGAAGAATTAGTTACGTACTGTACCGTTGTGTAATTGACGTTTAAGTGACTAATTGAATACCACTGCATGATGGATGAATTGAATTTCCTAAGCGCAGTAATTGAATTAGATATGGGTAATCGCACAGTAATAGCTTATTAGTTAGGTAAGTAGAGGAATTGATAAGCTGAGACAAACCTTGGTTATGCATGGAAGGATTGAAATGTAAAGTGAATTATAACCCTATGAATAAAGTTAATTAATTTGGTAAATATAGTTTTACCTAATGAACAGTGCCCCAAGAATAAAGGTGTAATTTTTTGGCTGGGAGCTTTATTTATTGATTCTCCTAGCCATATTAATAAAGTGCATGCTTCCGATGCATAATAAAGGGGCTTAAGTAACGAGCATTATAGGTCTAGTATTCATAGTCACTAATTATGTCTATTATCACAGCCATAACTAATTCGTAGGAATACTGTTAATCACTGCATAATGTGTACATAGAATGGATTAATGCATTTTGTTTCTTTTGGTATGAATGCATGATATCAACACTCATTGACTCAAATAGATTAACATCTAACAATAAAACATAGATAACTCAATCTTAATGAACTAATAGGTGTGTATATATATGTATATAGTTATGGAAATCAATAAGCTACAATATTCAATCCAATTACAAAATAGTTCAATCCATGAAGTCACCCAGATAGGAACTCAAATCAACTACACAAACATAGAATTATAAGGTAGATGACAAGAGGAACTTCATTGAGTCCAGAAGGTAAAGGAAAACCTAAGGCACATCCTTCACTACGTGACTTTAACTTAGACTCAGATAGATCCTCTTGGACTAAAAGAAATAGACAAAAGGCTAGATATAAAGCATGGATCAATAAGGTGATAGCAAATATGCTTGAAGAAGTATTGACTTCAAGAGCTCCAACTTGATCTAGATAGGGCAATCCAAGAACCAATATTGGACCTTTTACTAGTCCAACTCAACCAGTTGTGCCTCTAGAGGTTGAAGTTGAGCAATAAGGAGATAATGAAGAAGATAATGATGAAGATATTCTAGTAACACCCCTTGCATTTCTTGTTGATAAACTTGATGACTCAAAGAAGTTTAAGACACATTTTATAGTAAGGAAAATATATGAGATGTTCTATGTTAACTTGCAAGTGCTGTTAGAGACCTTAAAGCTGGATTTATCTCCATATCTTGGTCAATATGTGTTGTGGTTGTCTATCCATTTACCCCACTTTCTAAAGGTTGTGAGGAATTTTTCCTATTACTTGGAACATATTAAAGGCTGCTTTGATAATGGGTCTATGATTAAAGAGGAGTTGAAAACTGCTGTATGGGGAAAAGTTCTTATTTAACCCTTTAGAATCAACAAGTGGTTAGGAATTAAGAAGCCACCATGTCAATCTCCTATAGAACTCATTCCAAGACAAATATATAGAATTCTGAGACCTAGAGAGCATATAAGGATTCAGAATTTCAAGCCAAGCATCATGTGTGATCTTTATAGGATAATATAGTATATATACTCTCGGGTAGTGGTGAACAAGTCTAAAAACTTCTCCCATTTCATTGATCGAGATTATAGGATAATGGCATCCATTTTGAGTAAAGAAGAGAGAAATCTTAGTGAAATTATCTTTTTAGAGATAAAAAGATACAGATACATCTACAAAAAGTCCACTCTTATCCCTTATGCACAGCTGATATAATTATTTTTAAAGGAGAATGCGATTTGGTATCTTGAACCAAATGAGACTTTGGAAAGGTTACCATAGTTCGGTCACCATCAAATATGGAAGATGGGTATTGAGTTACCTCTAAGAAATCCTCTTACCTCTACTCCTAAGTAGAGAAGGATATAGAAGTATGAGACTATAAAAGAGCAATCGAAGATGGATGACACTCAGTCTTCTAAACTAGCTATAATATCACAAAATATGTGTAAGGGTTTAATGACTCAAAAGAAAATGTAAAAAATATTAGAAAAACACTTTTGGCAATAAACTGCGAAGTATGACCTGAATTAGTTGTAGAAAATGCCCAAACCCATTATCTAAATTCAATTATAATACAAAGTTTAATTTGGAATTAAAAGAAAAGGAATAATGGTGCAAGGAAAAGGAAAAAAAAAGAGGAATTACATTTGGAGGTATTTGGTGGCATCTTGCCAGATGAAGTACTGTTGGATATCAGAATTGATTGAGGAAACGTGTAGAGGTAAGTGCAAGCTTTAATTTGAACCGGTTACTTTGAGGTTTTAATGAATTTTTGTAAGTATCGTGGGGTATAGGGTTTTCGGCCATATGGAGATTTTTGAGGATTGATGATACTTTGATCATGAATATGTTGTTAGATGATGATTTATTATGATATTGGACTAGTTGATGGTTAAAATCTGCATTTTGGTTAGTTGTAGTTTAAGGGCTTTCTGGCTAGACCTGGTAAGAAGGGAAAGAGTGTTATTTTTGTATTTTTGAGGCTTTTATTGAGTTCTACATGCAAAACTTCATGGAAATAGGCCCTGAGTATAATTTTAATCGAAAGAAATAGAAAACCAAAATTTGCGTTTAAAGTACTTGGGCTTAGTTGCTCCAATCTGGAACCAGTTTACTTGTGAGAAAAATTTGATTGGGCGAATGATGTTTGATGGTTCTGATATTTTCTAGAATAATAACAAACACTATAAGCTTTAATTTCACATATAACATGCTAATTTTGGGTTTGTACATTAAGAGATATTAATTGTTAAAGTTTAAGGCTCTAAACTGGAATTTGGTTCTAGAATAGTAAGACAATGCGTGCAATTATGTACTTTTATGGTTGTACGTCATATTGGTTAATATTTTTCCAGTATAAAGCACTTAGAAAGATTCAATTAGGACTTTGAACCACTCCATTTGGATTTTTATAGATTAAGTTATAATTTTTCAAATTTGACTAACAAAAACTGACAGATTAGGCTCAACCTGCGAAATTGCAGAATTTAGTCTAAGTTGAGATAATAGTAATTAGAGAGAATTAAGGGATGACCTAGGGAACCATAGGATCACCTTAGATACCCAAGTCTTAGGAGTCTATAGACACATGATATGCCTTGAAATAGACTTTGTGTGGTACAGTATAAGAGTCTTATGGATAACAAACATGACTAAGTTAAGGACAATATTAAGTATGGGTCAAAAATAGTATATAGTACATTATACTAGTAACTCTGAATTGAGTAATGACCCCATCTTTGCCATCTCTACATTATAGGATTTGATAGCTATCTGGGATCTAAGACCTACCTGAGGTCGGAAAAATCCTTGGATACCTTACAATAAAGGTGAGTAGGAAGTATATAATATCCCAATTTTTGATTAAGGGTTAAGGACTCCAAAAGTGGATATGACTATTGATAAATGAACACTTTTGGAGAATGTGATGTGAAATGTGATTCGAATGTGTTATGAGCAATGTTGAAACCCTGTATTTAAGTTCAATTATAGAATAACATTTAAATTGACTTAAAATAAAAGAGAGGGCACATATTATGGACTCTGTATTACATGTTGAAGATATTACTACACCTATAGACGTCACTTTGTTTTAAAAGGGAAGTTAAAACATAGAAGCGGTGGCATTTTTGTAAATAAAGTAGTGAAATCGCAACATTAGGCATCCCAAATTTGAATTGGGATGCATAAAGTAGGGTTTGGACATCCTAAATTTATTTTGGGATGCCTAAAGATTATCACTAGTGCCAAAACAGGTAAGGTAAAAATTTTGACATACTTTAGGCATCTCAATCCCATTTGGGACATCCCAAATACCGTTTGGGGCACCAAAACCCACACTTTAGGCATCCCAAAAAAAATTTAGGACGACTAAAGGCATCTGCATGTCATAAATTCTGACATGCTTGAAGACTTTAGGTGCCAAACTCATTCAGTCCATCAGAAGAAGCAACCCAACCCCCTTTTCCCATCTTTCCCGTGACTTCTTTTCACCTTTTCTTTATTGCACCATTGCCATCCGTGACTCTCTTGGGTAAGCTTTTTCAATATTCCCTTAATTAAATTCCCTTTTCCACTTCCTTCGTCTTCTTCCTCTCTTCTTCGTCTTCCTCTTCTTCTCTCTTTCCTTTTCCTCCACTGCCTTCCATTCTCATGACATCACCTTCTTTGCTCTCAATCACCCTCCTCCTTCATATACCTCCTTTACCTTCTTCTGCCCCCTCCACCATCCGGCGAAGGCCTCACACTTGCTCTCACCGTGCAAACCCACATCCTCCAACGTCATCTCCATCTTAAAAGCGCAAAGACACCGTCGACTGCCCTCTTCCCTGGTTTCATCATCAGGTTTGTTTTTTTAAAAAATATAAATTTACTTGAAGAATTAAGTTAAACTTGCAATGTGAAATTATTATAATGCTTTCAATTTATTTACATGATGATTCTAGTTAGTTACTGGAGTGATTTTCTCTTGATTGGTTTTTTTTGCCAGAATCATACGCACACTTTTCTAATTCTGGAATTTCACCTATTTCACTTCATAACATTGTGGGACACAATTTATTTTAAAGCTTCAAATAGAAGTAATATATGTAGTTGTTTACTTCAATGTTTCTATTTAAGGGAAAAAATTTGTCATGAGTTTATTTTCTACCTCAAATGGGAAAAATGCTTCCAGCAAATTAGTTACATTTTACTCTAATAACAAATAAAGCCTTGTGTCCATTTCTGGACTTAAAACCTTCTATGAAAACCCATTAACTAGGAATAGAACAAAGAATGACTTTAAATAACCTTTATGAGATTCAAAACAAATTGCCATAAAATCTTTTAACAAGTCGTTAGTAGTTAGGAAATATACTAATAAATGTTTTTGTTTTATACGTTTAGAGCTTGGAAATCAAGGGAAATACATACAAATATTTATTTTGATGAAATGAACAACAATTAAACAGAGTAATTTTTTTCTTCTATGTGTGGAGCTTTGGTTTAAATTAATGATAATTAATTATATCAATGAAAGTAAAAGAAGTCAAAATCCATATAATATAATATGCAATATATGGTTGGTTTTAATTTTTTTTAGATTATATTAGTATGATTATTAGTGTAGTGGAGATAGGGTTGCTTGAAATTTTGAGATGTCTTACTTTTGTAGGGAAATGCTACCGAAATGTTTGTAGAAAAAAGGCAATCCCATCATATCATAATTCGTATTGTTGACAATTGTTCTAAACATGAGTGTTATTGGGAATGACTTAGGTGGTAACAAAATGGATCACAGTTGGATGAATGCTTTGAGAACTAGTGAAGAATATGAGAAAGGGGTGGAAGAGTTTATTGAATTGCTAGAAAGAATGCTCCAGCAAAAAAATGGGAAGTATTTTTGTCCTTGTGTCAATTTTTTAAATGAGAGTCGATGAGATTTTGATGTCATAAAGGATCACCTACTTTGTGATGGAATAAATCTGTGATACACAAGGTGGATATCCGAAACAGTATAGAGTAAGACCATAACTTATAAAATAGAACTGTGTGCTTTTTTTGTTTTACACCTGCTTAGTTTATTTTATTTTTATTGCAATTTATTTACGTATCTGATGATACTTTTTGTGTTAACAGGAATATGGACAACTCTAGTGACTCATCACAAAGTGTTGGGGATGACGAAAGGCTTAAAGATGACAAAAGGCCTGGAGATGAAACCGTTGCAAGAAGGGTTAGAGGCTGTACAAAGATGGGAGCATTGGTTGCAAGCCATAAACATCAACAAGAGAGGTTGAATGTGGACTTCGATGCCAATTTGAATACAGTAAGTCCTGAGGAAGACCATTCATTAGCTACTTAAGGTATTTATGATGAAGCAAAGTGTGCATTACCTACGATAATATGAGATTGGTTCCTCCAAAAATGAAAGACATGATTTGGCAAACACATCTGCTATATAAGTTTTGATATATCTATGATAATTGTAGCTTTATTCCTATTACTTCAAATGTAATTATCTTATGTTTTACCTTGCAGCAAACATACTATGTCCCAGACACCAAGAAGATGTACAAGCACTAGATGGGGGAGGTTCGTATATGTTGGAAAGGTTTCAAGAACAAGCTAACAGCAAGGTACATTTGAGGCCCCCTTAGGGGTATAGATCCATTGAAACATTATACGTATTTGTCTCCAGAAGACTGGAGGTTGTTTGTGGCATCACGAGAAGATCCTCAATTTTTGGTAAGATTTCTGTCATAATGATATAGAGCTTTTGATTTTAATATACTTGATAACATTGATTTGTTTTTTTTTTCATTCATAGGAATTAAGTGCAGCAAATGAACAGAGCCAAGCAGAAAATAAATATCAGCATTACATGTCTCATGGTGGTTATCGGAAGCTTGAATGGCAAATAATGCAAGAAAAGTTAGAGAAAATGAAGGAAGTAGAGGAATTAGATCCTAGCACTATTATCCAGGCCTCGGCGACTCCTCTACGTCACAAAAAATGGATAGGAGGGAGGATTAAGGGTGTGAAGTATATAAATCCAGCTATTGCTATGGTTGTTGTGAGGATTGTAAGCAGTTATACCATAGTACCTAATTTTTTTCCTATTGAGAGCGGTTTCGATACATTTACGATAAACTATATGCTACAGGATAAACTAGAAGATCATAGTAGCCAAGGTTTATTCAATCTGAGTAGAAGGATGGACATCTTGTCAATAGCTATTAGGAAGGTAGATAACCCTGGTCGTGTTAGAGGAGAGACACGAGGAGTTAGTACCGTGAGGTATTTTAGATGAGACTCATGTTATTCGTCACAAGCTGAACTTAGTAGGTACCTTGTGATAAAGATTCGAGAGGAATTCGAATGAGAGCTCGAGGCCAAACTTTGAGACAAGCTCCAACAAGAGTTATTGACAGAGCTTCAACTTGAAATGACAGATGTTTAAATCGCATAGGGCAAGTGACAAGCGTAGAACTCAGGAATCTCCCACTCCAACATTGGGAGAACCTCCCTCGCTCTATTTGGATGTGGTACTATTGTATGTTGTTGCCGATGCTCTCGTTCACACATATGCTACCACCCACCATCATCAGCAAATTCCACATCATTTATGTAAGGTGAATGTGACTTGTGTTAGAGAGGGGGAAGAAGTTATAGCCATTCCTGTTCCTGATGTATAGGTTGGCACGTTAGGTCAGGTGATAAGATCGTTCATCCTTTGGCTTCACAATCTTATTAGTTCAGGGCAACACCTCTAATGGTAGGCATTACCATACTATTACTAAAGATATGTTTGCATCCTAATAACAATTTGTTTTTTGATGTTCTAAAAGGATGACAAAGATGCGAGGAAATGGCCCTACTTAGCACGGCTGTAATACATCTACAAAGGCATTCACTAGGTTGACTTGAAAATGCCTCAAGGGATTGTGGGCCTTATATTGGAGTATCCCTACATGATTGACAATAAAGATCTCAAGGAGTTTATCAGGTTGGAGGAGATAGATGCAGGATGGATGAAATTTGCAATCTGGTTCTCATAGAATTCATGTTGTGGTTTTCTGATTTCATACATTCAATAATCCTTTCCTTATTTTAATTCTATTGTAACATCTTCCATCACCTCTACAAAGACATGGAAAGACATGATTTGTATGGATTTTTATGTCCTGCAAATATGACAGGGGCTACCAATACTTTGGAGGCAAGGACTCGCTATGTGGGCTACGTAATGGGACAGACCAAACTTCATTGTTATTTAGCACCCATTATTCAAGGGTACGTATTTTCATTTTGTCTATTTAATATGTTTAATAAATAATTGCCTTGTCATCTAACTTTATTTTAATCTGAACATGTTGTTATAGTTCCCATTGGAGTTTGTTGTTATCTATCCTCACCGTAACGTAGTCTATTGGTTTGATTCCATGTGTAAAAGGCCAGACAAAGATACAAAATCCGCCTTCAACACATAAGTTGTTTCGTTTGTATTTTATTGACTCTTAAAAAAATGAATAGTTCTAATTTCTGTTGATTTTGTTTTCATAAGAGTGCTGTTAGAACCGGCTAACACCTAAAAGGGGGTGAATTGGGTGTATTATAAAAACTTAACAACTTTGAAATTCTTGTCACATCTTATGAAATCAATAAGTATGTAAGTAAGGAAATATAGAACACATAATCAGTTATTTAAATCATATGTGCAGGAAATATAAGAGTTTTGGGATGAGAACATACAAACTGTGATTTATCCCGATTCAAATAGTTGCCTTGTAAAACAAATGATCCTATTCTAATAGTGCCACCTATATTCAAATAATATTCTCTCATAATGAACTTTCATATTTGAATAGACCAACCCTTATTTGAATAGTCTTTCCACAAGATATATATATTATTCAAAAAGTACTTGCTCTATTCGAATAGTGCACCTTTGATAATGAATCTTCACAATCGAATACTACAACCACTATATTTGAATAAACTTTTGAGGTTGTAACTTTATGGATAAATGAACTATCCTTATAAAGTTCTTTAAGTCTTCTTTTCACAACAACTGGAATCAATCACAAATACTCTGTATTTCAAAAGTTATGATTCAATGTGTATCGATTGGTCTGGAACAGAACAGAGCTTGATTTCGATCACCAACTTCCAGAAGGCATATTTCTATGAATATAACTCTAAAAATGACCCATGACCTATCAATGGAAAGCTCTTTAAGTCTAGTTTCATATGGCACTGTTTCATCTTAATCCGATATGTGGTTTAAGAGTTATGTCCAAAATACTAAAGCTATTTTGGAATAAGATGCTAATTCATGTGTCAATTTCAACATATCATATCCCTTTCATCTGATCTCATTTTAACTTGACCTTGGTGTCAGTGTAACCCCCTGCCGTAATTATATCCGAAATATGCAATTAAAATGAAATAGAGACCATAAGAAACAAAACTACATTTTAAATTCCCATCTTCACGATAGGGTTTTCACAAATCACTTTCGAAATCTAATTAACCCGGTCTCATATTCAATTTCGAATACAATTACATCACGCGGAATATCACATTTAAACAAATATCAGAGTGTATAACAATAACTTCCCGGCAACCCCCGGGTTTATACCTTTACATAGAATTCATAGGGCACATTCGCCCTTTACAATTTCAACATGGGGATTACACAAATCCTCTCAAATACATCTACAAATATCATATCCAAACATATTCCAATCCGTACATATCCAAATCTAAATCCAAATATACATAATACTCCCAACTATGATAACCAACTACCAACTCAAATATTCCGAAGGAAGCCTCGTCGCCCCTGGTTGCTTGCCTCCATCCTCGATCCACCTACCCTGTCTAAAATGTTGGTAGGGGAGGGTGAGATTCGAGAGAATCTCAGTAGGAAACAGATACCTATATGCATGTATGATATGTGTTTAATGCATGACATGCTTGCAATACAAAACTCATGTTCACACATTGACATATCTGTGTGCTCAATGTTTCAACAACATACTCATGGCCATAGCATAACTAGAAACAGAGCTACAATCATTCATACATGTTTCACATAATCCAGCAAAGCAATACATGCATCAATACACAAACACAACATCAAAGCATGCAAGAGAGGTAAGTTCCCTACCCTTTTCTTTCCACGTATGCTCCAGCTCCGCTTACTCGTGATCCAAACGAATATTGAACCCTATAAACCAAATCAAGGATATAGGGTCAATCTCAATTCCAAACCCTTACTTTTATATCACTTAAAGTTGGTTACCATTCACACCCTTTAGGTGGCTAAAAATAAGCTCAACGAAAGCTTAAAGGATTGGGACGTACTAGGTTGGAAATCACCTTTCAAAATCACAAATTGCTGAAAATGGGGGTTGGCTGCAGCCAAGACCCTCTGGCTGCAGCCAAAACACGCATAGAAGGTTTCTGGCTGCAGCCAAGAATTTCTGGCTGCGGCCAAAACGTGCACAGAAACTTTTGCGCTGCAGCCAGGATTTTCTGCTGCAGCCAAGGCAACTTTGGAAATTCATAACTAATTCCAAAAAAATAGAAATGAGGTGATCCCAAAGCCAAATGAAATATTTTTAAGTCCTCTTCATAGGAAAAATATGGCTCATTACCAGAAATCACCACACAAATCCAGATTTACACAAAATCCAACATTGTACCAAAACAGGGTCCAGTTTCGTCCCCAAACTTTGGACAGTTCAAACTCCCAGTTCACAAAACGAAATGACACATATTATATGTCCATTTTGAAGCTTAAGATGTGAACTTCAAGACTGGAAAGTTTCAGAATTTTCTAACATCATTTGCCCATTCAAAACGGCAACACAAACAGAACTGCCCAAACAGACTTTCCACTGGACAGAATTCCAAATTTGTACAATTGGCTTCCAATGGTCCAATTTTCATATCAAACACCATTCCCATACAAATTTGCACAAGGAATCCATTGGAAACACCAAATCAACCAAATTCAAATCATATTGACATGTTACCACAACATGTCACACAAATCACAATTCAAACCACAACATAATCATACATTGTCATTCTTTTCATTCCAAATTCTCAAACCAATTCCAATGGCTCTATAACACATCAAGACACCAATTGCCACTCAAACACAAGGCAATTCATGCATTTCAAAAATCACACAAATTCAGGGCAAAATTCGAAATTCACAATACTCAACCATAAATCACAAAACTTAGATCAAAAGGCTTCAAATACTCACCTCTTCCTCTTTCCCAAACCACTTCTTTGATTCTTCATCTTTCCAAATTTCCTCAAGCCATCAAACACCTTCAATCAAGAATCTAAAACCATAGAGATGAAGCTCTCATCACTATGAACAACTTTATAGAAGGTGATTAGAGCATTAGAGGACAAGAAACAAGCTAAATCTCACCTTGATTCTTTCTCTTTCCTCCTTCACTTTGGGCGAAAATGGAGAACAAGAGGGAGAGAGATATGAAGATGAAGATGATGAAGTGAGATCAGTTTTTTCCCCTTTTTCTCATGTGTTAGCCGACTATGAAAGAGAGAGGGAAGAGTTTGAAATGTTGACCAAGATCCAAGAGCTCACATCTTGCCACTTGTCAACATCTCACCACATCTCCTATGAGATCACATGCACACAAGCACATGGGATTCCACCCCTTTGATCTATCACACAAATCAATCCTAACCATTGATCTTGAAGTTACCAATGAGTTTCCTCTTCGGTAACTGACCAATCGGTCGGTAACTTTACCGTTTTGCCCTTGATTACGGTAATTCTCATAGAATCACCACCAACACTTCACATCTTTTCATTTAGCCACAATATGCGCCTTCCCTCTATTTTAAGTCAATTTAGATGTTAATCCATAATTGAGCTTAAATACAGGGTTTTGGCACAGCTCACAGCACACACGAATCACATCGGGTGCCAACTCACACCATAATCTCCAAAAGGGTTTATTTATCACTAATCACTTCCGCTTTTGGAGTCATTATCTCTTAATCACAATTTGGGATCTTGCTAAACCGGGGCTTAGCAGTCCACTAATCTCAGGCTTATTCTCTAGCCTCAAGTCTCAAAATTCGGGGTATTACATTTCTCCCCCCGTTCAATAAATTTCGTCCTCGAAATTTGTCGAACCACTTAATCCACAAACTACGGATGCTTCTTCACGACAGCTTCCGTTTCACAATTCATGTCACATTGGATGGTCTCCTCTAGATCACCCACACACAACCGATAATCCACAAATCCGATTCTCGCAAGAATCTCAAACAATGAATGCAACTCAGTTGCCACAAATTGCAATCGGCCCATTTCACGATTGCCGCACAAACATAATCACCACATGGTGTCAAACAAATACAATAGCCTCCATGCATGATTGCAACAAAACCATCATCACATAATCACAATCATAGCAAGCCCCCCAATTCATGAGTGGCTAGTGCATCTCGATGTCCGGAGGCTCTAACTCATGAGCCATATCATAAGATCTTGGCAGTTGGGCAGCATAGGCCACCACTATACTCAACTCAATCTAGTTACTCCTTCCGGAAGTAACCCAACAACCTCAATACACCAAACAACAGCCTCAGCTGTATACACCAACATCCAGCTTCTACTATATCCACTTTCACAGCTTTACCCTCACCCGTACACCCACCAGTAACTCCACTAGTGGTAACCGGGACTTTTGGGAATTCACAACAATCACATTGCTGTATCAAGTTTCACGGCAATACCCTCACCCATCCAGGACTTTTGGGCCTCAATCACATTACCACATTACCGTATCAAGTTTCACGACGTTACCCTCACCCATCCGGGACTTTTGGGTATTACACAATGTCTATGATAGATTCACATTGATGCGTGACGATTGTCACAAGACGACAGCACCCACGGCTGTATACACAATAATACGTAGCTTTTGGCTCATTTAGCAATCTATAAAAAATTTAACAATCATCAAAAAGTGTTTGCTAAAGGAATGCAATAATGGACAAATATTCATTACCCAAATTAAGTAATTCATATAAGCACAATATTGGGTAAGGATTAGATATCACCGTAATTCCTCTTGCCCTTGCAATAGCTTGCCTGGTTTTAGTGGAGTAATATTGATTTTCCTCCTTTGTACACTTAGCACCAAACTTTAAACTCCAAAATTTAGCATCATCAAGATATGAATTTGTTTTCATGTGGGCATAGCCTTGAAAAGCTCTTTCTTATCTTATAGAACTGTATAAATTTCTTTTTCTTCTTGGTATCCAACCTTGCTTGGATCCATTTCTTGTTAGCTTGTAGGAATCAAGATAAAATTCACATGTTCTAAGGATAACTAAATCAAACTAATTTGAGCATAATGAATCAATCTATGAAACATAATATGGGATATTTTTGAAATCTACATGTATGCATAAAGAACTAAACTTTTGAACATTGCAATCCCTTAATAAATAAATTTGCAAAATAAGCTTTCTAAGGGATGTGAGAACCATATTTCCAAGAAAGTTTGCAAGGTTCATTCCTAAGGTAACAAGATACAAACCTAAAAAATACTAAAGATAATAGTGCAAGAGGTTTTACTGTTCTATACCTATGCTTTACGGACTTGGAGGATTGCATTTTCTTACCCAATGCATTTTTCTGTTCAGTTCAACTTTTGAATTCATAGCTTTGGGTGCATGCAATACTCTCTCATATGATGTAGACTCTAAAAGTTTTTTCCTTTAATCTTGAGAGGTCCTCCATCTCTTGTTGTCCTCGAGGTAGATGAATGGTACTATATGGTAGTTCATTCTTGAAGTAGAACATCCTCTTATTCTCCATTGCCTTTCTTTGTTATTAGACTTTGTAGTTCCATCAATAGGTGATCCGAGAGTTCTCCTAATTGATGTGAATCTCCTTTTAGGTTGATTAGGAACTCTTGGAATCTTCATTTTCTCTGTACCCTTATATCTATTTTTTCTAGAATCAATCTGCACAAATGAAACACTGGATGGACATTTTGGTACCTACTTTGCTATGGGTCCTTGAACATTAGCATTTGAACTCACTTGCATTTTAGGAACCCAAACAAAAGTATTTCTCATATTGGAATTTCTCCTAATATAACAAGTGTGAGAAATATAACCTGATTTACCACAATAATTACAAATAATATAATGATGTACATTATAAGATTCTATGCAAGTACTGTATTGATGAAGAAAAGAGGATCTC
The DNA here is from genome assembly GCA_963242795.1 of Inga leiocalycina. Classification (NCBI taxonomy): domain Eukaryota; kingdom Viridiplantae; phylum Streptophyta; class Magnoliopsida; order Fabales; family Fabaceae; genus Inga; species Inga leiocalycina. Next base: position 37,669,548 of record OY725331.1, read on the forward strand.
GAATGATCAGTTTGCCTAAGTTCTTTTTTCCCACATGAATTTCTAGCATGATTGAAAACATTTTTGCTTTTCTCAATAGAATCAATAATTGGTTGAAGAACAGTTTTATGCAAATTTTGAAAATCAGTTTTCAAAATAGCTCCAGAAGAATTGGATTTATTTACCATATGTGCATTTTAATCTCCAAAGGATGACCCATCAAATTCATCTGTAATGAGCTCTTCTTGGGAATTATCTTCCTCTTATTCTTATATATTACTAGTTCATAGAACTATTCTATGATTTCTCCTTCTTCATTCTCGACTTCTAATTGTTCACCAATCATAGATATACAGCTTATAGTTTTTGATGAACTGTCAACACTTTTAACTTCATTATAGTTGCTAGAAGCATAAACAAAATCAAGAGTATCCCAAATATCTTAGGTATTAGAGCAAAATCTAATTTTCTCAAAATCATTCTTGGTCAAAGCACTATATAGAATTTTCATTGCTCTAATGTTCAGTGAAAACATTTTCTTTTCTTTTCCAGTCCAATCCTTTATCGGTTTGAAATCAAAATCATTTGTAAAGACATTCTACATATCAAAATCAAAGGCTTTTACAAATGATGTCATTCTACCCTTCCAAAACCAAAAATCAATATCTTTTAAATAAGGTGGGATAGTACAATCAAAACCTTCAGAAAGTGAGTAATACCCAAAATCAGCCATTGATAACTATTGAGACGGTTAAGTCCTTTAAACAAGAGACTGGCTCTTATACAAAATGTTAGGACCGGCTGACACCCAAGAGGGGGTGAATTAGGTGTATTATAAAAACTTAACAACTTTGAAATTCTTTTTTCTTCTTAGGAAATCAATAAGTATATAAATAATGAAATATAAAACCATAATCAGTTATTGAAATCATATATGCTGGGAAGAGAACATGAAACTGTGATTTATCCTGGTTTGGTCCAATCCAATATGACATATGTCTAGCGCCCAGGCTCCTCCTAAGATTTCAATCCACTATCTCCCTCAAGTTTAATTGGGTACTTGAGAACCACTACAATCCCACAAGTTTAATCCAGGCATTTGTGAAGCCTTTACAATTCTTGTATTGAAACAAGGACTCCCCCTTACACACTGTAAGGATGCAATCTATTTCCCACTCAAGATTCCCAAATCTTGAGTAATTATCACAAATATAGAATGATTACAATGAGCGATTACTTCTCACTATATGAAGTAGCTAATGATTAATACTGAGGTGCATAGTGGGAGTATGATTTATAGCTTTAGTCGGGTAAGATTCAGAGTAACAATATATTAGCATTGTAGGCATGGGCTCTCGTCTCTATTCATTTTGAATAACTCTCCTTTTATAGTTGATGAAGAGCATTTGACCGTTTAATCTTTTCTTCTTCCTGTTGAGGCTTAAAATATTATTGTTGAACTAGCCATTGGAAGTTTTTGGCACAAAAGTGCTTTCTCCGTCTTGTGTGTTAATCCTTGTTTGATCACCTGAAAAACGCTTAATCACTAATATAATGAAGTGTTAGAGTGATTAAAATCAATAAGGACATGTCACACAAAATTTCAATGATTTTTAGAAGTTTCAAGGTGATACTCTGTTTTCTGAAAAATTAGTTATTTGGATAACATATGTTGTATTCGAATAGCCTTCTTTGATTTAATCCTTATTCGAATACTTTATTCTCTATTCGAATAAACTTTTAGAACTTGAAGCGTATTTGAATAGTTGCCTTGTAAAATAAATGATCCTATTCGAATAATGCCACTTCTATTCGAATAACATTCTCTCATAATGAACTTTCATATTCAAATAAACCAACCCTTATTTGAATAGTCTTTCCACAAGATATATATATATTATTCGAATAGTACTTGCTCTATTCGAACAGTGCACCTTTGATAATGAATCCTTACAAATGAATACCGTAACCTCTATATTTGAGTAAACTTCTGAGGGTGTAACTTTTTGGATAAATGAACTATCCCTATAAAGCTCTTTAAGTCTTCTTTGCACAACAACTGGAATCAATCACAAATACTTTGTATTTCAAAAGTTATGATTCAATGTGTATTGACTGGTCTGGAATAGAACAGAGCTTGATTTCGATAACCAACTTCCATAAGGCATATCTCTTTGAATATAACTCTAAATATGACCCATTACCTGTCCATGGAAAGATATTTAAGTCTAGTTTTATATGGCACTAGTTTCATCTCAATTTGATGTGTAGTTTGAGAGTTATGTCTAAAATACTAAAGCTCTTTTGAAATAAGAAGTTGATTCATGTGTCAATTTCAACATATCATATATCTCTCATTTGAGCTCCTTTTAATTTGATCTTGGTGTCAAAATGACACTTTGGAAGTCTAGTTTCATATACCACTGATTTCACCTCAATCTGAGTTGTGGTTAAGGAGATCTAACCCAAATACTAAATGTCGCCCATGCTAAAAGAAACAGAGTCTGCTGTGTTATTCGAATAGCCCTGCTTCTATTCGAATAAAATCACCATTTTTTAGTTATGGACTATTCGAATAGTCACTTCACTATTCGAATAGTATTTGATCATTTTGCACTGAGACTATGCTGATAGTTCAATTACTATCCTGATAGTCTTGTAGTATTCTTGTAGTCATTTCACTATTCAAATAGTATTTAATAATTTTGAACTAAGTCTATTATGATGTTCTATTACTATTCAGATATTCATTTTTGAAATATGTCAAATACTATTATAATAATAACCTTACTATCCTGATAGTCTTGTAGTATTGGATGCTGAAATTCATCAAAAACTTATTCGGATAATCATCACACTATTCGAATAGTGCCTCCGGATAACATATTTAGAAACAGAGTTTGAAATCACAATGACTATTAAAAGATAGTGCCTTGATTATTTGAATACTTTTTCACTTCAATTATCTTCAAATAATTTTGTTAGGGATGCTATTCTAATACTAATGTGCTTATCCGAATACTTTCAAATGTTAACAGTTCTCCTCTATTCGAATAGCATATTCATTATTCGAATAATACTTTGTTTATTCGGATAAATTGAGAGTTATTCGAATAGATCTTAACCAAAAACAAGTTTTACTATTCGATTAACAATTTGACTATTCCAATAATCCGCAATATTAAATTACATGAATCTTTTCAACCCAATTTGACGTCTTCTTTCTTTGCTTGACTAATCTACAGGATATTTTACATTAAATATAGTAGTTAGTCAATGTAGGAGATAAATACATTATATAAACTTTTTGCTCTCAATATTTAACATCTATATTTGACATCATCAAAACTAATCATATCTAACAAGTGTGACTTAAACATATAGATTCCTAGGTAGGTTACGCGAAGGTAAAGTTGTTAGATGCCCAAAGTGGTATTTTCCGAAAGTAAGTTATTTCAATTCTAATCTGTCATTGACGGTCGTGTTAAATATACCTTTATTGATTTTAACAACCAATTGGCTTTGATTTAAAGTGCCCTCGACAACTTGACAACACTAAATGAAGATATTTTATTATACTTTATATGTATAACATTATTCAAAGTGGAATTATTAGCGATTTTAAATAGGTAATTGCTTCTTCATTCTCAAATGATAATATTTTTGGTGTTTTAATTGAAATGCTAATTAATTCATTTGCTTGATTCATTTCATCAAAGCTTATTTTCTAATTTTCAGATTTTTGATGATGAAGATGGGGCTTACATGAAGACATTAATTTGATTAGAGACCTTTTGGCTGAACATCTTCTTCAAAATATAGATGAGCAAAATTTTTATTTATATTAGCTAGTAGTTGTGTGATGACAACATTTTGACACTTTCTAGTTGTTATTGTACATATATAGTAGTAGGTTGTATGAATTGTTATTGTACATATATATAGTAAAGATTGTAGTGTTGGATGTCCTTATCGTTTTGCAACGAACATTTTGGTTTATGAATCCATCTTCTATTCTGTTTTTGTAGTTTGAATTTTTTGGGTAATGAAGAATATAAATAAACATTTTAAAAAAAAACCTTTTAACGTCCCAAATTGAGAAAAGGCATGTCTAAAGTCCCCATGTGGAAGGACTTTAGACGTCCCTATTCTCAATAGGGATGTCTACAGTGAATACTTTAGACATCCCAAATCTAGAATTAGGACATCTAAAGTCCCCCTGTGGAGGACTTTAAACGTCCCTATTGATAATTGGGAAGTGTAAAGTCCTCCACAGGGGGACTTTAGACGTCCCAATTCTCAATAGGGACCTCTTTTAAAGGTCCCTATTGAGAATTGGGACGTCTAAAGTCCCCCTGTGGAGGACTTTACACGTCCCTATTATAAATAGGGATGTCTAAAGTCCCACTTAAGATGTCCAATTTTTTTGGGATGTCTTTTCTAAAATATACTACGCCCCTCACAAAGACATCCCCCTGTTTTGGGTCATTAAAAGTGTCAAAATTAGGACATTAAAACCCCTGTTTGTAGTAGTATTGCTTTATTATGTGTAACATATATGAATGATTGAAGCTCTGTTTCTATTTATGCTATAGCCATGAGTATGTTATTTGAAACATTGAGCATGTAGATATGTCAATGTCTGAGCATGAGTTATGTAATGCAAGCATGTCATGCATTAAAGACTTATCTTGCATACATATTGGTATTGTTTTCCTACTAAGATTCTCTTGAATCTCACCCTCCCTTACCAACAATTTAGATAGGGCAAGAGGCTTAAGGTGGGACAAGCAACCAGGGGTATTGAAGACTCCTTCGAGATGTAGATTTGGTAGTTGGTTATCAGTTATGGATTGGAATAACTATATATATTTGGGGTGTGTATTTGGATATTTGGATGTGTATATGTTTGAATGAGTAATAGGTTATGTATTCGAAATAGATTTGTGTAATCCCCTGTTTGGGGAATTGTAATAGGCGAATGCTCCCTATTAATCCTTAGTAAAGGTATAAACTGAGGATTGTCAGAATTATTATGTTGTACACTCTGATATTTATAATAAATGTGATTTATCTTTATGAGGTAATTGAATTCGAAATGTGAATATGAGACCAGGTGAATTGGATTTTGAAAAGATATTTGTGAAAACCCTATCTAAAGGATGGGATTGAAATTAAGTTTTGTTTATCTGTTGGTCTCTAATTCATTTTAGTCATGTATTTTGAATTATAATTACGGAGGGGGGTTACATAGTAACTCTTTCTTTCATATGTTATGAGATACATTGCATGTTTATGGTACCATCATGAGTTTTGGAAGCATTCATAGTTTATGAGGTGGTTGCTTAGGGCCTATTGTATAATTAGACACCCGGGCCATGAAAATTACTATTATGCATGAGAGTAATCTCAGGGCCTGTTTCATGGGTGAACACACGGGGCCAAGTGATTAACATACCCAGTGATATGCCATATGATTGTTTTGAATGTTGATCGCTATTTCTATGTTATATGATGATTACGTGGCATGCTCTGTGTTCTTGTATATATGTGACTGAATGCCTGTTACTACTGAGATTCTTTTGAGTCTTACTCATTTTCTATAACCAATCAACAACACAGGCTAGTGGCTCAAAGGGCAAGAAGTTAAACCCAAGCAATTAAAGGATAAAGCGAAGAGACTTTTTGTCCTATTGGTTGTCTATTTTGGTTCTGTATATTTATGCAGTCTATTTTGGTACTATATATAATGTATATAACTTGATAGACCTAACAATAGTACAGTAGAAAAACTAGTAATAACTTATTGGATAACACTTTCGAACAATCAGGGAATATTAAGCAATATATGGAACATATCACTAATCAGTGAAACGCTCGCATACTTTGATAAAGGAAACTAAGAGCCAATAAAACTTAGCAAAGCAATGAACCTTTACGAGATGTTTTGAAATGTTTTAATTTCTTCTAAAAAACTTATACAGACCCAAGCTCACGCCTAGTGTTTGCAGTTGGGACTGGTAAGCATGTTCAAATATTTGTCTATTCTAGGACTAACTCCTTGTTTTAATGGTTCAATTCACTACACTTTCGCACTCATTCAAGCTTAAAAAGTATAAGGTATTACAATATGGTATCAGAGAGTAGACTTTGGTAATGTTAGGTTGTTGCAAGAGTTCTTTGCTTCTATTGATAGTTGCAAACCCTGGAACAGTGACTTACGTTAGGGATCATAGATGGAGGGAGAAGACTAAGGAGGAGGCCACTCTTGTTGGTTAACTGGTCATTGGAGGAGAGGCGTAATCTGAAAAGGGAGTGTATCGTGGTGTATAGGACTAAGAAAGGAGCACGGATGATGCGTACTACTTGGAAGAAAGTTCCTATCCTAGTAATGGTTAAGGTAAGGCCTAGATCAAGTGGAGAGTCATTTGTCGAAGACAAGGATGACCCAGTTGTTGGAAGGTAATACAAGATATTGGTTCTACTACTGACTCTAAGGCTCAGGAGGTCAAACTAGCTTATGATACCTATCCTAATGATGAGTTATGGAACTCTATAAAGGTGTTGTACCTCAATAGTTATAAGGAGTACGGTACCATCCTATCACAGTATAATACATTCTCGTTTGATGTAGAACTATTGTATAGTAATCAAGATATGTATGAGTTATGGATGACCAACAAAGTATGGATCAATACCACTTTGGCCTACTTTCCTGATAGAGTTCTTTCAGTCCAAAAGAAGATTGATTTAGTCAAGCAGGGTCCTTATGGGTTTACTCCTTTCATGGACCTTATGTTTGATTATGTAGGGAAGTACATGTAAATGATCCAGTATTAATATGAACCTGTTCGATTAAGACAATGTAGTATAGGCTATTTTGTTGTAAATATCAAGCCATCTTGATGTAAATATGACTGTTTGTAGTAATATATATATATATTTTTCTTGTTATTTATTTGTCTATAAGTTTTAAGGAATACATATATATGTATGTTAAGTTTCATATTAACGGTGCAATCTTTCCTTTGTAATAGTGAACAAAAACTATGCTTCACCCGAGAAAAAGATCAGTAATGCCAGAAATTGAGGAAGTAGGAAACCCAAACCCACCCTGATCCCATGCAACAGATACTTGATATGCTGATAGAACAGTGGACCATGATACAAGAACTTGAAGAAGAGCTCAAGGAAGTGAAAGCCAAGCAAAATGAGGATAGGGAGCATTCGATAGATAATGAAGCAAATCAAGAGGAAACGAAGAATGAAGAAGAACAACCCTTATTTGATGAGCAATCACAATTGCCTGACCTGAATCAATAACCTCCAAATGTGGTAGCCCGTGAAAGAGAAAATGTTCAGTACTGGATGTCCAAATTCTATAAATATTAACCTCCAGCATTAAGTGGAAGACTTGATCCATAAGCTGCTGAGGACTGGTGGTCCAACTAGAGAAAATCTTTGAAGTTTTGGAGTATCCTATAGAAATGAAGGCCCAAATGGCCATATATAAACTGGAGGGAGATGTTGACCGTTGGTAGAGGAATACAACAATATTCTAAAGGGCCGATATATTCCACTGACTTGGGAATTATTTCAATGTGAAATATTGCCTGAGGTCTATGAGGGTTGAGAAGGAAAAAAGAATTTCTAGCTATACAGTAGGGCGATGATGAAATGTTTGATGATTACTTATCACGGTTTATCTGCTTATCTCAATACTCCTTCTATATGAAATTTAAGGACGATAAGGAATGAAGTTATGATATGTTGATCTGAGGCCTGAAGCTTGAAATGGAATTGAAGTTCGTTGCTAGCAGTTCCCTAAATTTAATAAGGCAATAGAAGTTTGCTGGCTAATGGAAGGCAACCTTTCAAGGGTACATGAAATGGGTTTGATCTAGCTAGGGGGGATACTTTCTAAAAGTGTAATGGGCAAGGGTTCTCACTGAAAGGGGACAACAAGAGACCTTATCAACTGGAGAATCATGGCAAATAGAAATCTCCAACACCACAACTATGCCCTCAATGTGGCAAGGCACATCCTGGCTAACTCTATTATACGACCAATAAGCAGATAATATGTTATGCCTACTAGAAGCCGGGCCATATGGAGGTAACCATTCCGCAGTGAGCAGTAGAGCCTTGACTTAGGAATTAGGGCAGAGTGTTTGTCTTGATAGAAGAAGAACCACAGAAGTCCCCTAAGTTGGTTCAAGGTAAAATCTCTTGCAATAATAGTTTGCTATAAGCTTTATTTGATTTGGGTGCTAGTCATTCCTTTATTGCCTATTACTGTGTTAAGTGCCTAGGATTAAATTTTCATAAACTGTCATTTGACTAGATTATGTCAATGCAATGAGTGTCAAAACCATGACTGATAATGCTTGCCTGAATTGTGTGATAAATGTTGAGGGGCGTGAGTTTACAATTGATTTGATTTGTTTGCCTCTCCACAAACTCAAGGTTATAGTTGGTTTTTATTGGTTGATGGCAAATAATGTGATACTGGTTGCAAAACCAAAAGGATAGTATATTCCACTCCATGACAGAATGACAACATAAATGCTCATCTAAACTTCCTCTTAGTGGCCGAGGCTTTGAGATGCCTAAAGTGGGGATGCCAGGGGTATATGATGTTCTTTTCTATTCAAGTAGAGACAGAAGTAGCTCTTGAAAATATACCCATGGTGAAGGAATTTCCTGAGGTGTTCTTAGTGGATTACCACCAGAAAAAGAAATGGAATTTGCAATCGAGATTATGCCTGGAGCTTGATTCACATCAAAAACCCTATATAGAATGGCTCCAAATGAGATGGAAGAGTTAAAGAAGAAAATTGAAGAATTACTTGAGAAAAGGTTCATCTGACCTAGTGTCTTACCATGAGAAGCTCCAGTGCTATTTGTTAAGAAGAAAGACGGAAGCCTTACACTATGTATAGACTATAGAGAGTTGAATAAGGTGGCCGCCAAGAATAAGTACCCACTTAATAGGATTGACAACCTTTTAGATCAATTGTATAGTTCTTTTATATTTTAACAGATTGATCTAACATCAGGTTATCATTACCTATGAGTAAAAGCAAAAGATATACTGAAGAATACTTTTAGGACTAGATACTAGCACTATGACTTTTTGGTGATGCCATTCGTTCTATCCAATACACCTACCATATTTATGGACTATATAAACCATATTTTTGTTTATGTCTAGATTAGTTCATGGTAGTATTTATCGATGACATTCTGATATACTCCAAGTGTAACAAAGACGACGAGCAGTGCTTGAGAATGGTGCTGGGTATTTTGAGAGATAAGCAACTATATGCCAACCTGAACAAATGTTAGTTTTGGATTTCAAAATTTAAACTTCTGAGCTATGTCATCTAACAATGTGGGGTATCAATGAATCCCAGTAAGGTAGAAGTAGTACTAAACTAGAAGAGGCCAGAGACTATTGTGGAGATATATAGTTTTCTGGGTCTTACTGGTTATTATCAGAGATTCATTCAGAATTTATCCCAAATTGCCTTGCCAATGACCAAACTCACGAGAAAGGAACAATAATTTAAGTGGGATGAAAAATGTGAGAGGAGCTTCACTGAGCTGAAGGAGAGGTTGACAACTGCACCAGTGTTAATTATCCCCGATCCTAGTTTGACCTACGTGGTCTACAGTAATTCTAGTAAGTAGGGCAGAGTGGTGGCCTATGCCTCCCGATAGCTAAAGCCTTACGAGATAAACTATCCCACTCATGATATGAAGCTTATAACAATTGTGTTTGCACTGAAGGGATTGAATATGAGACAATATTGGTCGATGAGTTGCTCAAGGATTATAACCTGGAAATCAAATATCATCCAGGTCAAGCTAATATTATCGCTGATGTTCTTATTCAAAAGGAAGTGTAAGTGGTAGCTATGATGGTACATAAATGGAAATTAATAGAAGATTTTTGATATATGAATCTCTCAAATCATATCAATGTGCTAATTATGATGTTACCAAAGGAGAAAGTCATCTAGGAGCTGAGAGTAAGGAAGCACATGTACAAGATAAACGAGTAGGATCTATTAAAACCATGATTGAGCAAGGAAGAGAATCTATGTTCCACTTAAGGTAGAGAATCCTATATGGGAATCTATGACACAAGAGTCGATATACCCTTCATCCTGGAATGGTCAAATATACCATTATCTGAAGTCTATATACTAGTGACCCAGAATGACGAAAGACATGATGAAGTATATAAGTCAGTGTCTTACATGTTAGAAGGTAAAGATAAAGCACCAAAGACTGCCATGACTCTTTTAGAGCCCTGAGATTCTGAAATGGAAATGGGAAAGTGTGACCATAGATCTTATGGTGGGAAAGTGTGACCATAGATCAGAAACCATGATGTGATCTGGGTGATTATGGACCGATTCATGAAATGAGCACATTTTATTCCAATCAACGCCATCTATTCTCCTAATAAATTGGCAGAGATATACATTACCAAGATAGTAAGACTCTATGGCATGCCAAAGAGTATCATTTTTTATAGAGACCCCCACTTCACTTTATGATTCCAGAGATCATTGCATGAAGCTTTTGGTACTAAGCTGAAATTTAGCATGGCCTATCACCCTTAAACTGGTGGGCAATTAGAGAGGACCATACAAATACTGGAAGATATGTTGAGAATATGTGTAAAGGACTTTAAAGAAAGTTGGGATCACTACCTTCCACTTGCAGAGTTTGCTTACAACAATAGATATCATGATAGCATTCAAATGACTCCTTATAAAGCCCTCTACAAAAGGAAGTGTCAATCCCATCTCTATTGGATAGAGTTATCAAAGAGAAGGTTGTATGGGCCAAATCTGGTGGATCATAAAACTAAGCAAATCAATATCATTAAAAAGAGATTATTAGTAGCCCAATGTAAGCATAAGAGTTATGTCAGTAGGTGAATAAGACCCTTAGAGTTTGAGGTCGGTGATCACAAATTCTTAAGGGTTTCACCTATTACCAATATTGGTAGGGCAGTGAAGACAAAGAAACTAAGACATCGATACATTAGTCCTTCTTAGATTTTATCCAGAGGTAGGTGAGTAGTATGCCAGATAGCTTTGCCCCAAAACCTAAGCAGATTGCAGGACGTCTTACATATTTCTCAACTAAAGAAGTACCAACCAGACCCTGAGCATGTCATAGAATATGAGGACATGGACATGCAAGAAAATCTCACCTGAGGTTGAGTTGGAACAAGTTATCAATTGACAGGAAAGATGACTTCAGCATAGAAGCATCCCATTTGTGAAGGTGGTCTGGAAGGGACTATCACATAGAGTGGCAACCTAGGCGGCAGAGGAAGACCTTCGGAAATAATTCCCAAAATGTAGGTTTTAAGACTTCTAGCAAATTTTGGGGACGAAATTTATTGTTCAAGGGGAGAATTGTAGTATCCCAAAATATGTGCAAGGGCTTAATGACTCAAAAGAAAATGTAAATAATGTTAGGAAAATATTTTTGGGAATAAAGTGTGAATTATGACTGGAATTAGTTGTAGAAAATGCCCAAACCCATTATCTAAATTCAATTATGATACAAAGTTTAATTTGGAATTAAAAGAAAAGGGAGCATGGAGCATGGAGAATGGAAAGGGAAAAAAGAAGAGGAATTAGATAAAATACAAAATGGAAATTTAATTAATATTTTCATAGTCAAGGGTAAAAAGGGGAAGAAAGGAATTATTGGTCAAGTGTAATATCCCAAATTTTAGGATTAGGGGCTTGAGAATAAGCCTTAAGCAAGTGGACTATTAAGGCTCGGTTTAGTAAGAGTCCCAAGAATGTAAACTTTGCTGTCAGTGTGTTTTCCTACATGGCAGTATTGTTGTGTGATGGTTTTGGATAATCAAATGATGTCCAATAAATGTAAAATTTTTCAGAATAAATTTAGACTTTTCAAACTTTAATTTGATAGATCATATAAGTCATTCAGAGCTATACATAAAGAGTTATTTATATTTGAAGTTAGCCTACTGAAACTGGCAAGTTTCTGTGACAACATCCAAAAATGGAAATTCTGGCAATTATGAGCTTCCATTTGGCTAAAGGCTATATTTTTACCTAAAAATAAACTTAAGAAAGGTCACATTGCCTTTAGAACAATACCAATTCCAAATATTTACAATTAGATATGAATTTTCAAAGTTGGATAAAAATTCTGCTAAATTTCTAGAAAGGTGCGAAAATGGCAAAAATGTTAGGAAAAATAGTCATTTGGCTACACGAAAATCAGAAGCCAATATTTTCCCTTCCTTCATGATGTTGGACGTCCAAGTAGAGGAGCAAGAAGAGGATTTAAATACTTGGTCCAAAATAAAAGAAAGAAGAAACAACATTGAACAAGTAAAATGAGTTGAAAAGTCAATTTTCTTGTGCTACTTGACAATTTAATATTATTGTTTGAGAGAGGTGGGAATTACGATATTTTGAGAGATTATTTATCCCTTCTTTAGCCAACATTTTGTCCAACATAAGAAGGCAAAGAGAAAGTGGTTAAAACGTCAAACAGAAAAAAGAAGAAAAAGCAAGTGACATGTGATAAAATTGCCATTAAAATAAAATTTATTAAGGAGGTGGATGATGATATTTTAAAGATCATTTATCCTCCTTCACAAAGCAATATTTCAGCCAACAACAAGAACCAAAAGAGAGAGAGAGAGAGTGTGTGTGTGTGTGTGTGTTTGAGAAAACAATAGCAAGTGAAAGCTCAAGTGAATCAAGAGGAGAACAAAGGTAAGATTAGTGTTAAATTTGTGTGTTATTGCCTTCAAACTCTTGTAAACTCTCTTTAATCTTTCATATCCTTCTTGAAATCATGCAAAGCAAGACAAAAATCAATGGAAAAGGAGTGAGAAGGAGGATATTTTAGAGAGAGAAAGAAGAAGAAATCAAGGTAAGCTTGATAGCATGTCTTCTATTGATAATTTATACTTGTTATTAGTGTTGTGGTTAGATTGTTGGTTTGTTTTAGTTGTTTTTTTAATTTGGGATTACCAAACCCTAAGGGGAGGTGCTACCTAAATTTGGATTAATCATATGGGAAGTGTAATTAAGTGGTTAAATTAGTAATTAGAGGTGAAAAGAAGGTAGTTAATGGAATAGAATCAAGAAATTCTATTTTCCCAAATTTATTGTGATTTTTGTACACACCTGTTTTGGCTGTGTTTAGACTAGATTTTTGTGTTTTTGATGATTCCATTAGTTTTAGAATGGAAAATTGTGTGGGAATACATGTGTTTATGATTTGTGGATGATTATGTATAAACGTGGAAATTTTAGAAGTTAAGAAAAGATGTTGTTTGATTGGTTTCTCTGGAAAAAGTTTGGTTGTAAAATAAATTTTGTTAGCCAAACCTGGTCTAAATATGATGAAAATTTACAAGATTAAAGTAGAGATGTAGAGCTTTAATTTGGTGGGTTAACCGTGATTTTTTTATGAGTAGATTAAGAGATATGATTTTTCAAAGTTGCGCCTTGTTTCTAGAATGCAATCTGGAACAGGGGAAGTTGGGTGAATTTCTGGGAACAATGTGATAATAGTGACTAGTCTGAGGTATTTTTCCATGAAAATACACTTATACAACTATACATAGGCTTTAGAACAAAGCCAATTTTAGAAAACTATGAAACTGCATTGTTCAGAGTTATACTATGCAAAACTTGCTGAACTGTGATAGATAACCAATAAACTGTAATTAAAGGCAGTAAAAGTTCAAGTAATAACTAATTCCTTGTAACTTTAATTTATAAGAATTTACTATAGCCTGAGCCAGAACCATGATTTTGAACGAACAAGTAGAGTAGGAAAGGGCAATTCCAGGTAGTAAATCTTTCTCTCACACATTATGTGAGTGTTTATATGCCTTGTGTTATTGTTATGTTGCATTACATGGGGTATGACATATTTATTTGTCACATTTTGTATGACTGATTGCATGTTACTATTAAGATTCTTTTGAATGTCACCCTTTCTATAAATACATAAAGTTTTCAGCAATAGTCAACGGCTCAAGGGGCAAAGGTGTACTTACAGGCAACTGGTGGTTCCGGTGCAGATTAATCAAGACAGTTGGTTATTTGAAAACCTTTTAATTATTTGAGGTTAGTACTATTGTGAATACACCCTGTTGGGATTCTATAATATGATCATGTTCATTTTATCAGTATAGCAATGTTACTCTTGTGTGTTCACCAAACTGTGTAATTGCTATTTGATTAATATCGATGTTAAGTGGTTTGTATGACAGGCCTTACCGGTCAATTAGTCAACAATTTCCTCTCCCCTTGGAAGAAGAAATTGGTCATTAATTAAGAGAAGAAGAGGGAGGACTAAATGGCTAAATAAACTAGTTATAGTAACTAATTAGTTATTTACCTTTTACAGGACCATAAGCTTTTGAAAAGTCGCATAATATGGGCTAAGTAACTGTAATTAGGTAAAGATAATCATCTAATATTCCCTCACTCCTCTCAAATATGGCCAGCCCACCCAAAAGCAAGGGGAAAAATTAGAAAAACATAGAGAAATAGAAAATGGAAAAAGACTATCTGAATAGTGATTTCTCATGAGTTCAATATCAAAAATCAATATCGAATTAGTGTTTTCACCTAAAAACCCTTCCATGATCTTCTTCTCCTCAGCCTAAGCCCCATTTTTATGGTTTTGGAATTTTGTTTGGTGGTGTTTAGTGACATCTTGGTGGATGAAGTACTACTGGATTTTAGAACCAGTTGTGGAAACGTGCACAAATAATTGTAAGCTTTAATTTGAACCGGTTAGTTTGAGGTTTTGATGAGTTTTCTTGGTATGGTGTCTAGGGTTTTTGGCCATATAGAGATTTTTTAGGATTGATGATGCTTTAATCATGTATATGTTGTTAGATGATGATTTATGATGATATTAGACTAGTTGATGGTTAAAATATGCATTTTGGTTAGTTGTGGTTTAAGGGTCTTTTCGACCAGACCTGGTAGGAAGGAAGGAGTTGGTGTTTTTGAGGCTTCTATTGTGGTCCACACAAAAAATTATGTGGAAATAAGCCCTGAGTATAAATTTTGATTGGAAGAAATGAAAAATTAAAATTTGGGTTTAAAGTACTTGTGCTTAGTTGCTGCCAGCCTGGAACCAGTTTACTTGTGAGACGAATTTGATTAGCCAAATAATGACTGATGGCTGTGATGTTTTCCACAATAATAATAGACATTATATTCTTTAATTTGACATATAACATGCTGAATTTGGGTATGTACATGGGGAGACATTGATTGTTAAATTTTGAGGTATGAAAGTGGAATTTGGTTATGGAACAGTATGAGAATGCATGGAATTATGTATTTTTGTGCTTGCAGGTGGCAGTTGTTAATATTTTTCCTGTATAGAGGACTTAGAAAGATTGGATTAGGACTTTGAACCACTCCATTTGGATTTTTTTAGATTAGGCTATGATTTTTCAAATTTGACTAACAAAAACTTGTAGATTAGGCTTAACCTGCAAACTTGCATAATTTAGTCAAAGTTAAGATAATAGTAATTATAGAGAGTTAAGGGATAACCTAGGGAACCATAGGATCACCTTAGATACCCAAGTATTACGAGTCAAGAGACACATAATGTGCCGTAAAATAGGCACTGTGTGGTATAGTACAAGACTCTTATGGATAACCAACATGATTAAGTTAAGGACAATATTAAGTATGGGTCAAAAACAGTATATAGTATATTTTTCTGGTAACTCTAAACTGAGTAATGACCCCATCTTTGTCATCAATACATTATAGGATTTGATAGTTGTCTAGGATCTAAGTCTAACCCAAGATTAGAGAAATCCTAGGATACCTCATAGGAAAGGTGACAAGGAAATAACTCTTTCTTTCATATGTTATGAGATACGTTGCATGTTTATGGTATCATTATGAGCTTTAGAAGCATTCACAGTTTTTGAGGTGGTCACTAAGGGCCTGTTGTATAGGAGGATTCCTAGGACATGAAAATTACTATTACATACGAGTGGAATCCCAGGGACTGTTGCGTGGTTGAACACTTAGGGCCAAGTGATTAATATACCTAGCACTTTGGTAATATGATATGCTGCAGATGTGTTTTGAATAATGATTACTGTTTCTATGTTATATGATGAATGTGTGGCATGCTCTGTGTTCTTATATAAATGTGATTGAATGCCTCTTACTATTGAGATTCTTTTAAATCTTACTCTTTTCCTATAACCAACCTACAACACAAGCTAGTAGGTCAAGGGGCAAGAAGGTAAACCCGAACAACTAAAGGATGAAGCAGAGAGATTTTATTTCTTGTTGGTTATCTATTTTGGTTATGTGTATTTATACAGCTTATTTTGGTGTGTATATGATGTTTATAACTCGATAGACCTAATAATAGTATAGTAGAAAAACTATTAGTAACTTAGTTTAATAATGCTTACAAACGATAAGGGAATATTAAGTGAAATATGGAACGTAGCACTTAAGCAGAGAAATGCTCGCATACTTTGATAAAATAAAAGTAAGAGCCAATGAGACTTAGCAAAGTAAAATACCTTTGGGAAAATGTTTTAAAAAGTTTTAATTTCTTTTGATAAACCCACGTAGACCTGGGTTCACTCCTGGTATTTGAAGTTAGGACTGGTAAACGTATTAAAAAATTTGTCTATTCCAAGACTAATTCTTGGTTTAATGGTTCCATTCACTATGCTTTTGCACTCATTCAGTCTTATAAAGAATAAGGTATTACACTAGCTGCATCTACTGCACCGTCCTACCTTGGTTCCACTATACAAATGTACTTGAAGGAGTACTCTAAGGTTTCCCTGTGGATTTGGATAATATCAATGCTGAGTTCATCACAGATGTTGATTACAAGATGTGGCTGATGTATGAGGTGATAAATTAGAATCATAAGGCCAAGGTTGCTTGTAACGGCCTACTAGGGATGCACACAGTCCTCACCCGAGAAGATATCAAGTGACCGCCTGAGTTATGTGTTTTTTAAAATAAATGTCACTATAGTGCTTAGTGGAAGTGCTAAACTCTTCAGACTTATGATCACTTGAGTGATGTAAAGATTTGCCATCACTTCTACTTCACCATGGTGACTAAGATAGTGATCTATTTTCTAGAAAACATTTTTCTAAGAGATTAGTTGAGTAACCACTTAAGTGATGATATACAAAGTATATCACATTAGACCATCATAGTGAACCATATGGTGATTAGCCTTTTGGAAAGAGATTCCAATTTAGATCACTTGAGTAATGTTTTGAAATTGTAATCACTATCACTTAACCGCAATGATCTTTCCTAGTGATTAGTTTTCTAAAATATATTGCAAAGAGAAAATCACTCGAGTGACCACTGGAGTATGCATTTAATTTTCATCACTATCACTTTACTACAATGATTTGTCCTAGTGATCAACCGTCTGAAAAGTTTCTAGGAGAAGTTCACTCGAGTGACCGCTACGGTGATGAGTGAAAAAGTATATCACTAGCACAAAACCATAGGGACTTTGGTAGTGCTCAATATTTCAAAAATGTTTCTAGAACTAGATCACTAGAGTAATGTGTAAAAAGAGCATCAATAGCACTACCCCATGGTGATGCATATGGTGATCTATATCCTTTTAAAAGAAATAACCTAAGAAGCCATCTAAGGAACAATAGTTTGATTTTCTAGACAGATGTTCAAGCATATGGTCTATGAATGGAAAGGGGAAATGGGTTTGTTTGTTGCATCATTTAGCTTCCTATAGTCAATACATACCCTCCATAAGTTTTAAACTCTTATAGGGATAAATTCTTCCCCTTCATTCTTAACTACAGTTATGCTACTCTTTTTAAGAACTACATGCACAGAGCTTACCCATTCACTGTCAAAAGAGAATGAAGATAGAGTACTCAATGAGCTTTCTACAAAAAAATAATAAAAACTACAACTGTCATCATCAATGGAACTAGTATCAAGTGAGGAGCATGTTCTTACTTCCAATAAAGTGAATCCAATAAACAACAATCAAGATTAGTCATGTTACAAAGTGAATGTTCAAATTCCTGAATAGCTTCATCCAACAAGACATCAATAGCATTGGCCCTTAACAAAGAATAGTCCTTAAAAGGTTGCTCCATTGCTTCACACATATTGAATTTTACAACCTTTTCCCCAATTTCCATAGCAATACTCCCATCTTTCATGCTAATTATAATATTAGCTATCATAAGAAATGGTCTTCCTAAAATGATAGGTTCTTCCAAGTTTTTCTAATTTCCCATATCTAAAATGTAGAAATCAGCTGGGAAAACCAAATCCTTAACATTCACTAGCCCATCCTCTAGTAGACATTTAGATCTCTTAACAGTCTTATCTGCTAATTGAATGATCATGCTTGTCTCATTGACTATGTTTATACCTAGGGATGCATACATAGATAAAGACAAGACATTTATTGCTACTCCAAAATCCAGTAATGCATGAGTAACATGAATGTTACCGATAGTGATTAGTAATATGAAGGACCCTAGATCTGATCAGTTAACAGCTTCTTCAAGTTTAAAAAATGCTAAGGCATTTGACCCTACTTGCACTACCTCATTTGGTTTGCACTTATTATTATGATGTACAGTTCTTTAGGGACACTCTTTAAAATGTCTAGTAAAGGCATATTCACATCTAATTTTCTAGACAAGTTATAAGCATCTTTTTCAACCTAATGATTTGCATGCTTTTTACTCATTAGGAAAGCTTTAGGGAAAGGCAATTCAGACAATTTTATCTCTTTACCCTTCTCACTTCAACTTGAATTTCTGGTGTTTTAGCTTCTTGCTCAGACTCATCATGTTGCGCTCTAGTTGCTCAGGTTGCTCAGGTTTATTAAGGTGCAAGAGCTCTTCTTTTGCTCTTTCTGACTTAAAGGTGTGTTCAATTGCTGCTGATCACTTCTTGTCTTCAAATTTTGATTCAGTAAATCTTGCTTGCTTCCCACTTATCAATGTTATGGCATTCAGTTACTTAAGGTTAATCATAGTGTTGGATGGCAAGACTCCTCTAAGTCCAGCTTGTACTTCATGTAAAGAATTTGCTAGCTGAGTCACATACCTTGTTAAGTTTGATATTTTTATTTCTCACTACTCAAATATGCTATCAACGTTCTTTTCTAGAGATGCCATGTGGGAATTTGCCACAATAGTAGTTTGCTCAATTCTTGAGTCTACTTCACTTAATTGTTTCTTGAGAAATTTTGCCAATCCACTCTCATTACCCTCATCTTGCTTGGTATGTACAGGAATAGGAACTATCAGCCTAGACGATGAAGGATCTCAATATTCCCTACTTTACTAAAATTGCTTATGATGCTGTGGGCCCTTGTCCTCATTATGCCTCTAATTGAGATTTGGATGCGCCCGTCATCATTGTTATAAGTATTCGAGTAGGGATTCCTTTACCCAAAAGGACTTTGGCCTTATTGCCCTTGATATATGGCAACAACTTCATCATTCTAGCTAAGACAATTATTAGGTAAGTGCACAGGGAATATTGAGAGGTAGACACCATATTAAGAGCTCTGCAAGGTCTTCCCAGCTCCAAATTAGCAATTCTTTTTTCCAACTTCTCTGTCAAATTCAACAGCTATCGTAGAAAACCATCTTGACTAATATGTCTAGTTGCACCACTAGTACTGCAAGCATCTCTAGTGTTATACTGTTGATTATTTCTGGCCATTCATTCTAATAACTTCCAGGCTCTATTAGGAGTTAATTCTAGCAATGAACCATTAACAACTAAGTCCACAGTGGCTTTATTGTGCACTAACATTCTTTTATAAAAATATAGCATTAGTTAGATGTAAAGCATTGATGATTTGGACACTGACTGAGGAGTGATAAGAATATTGTCTAATAATTATACAAAAACTCTAAATCCCTTTGAGCTACTCTACATATTTACTTCTAAGTTTAAAGCCCTTGAAGTAGGAAAATATTTGTTTGAGAATACATCGTTGAGTTGGAGCCAAGTAATGGTAGAGTAATGTTGTGTCAATCTGATTAGCTACTGCCTTGCATTGCCTTCAAAGGTAAAGTGAAAACCACATCTGAGAACATCATCCAAGCTGGCTCTAGTTGGCTTTATTATTACACATATTGAGTACATGAGATCTATATACTGGTGAGCATCATCCCCTGCAAATCCATTAAACTTAAGCAAAGCATTGATTAGCCCGCTTTTAATCTCAAAACCTAAATCGTAGGCATGGAAGATGCACAGTTAATGGCATAATTGTTTATTTCCCTAGTGCTCCTAGTACCATCTTCCTCATTATTAGGGATATTGTACTGTAAATTTCAGCATGTTTTTCCTTATGATTATGTCCATCTACATGCACATTTGCATTCTTTCTTACATTGTTATGGTCCTATTCATTAGCTAGATGATTATGAACATCATGTGTATCCAAGACTAAATGCAGATCATACCAAATTTCCTAACACAATCAAATTCAAAGGTACAAGGAAAAGTAGTGCCCAAATTCAATAGCTGATTAGAAGGTCAGGTATATGCAAATTAATGTCAAGTAATTCTTTTGTTTCTCTTTCTTTAGTAGTTTCAAAGTTCAATTAATCTCCAAATCCATAGGGTAGATTTCAGTATGGTTAGCTCTAGTCATACAAAACAAGTACAACAAACAATTTAGATGGCTAACCGATTCCATAGTAAAAGGAATGCATTTTGCAAATAGCCAAGACAATTATTCAAGCACTAGCTAACCAAAACTAGGGAGATAAGGTTGTTGGGATCGATAGACACATCGGAAGAATTTAAAATTTTGCTAATCCTAATTATGGATCTATCAACGGCGTTTAAACCGAGTTACAAAGATTCGTACCTTTTCAGTTTAGGGTTTTTCGATCTCTAAGAGCCAACACCTCAGGTACGCTCCTTCTACTGGTATCCACACGAATACTCTCCAACAAAAACTACATGCTAGCACCTCCAATATCTCCTAGGGTTTTCCTTGCGGCTCTGAATTCTCATCCATGTCTGACTTTTTTCTGCTCTATCAATTTTATAACCCATGAGGCTATATTTAAATTTCAAAATTAATCTTTATTAATTTGAAATTAATTAACAATTAATTATCTTGATGAGCTAATTAAATAAATTAATTTTAAATTAAATATGTCCAACAGTTTTAATTTAAACTATTTATTTAATCTAAATAAAAAGCCATTAGATTTAATTTATCTTTATAAATTAAATCTGAAATACTATATCGCTATCATGTTAGTTATTAAATCTAATTTATCTTAATAAAATTAAATTTAAAACTAACACAATATAATAATATCATATAATATATATACATATATATAAATATGTATTTTGAAAATACATATATATATAATATTATTAATTTTGTTTTGATGAATTTTATATTATATATATAAATATAAAATTCATCCACCTTAGATTAAACATTATCTCGTATTTGGCCATTTTTGTGTGCAACCCTGTAGACCAATACGAAGTTAGCAGTGGGCCAATAACTGTACTAACCTACAAGTCACAAGCGACCTCTAACAAGACATTATGACTACCCAATTCATATGAGGATCGTTAGCATGATGCAACCTATCATACAACCATGCTACATCCCTTTTTTCATACGCTATATCGGTTAAGGATAAGGCAAGGATAATGTCATCCTTTTGTTCCAGACCATTACTTTCTTGATTCCTAAGTAGTCAGATAATAGAAATGGAAACTCCTTTCCATCGAGTATAGCCATACATTTCTCAAACTCACTCATCGAGAGGCCCAGTAATATCTCTCTACTTATGTGAGGGAAAAATTTCATCTTGACCATTCATATTCCTCTGCATGAAAAACCACCAAGCCAGATCGTAGCCTTTATCATCACCCGGTCAAAAGTGACTTTTGACTAGTTCAAAGCTTAGCAACTCTCATGTAGGAATCCATGATGACATCAGGTCAAAAGGGCATTGTGACGTGGTTATACATGAGATAAGCTTATGACTTGATCCATGTAGATTTTTTATAATGGGTTGGTCCAGCATTTTGTACTCTTACAAGTGTTTAAGACTTTGATTCGTATCCTCATATCTTATCAAAGTCATACAGGTCTTACTTCATCTTTGCTTCTGCATAGATGACCGACCAGAGACATTTAGGATAATCTTTATAATTTATCCAAGGATACAGTCATAATAGTGAACATGCGAATAATATTATAACATAATGGAGAAATTCATTAAATAATAATGTTTAAAGTATAATGATTAGACCTTAAGGCACAATTTCCAACATCCTGCCCCTTGCACTAGGTACAATCATTAACTTGCCTAATTCCCATTGTCCTAACATGACGGTTATGCTTTGCCTGTGCAAGAAGCTGGTAAGAGGATCAGTAACATTGTCTTCTCCTGCTACTTTGTGTAACCTCCTGCCTTGATTAGTGTAATTATAATTCGATATCATATAATTAAATGGGATTAGAGACCGTCGGATAATTTAAACCCGTTTCAATTTCCTACCACATAGTAGGGTTTTCACAAAAACTTTTAAAATCCCTTCCCTTATCCGGGTCTCAGTTTCAAAATTTGAACATAATTACCTGTGCAGTTAATTTACATTCAGGCATTTAAGAGTATATAACCAAATCCCAGGCAACTTCCGGGTACTATACATATACGATCTGAGGGTTACAAGTTTCCACTAAGGGATTACATACGCAAAATCAAGGTAATGTTCACACCTCAGAATATACAGTAATCCTTAGTTCAAAATAGATAACCGACACCCCACAATCAAATATACCAACTTTGACTTGATGTTTAAGACTCAATATGATATGTCTAGAAGAATCACTGATATGGAGATCTTCTTACGCTCTCACTTTCTGGCTACATCTTTTGAGGTGCCACCTGAGACCACTCCTGCCTCGACTTCACCTCCTCATCCACAGACACATGTTCTCTTCACCGATCTTGATTCTAATGTTGATATAACTTATGATCGGTCGCCTTCACTACCACCCTCAGCCTCTATTCCTCAGCCATCATCTCCACCCTTTGAACTGGTGCTAGTAGACCCTTCCACTGCCATGGTGCCCTTTATCCCACCATCCGATCTCACTTTTCCTCAGCCCCCTTCTGATGTTGACAAAAGGTGGGAGAAGGATTTGTGATGGTTTCTGAGCTTATATGGGGCGTATTGGGCAGTTTTTGTGTATTGGGGTAGGATTATGATTATTGTTATTTTTGGGTTTATTTCTACTGACATGGTTGTATATGGATTTTATGGGTAGGTGATGATTCAAACTTAATATTGTACTTTTTAAGTTCACTAATGGTTATTTTCAAGTTTATTAAGTTTTCTGTTCAGTTTTAACTGTTTCTGTAATACTATGACTTATCTTGGTTGTTAAGTGTCCAGTGGAAGTATTGTAGGAAACATTTGTAGATAAGTGAAAAAATATGAAATTGAAACTAAACTTTGGTTAAGATATGCATTTGGAAACGTTGATGATGTTTTTAAAAAATTTTCACTCCAATCAAGATTTTTCTTAAAACTCATCACAAAGGTTTTGTCATCATCAAAAAGGAGGAGAATGTTAGATTCCAAGTTTTGATGATAACAAAAGGTAATTGTATGCAAAGTATGTTCTTACAAGTCTAAAGAATGATTACAAAGTTACCAAATGCATATGGCAAAGTTTTGTAATGTCTGCTGTCAGCTTTTGCTGATGCACTCGAGTAATAGAGCTAGAACTCAAGCATGAAGCTATGTTATACTCAAGCAGATGCGAGTGTTAGACAGAAAGTGTTTGCCTGAGAGCAAATTGCTATCAGATCTACTGATGCACTAGAGCACTGGAGATAGCACTCGAGCATTAGGCTCTTTTACACTCGAGCACATGCAAGTGTTGAACAAGAAGTGTTTAGCCGAGAGCAATTATTATCATTCTTACTGATGTACTATAGCACTATAACCAACACTCGAGCATGAAGCTGGCTTGCACTATAGCACTAGCGAGTGAGGGACTGTGAGTGTTTGGCTAAGAGTCATGAAGAACAGAGAAGCACAAGTATGCCCGAGTGAGAGTTCATATGCCCGAGCGATACATCAGCACTCGCGAGTAAGAAATCTAAGTCTCCCAATTTTGATGCAAGTGCTGAAGACAAGAGTATATTACAAAAGAATATTCTTCTTACTATAGTAGGAGTATGTATGCTCTAGTGAGGGCCCAATCACATGCTAGTGCAAAATCACACTCTTGCTAAAATGGTATACGAGTGTTGTCCAGAGACGCGACTCTTAGTGTAAAACACAAGCACATTCGAGCAGGAGGAGCTGTGCTCGAGTGAGGATACACATCACTCGGAAGTGTGAAAATGCACTATCTCAAATCATGTAGAAGTGCAAGTGTAAAACTGAAGCAAAAGAAGAAAATATGGTAGTTCACTCGAGTGAGCCCCCTCAGTGCTCGAGTGAGACTCTGCCAGAAGCCAAAACGCACCAGTTTTACAACGTTCAATCCGAATATGGTTTAACGATATTTATTCATTATATTTTCATTTATTATTATATAACATCATTTAACATGTATTATAAGTATGATACAGGAGTTTGAACGTTTGAATTAGAAACACACTGAGGAAGTCAAACAATGGCAGACAGCATCATTACGACCATCCAAGCACGTACCTACCACGTTCAAAGATTTCAAACATACGCATGCCGCTCCACAATGATCATTATTCAAATGGGGAAAATTGAACATCTATAAATATAGAGTTCTAGAGATCATCAATAACAACGAAGTGCAAGAATTCACATAAGTAAATTCACGATTGTCTGTTATTCACCTTTTCTCTATATTTATTTTGTTCTTCAGTATTTATCATATTTGCTCTATAAAAGAGTTTGTATACACTTCAAATTCTATTTTCATTTGAGCTAAAGGTATTGGGACCTTAAGAGGGTTGATATCCTTACGAGAGAAGCAGTTGAAAAAACTCCTAGTAAAACTTTCACTCATAAGACTTACAAGATACAAGTAGTAGAGAATGTTGCTGCTCATAAGACTTACAGTGGTGTAAGCAGGAGAGAACGTTGCTACTCATAAGACTTGTATACGTAAGAAAGAGAGAAAGGTTATAGGTTGTTTTTCTGCACGTAAGACTTGTCGTAAGGGGGAGAGAAATTTATGAATGTTAGAATAGTTTTGCTCGTAGTCTATTTAAGGACGATTGTTGTTTTGTGGCATTCTGAGAGCCCATTGAATCTTGGAAGCATAGTGAAAATCTCAGTAGGTCTTGATCTATAAGGACTGGACGTAGGCTTAGTTTTTGGGCCTAACCCGTATAACTCTCTGTGTACTAATTTATTAACTCTACTCTATCTACAACTATTGTCATATCATCACATCAAACAAAAAAAAATTTATCACATCACCCAATTCACCCCCTCTTGGGTGAAGCTTGCCTCTGTCACATGCTTCACTCAGTGCTTTACTTATCAGTTCTCCAGCTATAATGGTCTTGCGTCACAGACCATAGCGAAGAACAAGGTTATTGGTGAAGATCAAGGGTGGTGAAATGATGATATGATGCATCGCTGGACATGGGGGCCAGAAAGTTGAGCCTAGTCGCCGGAAGTTGGAAAAATATAGGAGAGGAAGAAGATGATGGTGATGGTGGTATGTGGTGGAAATAGAGAGATAAGGACAGAGGAATAGTGTTATTCTCCTCCTCTCTAGTTGGAGCTCTCTAGTATGTGCCATGGCTTTCTTTGGCGGTGGGGGAGATGGTCACCAGAAATGGGTGTGAGAACATAGGAGAAAGTTAGTGGTGATACTAACAGTAACATATGATGAAGAAAGGAATGGACTAATGGGTGAAGAAGTTTGATAAAGATGGTATATATGGAGGAAGGAGAAGGGATGTCGAAGATGGTGTGTTGTTTGCTGGAAGTAAGGTTTGGTAGTGAGGAAGCTTGAAGAAGATGATAATGTGAAGCAAAAGAAGGAGGAGGAGGATGGTACATATGAAGACAACTGGTATAAATCGATTTACATTATATCTGATAACGTCCGTCAGCCAATTTTGATGGAAATGGCAAATTTGACCCTATTTTCAAAGTTCATTGGCACTTTCGAACTACTAAAAAGCATATGGTGCTGGACGCACTTTGAGTAAAAACATATGGGTATTTTTTACCCTTAACCGTAAATACATTATATAAACATTTTGCTCTTAACATTTCACATCTATATTTGATATCATCAAAACTAATCACAACTAACAAAGACATCTCAAGAGCTTGAAGAACAAGAGCTAAGAGAGAAGCAAGAGGCAAAAATCAAGGTCATAGCTTGTGATTTCAAGTAGTTAAGCTCATAACATCCATAGAAACCTCTTGTAATCTCTTCTTCATCATGAATATCATGTGTAGCAAGAAAACTTCAAGGGAAGAGATAGAGAAGGAGGACAGGTAGAGATAAAAAGTTGAGCAATCAAGAAGTAACTTCAAGAACCATGATTCTCTTGATGATATGATGTTGTAGTCGTAGTTGTTTTGGTTGTTTTTTCAAATTTGTGATGACAAAACCCAAAGGGGTAATTTTGCCCAAATTTCTACAAATATTGCTCAAATGGTGTTTAAATGGTTACACATGGGGTTAGGAGTGAAAAAGAAGGAGCTTTAAGGGTTAAATCAAGAAAATCACATTTTCCCTTTTCTTTGGTTAAGTTTTGGCCAGACCTAGATCAAGGGGTAAGGCTGGAATTTCATTAATCTAAGGGTTTCATTGTATTCAGAAAGGAAAATTGTGCAAGGTTTGTGTCAAGTAGAAAGTGTGAAAAGCATTGGAATGTGAAATGACAAAATGACCACAAAAACCCTAAATAGGGGCTGCCAAGGGCAAATATGTCTTTTGGTAGTAAATTTGGCAATTCTAAAGTCAAAAATGGATTATACACGCAAAACTATATAGCATTAGCATGGGTCATAATTTTTGAAAAAGTACAGCAGAACTAGGTACAAAGGGCCTTGGATCGGGTCCCTAGGGGAATTTGGGTCATTTTACAATTTTAAACTAAGGCAACCTACAAACTAAGTTTGAAAAAGTCTAGAGTAGTATATGCATGAGTATTAACTCGATTCTTGTAAAACTTGGAATTTTAGGACTGGACAGTTACCCCGATGCAAAACAAAATTCAGGAACAATTGTGAGCTGAAAAAGGAAACTTAAGGTAGTAACTCTATCCTTCATACACTATGAAAACTTATATATGTTTTCTGTATGCCATTTCCTATGATACGTATAATGCACTCTCAAATTGGCCCAGGAAAAACACAAGTACCGTCTAGGGGAGAAGCACCAATACCCTAACAGCCTCAAAAAGTGGGATTGTGTTATAAGATTTTAGTACCAAGAGGGTACACTGCCCAGTCTGTAGTTGAAGACCCGGGTGAGGTACGAAAGTCAGGGACTAATAGTAGTTGGCCCTATAAAATGTACACATACTGATGAATATTATTACATTGTATTTATTTTATTACATTACATGGTACCTAGTATAATTATTTATTGCATTTTATATGATCTATTATCTATTACTATTGAGGTTTATTTGAATCTCACCCTTTTTCAAATTTAAAAATATTACAGTTGAAGCTAGCGGCTCAAGGGGCAAAATAGTAAAAATTGTCAATTGAGGTCTCCAGGTCAAGAGACGGAGTTGTTGGTTATTGTTAGTTTATTTTGATAGTTTCTAGACAAAGTGGTATATATTTACAAACCCTATATGGAAACGCATGTATTGTAAACAAGTACTCTTTATTTGTATATTTGTGCTATTTTGTCTGCCTGTGGAACTGTGCTTTTATCATGCTGGCAAAAATCGAAATGTTAAGAGGGGCTTGACATTTTTGATATCAGAGCTAACAGCAGTTCTGGCATTATCATAATAGTATACTGATATGGTTTTATTTAGAGGTTGACAGGAACAATGTGCGGGGAACAGTGATGGCGAGATATGTAATACCCTTAACTTAATTTCACTTTTTTCAGAGTATTTGCGGAAAACGATATGCAGTTTGGTAGGAAAAACAGGAATAACATAAATACACTGATAATATATGCATGATTACAAAAATTTACTGATAGATATTCGTACATGATAATTACAATCAATGTAGCTACAGAGGGCTATTACGGTGTCTAAACCTGTCCCAATAAAACAGAGACATCTTCCCGTCTTCGTTCCACCTCTCGTGTAGTTCTCATCTCTGATCTCTGCATATTTCTGTATTCACCTGTCTAAATTATTAGTAGGGGAGGGTGAGATTTGGGAGAATCACAATAGCAAACAACACCAATATATATGCAAGATGAGTGCTTAATGCATGACGTGCTTGCATTACATAAACTCATGCTAACACAATGACATATCTGTGTGCTCAATGTTTCAAACAACATACTTATAGCCATAGCATAAATAGAAATAGAGCTTCAGCCATTAATATATGTTTCGAATAATCAAGAAAAGTGATAACATGCATCAATACACCAGCATAAATATTAAATACATGTAGGAGAGGTAAGTTCCTTACCTTAATCACCCTTCCCTGATCCTTAAAGAGGCTTATTGAACTTCGTACTGTAGCTTGGGCTATCAATCGAGTCCTAAAATGTCAAATGTGCAAGAATTAGGTTAAAACTTATTCATGTATCATTTTAGGCACTTCCATAGTGTTTATAGTGGTTATATTAGCCTATTGTAAAAATTTACCAAAACACTCCAAAGACTCAGCCCGGGCAGCTATACCTAGTCCGATTGTACTTTTTCCAAAATTTTGGCACTGGCAATCCTAACATATTTTCGCCCAAGGAATCTATTTACAAACTTAGAATTATCAAATTCACAATAGATGACAAAAATGCCCTACGCAGCATCTATTTCTGGGTTTCAAGGGCGTTTTCATAATTATACTTTTTCAGGCTTTTCTGAAAAGAGATCAACGGTAACCCCACCTAAATTTTCCTCTTGAACACAATGGAATCATCAAATCATTGAAATTTCAACTCTATGACCCACTTCTAAAACTAGCCAATTGCACAATATTCCAGGGAAAATTGGGGTTTTTTGATTTCGACTCCGCAGACGTAACCCTCTCTACTCCTAACCACTTTATTAACTATTTAATTAGGTTACAACTACCATTTAGACCAAATTTTGGCAGCATAACCCTTATGCCTTATAAATTTTGAAATTTAAAACCAAAGACAATCTGGCAAAATTTCACATTTTAAATTGTCCACAACAGCCAGAACAATCAAAAATTGAAGTTTCAGAAGTTACCTCAAGCTCCCTCTAGCCTTTCCTAGTATGGCCATAACCCTAGCCTTTGTAACACCAAAATTCTAGCTTCCAACACCTTAAATCTCATAAAAGAGGAACTTAGGAGAAGAGTTATACACGTTAGGAACGAATTCACCTAAGAAATCAACCTACGTCGTGAGTTTTCTTCTCCTTCTCTCTCTAAACTCTCTCAAACTTTTTCTCTCTTTTTCCAGTCATGGCTGCAAGGAAATGGGAAGAGGATGAAAGGAAATATGCTTTAATAAAGTTTTCCATAATTACAAGATTGCTTCCACTTTTTTCTTTTTGATCATTATTTGGAATTCTGGCATATTTTCTCCCCAAATTTTGAAAAAGCATAAATAAATTTGTAGACATCGAATTGGAGTGAATATAAAGGCTATAGAACCCTTATTGAGTCTAGTTCCAAGAAAAAATATAGCCTCTAGTCAAATAAAAGTACACAATTAACAGAATTTCAGTTTTTGGATGCTGCTCTAGAAAATAACCAATTTCGCTGGGTAAACTTCAAAAATTCATAAATTTTTGTATACAGCTCTAACAACTACCCTTTACATATCAAATTAAAACTTAGGATGTCTACTTTCACCTTGTAAAATTTCATAATTTTTAAACATCATTTTTTCAACAAAATACATGACACAACAACACTGCCTCACTGGAAGCAACGAAATGACATGCACTTGCAACTTCAACAAATTCCATTTTTTATACAAATTTCCCATACTCTTTAATTCACCATTTTATTCCCTTTAATACCTCAAAGATATAAAAATTTTAGGGAATAGGTTTGAGAAACCTGCTAAACTAGGGCTTAAAGTTCACTTAATTTAGGCTTATTCCCAAACCTTCAATCCCAAAATTTAGTGTATTACAAGATAGGTCACAAACGTCGGTGAACCAGGGTTTCCAAGGTCAGAGGATTCCTATGGGGCAATTTTCTATTGAGATAAGGATACCCAAAAGGCAGGTCAGAGTCAGATCGATATATAGGTTACAGTCGAGATTTGAGCCAATACGTAGAGACTTAGTGGGAGATTCTGAGTAGCCACTCTCTGATAGGTTAGAGTTTGAGTTCTGTTCTAGAGCTAGGCTAGTGCATGTGAGATATGACCTACAACCAGACCAAAGATTATGAGATCATGCTTGGCGTAGATACATATGGGCCTTTGAGAAGTATGCCATACTTGTAGCCAATTACCTCGCATATTTGGATTATATGGATTTACTCTACTAGGAGTAAGTTCCACGGAAATTGGACTATCCATATGGGGTTTGGATTTACACGACGATGTAATTCTTCCCAAACACAACATTTTGGGCTAGGAAGAAGAATGAAATAGTACAGCAAGGCTCAAATGATCAATTTATCTAGTTTATATATCACATGACATCGTACGTGGTGAAGTACATATACGAACATGCGGTAGACCACGAGGGGGACACAATAATGTAGTACTAGACCCTCAACCTGACCCAATGCCATAGATACTGGGTACGCTAGCACAACAACAAGAAATAATGAATGATATCAGGGGAGAGCTGCAAGAAGTGCAGTAAAGACAAGATTGTCTAGAAGATCTAGTGAGGGAAGACAATGAACCTGATCCGTCCAAGGGACCTAACAAAAAGATCATTTAACTGATCCTAAGGATGATATTATTTAGATAAGGGTAGAAAGGTTCAATAATCAACAACCCCTTATATTAAGAGGGAAGTGTGTTCCTCAGCAAGCTGAAGACTAGCTATCACGGATAGAGAAAATTTTAAAAATCCTGGCTTGCCTTGATGATACTGACAAATGGTGGAAGAATACTGAGTTGCCTCTTCAGGGAAGGAATTTTCTGGTAACATGGGAATTTTCCAAGAGAAATTCAATGAGAAATACTTTTCCTATTTAGTAAAGCTTGAAAAAGAAAAAGAGTTTCTTAACAAACAGCAGCAAGAGAGAGACAACTTTGACGAGTATCTAGCTTGCTATTCTGCATATCTTAAATATAAGGATGACAAATAATAGAGCTCAGATATGATGATACAGGGGCTAAGCCAAAGCTAAAAGAAAAACTATTTTCAAAGCACTTCGCAAGGTTCAACAAGGTAGTTGAAGAGTATCGTATCACTAAGAATAACTGTTGAGCCTGTATTATGATAGAGGCAACTATAAGAAGGGTGCATCTAGTAGTGGGAGTTCCTCCTAAAAACACAACTAAATGGACCACCTAGAGGCAGAAATAAAACTCGGGTGCTAGTCATGCATTTATTGCATATGATTGTGTAACTTAGTAAGATTGAGGGTACACAAATCCCAATATGATCTGGTTGTATCTACACCCACAGGTATTAGAGTTATAATAGCCAATGTCTGTTTGAATTGCATAGTAAATATTGAGGGACATGAATCAACAATGGATTTGATCTGTTTACCACTGCAAGGCTTAAAAATGTTCCTAAAAAATGATTGTTTAATTGCAAATAGTGTGTTGCTAGACTGCAGAAATAAAAGGGTTATTTACCCTAATCCATAGCCACATGTCGATACAATAATCAACCTTAACATTCTTTCAAAAGCAGAAGCTAAGAGATGTCTGTAAAAAGGTGTCAGGGGTATATGGCATTTTTCTCCATGCAATCAGAAGCTAGAACAACATTGGAGAGTATCCCTATAGTAAACGAGTTTCCAGATGTATTTCCAGAAATATTAGCTTATTACCTCCAGACAGGGAAATGGAGTTTGTAACCCCCTGCCGTAATTAATATTCGGATTACGCAATAAAGTGGAATAGAGACCAATAAGAACAAAATTTAATATTATAAACCCATCTACCAGACGAGGTTTTCACAAATGCCTTTCGAAATCATTTATAAACTTGGTCTCAGAATCATATTTCCGAATACAATTACTACGAGGAATATCACATTCATAACAAATATCAGAGTATACAACAATAATCCCGGAAATTCCGGATTCCATTTATTAATCAAGCCTTACAGGGCACAATCGCCCATACAAGCCCTCATATGGGGATTACACAAATCTTTCTCATACACATAATCAAATCCTCATCCACATATACACAACTAAATCCAATTACCAATATCTATACTTCCAACTATGATAACCAACTATCAAAACGATAACCCGAAGGAGTCTTCATCGCCCTTGTCTGCTTACTCCATCATCGATCTACTACCCTGTCTGAAAGGTTAGTAGGGGAGGGTGAGATTCTAGAGAATCTCAGTAGGATAACAATATCAATATGCACGTACGATACATGTTTAATGCATGACATGCTTGCATCACACAACTCATGCTAACACAATGACAATTTGCAAGCTCAATGCTTCGAACGATATACCTATGGCCATAGCATAAATTGAAACATAGCTTCAAATTACACACAATTATGCAAAGCTAAGACATGCACCAACACACTAACACATATATCAAATACAAGCAGAAGAGATATGTTCCCTACCCTCTTTCCACGTAAGCTCCAGCTCCGGCTACTCACGACCAGGGCGAATATCAAACCCTATAACCAAACAAGGACATAGGGTTAAATCCCTTTTCCAATTCCTTAACTCTCAAACACTTAAGTTGGTTATCATTCATGACCTTTAGGAAGCTAATTAAAGCCTAAACATATGCCTAAAGGCTTGGGAAACACTTGACCAAAGATCACCTTTTAAAAATACAAAACTCTGATTTTTGGGGGTGGGCCGCGGCCCACAATCCTTGGGCTGCGGCCCAAGGCTGTCCAGAGACGCACAAAAACATTTGGGCTGCGGCCCAACATCCTTGGGCCGCGGCCCAATAAAATCCAGTTTCTGGCTGAACTTCCAAAAATCATAACTAATTCCACAAAAATCGAAATGAGGTGATCCCAAAGCCAAATGAAAGCTATTCAAGTCCTCTACACAGGAAAAATACTGGCCAATACTGGAAATCACCACACAAATACAGAATTCCCAAACATTCAAGACTGTCCCAAAACAGAATCCATTTTCGACCTCAAACATTGGACAGCTATAACTCCCAGTTCACAAAACGAAATGACACATATTATATGTCCATTTTGAAGCTTAAGATGTGAAATTCAAGACTGGAAAGTTTCAGAATTTTCTAACATCATTTTCCCATTCAAAACGGCAACACAAACAGACTGCCCAGACAGAATTCTCACTGGACAGAATTTCCAGTTTTGCAACCATTGTATCCAATCCAATTCAAACCAATTCCAATGATTAAATACCACAACATGGCACCATTTTCAACATGAAACAACATCCAATTCATCCAATCCAAAATCACAAGAAAATCAGGGTAAAATTCGAAATTCACTAAACTCATCCACAAATCACAAAACTTAGATCAAAAGGAAGCAAATGCTCACCTCTTCCTCTTTCCCAAATCAATTTCTTGATTCTTCATCTTTCCACTTTTGCTCAAGCAACAAAACGCCTCCTCTCACAAATCTAAAACCATAGGAATATAGCCCTCAACCTCATGAACAACATTAATGAAAGACACTTGAGCATATGAAGGCATTAACTTACCAAAACTCAAGCTTTTCCCTTTCTCTTTCCTTAGCTTGCTCTTGGCGAAAATGGAGAACAAGAGAGAGAGATGAGATGATGAAATGAAGATGATGAAGAAAGGGAGCAGATTTTAGGGCCACAAACCGTCCAACTAATGGAGGAGAGGAGAGAGGGAAAACTTTGAACATTTGACCCAAATCCAAGGGTCCACAATTTGCCAAGTGTCACCATCTTGACACATCCTCCATGAGCTCACATGCACACACATACACTTGATTCCACCTCTTGATCTTTTGCACAAATCAATCCTAACCATTGATCTTGAAGTTACCAATGAGTTTCCTCTTTGGTAACCAATCAATTGGCCGGTAACTTTACCGTTTAGCCCCTGATTTCGGTAATTCTCATTGAATCACCACCAAACACTTCATATCGTTTCAATTAGCCACAATATGCGCCTTCCCTATATTTTAAGTCAATTTAGATGTTAATCCATAATTGAGCTTAAATACAGGGTTTCCGGCGCTGCTCACAGCACACACGAATCACATCGGGTGCCAAAACACACCATAATCTCTAAAAGGGTTCATTTATCACTAATGACATCCACTTTTGGAGTCATTAACCCTTGATCACAATTTGAGATCTTGCTAAACCGGGGCTTAGCAATCCACTAATCTCAGGCTTATTCTCTAGCCTCAAGTCTCAAAATTCAGGATATTACAGAGTTTACTATTGACCATAAGATTGGAGCAGGACCAATATCTAAAGTGCCAAATGGAATGGATTCAAGTGAAATGGCCGAACTAAAAAATAAGATAGAGGATATTTTAAAGAAAGGGTTTATTTGACCCAGTGTTTAGCCAAGATGAGCTCCAGTGCTCTTTGTCAAAAAGAAAGACACGAGCCTACGACTCTGTATTAATTACAAGGAGCTAACCAAGGTAACCATCAAGAATAAATGCCTACTCCCCATAATTGATGATTTGCTTAATCCGTTATCTGGTTCCTGCGTATTCTCAAAGATTGACTTGAGATTGGGTTATCACAGCTCAAGGTAAAAGTAGAATATGTACTAAAAACTACTTTCAGGAACAGATATGGCCATTACAAATTCCTTGTAATGCCATTTGGCTAACTAATGCACCTACCATACTCATAGACTACATAAATTGAATTTTTTATTTGTATCTGGACCAGTTTGTAGTAATCTTCATTAATGATATTCTAGTATACCCACAGAGTAGAACCTAGAATGACCAACATCTGATAACTATATTGAATACATTGAAAGATAAGCAACTCTATGCCAAGCTAAGCAAGTGTAAGTTTTCACTTTTAGAGGTTAAATTTCTGGGCCATGTACTCTCAAAGCAAGGGGTCTCAGTAGATCCTAGCAAAGTGTAAGCAGTACTAAGCTGAAAGAGGCTAAAGACTATTTCTGAAATACGCAGTTTTCTAGGTCTTGCCGACTTATAGAAGATTCATACAAAAGTTCTCCAGAATAGCTTTGCCTTTGACAAAGTTAACTCGAAAAACTCAACCTTATATGTGAGACCATAATTGTGAGAGGAGCTTCATAGATTTGAAGCAAAAATTAACAACAGTCCTAGTGCTAACAATCCCAAATCCACAATTGACCTTCGTTGTCTTTACTAATGCCAGTGGGCATGAATTGGGAAGTGTATTAATGCAGCATGGCCATGTAGTGGCTTATGCACCTTGACAGCTGAAGCCTCACATACAGAATTATCCCACAAATGATCTTGAGTTAGTGGCAATTATATTTATGCTAAACCCTAAATAGAGGTTGCTAAGGGCAAATCTGTCATTTGGTAGTGAATTTGGCACTTCTTAGGTCAAACATGGATTCTACGTGCAAAATTGTGTAGGATTAGCTATATCATAATTTTTAAAAAAGTACAGTAGGACTAGTTGCAAAGGGACTTGGACCAGGTTCCAAGGGAAAATTTGGTCATTTTGTATTTTTAAACTAAGATAACCAACAAAATAAGTTTGGAAGAGTCTAGAGTAGTAAATGAATGAGTATAAACTCGATTCTTGTAAAACTTGAAATTTAAGTATCGGACAGTTCCCCCAAGCTAGAATAAAACTTGAAATATTACTACTAAGATTCATTTGAATCTTACCCTTTTCTAAATTTAAAAATAATCCAGCAGAAGCTAGCAGCTCTAGGGGCATAATGTTAAATACCAGCAACTGAGGTGTCCGCGTCAAGAAGACGGAGCTGTTGGTTATTGTTAGTTCATTTTGATAGTTTATAGACAAACTTGTATATA
Source organism: Inga leiocalycina (assembly GCA_963242795.1). NCBI lineage: Eukaryota > Viridiplantae > Streptophyta > Magnoliopsida > Fabales > Fabaceae > Inga > Inga leiocalycina. The sequence goes on from OY725331.1 coordinate 37,705,836, forward strand.
TTAGCAAACCCTACAGGGAAACTCCTGTATTGTAAACAAGTATTGTTTATCTGTATATTTATGCTATTTCTGTATGCCTATGGAACTGTGCCTTTTTCACTCTGGTAAATATCGAAATGTTAGAGGGTTTGACATTTTTGGAATAAGAGCTAAAAGTGGTTTTGGCATGATTAGAATATTATACTGATATGGTCTTATTTATAGGTTGACGGGAATGATGTAAGGGGAACGGCGACAGCAAGATAGGTCTCCATCATTGTTCAACCAAGGTTTCCTAGGTGAGAGGATTCCCGAGGGGTAGGCTTCTACTGAGATGAGGATACCTAAGAGGCGGGTCTAAGTCAGATTGGTATACAGGCCATAGCTGAGACCCGAGTCAATACCTAGTAAGTCGATGGGAGCTTCCGAGTAGCCACTCAATGATGGGTCAGAGTTTGAGTTCTGTATTGCTACTCTCTCCAGAGCTAGACCAGTACATGTGAGATATGACCTATGGCCAAACCATAGATTGTGAGAGTACACTTGATGCAGATATATATGCTCAGTTCTGAGCCGTAATATATGTTGAGGGCGTATATAGTAGCTATTTATTAATAACCGTAATGTATTGGCTTCATTTTGTTTTATTATATATGTTTTTATGTAGTTTTATTGTTAATATTTATTATATAAAACACAATATAATCATTGAAAAAGAAATATAATAATATTAAATAAAAAAATTTATTTTATAGTATTTAAAATTCAATACATTATTGATGACATCATGCAATTTAAAAGAAATTAATCACTTAACACTCTAGAACATTATCTTGTAATTTTTTGAATTCTATAAAAAATCTATTAAAAAAATTTTGCACTATTCTCCAACACATTTCTTGTAAATAGTCGACCGCGTATCAGTAATTTAAAGTTTTTGTAATTGCAAAAGGATAATATAAATATGAAAATCAGAATATATATATATATATAGTACAATTGGCAAATATTAAAGCTTAAGCAAACTTGGTTCTGATTCAACAAATATGATTTCAACAGACCTGCTAAAGTTTAGGAACATGAGAGAGTGAACATTCAAGTAGATCTTGATTCACAAAGTTGCTAAAAATTAGGAGAAAAATTATATTGATTTTAGTCTATATAATTTAGTGTAATCAGAATTATTTTCACGGCAATAAAACAAAAATTAAAAATTAGGCATTTTACCTCATCATTTTTTCATGCTATCTAGTTTTCTCTGGCTTTTTCTTTGTTTTTATCTTCAAACTAACTGCCAAATTCAGAAATTAGATATCGCTTTTTGTCTACAATTCTTCATAATAGATAATCCAGCGACCTTGAGCCTCAATTGTAACATCCCAAATTTCAGTCACCAAAATTCCTTAATGCCTTTGTGGTATTAAAGCAAATAAAATGGTAAATATTTGCACACTTGAAATGGCCAAACAGTGCAATCGATGGCCACATGAATTTTGGGCCTCAGTAAGACATAAAATTTAATTTGTGTCTTCATAAAAGCCCATTTTTAGAGCCTAAATTGGTTTATGGAAGAACACAATTGTTGGGCCCAATAAATAGTGATTTTTGGTCCAACACAAAGAAAAAGGCGAAGGCCCAATTTAATTACAAAAACATGTATGGGCAAAATAGTCATTTAGCTAATAAAAATTAAAATCCAATATTTTTTCCTTTTTCTTGGGTGTTGGACGTCCAAAAGAGAAGCAAGAGAGGGAATAATATTCACACTAAGCCTAATATGGTGAAATTGTAGCCAAGTAAAAAGATATTGGAAAAGTCAACAATTGTGGGCAAATGTTGTAATATATGAGGAGGGAATATTATGATATTTCAAGAAGCCTATTTGTCCTCTTCAAAGGCCCCCATTTTCATCCAACATGAGGCAAGAAAGGGAAAATGAATATTGAACATAAATGGTGCCTTTTGGAAGCATTTTGAGCTAAGTAAAAAAGATGAAGGCATAAGTCAAATTTCACATGCTAAATTACTAATTAAATATAATATAATTAAGGAGATGGATGAAGATATTTTTTTAGAGCATTTATCCTCTTCCAAAGGCCAAACCATGCATCCAAATTCAAAAGAAGAGAAAGAGAGAGTGTCTTGAAGAGCAAAAGCTTGAGGAAAGAGAAAAGAAAGACAAGAAGCAAAGGTATGATTCTAGCTTTATTTTCACCCTCTTAACCACTTCTATGTCTCAAATGATCTTCATGAACCTTGTTCCTCTTGATGAGAACTTCATTTCTATGGTTTAGAATTTCATGGCAAGCTTTTTTGAGTCATCTACCCAGAGCCGATGTTGGAGGATCAAGAAAAGAGCTCAAGAAGGAGCTAGAAGTGAGTAAGAGCTACTTTTTGATGTATGTGTTGCTTTGATTAGTTGAGTTTTGGTGGCTTGTGTTGGCAGCCCTATATTTTAGCCTTTTAAAATCTATAAGGTTTCATGATGCTTTCATCTCATATATATGATTTTATGTTGTTTTGGAAGAAAATGAACTAGGTTTGATGATTAAGTTGTGAATTGGTTTCTTGTTGTAGAAAACCCTAAAATTATGATATGAGCAAGGCATTAAAAAGTGATAGGAATTTGATCAATTTGATGATTCCATTGTGTTCTACATGAAACATTGTGTAGGAATAGCCTCCGGTTGTAAATTTTGGACCACTGAAAATAAATACCGAATACTGGAAATTCTGCCAGTGTGATTTATGTGCATGGCAATTTGATTGTGTGACGTTTTTGAATATGCAAATTGTGTGAAAAAATCACTAAACTTTCTAGTAAGAAAGTAAACTTATGATGCTTTATTTTGATAGGTCATTTATGCCATTTTGGTTAGTACATTATGAATTATGAATTTTTGAAGTTAGGTATTGAATCTGGACAGAATCATGGACTAGTGTGGCTTTGGGCGTGATTCTAGAATTTTGTGGCTAGAATTGGCTCTTAGTAATATTTTATCTTTAAAGTAGACTCAAGGATCTTTAAGTAGGAATTTGAACCATCCCAATCAGATTTCTATAGTATTACTTATGAATTTTCAAAGTTTGGTAAAATTGTTGGCAGCTTTTGGCTACCATGCTAATTTAAGAAGGAAAAGGCCAAATGTAATTTCTTTGAACTCCAAGGGTTAAGTTGAGCAGTTAGGGCTAGTATAGCCACACTAGAGGTTAATTGGTCATTGCTCTAATAATGTGATTATATATCTAGGGCCATGAGGTGACAAAGAAGAAGCATCCTCAATGGTTGGAGAAAAAGGTACAAGAGGAGGACTTAAAGACACAAGGTAGTGAACTTATTTAATTTTCATGTATTTGATGTATTTGCTATGTATTGATTTACAGTATTGCTTTTCTTGATTATGTGAAGCATGTACGAATGAATAAAGCTTTGTTTTTATTTATACTGTGGCCATAGATATGTTGTATAAACGATTGAGCATGCAGAAATTTCATTATGTGAACATGAGCCCATGTAAGGCAAGCATATCATGCTCTAGCATTCATCTTGCATGCATTGTTGGTATTGTTTGTTACTGAGATTCCTCCGAATCTCACCCTCCCCAACCAACCATTCAAATAGGTGAAACCAAGAGGTGTGCTAAGAATAGAGAAAATAACTGCACGAGAGGAATGCAGTAATGGAACGAAGACGAGAAGATGTCTGTGTTTTATTGTAACCGATTTAGACACCCTAGTAACCCTTTGCAGCTACATTGTTTGTAATTAGTATATACAATCCTATGGGAAATTTCTGTATTCAAGTATTTATTATCAGTATATTTATGCTATTCCTGTGTGCCCACTGAACTACGCACAAGCACTCTAAAAAATGTGGAAATAAGATAAGGGTCTTATACTCAACAAGTGAGCTCTTATTATAAACAGGGAAAAGGAAACTAAAAATGTTAATTGGAAAAAAATGCTTACCTGAGGAATAATCACAAGGGAGAAGATGCATAGTGAAGATCCATACTAGTAGTGGAGGACGAAACCCACAGCGGTAGAGCAAAACCCATGGAAAGAAGAGTATGAGGCTTGCTAGGATCCATCCTTTTTAGATGAAAGAATACTTAATAGTTCTTTGTAAAGAACTGTAATGTATTGTCCATAATATTAATTAATATATCAATAAAGCATATATTAATATATTGTTAGATTACTTAGCAATTCCTTATGAAGAATGGTAATGTATTTTCAAATTTTTTTTTTTTAGATTACAGGATACTAAACAATTCTCTATAAAGAATCGTAATATATATTTTCAAATAATTTTTTCTTTTAGAATCCCACCTTTTTGTATTAAATCGTACTTAATGATTTTTTATGAAGAACTGTAATGTGTTGTCAAATAACTTTTTTATAGACTCTCACCTCCTTATATTTGATACTGTTCATAATCTTTCCTTCTTGTATTTGATGGTTCTTATTTTTAACTGTTAAGTAATCCTAAAGAATATATAATGGTTCTTTGTGAAATAAATATTTTTAGAATCTCTGTCTTCTTATATATAACGGTTTCATTGATAACTATTAAGTATTCTTAAAGAATACGTAACAGTTCTTTATGAAGAACTGTCAAGTATTGTCAAATAATGTTTTTTTAAAATACTGCCTTTCTTGCCTCCTTAAGTTGTTAATAGATAATATATTCTGGATTAATATATTAACATATTATATTTATCTTAAAATTATAAATCTAAGATATTATTAGATATTATATCCAATAATATCTCATATTTATAATCATAATTTATGGTTAATTATTATAACAGTTATGTATTTAATTTTACTATTATAATGTTGGAAGATGAATTGTTTGTAAGCATTATATGACAGTTGTTTCATAAGAACCATCATATTTGTCACTAAATAAATGATGGTCATTAACTACAACCACTATTTTTTTGTTTTCCTAAATTCCACATCTCAATACCTGACGGTCTACATATTAAACCGTTATATTTTAGCACTATATATTCTTGCGTGACCTTATCCTCATCATACATGATGTTTATTCATTGTAACTATAACATCTCTAAAACTGGTAAAAGGGATAAATTTCCCAAAAAAGAAATTTAAATAGTGGTAACATTAATTTTTGGAATTTAAGGGCCTATGTTCCCAAAACTTCAAGGAAAAATAGTGAGAGGTCATAATTTGGCTCAAAAATTTTAGAAAAATTATTTGAAGGCTTTATGAAACTAATTAAGGAATAAAATCCTTAAATGTAACATCCTGAATTTCAGTCACCAAAATTCCTTATATTTAAGGGATTAATATGGTGAATTAAAGAGCACATGGAATAAAAAAAACAAGGCAATTAGCGGTATGTCCCACACTACATGATTATGTTTGGAACACAATTTGTAAGCATTTGAATTTGATGCCAGTGAGTTTCCCTGGGTAGCAGTCTAATTGTGTGACATTTTCAAATAGGAAAATGATGTTCAATGCCTATAAAATTTTCCATAATAAAAGTAGACTTATCAAGCTTTAATTTGATAGGACATATAGAACATTTGAAGCTGTGCACAGAGAGTTATAAATTTTTGAATTTTACCTAGTGAAATTGGCCAATTTCTGGGATAGTGTCTAAAGATTTAAATGATGAGCATTTTTAGCTTTTAATTGGCTAAAGGCTATATTTTTACTTAAAACTATACTCAATAAGGGTCAAGTATCCTTTGGAAGCAACTCAATTGAATTTCTACAAATAAATATATAATTTTTCAAAGTTGAATGAAAATTCTGCCACTTTTGGGTGAAAATGACAAAATGTATGGGTAAAATGGTAATATGCCATATTAATCAAAAGAAAATTATTTTCTCCAGAAAATACCTTCAATTTCGTGCAAAGTGAGCTGAATAAGGAGGGAAGATTATGTTTTTGTTTATTTATGATCATTTATTGGATAATGGTCAAAGCAAAAAAATGAGAAAGTCAAAAACTGCAACTAAAGTTGATTGTGTGGAGGAGGAAATTCATGACAATTTGAGAACTCCTTTTTGGCTGACCCAAGAAGCAATTTTTGGCCAAGTATATGGAAAGAGAAAAGATGATGATTCATTTAAAAATGGCATGTACTAAATTAGCCATCAAATATTAAAAAGAAAGGAGGTCGATGAAGATCTTTTTAAGGCCTCTTTATCCCTTTCTTCAGGCCACTTTTGGCAAGCCAGATGAAGGAGGAGAGAGAGGGAGTTCATATTCATATGAACTTATAAGAAAAGCAAGAGACAGACAGCTTGAGGTCAAGAAGGCAAAACCTAAGGTAAGTAGGTTGTAATCTTGGTGTTTAAGCCTTCAAACTCACCTAAAACCTCTTATAATCTCTTATTCATCTTGGAAACTATGATTATCAAGAAAAATTCAAGAGGGAAGAGAGAGAGCGAGATGGCTCCTAGAGAGAGAAAGAAGAGAAATCAAAGGTAAAGCCATAAAACCTTGTTATCTTGTTTGATTCAAGGTTGTTGTTGTGGTTGATTATTGGCTTTTTTTGACTTGGTTTTGTGATTTAGGGATGCCAAACCCTAAGGGGAGGTACTGCCAAAATTTAGTCTAATCATGTTTAGAATGTGATTAAGTAGTTAAATAAGTGATTAGAGGTGTAAAGAAGGTGGTTTATGGTTTGAAATCAATAAAACATAATTTTCCTTTAATATTTTCAATTTGGTCAAGGGAAATTTCATCAAGAAAGAGTTGGAAATTCATCAATTTGATGATTCCATTGTGTTTAAAAGGGAAAATTATGTAGAGTTCATGTTGATCATGAAGTGTGAAAAGCCTTAGAATGTGAAATGGCAAAATTACGCCTAAATCACTAAATAGGGGCTGCTAAGGGCATTTTTGTCTTTTGGTAGTAAATTTGGTAATTCCCAGGTGAAAAATGGATTTCTTGGGCAAAATTATGTAGGAATAGCCCAAGTCAAAATTTTTGGAAAAGTACAGTTAGACCCGATCACCAAGGGCATTTTGGTAATTTTACAGTTTTGAGCAAAGATAACCAACAAAATGAGTTTGAGAGTTTAAGAGTAGTACATGAATGGGTGTTAACCTAATTCTTATAAACTTAGAAATTTAGGACTAGACATTTGTGGCCAAACTAGTTAGACAATTAGGCGGGAAAGGGATATTTGATATAGTAACTCTATCCTTTATACACTATGCCAATATTTATATGTTTATGTATGCCATCTTCTGTGACATAATTAAAAAATGTGGTCTTTGCTGAGGAGGGAAATTTGCATGTATAGAGGCATACTTACTTGGTTGTTGAACAAGAACCCAAATGAGGTTTTACTGATAGTGGGGGATTGAGCCCCTAACTCATATATACATGTTGTGGTATTGTTATTAATGTGTTGCATAATATGGAGTATGATATATTTAATTTTCACATTTTATATGACTGATAGCCTGTTACTACTGAGATTCTCTCGAATCTCACCCTTTCTATAAATATGTAAAGTTTGTCGTAGCAGAAAACAGCTCTGACAACAAATGGTATTTACCATTAATTAAAGGTTCCAGTCAAGATCAAGAGAAGACGTTGGTTATCTGAAGACCTTTTAATATTTTGAGGTCTATAATAATTTGTACGAACCCTTGTTGGGAATTTTGGTATTATAATCGAGTACATTGTATCAATAATGTCAGTATATTTATGCTATTCCTGTGTGCCCACCGAATTGCACAATTGCTACTCTGATTAATATCGGTAATAAGTAGTATTTAAGGTGAGATCTTACATTTTGGCATCAGAGCTCAAGTGGTTCTGGCAATGGAATAGAACCAAAAGCGGTTTCTGGCAGAGTGGCAGTTCTGCCAACATGATAGTATATTGATAAGGGCTTGATTATATGGTAAAAGAAAATATTTGCAGAATGGGCACTAATGGAAAAATGACTTTTTAAACCAGTTAAAAATCACTTTTTAGACCGGTTGTGGATTAGATCTTGTTACAATTGGTCTAGAAAGTCTCTTACTTTTTAGACCCGTTGTAATATCTAGTCTTAAAACTATGACTTTTAGCTACAACTGGTCTTAAAAGTCACTTTTTAGACTGGTTGTAGCTACAACCGATCGTAAAAGTTGTATTTTTAAAAGAAAACAGTCATTAAAAGTCATTTTTTATACAAGTTGTAGATACCAAATGTTTTGTTGCGTATAAGAAAATTGACAGAAAATTAAAAGCAGTTGAGAGGAAGAAGAAAAATCACCGAAGTGTACACTGGGAGTTATATTGGTTCAGTCACAACCACTTTGACCTACGTCCAGTCCTCAAAGCATCTCTGAGAGTTTCACTATATTCTCCAAGATTCAGTAGGTTCTTGGCACCTCAGTACACAGCAAGTTCCTTTACCTAGACGCTCGATCCACCTTACACGTTGTAATCAAATGCCTAACTCAAGGTTCTACAACCTTAAGTTGTCTCAATAACAAATATTGAGTTTGTAATGAAAAACTCTCTCATAGAGCAAATATATAATCACTAAAGTACAATGAATGAGTATAAAAAAACAGAGCACAAAGAGTATATTGATCGATGTGTGATTGTTTGTTCTCAGTGGTTGTTCTCTATTCTTTGAATGCTCTATATATATAGATGATTTATAGTGTCTGTTGGAAACAATTCAAACATGTTCGTTAGAGTCACGCAGCAACGGTTGACTGTTCTTCTAATTTAAAACTTTCCATTTGCGGTAGGTAGCGGTAGGTGAGATCTCAGACTTTTTATTTGACTTTTCTCTTATGTCATCATTTCTTTATTGTTTCTCTATAAACATACTTAGAATACTAGTACAATGAAGAGTTAATCATATAGATAATAAATCAATAAATATTTGATTAAAAACATGATTTCTGGACTACCTTACTCGAGTGATCATGCTCATTACTTGAGTAGTCCCTTGAGTAAACCTATCAAAAACATGGTAGAGAGTAATTCAACATTTTTCATAAAATATTACTCGGGTAAGACATGGAGTAAGATATATCATAAACCTTGGAATTACCTGATTACTCGAGTAAGCTTGTCTTTTCTTCATAGGTTACTCGAGTAGTCCCTCGAGTAAGCTTTCAAATAAGTTTGCAGATTACTATAGTGGTCTCTTGAGTAAAGTCATTCAAATCTTGGCCGAAAGCTCCTGGAAGATTTCTTCTTCTCTGATTACTCAAGTGCTCCCTTAAGTAATGTCTTAAATAACTTTGCAAATTACTCGAGTGCTCCCTCGAGTAATGCCTTTTTCTCACCTGGTTACTAGAGTGGCTACTTGAGTAAATTATTGCATTTCTTGGCCAAGAGCTCCTCAAAGATATTTGCCTTGGTTACTCGAGTGGCTACTAGAGTAATGCCTTATGCTCATGTTGTTACTCGAGTAGCCACTCGAGTAATGGTTTATATAACTTTGCAGATTCCTTGAGTGGCCCCTCGAGAAACTTCTTCCAAATTTTGGTAGTGCCTCTTTGAAACATTTTCTCCAACATTACTCGAGTGCTCACTCAAGTAACAGTGTTCCTTACTCGAGTGCTCACTCGAGTAAACCTTTAAAGAATCTGCTAGTGATATTCTTCCTTTGCTCTGTCACTCAAATCTTCTTCATTACTCCAGTGCTTAGTTCAAGTAAAGCTTTTATCTGCCATCTAGTTACTTTGTTCAAATTCTTTTCTTTGTTATCAAATCCTTTTATATTATTGATCCAATATTTGTTATCATTAAAACACTTGGGATCTAACATTCTCCCCCTTTTTGATGATGACAAAACTTGGAGATTTTGAATAAATTTTTTGAAATTGAGTTATCAATCAAATGCTTCTTGAAAAATTTTCATATGAAATCTTTTGTTCAATTTAAACTTGAAAGCTCTTTTGAAATAGTTTAGTAAAGATCTTTTTCAAATGATCTTGAAAAGGAATTGAGTTTTTATTTACTTGTTTACCTTGCATACATAATCAAAAATTCATTAGTCCCACAATGTAATATAACTTGAATTTGAAATTGCAGTATGAGTTCATTACATGACAAAAGACTACAAAAGCTCCCTAAAGCCCTGTACACCTATATCCCCAATACATTAACTCATCCATTGATCACAAAATCACTCAGGCTCTTCTCCCCCTTTTTGTCTTCATCACAAAGGTGGAATCAATCATTAGGAGGAGTATATGGCTTGGCTGTTGAGATAGGAGTGACAAGAAATGACAAAGATTCATGTGAACCATATGAACTGGAAGAATCTAAAGATGATGGTTCAAGGTCAGGAAGGTTCACTGGGGTGTCTGAAGATCCTCTGGACGATTCACTGGAGGTGATGGGTAAGGAATCAGAGAAGTAATTTCTACCTCCTCTGTAGCAACAGGTAAAGACACAAGCACCTCCTCCGCGCATGCAAGTGAGGTAATCGAAATAGGTATTGACTCAGGCTCAACTGGCTGAGCTGGATCATCAGTAGTGATATAGATTGGCTCGGTTGTGTCAGGGTTAGGCATAGAGAATAGAAGATTACTAGGTCCAAGCTCAGAGGATCTATGCTCAGTAGGTATAGTATCAGAAGGATTAGGCTTAGAAGGTCCAGGTTCAGAGATAGGTACTAGCTTAGGAATAATAGAAGGACCAGGAATAGGGGAGCCAGATTCCATAGCATCAAGTCTGGCAACTATTAATCTTAGAAGCTCACACAGGGCACATTGTTTAGCTAATAACTCTTCGTGCCTCTTATCCATTCTCTCCACAAGTTGTCTCATCTTCTTATTCATATGAGTTATCAACTCGGCATTGGTATTTGTAATGTCGATATGAAAACTCTTCAGAATGTTTTCCATGAATGTTTGCATTGTGGTACTAAAGATAGAAGGAGAGGATGTGTTGGCTGGAGAAGAAGACTTTGTGTCATCCATTCGACTAGTTGTAGTTTCAATCTTCTTCTTCTTCTTGGGACTTGCTTCTAAAGGAGTCTTCAGAAGAATCTCAATGTTCAACTTCCCAATTTGATTTCTCCTAACTGGTGTTATCCTCTCAATTGGCTCCTTACTCTCCAAGTACCAAACCTTATTCTTCTTGAGAAACAATGAAATAAGTTTAGGGCAATTCATTAGAGTAGTAGGTTTTCCTTCATACCTATATCTCTTGATCTCAGCAAAGATATATTATCCCAAGTCCTTTTGTTCTTTAAGAATTAATGAGGTAAATTTTCTGAAATCCCTCTCAATGAAATGTGTGTAGTTGTTGGATTTGTTCACTATGGCTCTAGAATAGATATACCATAGGACTCGATGAAAATCACTCATATCACTTGGATTGAAATTTGGAACTCCCACTATCTCACCAAGTCTTAAGATAGAGAATATCTGGTTTGAGTGAAGATTAGGGTAATCATCATCAGGAGGGTCCTCTATTCCTAACCTTAGTAATCATTTTTTGTTCTAAGGCATTTCGGAGAGGATCATTTACAGGCTCAAGATCACAGTAAAAATGCCTTACAACTTTGGTGCAAAATGGGAGTTTAATAGACAGCCAGGGTATATAGGAATCAAGATAGGGACTCAGATCAAATTTCAATATCTCTTGAGGAACCTTGTAGTCAATGTAGTGCGTCTTGCACACATTTCTTCTTGCAAAGTGCCTCAGGTACTTCTGAGATTCCTCAACTTTGCTAACATTAAATCCCTGAGGAGGGAATGTGATTTCTTCATCCCTTTCTTCTAGTTGCTTTGAAGATTGCCCTTTCTTTGCTCCCTTAGACTGAAAAGCTTCTTCAAGCATGCCTACCATGACTTTGGTAATCTTCTCATTAATCATGGGCTTTTTCAGAAGTTTTGGAGAAAATGTAGGAGTGTCAGATAAATCAGAAGGAGGAGTAGAAGGTTCTTTTGTTCCTTTGCCTCTTCCAGGAGGTGAACACTTCTTGGTTTGAGCTCTTGTGGCCACTAGTTCCCTAATGACAACCCCTTTTACCTTAGGCTTAGGTTGTAGCTTAGACTTTACTTTTGGTTTGGGAGAGATTTTTCTTTTCTTAGTAGGAGGAGAGGAAAGTGAATCAGATGGTTGATATGGTTCAGAGGACTCAGATGGAGTACTTAGATTACGAGATTTAGTCCTCAGCATCTTGTCTTGTGAAAAATAAGGATTTCTGGAAAATAGAGGCCGAGAGTCGCGAGATTAGGGTAGAAGATTCAGTGCAATCTGAGAGGTTTTTGTGAGGAAAAATCAATGGGTTTTGACAGTTATAAGAAGATAAAATGATTGTGAAAAGTTTTTGTGAGAGCATTAGGAGAATCACTCAAGGAAAATTTGTGAGAAATGACCTAGTAATGACTAAAATAGACCTAGGGCCCAACATCACTCGAGGACTTACTCAAGTGATCATACCAAAAATTTCAAAATGCAGTGAATTCAAGTGTGTGCCTGGCATGAATATTATTGCAATTACCCATGTATATTCCCTCCATCATTTGATGGCTCTTTAGAACAAATTTGAACTGAAACTTAGCAAATTTGTGATTTGCACCCAGGTTCACACGAGGCATTACTCGAGTAACCTTTGAAGTTTACTAGAGGCCTCCCTCGGGTAATCTATTTCTTCACCTTCTGACTATTCATTTCCAACCATTGTGCCATTTCTTTTGAATTCATTTTGAATTAATGCTCCACTTTCATAATTTTCAGATCATTACTCGAGTGTCTACTCAAGTAATCCATTCAATTACTTCAAGGTGTCACTCCAGTAATGGTGGTAACTTGAAGTTGTCCCTCTAGTAATGTTGTCCTCTATTAACCTCTGTTTTTCATATTCTAAAACAAAATATCATGATCCTGTAAAAGAAATTGCTAGAGACTCTGATGCTTAAGTTAGTAATCATCAAAACATCAATAAATAACATTATCTAACATTTTGTAAACACTAAATAACTTACAATTCATTGGGATTTACCATTTCCAATTCTCTTCTAATATATAAAAATTGATTTTTTGCAAGAGGTTTTGTGAAGATATTAGCTAGTTGAAGATGAGTTGGAAAGAATATCACTTTGACATCTTTCTTTTGGACATGATATCTGATGAAGTGATGTCTAACATCAATATGCTTGGTTCTGGAATGTTGAAATGATTCTTTGCCAAGCCTATCATGCTAGTGTTGTCACAGTATATTGGTATCTCCATCAAATAAATACCAAGATCCTGGAGTTTTTGCTTTAGACATAATACTTGTGCACAACAACTTGATGCTGCAACATACTCAGCTTCCGTTGACGAAAGAGACACTGTATTTTGTTTCATGCTAAACCATGACACAAGTGAGCCTTCAAGAAACTGACATTATCTACTGGTACTCTTTCTGTCTGTCTTGTATCCTTCATAATCAAATTCTGAATATGCAATTAGATATTCACTTCTTCCTTTGGGATACCAGAGACTTAATTCTACCATTTCTGCAAGATATTGGAAGATACGTTTGACGGTTTTAGCATGTGACTCTTTTGGTGCTGATTGATATCTTGCACATATACCCATACTGAATTGAATGGTAGGCCTGCTTGCAGTACGATAGAATAATGATCCAATCATTCCTCTATATTTTTGTGAAGTTGTAATCTTTTCCTTTTACATCAGCATCAAGCAACATAGTTGAGCTTATAAGAGTGTCCATTCCATTTGTTTCATCCAATCCATACTTCTTCAATAGCTCTTTTAGATACTTTATTTGAGATATGAAAATTCCATTCTTTCTTTGTTTGATTTGCAATCCGAGAAAGAAATTCAATTCTCCTATCATTGACAACTCAAACTCCCCCTGCATTATCTCAAAAAATTCTTTCCACATGGTTTCGTTAGTAGCACCGAAACTATATCACCAACATATATTTGCACAATTAAGATATCATCACATTTTTGTTTTGTAAATGTGTTGTATCAACTTTTCCTCGTACAAAATCTTAGTCAATAAGAAATTTACTGAGCCTTTTGTACCATGCTCTAGGAGCTTGTTTTAAACCATATAAAGCCTTTTTTAGTTTGAAAACATGATCAGGTTTGGTTACATCTTCAAAACTTGGAGGCTGATCTACATACACTTCTTCCATGATGTAGCCATTTAGAAATACACATTTTACATCCATTTGATAGAGTTTGAATCCCTTGATGCATCCAAAGGCTAAGAGTACTCGTATAGCGTCCAATCTAGCCACTGGTGTAATACCCCGAATTTTGAAACTTGAGGCTAGAGAATAAGCCTGAGATAAGTGGACTGATAAGCCCCGGTTTAGCAAAATCCCAAATTTTGATCAAGGGTTAATGACTCCAAAAGTGAATGTCATTAGTGATAAATGAACCCTTTTGGAGAATATGATATGAAACATGATTCGTATGCGTTGTGAGTAATGCCGAAACCCTGTATTTGAGTTCAATTGTGGATTAACATCCAAATTGACTTAGAATAGAGGGAAGGCATGTTTTGGTGATAAATGAAATGATATGAAGTATTTGATGGTGATTCCAAGGGAATTGCCAGAAATAGGGGCAAAACGGTAAAGTTACCGACCAATTGGTCAGTTACCAAAGAAGAAACTCATTGGTAACTTCAAGATCAATGGTTGAGATTGATTTGTGCAAGAGATCAAGGGGTGGAATCACATGTGTGTGAGCTTATGTGAGCTCATGTGAGGTTTGTCAAGTTGGTGACACTTGGCACTTTGTGAGCCCTTGGATGAGGTCAAAGTGTCAAACCTCATTTTTCCTCTCTCCTCTCTTTAGGTGGTCGGTTTTGGCTCCTAAAAAACTGATCCTCACTTCATCATCTTCATCTTCATATCTCTCTTTCTTGTTCTCCATTTTCGCCAAGCACAAGGGGAGGAAGAGAAAACTAGAGGTGAGATTTTGGTTGGTTTATGGTCCTCTTTAGCTTAAACACTCTTCTTTAATGTTGTTCATAGTGATGAGAGCTTCATCTCTATGGTTTTAGATTCTTGATTGGAGGTGTTTGAAGGCTTGAGGAAATTTGGAAAGATGAAGAAACAATGAATTGGTTTGGGAAAGATGAAGAGGTGAGTATTTGAAGCCTTTTGATCTAAGTTTTGTGATTCGTGGATGAGTTTAGTGAATTTCGAATTTTGCCCTGATTTTCTTGTGATTTTGGATTGGATGAATTGGATGTTGTTTTATGTTGAAAATGGTGTCATGTTGTGGTATTTAGTCATTGGAATTGGATTGGATTAGATTGGATACATTGTGTACAAAGTTTGGAAATTCTGTCCAGTGGGAATTCTGTTTGGGCAGTCTTGTTGTGTGGACGTTTTGACTGGGCAAATGAAGTCAGAAAATTATGAAACTTTCCAGTCTTAAAGTTCACATCCCAAGTTTCAAAATGGACACATAATTTGTGCCATTTCGTTTTGTCTTCTATGAGTTATAGCTGTCCAAAGTTTGAGGTCGAAAATTAACACTGTTTTGGGACAGTCTTGAGTTTTGGAGAATTCTGTATTTATGTAGTGATTTCCAGTATTGGCCAATATTTGTCCTATGTAGAGGACTTGAATAGCTTTCATTTGGCTTTAGGATCACCCATTTTGATTTTTGAGGAATTAGTTATGAATTTTGGAAGTTCAGCCAAGAAACTGGATTTTCTTGCCCGCGGCCAGCGGATTCTGGGCCGCGGCCCAAATGTTTCTGGACAGTTTTTGGCCATGGCCAGTGGATTTGTGGGCCGTGGCCAACCCCCAAAAATCAGAATTTTGGACTTTTAAAAGGTGATCTTTGGTCAAGTGTTTTCCAAGCCTTTAGGCATATGTTTAGGCTTTGATTAGCCACCTAAAGGTCATGAATGATAACCAACTTAAGTGTTTGAGAGTTAAGGAATTGGAAAAGGGATTAACCCTATGTCCTTGTTTGGTTATAGGGTTTGGTGTCCGCCCTGATCATGAGCAGCCGGAGCTGGAGCTTACGTGGAAAGAGTATAGGGAACTTACCTCTTTTGCCTGTATATGATATTGTGTTAATGTGTTGATGCATGTTATTGCTTTGCTTGATTATGTGGAACATATATGATGTTTGAAGCTCTGTTTCTATTTATGCTATGGCCATGAGTGTGTTATTGAAACATTGAGCATGCAGATGTGTCATGGTATGGACATGTGATAGGTATTGCAAGCATGTCATGCATTATACACTTATCATACATGCATTTTGGTATTTGTTTCCTACTGAGATTCTCTCGAATCTCACCCTCCCCTACCAACATTTTAGACAGGGTAGGTGGATCGAGGTTGGAGCAAACAGGCAAAGGCGATGAGGACTACTTCGGGTTATAGATTTTGGTAGTTGGTTATCATAGTTGGGATGTATATTTGGATATTCGTATTTGGATTTGGATGTGTATGTATGGATGTATATTTGATTATGTATGGAGATAAGATTTGTGTAATCCCCGTATGAGGGCTTGTAGCGGCGAATATGCCCTGTAAGGCTTTTAGTTAATAAATGGAACCCGGGAGTTGCCGGGATGATATTATTGTATACTCTGATATTTGTATAAATGTGATATTCCGCGTGATGTAATTGTATTCGAAATTGAATGTGAGACCAGGTTATAAATGATTTCGAAAGGTATTTGTGAAAACTCCGTCTGGTAGATGGGTTTATAAATGTTATTTGATTGTTATTGGTCTCTATTTCACTTTAATTGCGTAATTTCGGATATAATTACGGCAGGGGGTTACAACTGGAACATACGTTTCCTTATAATCAATTCCTTCTTCCTGATTATAGCCTTTGGCCACCAATCTTGCCTTATTTTTGACAATGATTGCAGATTCATCAAGTTTGTTCTTGAATACCCATTTAGTACCAATGATCAGGTGATCCTTAAGTCAGGGTACCAACTCCCAAACTTGATTTCTTTCAAATTGGTTTAGTTTTTCTTGCATAATCATTGTCTAATAGGGCTTCGGCAATGTTAGAAGGTTCAATCTCAGAAATAAAAGCAGAAAAACTAACTTCATTGAAAATTCTATTTCTAGTTTTGACTCCTTCATTCACATCTCCTATAACTTGATCTAGGGGATGACTTTTGTTGAATTTCCTGGATCTAGGCTATCCTAGTGACTGATCTTCTTCCTTAGTTTGATCAACTTCTGGTATAAGAGATTTAGAAATAGATTGACCATCTTCTTGATTTAAAACAACTTCCTGCTCATCATTAATGGTTTTGTCAGAGGATTCAAATTCATCAAATACAACATGAATTGATTCTTCAACAACACATGTTCTTTTATTGAAAATTCTGTATGCTTTACTTTTGGTAGAATAGCCGAGGAAAATTCCTTCATCTGTTCTAGAATCAAATTTTCCTAATTTATCTTTACCATTATTATAAATGAAACACTTACAACCGAAGATGCGTAAATGAGCAAGGTTTGGCTTCCTCCCTTTGTATAGCTTGTATGGTGTCTTTCCAAGTTTTATTCTAACATAGGCTCTATTTGAAATATAGCATGTTGTGCTCATTGCATCGGCCCAGAAAACTTGAGACACATTCTTTTCATTCAATATTGCTCTAGCTATTTCAGTGAGCACTCTGTTATTACGTTCCACGACTCCGTTTTGTTGAGGTGTCCTTGGAGCAGAGAAATTGTGATCTATGCCATTAGTATCATAATATTCTTTAAAGGCTTGATTTTCAAAATCTCTACCATGATCAGTCCTAATACCTGTAATGGACATACCTTTCTCATTTTGCACTTTCTTGGCAAAAACAATAAATTCTCTAAAGGTTTCATCCTTTAATGAAAGAAAAATGGTCCATGTAAATCTAGAGAAATCACTAACAATGATCAATGAATATAAGTTGCCACCAAGACTCTTAACTATTTCTGGTCCAACTAAATCCATGTGTAATAATTGAAGTAGTCTATTAGTTGATATCTCATTTTTCAATTTGAAAAAAGATTTAGTTTGTTTACCCTTTTAAAATGCATCATAAATCAAATCATTTTTTAAATTTACTTTGGGTAATCCAATCCTAAATCCTTTTTAATTAACTTGCCTAGTTGGTGCATGTTGACATGAGCTAGCCTCTTATGCCATAACCAACTTTCATCTGCATTACTTAGAAAATAATTTTCAGAGACATTTTTACTGATATCAAGAGTTTAGCAGTTACCTTCTCTTTTTACTCTGAGCTTTACTTTGAGATTCTTCTTATCTAATTGTAAATCTACCTTGTTTACAATTAGACATTCTTCTAAGTCAAATATTACCCAGTTGTCTTTATCTGCACTTTGACTCACGCTCAGCAAGTTATGACACAGGCCTTCAATGTACTAAACATCTTTGACTTGTATTCCTTTATTGTTTTTTATTTCACCAATTCTTGCTATCTTTCCAGATTGATTTCCTCCAAATTTTACCTTCCCACCTTCTTTTGGTTGTAATGAGGTAAAACTTTTGAAATCATCAGTCATATATCTGGAGCATCCACTGTCTATGTACCATTTGTTGTTCTTAGATGCTTTAAGACATCTCTTCTTCTGTTTCTTCTTGAGCAACTAGACAGATAGTGGCTACTTTCTCTTTATAGCTTTCTTCGTCAGAAGAGCTATCTCCCGATATGGCAGATACAAAGGCTTTCTTCTTGTTATAGAATTTGCCTTTTCTCTTTTCTTTATTCTTCTAAATCAATTCTTGGCATTCTGATTTGAAATGTCCTAGATTTCCACATTCATAGCAGATGATGTGTTCTTTATTGTTTGTTCCTCCTTTCTGAAAGTTTTTGAATCCTTGGTCTTCCTTATAAAACTTTTTGAATTGTTTTATGATTAGGCCCATTTCGTCATCGTCAAGCTCATCATCTTCATCTTGTTCTTTTTTTGCTTTCAGCGCTAGACTTCTTTTCTTCTTGTCACCAATATTATCTAGTTCTCGTTTGAACTTTAATTTACTTTCATATTTAGAAAGACTTCCGAATAGAGAAGCAACCGATCGCATTGATTCACCTTTTACTTCCTCAATTGCAGTGACTTTTGCCTCCCCATCTTTAGAAAGAATATTCAGAATCTTTCGTATTGGGGTATGTTGATCATAGACTTTTTCAAATGCTGCAAGTTGATTAACAAGGTGAGTTTATCTAAGTTCAAATTCAGCTATCGACTCACTTTATTTCATTCGAAGTAAATCAAACTTAGTAACCAGAGTATTGATCCAGTTTTTTTTTATTCCCAAAGTTCCTTCATGAGCTATTTCCAAGGCTTCCCACATTTCTTTAGCTGTTGGGAGTGTGCAGATTCTGAAGTACTCATTTTGACTCAAGGCACTTTGAATCATCAGAATTGCCTTGTTGTTGAGTATGATGAGTTTCTTGTCATTCTTATTATATTCTGCTGGTGTCTTGGGAACTCTCTGTGAATCTATAATCTTTTTAGGTTTGTAGTTTCCACTCTCAATCACATCCCATAGCCCATATTCATTAGCCATTATGAAGACTCTGAACTTTGCTTTCCAGAATGAGAAGTGTTCACCATTGAAACCTGGAGGTCTTGTGATAGAAGCTCCGTCGGGAAGAATTTCCTCACCCATTCTTGCCATTGGATCCTTCTTAGGCTATTATACCTTAACAAGAAGACCTACGCTCTAATACTAAATGTTAGTGCAAGTATTTCACCCAAGACGGGGGTGAATTGGGTGATACCAAATATTTTGTTGCATATAAGAAAATTGATAGAGAATTAAAAGTAGTTGAGAGCAAGAAGAAATATCACTGAAGTGTACACTGAGAGTTATACTGGTTCAGTCACGACTACTTTGACCTAAGTCCAGTCTTTAGAGCGTCTCTGAGAGTTTCACTATATTCTCTAAGATTCAATGGGTTCTTGGCACCTTAGTACACAACAAGTTCCTTCACCTGGACACTCCCTCCCCCTAACACGTTGTAATGAAGTCCCCAACTCAAGGTTTCACAAACTTAAGTTGTCTCAATAACAAATATTGAGTTTGTAATGAAAAACTCTCTAACAGTGCAAATATATAATCACTGAAGTACAATGAATGAGTATAAGAAAATAGAGCACAAAGATTATATTGATCGATTTGTGATTGTTTGTTCTCTGTTCTTTGAATGCTCATTAATATAGATGATTTGTAGTGTCCGTTGGAAGCAATTCAAACATGTTTGTTAGAGTCACACAACAATGGTTGACTATTCTTCTAATTTAAAAACTATTCATTTGCGGTAGGTAGCGGTAAGTGAGGTCTCGGACGTTTTATTTGACTTTTCTCTTATGTCATGATTTCTTTATTGTTTCTCTATAAACATACTTAGAATACTAGTGCAATGAAGAGTTAATCATATAAAATAACAAATCAATAAACATACAACTAAAAACATGATTTCTGGACTTCCTTACTCAAGTGGCTACTCGAGTGATCATGCTCATTACTCGAGTAGTCCCTCGAGTAAACCTATCAGAAACATGGTAGAGAGTAATTCAACATTTTTCATAAAATATTACTCGAGTAAGACATGGAGTAAGATATATTACAAACCTTGGAATTACCTGATTACTTGAGTGCTTACTCAAGCAAGCTTGTCTTTTGTAACGCCCCAAATTTCAATTAAGGGCTAATGACTTCAAAAGTGATTGTAATTATTGTAATTAAGTACTTTTGAAGAATACAATGTGAATTTTGATTCAAACATGTTCTGATCAATGCCTAAACCCTATTTTTATGATTAAGTTTGGAATAATGTCTAATTGGATTAAATATAGGGAAAGGGCGCATGATTAGATAATTAGAGTGATAGGGATTAGTTGGAAGTGATTTAAGCATAATTGCAATAATCAAGGGCAAAATGGTAAAATTGGAAAGTTACCGACCGATTGGTCAGTTACCGAAGAGGCAACTAATTTGTAAATTGTAGATCAATGTGGTTGGGATTACATGTCAAGAGATTATGAGAGAGTGATCCAATGCTTGTATGAACAAGGAAGGAGTTGGGAGGAGGAACAAGATCTTGACACTTGGCTTCATGTGAACCATAGATCAAAGTCAAAGTGTCAAAATATGGTTTTCTCTTTCCTTTCTCATTTAGGACATTGGGCAAGCTAAAGTGGGGCAGAAATTTATGATCATTATCCTTATCTCGTCTCACCTCTCCTCTCCTCCATTTTCGTTCAGCTAGAGAAGGAAAGAGAAAGAGAAAAACCTAAGGTTAGTGCTCCAAATGACCATGAATGCTCAAATACTCTTTATTAACATTGTTCTAGGTGTTGAGAGCATTATTCTTATAGTTTTAGATTTTTGATTAGTGGTGATTGGAAGCTTGAGAAAATTTGGAAGTGGTGGAAATCAAGAATTAGTCTTAGGAAGAAGTTAAGGTAAGCCTTTAGAACCTTTTGACATATTTATTGTGGTCATTGGTTTAGCTTTGAGGATTTTGGATTTTTACCCTAATTTTAGCTCAATTTTCAAATGTGTGAATTGGTTAGTGTTTAGTATGAAATTGGTGTCATTGTGTGTCTTTGAGCATTTGAAATTGATTTGGAATGTTGGTTTGGATTGGTTTGCAGGATGGTGGTTTGATTGAATTCTTGGTAAGACATGTGGTGGTCATTGTGTAACATGTCAATGTAGGTTGAATTGGGTTGTTTTGATGATTTCAATGGATTTCTTGTGCAAATTTATGTTGGAATGGTATTTGATATGAATTTGGGAACCATGGGAAGCATTGGTGCAAAACTACAATATTGTCTATTGAAAGTTTATTCTGGATAGTCTGTTTGAATTGGCTGGCGTTTTGAATGAACTAATAATGTCAGAAAATTCTGAAACTTTCCAGTGTTAAAGATCACATTCCAAGCTTCAAAATGGACATATAATTTGTGCCATTTTATTTTGTGATTTGGGAGTTCTGGTTGCCCAAAATATGCTGTCGAAACTGGACTCAATTCTGTGTGCGTTTTGGCCGTAGCCAGAAATTCTTGGCTGCAGCCAAAAACCTTCTGTGCGCATTTTGGCTGTAGCCAGAGCATTCTTGGCTGCAGGCATCCCCTATTTTCAGCATTTTGAGATTTTGAAAAGTGTTTTCCAACCTAGTACTTCCCAATTCCTCTAGGTTTTCATTGAGCCTATTATAGTCACTTAAGGAACTTAGGTGGTAACCTATTTTAAGTGTTTGAAAGTAAGAATTGGGAAGTAGAGAATTAATCCACCATCTTGATTTTGGTGTTTAGGATTTGACATTTGCTATCCTCGTGAGCCAACGGTGCCAAAGGACGTCAACAAGGTAGTGACTCTTCTCTTATGCTATGTGTAAAGTATTGTATATATGTTTGTCATGCATTGTGAATACATTGTAATGCTTTGAGACCATAGCGAAAGTTGATGCATAGTGATTACAGCATAAGCTGTTGCATTGAGATCGCAGCGAAAGTTGACGTATAGAGTTTATGTAATATCCCAAAAAGTTATTAAGGGCTAATGACTTCAAAAGTAGATGTAATTATTGTTGAATATAAAGAAGTTGAGTTACAAGACAACTTCACATATGCGATAGAGCCAGAACAGATCATTGATAGAGAAGAACGACGGCTCAGACACCAAAGCATTCCATTTGTGAAGGTGATCTGGAAGGGAATGACTCAAAGGAGAAGCGGCCAACCCAGAGCAATTAAGACCCTTGGGGGTATATAGTTGAATTGGAAACGTTGGTTATGTATTATGAACTCGGGATTACTGTATATTCTGAATCAGGAACACTACATTCGATTTTGGTTGTGTAATCCCCTAGTATATACTTATAAACCTTCAGGTTTTTATACATAGAACCCGGGAGTTGCCGGGGATGCGGTTATACACTCTGATATGATTGAATGTATATTAACTACACAGGTAATTATATTCGAATATTGAAATTGAGACCTGGATGGGAAAAAGAGTTTTGAAAGTTTTGTAAAAATTTTACTGTGAGACAGAAAGTTTAAAACGAGGTTAAAGCATCCAATGGTCTCTAATCATATTTAAATATGTGTTATCGAATTATAATTACGTGTTTAAAGTTAAGGGGTTACATTTTGGTATCAGAGCTGTAGTTCCTGGCAAGGGTAGAGGTAGCTGGGATAGATCCCTTAGATAGTAGTAGGGATATCTGTGAATGATTGTTGTGTATGCACATGTATGTTTTATTGACATGGATATATATATGAGTTTTGTGACTATATGTGCATACTATCTCTGCTAAATTAATGGGGCAAGTTGTTTGTAGAATGAAGAAAACTAGAGGACGCCCCAATATTCCACGTGTAGACCCAGAGGTGGAGGTCGTCAATGATAATCTACCAGATCCTATGCAAGAGCTGATGGGTCTAATCCGGGATCAAAGAGATATGATAACTGAGCTGAGAGAAGAGCTCAGAGCAGAGAAAGCGAAGAACAAGGAAGGTCCAGTTCAGTCTACTCCGGAGGAAACTCAAGAAGAAACTCGACATGAGGACACTGCAGAAGGATCAGCAAGACCACTAGAATCCCCACCTCATGCTATTCCAAATCAAGAATCATATGGGATGTCGCTTAGAGAGGACAGAGACCTTCAGTTTTGGGTCACCAGATTCTGCAAGCATCTGCCTCTGGCGTTCAGAGGAAGGTTTGACCCTCAAGCAGCCAAAGATTGGATGAACATGCTGGAGAAAATATTTGAGGTTCTTGGTTTCCCGGATGAGGTGAAGCCACGACTGGCCGTTTATAAGCTCGAAGGGGATGCAGATCATTGGTGGCGGAATATCGCCCTAACATTGAAAAGCAAGGAAATGCCATTGACTTGGGAACTGTTTCAACAAGAGTTCAACGAGAAGTAGTTTCCTAAATCGGTGAGACTCGAGAAGGAGACAGAATTTCTCAATATTAGACAAGGGGACACAGAGAACTTCGATGATTACTTGTCCCGTTTTGTTTGGTTGGCTCGGTACTCCTCTTACCTTCGGTACAAGGATGACGAAGAATGGATTTTTGATATGCTCATTCGCGGTCTGAGGTGAGAGTTGAGGAAATGCCTAGCTACTCACCAATTTACCAAGTTCAACAAGGCAGTTGAGTAGTGCAGGATTACAGAGAACAACTTGAGAGAATTGTATCCTACCAGAGCTACTAGCCACCGCAATGAACCTAGTAAGGGTGCTACCTCACAGAAGCGAAAGGGGCAAGGATCTTCATCTGGAAGTGGTAAGAAACCCTACCAGTCTGGGAGCCATAACCAGTAAAGAACATAGTTTGCACTGTGGATTTGTCGTCACTGTAATCAACCATACGAGGGTAAAACATGTGATGGCAAAATAATATGTTACAATTGTAAGCGTGTGGGCCATACTGCTGCTGACTGCAAAGAGCCACGGCCACACCAGAGACCGAAGACACAGGGCCGAGTATTTGCTATGACCCACGAAGAGACCCGTAAATCTCCTGAGCTGATACAAGGTAATATTCTTCTTAATGGCCATCTATTGCAAGTTTTGTATGATTCGGGTGCAAGTCACTCCTTCATCGCCTATGATTGCGTGAAGCGCCTGGGAATGCATGTACATAAGTTACCATTTGAATTAGTAGTGTCAACTCCAATGGGTGTTAAGGCCTTAACCACAGAAGCTTGTTTGAGTTGTGTCATAACTGTGGAAGGGCACCAATCTGTTATAGATCTTATATGTTTGCCGCTTTACCAATTGGAAGTTATTTTGGGTTTTGATTGGTTAACGGAAAATAATGTATTACTTGATTGTGGGAACAAGAGGATAGTATATCCTGTTTCTCAGAGGGCTGAAGTTGTGGATTCTAGTATGAATTTCCTTGCTGCAGCCAAAGCTGAAAAGTATCTTGAAAAGGGTTGCCAGGGTTATGTGGTGTTTTTCTCTGTGCAAGGGGAAACTGGCAAAACCTTGAATAATATACCCGTGGTAAATGAATTTCCTGAGGTGTTTCCGGATGATTTGAGCGGATTACCTCCAGAAAGGGAAATTCAATTTCCAATTGATATTATGCCTGGAGCTGGCTCTATATCTAAGGCCCAATACTGGATGGCCCCAAATGAAATGGCGGAGTTAAAGAAACAAATAGAAGACTTGCTTGAAAAAGGGTTCATTAGACCCAGTGTGTCGCCTTGGGGAGCTCCAGTGTTGTTTGTAAAGAAGAAAGACGGGAGTCTTCGATTGTGTATCGACTACAGAGAACTAAATAAAGTTACTATTAAGAACAAGTACCCTCTTCCCCGAATCGATGACCTTTTTGATCAACTATCCGGTTCGTGTGTATTTTCGAAGATTGATCTAAGGTCAGGGTATCATCAGCTACGAGTGAAAGCAGAAGATGTTCTGAAGACTACTTTTCAAACCAGGTACGGTCACTATGAGTTCTTAGTGATGCCATTTGGGCTAACCAATGCACCTGCGGTTTTCATGGATTACATGAACCGTATCTTTCGACAACATTTGGATCAATTTGTTGTTGTGTTTATCGATGACATTCTGATATATTCCAAGAGTATGGAGGAGCATGAGCATCATTTGAGAGTTGTATTGACTACATTGCGTGAGAAACAACTATATGCTAAATTGAGCAAGTGCGAGTTTTGGCTATCAGAAGTGAAATTCTTAGGCCAGGTTATCTCGCAAGAAGGGGTCTCTGTAGATCCCAGTAAAGTGGAAGTAGTACTGGACTGGAAGAGGCCAGAATCTGTGGCGGAAATACGCAGTTTTCTGGGTTTTGCTAGTTATTATCGGAGATTTATCCAAAATTTCTCCCGTATTGCGTTGCCGATGACCAAGCTCACAAGAAAGGATCAGTCGTTTGTGTGGGATGAGAAAATGTGAAAACTGTTTTATGGAGCTGAAGGAGAGGTTGACGACGGCACCTGTGTTGATTTTACCCGATCTCAGTTTGACACACGTTGTGTATTCTGATGCCAGTGGGCAGGGATTAGGGTGTGTCCTTATGCAGCAGGGACGCGTGGTGGCCTACGCCTCTCGACAGCTCCAACCTCATGAATTGAACTATCCCACTCATGATCTGGAGCTTGCGGCCATTGTATTTGCTTTGAAGATTTGGCGTCATTACCTGTATGGTGTGACTGTGGAATTGTACTGCGACTACAAGAGTCTCAAATATCTGTATGATAAAAAAGAATTGAATATGAGACAGCGCCGCTGGATGGAATTGCTTAAGGACTATGACCTGGAAATAAAATATCATCCGGGTAAGGCAAATGTAGTCGCTGATGCTCTTAGATGAAAGACTATGCTCGTTACAGCTATGATGATACAAGAAAGGGAATTGATTGAAGATTTCCGTGATTTAAATTTGACAAACCAGATTATCTGTGCCAATTACACTATTTCTCAAGAGGAGAGTGATCGAAGGGCAGAAATTGAAGAAGCTCAGAGTCAAGACGACTGGATATAGTGCAATCTAACTCGAATCGAACAGGGAGAAGTTTCAGGCTACGACATATCGCCTCGTGGATTGGTTCCTTACCAGAAAAGAGTCTGCATTCCACTTAAGGCAGAGTTGAGGCAGAAGATTCTGGATGAGGCACACAAGAGCCGATATACTCTTCATCCTGGTATGACCAAGATGTATCAGAATCTGAAATCGGTGTATTGGTGGCCGGGTTTGAAGAGTGACGTGACCAAATATGTTGCAAGGTGTCTCACTTGTCAGAAAGTGAAAATCGAGCACCAGAGACCGTCTGGTTTACTTCAGAGTCCTGAGATTCCGGAATAGAAATGGGAAAGTGTGACCTTGGATTTGGTTGTGGGATTACCCAGGATCAGAAACTATGATGCGATCTGGGTAATTGTGGATCGGTTAACGAAGTCAGCCCACTTCATACCAATCAATGCTGGTTATTCTCCTAATAAACTAGCGGAGATTTATATCCGAGAGATTGTCAAACTTCATGGTGTTCCAAAAAACATCATTTCCGATCGAGATCCACGATTTACTTCGAAGTTTTGGAAAGCATTGCATGAAAGCTTAGGTACTCAACTGAGATTCAGTACGGCTTATCATCCTCAAACGGATAGACAATCTGAGAGAACAATTCAGACGCTGGAAGATATGTTGTGAGCTTATGTTCTCAACTTTAAAGGAAGTTGGGATCATTTCCTTCCACTGGCTGAGTTCGCTTACAACAATAGCTATCATGCGAGCATCTAAATGGCTCCGTATGAAGCGTTGTATAGAAGACGGTGTCAATCACCTTTATGCTGGAATGAATTATCCGAAAGGAAGATTTATGGGCCAGATTTGGTTGATCAAACCACAGCACAGATTCGGATCATTCGTAAGAGGCTCCTTGCAGCGCAGAGTCGACAGAAAATTTACGCTGACAAGAGGAGAAGGCCTCTAGAATTTGAGGTTGGTGATCACATATTCCTGAGAGTATCACCAATTACGGGCATTGGGTGAGCTATCAAGAGGAAGAAGCTGAGCCCGAGATATATAGGTCCTTTTGAAATCCTTGAGAGGATTGGGCCTGTTGCTTATCGAGTAGCCCTACCCCCAAACTTGAGCAGACTCCACGATGTGTTTCATGTTTCCCAACTGAAGAAGTATCAACCGGATCCATCTCATATTGTTGAATATGAAGAAGTTGAGTTACAAGACAACTTCACATATGCGATAGAGCCAGAACAGATCATTGATAGAGAAGAACGACGGCTCAGACACCGAAGCATTCCATTTGTGAAGGTGATCTGGAAGGGAATAACTCAGAGGGAAGCAACTTGGGAAGTAGAAGCAGATATGCAAAGACGTTATCCAGAGTTTATGGCTCAAGTTGTGTGACAAATTTCGAGGATGAAATTTATTTTATGAGGGCAGAAATGTAATATCCCAAAAAGTGATTAAGGGCTAATGACTTCAAAAGTAGATGTAATTATTGTTGAATATGAAGAAGTTGAGTTACAAGACAACTTCACATATGCGATAGAGCCAGAATAGATCATTGATAGAGAAGAACGACGGCTCAGACACCGAAGCATTCCATTTTTGAAGGTGATCTGGAAGGGAATGACTCAAAGGAGAAGCGGCCAACTCGGAGCAATTAGGACCCTTGGGGGTATATAGTTGAATTGGAAACGTTGGTTATGTATTATGAACTCGGGATTATTGTATATTCTGAATCAGGAACACTACATTCGATTTTGGTTGTGTAATCCCCTAGTGTATACTTATAAACCTTCAGGTTTTTATGCATAAAACTCGGGAGTTGCCGGGGATGCGGTTATACACTCTGATATGATTGAATGTATATTAACTGCACAGGTAATTATATTCGAATATTGAAATTGAGACGTGGATGGGAAAAAGAGATTTGAAAGTTTTGTAAAAATTTTACTGTGAGACAGAAAGTTTAAAATGAGGTTAAAGCATCCAATGGTCTCTAATCAGATTTAAATATGTGTTATCGAATTATAATTACGTGTTTAAAGTCAGGGGGTTACAGTTTACAGCCATGAGTGCTGTCGCATACGGTGTGAGCCATGATACATTGTGATGCTGCTAACATGACGTTATATGCTATATGTTTATGCACTGTATGCGTGATTTGTTACTACTGGGATTCTTTTGAATCTCATTTTTTCCTATGACTAACATTTCAGTCAAGGCAAGTGGCTCTAAGGAGAAGCGGACAACCCAAAGTGGTTAGTGCCTTCAGGGATATTTTGGTTTTCATAGTTAGCTATCAATCTGGGTTTAGGATTACTGTAAATTATTTTTGGGATGTATATAATATTTTGATTATAGTATGTAATCCCCTAGTTGGGAATTATAAACCTGACAGTTAGTATATACATAGCCCGGGGGTTGCCGGGATTTTTGTCTCACACTCTAATAGGTATAAATGTGATTTAACTTCATAGGTAATTATATGCGATACATGCAATTGAGACCAGAACAGGGAAAGAATTTTGAAAGTTTTGTTAAAAACCCTTCCGCAAGAAGGGATTGGAAATGACTTTTGATGATTATTGGTCTCTATTTCATTTAAAATTCTGAATTTCGAATTATAATTACGTGTTTAAAAGCTGGGGGTTACATCTTTTCTTCATAAGTTACTCGAGTGGTCCATCGAGTAAGCTTTCAAATAAGTTTGCAGATTACTCGAGTGGTCCCTAGAATATAGTCATTCAAATCTTGGCCGAAAGCTCCTGGAAGATTTCTTCTCTGATTACTCGAGTACTCCCTCGCGTAATGTCTCAAATAACTCTATAGATTACTCGAGTGCTCCCTCGTGTAATGCCTTTTTCTCACCTGGTTACTTGAGTGGCTACTCGAGTAATGCCTTATGCTCATGTTGTTACTCAGGTGGCTACTCGAGTAATGGTCCATATAACTTTCAGATTACTCGACTGGCCCCTCGAGTAACTTCTTCCAAATTTTGGTAGTGCCTCTCTGAAACATTTTCTCCAACATTACTCGATTGCTCACTCGAGTAACAATGTTCCTTTCTCGAGTTCTCACTTGAGTAAACATTTAAAGAATCTACCAGTGATGTTCTTCCTTTACTCTGTCTCTTAGATCTTCTTCATTACTCCAGTGTTTACTTCAAGTAAAGCTTTTGTTTACCATCTAATTACTTTGTTTAAATTCTTTTCTTAGTTATCAAATCATTTTATATTATTGATCCAATCTTTGTTATCATCAAAACACATGGGATCTAACAGACAGTTGATCCCAAGTTATGCATACTCCCCCATGCAACTAACTATCTCAGACAATCCTAGACAAAAATATCGCAAGCGACAGTAATTTTTCTTGCAAGGCCCTCTGATAACTACCCAATAATGCAACAACTCCCTTTAGTGATATGCTTATTAGGAGTAAGGATTGTGCCTAGGGAGCACTGGGTTCTTGTCTTGAGCTCATAAACACCATAATTTCCTCTTTCATCTTGCTTAACCGGGTGTCTAACAGTGTATCAAATGATGCTTTTTCCTCGGCCCTTACTTCCGCTCTAGCAGTGGCCAACATATACTCCAATTCCACCCTAGTCATGATGCTTGAGGAATGGCATGAAGGGGCTCCAAAGTAATCCCTTATGCCTACCCCTTTTCCTCCTATAAGATAATACAAAATAACAAACATAAGTAATGAAATATATTTCTTAGGTAATTAATAATAACAACGATATATACTTATAATTTTTTCACCTACTATACGAGATTGTTCAATCATATAAGACCCACTCCTCTTTTGGTGAGCAAACAATCATTTTTCTTCATAACGAATCAAAGATGGTTGAGAAAGAAGAATAGAAGGATCGGATTGATATACTTCTTCCAATATCTTCTGTTTGGCAGCCAATAAGTCTTTTTCAGCCTTTGCATAACCCACACGAGACATTGTATAAGGGTAATCATATTTTCTACCACTCTCTTGTGCTTTTTACCTACAAAGAAGAAATTAAAAAAAGGTTTACAATCAATTAGAACTATTGATAAATAAATAAAATGCAAAATAAGTCAATTCACTAAAGCTTCTAGAGTAGTCCGAAACCTAAAAAATTCTTGCCAAGTCGCTTCATCAATATATCAATACCTACTACACGGAGTAGGACAAGGCTCACCATATTTCACCTCGATATTAATGTAATTGTTGGCCAAATTTGTTTTAAACTTTCTCCAACGCTCACAACAATATGTCATTATCTTATTTTAAAGGATTTTACTTTTAAGAACGTCATAAGTAAGCTGTAATACATGCACTGAAGAATTAAGTGACAAATTTGTGACAAGTTTGATAATCATTACATGTAGAAGAGAACTGCATACTTGAATAGTATCCCAAATATGTTGCTTCACCTTTACATTGACATTTCTCCACTCCTTTATCAAGATGCTTGGCTTGTTGCTCCTGAGAAGGCTGACAAAACTCCTTTATATACTTGTATTAGGCCCGATCAGTTTGAAATATCAATCAAACTCAATCGGTATCTTTTTCTTGGCACTCTGACTGAGGGAAATGTCTCTTAACCATATACCACATCTACCCATCTATATAGACTGGTTATTGGGCTTACTTTGATTTTGGCTCGGAGCATTGCTAGGCTCACTCTGATTAACACTAGCTAGCTCACTCTGATGAGCACTAGGTGGCTTTCAAAATAGTTTCATAAAGAGATATCCTCCCATATTCCCTCATGATGGTCATTTCTTGTGCCATGTTGATTATCTACTTCTTCTTCGTTCAATTTTAGTAGACCCCTAGAAAAAGGAGTCTCAAGAATATAATAATTTGAGCGACTTTTCTCATCAATATCAATGACCCTTTTTCGTTGGAGAGCTATAGACTATATTTTATTTGCCTGATCGGTAATATAGAATGCTTGTTTCGCCTAATCTGCCATAATAAAAGGTTCATCCCAAAACTTCTACTATTCAAATCTACTAATGTAAATCATAATCCATCGATCTTCACACCATTATTGACATCAACCTACTTGTATTTGAAAATGGGAAATTTAATTTTAACATAGTCAACCACCCAAATCTCTTCAATAACCCCATAACAAGGTATGGCTGCCAATTTAGGGTTCTTATCTTTTAAACTAGAGAAGTGCATAGATTCAGCCACTAACACAATACCACTGTTCAGGACGGTGCTCTTATCATCGAGGGACTTCATGTAAAAGGTAAAACTATTGATCACAAATGAAGTTCAACTTATGACATCAGCCTTAGGACCATGTGCTAACCATTTAATTGTATCAGAAACACATTCATCTCTATCAACCTTTTGTTTCAACCAATGTGCAAAAGTTCGGTTATGCTCCCTAATTAACCATTAGTCAATCGACTATTTTTTCCGTACAATTTCTTTATAAGCATTTATGTAATCTTGAACTTCATCAACATTATTCAAGATGTACAAGTAGACTTGTTGCAATTCATCAAGATCCATACTTTTTACTCTTGCCTCGAATCTACCCCCTTCTTGATCATGACGTTTAGGAAGTACAATATGTCCTACATTGACAAATAACGTTGACAAAATTCCATAGGTTCTTTAAAAACATATTTTTGAACAATAGATACTTTAGGCCAGTTAAGGTTCCTCACATGCCCTTCTAGGAATTTCATAGTTCTTTCAATTGGGTACAACCACCAGAAATAGATAGGGCCACACAACTTTACCTCCCTCACTAGATAAACAATTAGATGTACCATGATGTCAAAAAAAGAAGGAAGAAAAAGCTTCTTAAGCTGGCAAAAGATCAAATATCCTTCATTTTCCAATTCATCCAATCTTTCCATCTCAATGACTTTACTATAAATAGCATTGAAGAAAAAACAAAGTCTAGTCAAGATGTATTGAAGATCATATTCGACAATGCCTGGAATAGATACTGGGAGTAGTTGTTGCATCAAGACATGACAGTCATGAGACTTTAGCCCTACTAACTTCAAGCCTTTCAGTGGCACACGCTTCTTAAAATTTGAAGAATACATTGAGGGAACTTTGATGCCATGTAAACACTTTCCAAAATTTCTTTTCTCATCCTAAGACAAGGTATGAGCTGCTGGAGTACAAAATGTTCTCTTACCATATGGCCTTGGATGTAAGCATTCTTGTATTCCTATTTCTTGCAAATCTAATCTTACCTTCATGCCATCCTTAGAACTTTCATGTATATTGAACAGTGTCCCAACAATACTATCAGATACGTTTTTCTCCATATGCATGATGTAACCCCCTTACTTGATAGCCATTAATAAGGTCCGAAAATGTGTCATTAAGTTAAACTGGAGACCAACGAATAATTCAAAATCTATTAAAGGTCCCAAGTTCAACACAGGATTCGGTTATGTGATAAAGTGGGTTTTCAAAAAATTTTCAAAACCTGTTTAATAAGGTCTCAATTTCACTTTTTGAACCTATATGTCCTATTTGGTTCTGTTCCATTCATAATATCAAATTGTTTAAAAAAATTTCCCAATGAATTATTGGGTTATACTCATCCACTAAAAGGCTATAAGGCATATTCGCCCGATTCAATTTCCCAACCGGGGATTACATGTGTGTAAACACAAGTCTATGGTGGACACATCCACCTTTACTACAATGCACTTGAACATTTATCATGTACAATATATACATTTACCCAAAAGTACGATAACCAATGAACAAAACTCAAATCTCCTAGCTAGAAGCACTAGTCGCCCTTGGTTATCTGCTTCTCCTTTGATCTGCTAGCCCTGGCTGTAGATTAGTCATTGGAAAGAGTGAAATTCATACGAATCTTAGTAGTAACATTTCTGTTATATGATATATAATATAGTAAAGCAAGTAAACAATTATCACAAAGCATCATTCACAATAGCATTCATAGCAGCATATACAGCAGTATTTCACATTTGTGGCTTTCATCACATTCATGACAGCATTCGCTGTATACATCTTCATGACAGCTTTCACTGTATTCATGTTCAGGACAGCTTTTGTTATATTCACATTCACTACAACTATTGCTGTATTCATGTTCACAACAACTTTTGTTGTATTTATGGCAGCCTTCACATTAGTCACAATTCAATAATAAGCACATACATATAAAGCATTATACATGATATAAGAGAAAGAGTCACTACCTTGTTGTTTTTTTTCATGCTCGGGCACAGGGCTTTCACACTCTTAGTTGATATCAAATCCTATAAATCAAAATCAAGAATGATGAGTTATTCTCTATCTCAATTCTTAACTTGAAAACACTTAGGGTTGGTTATCATCTGAGACCTTTAGGTGGCTACTAGAAACTCAAACAAAATCCTAAAGGATTGGGGTGAACTAGAACCAAAACCATCTTTCAGAAGTCCTAATATGAAGAATTTTGAGGGTTAGCCTCGGCCAAGAGAATGTCATAATCTTTTGGGCCGTGGCCAAGAACCCTTTGGCTGAGGCCAAGATCAGGTCAAAATGTTTTGGGCGGGGTCAAGAGCCTTTTGGCTATGGCTAAGAACTGGTCAGACAGTTTTAGACTGCGGCCAAAACACCTCGTCGAGGCCAGAAATTGGACTATTTCTTGGCTAACTTCCAACAACCATAAATTCATGCACACATATCGACATAACATAAACTTTATATCATTTTAAAGCTTTTCATGTCTACTACGTAACTAGAACGTTTCGCAGCTTTTTGACATCATTGGATATTTCAAAACACCATGCAAACAAGCTACCCTGTACAGAATGTTAACTTGACAGAATTTCCAGTTTTACAACAAATGTATAAAAAAGTTAGAATTCAAAACTGGGACTACTCCCACACAATTTTTCGCATAGAATCCAATGGAAACATCAAAGTCACCCAATTCACAAGCTCTAATTTAGGGCAGAATTTAACACAAAATCTCG
The DNA here is from genome assembly GCA_963242795.1 of Inga leiocalycina. NCBI lineage: Eukaryota > Viridiplantae > Streptophyta > Magnoliopsida > Fabales > Fabaceae > Inga > Inga leiocalycina. The sequence goes on from OY725331.1 coordinate 37,740,241, forward strand.
CACTTCACCAAACTTCACATTCAAGTTCCAAATCAATTCCATTATCCAAACCACAACACAAGACACCATTATCATAATCAAAACACCAAGAACCGTCTAAAACCCATTATACATGAAAATCAAGGCAAAGATTCAAAAATTCAAGATCTCAGCTAATGATCACAACATATATCAAAAGGTTGCTTTTACTCACCTCTACCTCTTCCTCAAGCTTGTTCTTTGATTCTCCAACCACTAGTTTCCCTTAAGCACACAAAACACCACCTCTTGAATATTTAAATCATACAAATAGAGCTTTCATCAAGAGGAAGAAGATTAGAGATGATGTTTTGATCAATAGAGACCATCTACAAGGTTAAAATGCAAGAGGAAGAGCTCACCTTGTCTTTGCTTGTTTCTCTTTCTTCTTCCTTGAGCTTACAGGACTTGAGAGCTTGGGGGAGAGAGAAAATACATGAAATCATCAAATCTTCAGCCCTACCTTGCCTATAACTACTTGGAGAGGGGAGAAGGAAGAGAGTTTAAAGTTTGACTGTAATTTAATTTAGTTTCTTAGCTCATATTGTGTAATGTGTCTAAATCCTATGGCTCCATAAAAACCAAGTAACTCTCTAGTTACTTTACCCCAATTTTTTTAGCCATTTAGTCATAACACTTACTCTTTTAGTTAATGGTGAATTTCCTCTTTGGTAGTTGACTAATTAGCCGACAAATTTATTTCTTCCCGTTTTACCCCTGACTATGGCACCAAGTAACTCTCTAGTTACTTTACCCCAATTTTTTTAGCCATTTAGTCATAACACTTACTCTTTTAGTTAATGGTGAATTTCCTCTTTGGTAGTTGACTAATTAGCCGACAAATTTATTTCTTCCCATTTTACCCCTGACTATGGCAATTTCTCCTTCCATGCACCCTCTGTAACGCCCCAATTTTCGATTAAGGCCTAATGATAATTATTGAGGATAATTATCGGATTAAAGTTGAATTAATGTATATTGGTGACAATATTATTTAATATGTCATAGTTGTTAGAAAATTGAAAGAATGGAATTATTGGCATAAGTTGGTAATTAATGGGGAAATTAATTACTAACTAAGAGAATAATGAGAAGTGTAATTAAAATGGTTAATGGAAGGATTAGAGAGATTAATTGGTGACTAAGTGTGTGAGAGCTAATGGGAAAATGACATGTGGCAAAGTGGGTGTGAGAGGAAGACAAAGAAAAGTCAAAAAGAGATTAAACAATGCATTTCTCTCTCCTCTCTTCCCTCTTGGCGCAGGAAAAAAAACTGAAATGGAGGGAGTATAATCATTCTTCTTTCATCTCATACTCCACCTCCATCTCTCTCTCTCGTTCTCTCTCTTCTCTCCTTGGGGGCGCCATTGTTGCAGAAAAACAAGGGGGGAAAAGCTTGCAAAAAGGTAGGGAAAATGGCTTCTATTGCTCAAACTCCCTTCTCTAATATTGATCCTTGAATGAAGAGCTTTATTTTGATGGTTGAAATGTGTTCATTGGTGGTAGTTTATGACCTCAAGAGATTGTGAAAGTTGAAGAATCAAGAAATCTCTTTGGCAAAGTGAAAGAGGTGAGTGTTATCTCCCTTTTGATATATATATTGTGGATGTTGGTAAGCATTGATTTTTCTGGAAATTTATGCCCTATTTTCGAAAATTAGGGTCTTAGTGAGTTTGGCATGTTGTGATAATGGAAATGGTATATTGTGATGTCTTTTGGACAAATGGATTGGTTTGAATCATTAAAAGTAAAGTTTGGGATCTTTGTGTTGGTTTTGGTGTATTGGTCAAAACAGGGCATGTGGTTAGAGTATGAATTTGGTCATTTTGAGGCTACCATTGTGTTCCTTGTGGAAAATTGTATGGGAATAAGCTTGGTTAATGATTTTGGAGTCATTGAACACTTTGGTAGAAAAGTTGGAAAATGCTGTCAATGTGAACTCTGTCTGGACAGTTTATTTGTGTGGACGTTTTGAGTGACCAAATGATTTCAGAAAATTGTGAAACTTTCCAGTCTTAAAGTTCACATCCCAAGCTTCAAAATGGACATATATTTTATGTCATTTCGTTTGGTATTCTGAGAGTTATGCTTTGCCAAAGTTTGGTGCAAAAACAGAACCCTGTTTTGGAGTAGTGGTTAGTTTTTGGTGATTCTGTATTTGTGTAGTGATTTCCAGTGATGGGCTATATTTTTCCTTGAAAGAGGACTTATATACCTTTCATTTGGCTTTGGAATCACTCCGTTTCGATTTTTCTACAATTAGTTATGAATTTTGGAAGTCGGCCCAGTGTCAGGAAATTTCTGGGCCGCGGCCCAAGAGTGTCGGGCCGCGGCCCAAGCCTTTCTGACCTGTTTTGGGCCGCGGCCCAAGGAATGGTGGGCCGCGGCCCACACCTATGTTCCAGCATTTGGTGTTTTCGAAAAGAGATCTTCACCCTATTGTTTCCCAACCTTTTAGGGGTTTTATTAGAGGCATTTGGGGCTTCTTAAGGGTCATTATTGATAACCAAATCTAAGTGTTGAAGAGTTAATTGAGTATTGGAATAGAGAATAATGTTTTGTCCTTAATTATGACTTTAGGATTTGATATCTGCCCGGAGCATAGAAGGCTTGTGCCTGCTCAAGGAAGGAAAGACAAAGGTAGTGACACTTTATCCTATATCATGTGTATTGCATTGCTTGTTTGCATTAGTCATCGATTGTAGTGAAAGTGAAGGGGACGTGGCGAAAGCCCGGACTCGATTATAGTGAAAGTGAAGGGGACGTGGCGAAAGCCCGGACTCGAATATTGATAAAGTGATGGGGCGTGGCGTAAGCCCGACCTTGTATAAAGTGAAGGGAACGTGGCGAAAGCCCGGTCTCGAATATTGATTGCTGCATTGTGATATATGTTTACTTGCTTTGTATATATGCATCATATAAATAAACTGTTGCTACTGGGATTCTCTAGAATCTCATTCTTTCCAAATAACATTTTAGACAGGGCAAGTGGATCGAAAGGCAAGCAAGTGGCAAAGGACGATTAGGACTGCCGGCGGTAGTCTTAGACATATATTTTGGTTTATATCGAATTGGTTATCATTTTGGATCATTTTAAATATATTGTATCGATCATAGTACTATAGTTTTGTGTAATCCCCGGTATGGATACTGAGATGGGCAATGATGCCCTGTATAGACCTTTGGATTAATGTTATTATCCCGGGTGAACGTCGGGAATTGTGCTTACTCTGATATTGTATATGTAACAGACCAACCAGGCCATTTGTTTTAATGAATGAAATGAATGGAGATCCATTTGTACAGGTGTTTAAAAAGTTTTTAATTATTCCTGATTTCCCATTCGATTATTAAATGTGATTAAACACTAATCTCGGCCTGATTATCGAAGGGGGTTACATTTGTGGTATCAGAGCCTGGTTCCTGGCATTTGTAGGAATTGCTAGGATAGTTGCCCTAGTTATTTGCCTGAGTGTTAGGTGATTGTTGATAGTTGTTGTATACACATGAATATTCCTATTATTGATTGGTATATAAGAGTTTAAGGAATATGTGTATACTTCTATTGTGATTTCTGACTGGGTGAATCAATTGTAAGGTTAAAGGACAGAATGGTTCACACTAGAGTCAGACCATTGGACCCAGAGGTGGGGGGAATTGAAGGAGAATCCACCTAATTTCATACAGTGGATAATAAAGATTGGAACTCTGATGTGTCGATCAAAGGATTGAGGTATGAATAAGGGAATGATTGGTCTCCTGATAGTTTATTGAATTTGATAAAGTTGTTGAAGGGTGTGTGAATGTTAAGCATGCTCAACTCGGGGGAACCCTAAGATGGGTGGCCTTGAGAGTTTGAGTGAGTAAGGCCATGGAGACTTGAGGAGTGATTATGATTTTAAGGTTTCTCCATGACCAATGATCATTTAAGTTAGATGGTTTAAAGAGCGCTTAGATTCATGGAGATATTGATAATGTAGGTATTGATTTTGAATTGGGACAGTTCTGTTGTAACACCCCAATTTTCGATTAAGGGCAAATGGTAATTATTGAGGATAATTATCGAATTAAAGTGGAATAATTATGGGTTTGGTGGCTATATTAATTAATATGCCATAAGAGTTGGGAAATTGAAAGAATGGAATTATTGGCATAAGTTGGTAATTAATGGAAATTAATTACTAACTAAGAGAAAAATGAGAAGTGTGATCAAATGGCTAATGGATGGATTAGAGAGATTAATTGGTGTATATGTGTGTGGTATGAGAGATTAAGGGATGAGATGTTGCCAAGTGGCATTATGGTGGACCATAGGATGAGGCATAAGAGACAAAAACCACTTTTTTCTCTCTCCTCTCTCTCCTATGCGTTTTTGGAGGCATGTGAAGGGGGTGGGGGCAGATTTTTTCTGCACTTCATCATCATCTCCACCTCTCTTCCTTCTCTCTCTCGTTCTCTCTCCCCTTCTCTCCATTTTCGCCATTTTTGGCCAAAGAAGAAGAAGGAAAAGCTTGCATTTAAGGTAAGATCTTGACTTCTAATGCCAAAATGCTCTTCATTAAAGTTGATCCTTGAGCTAAGAGCTTTCATCCTATGGTTGTAGTTTGTTCATTGGTTGTGGTTTGGGGCCACACGAAATTTTGGGAGGTGGTGAATCAAGAACTCCCTTTGAGAAAGTTGTTGAGGTGAGTGAAAGCTTCCTTCTCATATAAGATTTGTGGCCATTGGTTAGGCCTTAAATTTCTGGAATTTTAGCCCTAATTTCGTGATTTAGGGTCTTGTGGTGTTTGAATTGTTGTTGTCATGGAATTAGTGCCTTGTTAAGTGTTTTGAATGAATGGTATTGAATTGAAGCTTAAATGTGAAGTTTGGCACTTTTTGTGTTGGTTTTATGCTTTGGTCAAAACAGGGCATATAAATGGGTTGTGAATTTGGTCATTTTGAGGTTACCATTGTGTTCCTTGAGTGATTTTGTGTGGGAATAAGCTTGGTTATTAATTTCGGAGTTGTTGAACACTTTGGTAGAAAATTGGAAATCTGTTTGGTTTAAGCACTGTTTTGCGCAGTAATTTTGTATGAGCGTTTTGAATGACCAAATGGTATTGGAAAATTCTGAAACTTTCCAGTCTTAAAGTTCACATCCCAAGCTTCAAAATGGGCACATAATTTGTGCCATTTCGTTTTGTCTACTGTGAGTTATAGCTGTCCAAAGTTTGAGGTCGAAAATGGATTCTGTTTTGGGACAGTCTTGAGTTTTTGGTGATTCTGGATTTGTGTAGTGATTTCCAGTGAATGGCTATATTTTTCCTTGAAAGAGGACTTATATACCTTTCATTTGGCTTTGGAATCACTTCATTTCGATTTTTCTAGATTTAGTTATGAATTTTGGAAGTTCGCCCAGAGTCAGGAAATTTCTGGGCCGCGGCCCAAGAGTGGCTGGACCGCGGCCCAAGACTTTCTGGCCTTATCTGGGCCGCGGCCCATGAGTGGTGGGCCGCAGCCCAAGGCCTTCTGACCATCTTTGGGCCGCGGCCCAAGGAATGGTGGGCCGGGGCCCACGCCTATGTTCCAGCACTTTGTGATTTTGAAAAGTGACCTTCAATCTATTGTTTCCCAGTCTTTTGGGGCTTTGATTAGAGGCATTTGGGGCCTCTTAAGGGTCAATTATGATAGCCAAATCTAAGTATTATGAAAGTGAGAATTTGGAAAAGAGAATGACCATATGTTCTTGATTTGGTTATAGGGTTGGGTATTCACCCTGATTATGATTTGATATCCGCTTGGATCGTGAGTAGCCGACGCTGGAGCATACGTGGAAAGAATGAGTGTAGGGAACTTACCTCTCCTGCATGTATTGATAATTGTATTTGTGTATTGATGCATGTTATTGCTTTGCGTGATTATGTGAGACATGTATGAATGATTGTAGCTCTGTTTCTAGTTATGCTATGGCCATGAGTATGTTGTTGAAACATTGAGCATGCGGATATATCATGATGTGAACATGAGTTATTGTGATGCAAGCATGTCATGCATTAAATACTTATCTTGCATGCATATTGGTATGTGTTTCCTACTGAGATTCCCCAAGAATCTCACCCTCCCCTACCAACATTTTAGACAGGACAAGTGGCTCAAGGAAGGAGCAAGCACCCAAGGGCAAAGAGGACTCGTTTCTGGGTGAGAGCTTGGTAGTGGGTTATCAAGGTGTAGTTGAGAATATATATGTGTACATTCGGATTAGCATTTGACTATGTATTCGAGTAGATTGTGTAATCCCTGTTATTTGAATTGTATGGGCTAATGTGCCCTATGATTATTGAGCGAAGATATGATTCCGGGATTGCCGGAAATTGGTATTGCGTACTCTGATATTTGTATAAATGTAATTTATCTTCGCATAGTAATTATATTCGGAGTGTAAATATGAGACCGTGTTTTTAATAATTTCGAAATGTAATTGTGAAAACCCCGTCTGGTTGATGGGTTTATAAATGATGTTTTGTCTCATTGGTCTCTATTTCACGTTAATTGCATAATCCGGATATTAATTACGGCAGGGGGTTACATCTGTTGTAGTGAATACTGACAGAAAAGTCCATTTGATGGGATATGGCAATTTGAGGCATAGTAAAGGTTTTGTGGTCTCTCCATGTTAAGTGATGATCCTGAGTAATATTGTAGGGTCAAAGGAATGTGAATACGATATATGGTACTATATGAGTAATGGTGATCATATCGTTTGTGGATCCCAGGAGATTCGATCTGACGATACTGAAGGTTGGGAATAAGCCTGAATTAGGTCTAAGCTAAATTAGTGCTTAGGTCGAAATGAGAAGTGGTTTCACTGTGGTTCTGATGCATGTCAGAAGCTCAAACCACGTGAACCTGATGGATAATGTTGAACCTTCAGTAATGTTTTGAGGTTATTACCCAAATACCGTGAAAGGTAGAGTAGGTGTTATTGATCTTGATTCTTAGCGAAACCTATTGGGTATGATTGAGGAAAATGATTGCTAATGTATGAAATGTTGAGGTTCTAGACTTCCTGATGAACCTAAATGTTGGGTTAAAGACCCTAGGCTGTATGATATGGTATGGCAGTGATGTTACAGTGGACTTATGTGTCCAAAGGCCTTAAGACCTAGGGGACCAGTGTGCCTTAGACTGGCAAAGATGATTGAACTTAAGTTGGAGTTAATGATGCTCCGTAGAAATGAGAGAAAGTGAATTCCTAGCTCAGTTAATGTAGAGATCCTAAGAATTGAATTGTGATACAAGGATTTAGCTCAATAGTTGAACTGATTCTTGGGGACCTGATCTGACCTGGATGGTCTGAGGTACTAGAACATGAAGTGGAATGTATTGGAAATGAATATGAGGTTTCTCAAGGATGCTAGTTGCTATTCTAGCAAAGGGCAAAATCATGATAATAGAGCATTCCCTGATTGAATAAGAATAGTTCTTGATAGAACAACGAGTGGCTATGGAATATAGTCTCATGGTTGAGACGAGGAATTGAATATGGGTTTAAGGGCTGTGTGTATACTGTAATTGTGATGGGATGTGGTGAACCAATGTGGTCACCTGAGAATTTGAAGGGTATAATCAAAGGTGCAGACACTACTACCTATGTGCAAGCTAGAGGGGTACTGATCGTTGGTGGTAGAATATTGACCTAACGTTATGAAAACAGAATGTGCCACTAACTTGAGAATGGCTAATGATGGGACCGTGAATAGTCCAGAGGTATAGTCTCAAGGTTGAGATAAAGAATGGGATGTGGGGATTGACTTCTGAGTTTTCAATACAATGATACCTTCATCTAAAGACAACCAACTGGAAAGTACTATCTACAGAGAATTCAAATTGGAAAGGGCTACCTGCGGAGAATTCTGATAGGAAAGGGCTACCTACGGAGAGTTTTGATCAGAGAAAGCTACCTATGGGAAGTCTGATCGCAAAGGGCTACCTACGGAGAATACCACACCGTAGTGTGAAGCCACCGTGACGACAAACCCTAGTGTGGAACTGCCGTGACGACAAACCCTAGAGTGCAGCCACCTGGATGATGAACCGTGGACTGCAGTCGCCATGATGTTGACTCATAGACTAGTGTTACGGAAGGGTTGGCTCTTAGTGATGGTGCATTGTAATGAATCCCACAATGGATGGGTTTTCTTGAGATAAGAAGTCATACGGCTTGGAATGATTTGAATTGAATTGGGCTAAAGTTTGGCACGAACAAATAGAAATTGTAAATGTTGTTAGTGGTAATGGGAGATTCCTAAGGGACTCCTATTAAATCAACTTAGCATTGTTAAAGCATAGATAAAGAGATAGAAAACCAAACGAAGTGAATGTGATGTGTTTGAGAACTGTAATGAGAAGAAGCTCAAGAAAGTGTAATTGACAGAGTGTTCATGTCAACGTGAGCCGTTGTAGGGTTTGACATTAATCATCTCTAACATCGGCCGTTGATGTACCGTATGGAATGTAAAGACCGTAAAGCAATGTGTAAATGCGACCATGCCAAGCGCACCGCTACTGGCTGACCCTGTTGAGGGATACGGGTGGGGTGTAGGCAAGGTGGGCATCGCCACTGGCTGACCCTGTTGAGGGATACGGGTGGGGTGCGACAAGGAAAGTATTCGCCACGCCAAGTGCACTGCCATCGGCCGAGCCCTAGGAGGGGGTATACGGGTGGAGTGCAGGCAGGGTGGACTGTGATAGAAGGGTACTTCGGATAGAAGAGATTGAGATTCCGGAGAGGCTCGATATTGTTATTGAAACCCAAGGGTCCCGGTTACCACTAGTGGAGTCATTGGTGGGTGTACGGGTGAGGGTAGTGATGGGAAAGTTAATATAGTGTAAACGAAAGCATAGTGGAAAATAATGAAAGTTGAGATATGTGATTACAACGGAAACTATCAGTTATGCGCAGCGAGTCTGCGGTGCTTTGAGATATTCCCGGAAGGGGAAAATGACCTAACGACTGAGATTAAAGAGGCTTAAAGCCATAATAAATGAGTATAGTCTGTATCACAGTAACGGAGTGAGGTGAAGACCTCTAAGGATTGAAATCGGAGATCACACGCTCGTGAGGGTGTCTCCGACAAGAAATGATAAAGTGATTGAAAGAAAGAAATTGAACCACGAAGGGTTAGTCCACTGAAATTCTTGAGTGAATTGGACCTATAGAGTATTGTTGATATGAGCGGTTTTGAAGGATTACCTTTAAAGAAAGACAAATCGAGGGACGGAAGCCGTCATGAATAGGTGGCTGAGGTTTATGTCCCCAATGGTGTAACAAATTTCGAGGACGAAATTTAATGAACGGGGGGAGAAATGTAACGCCCCAATTTTCGATTAAGGCCTAATGATAATTATTGAGGATAATTATCGGATTAAAGTTGAATTAATGTATATTGGTGACAATATTATTTAATATGTCATAGTTGTTAGAAAATTGAAAGAATGGAATTATTGGCATAAGTTGGTAATTAATGGGGAAATTAATTACTAACTAAGAGAATAATGAGAAGTGTAATTAAAATGGTTAATGGAAGGATTAGAGAGATTAATTGGTGACTAAGTGTGTGAGAGCTAATGGGAAAATGACATGTGGCAAAGTGGGTGTGAGAGGAAGACAAAGAAAAGTCAAAAAGAGATTAAACAATGCATTTCTCTCTCCTCTCTTCCCTCTTGGCGCAGGAAAAAAAACTGAAATGGAGGGAGTATAATCATTCTTCTTTCATCTCATACTCCACCTCCATCTCTCTCTCTCGTTCTCTCTCTTCTCTCCTTGGGGGCGCCATTGTTGCAGAAAAACAAGGGGGGAAAAGCTTGCAAAAAGGTAGGGAAAATGGCTTCTATTGCTCAAACTCCCTTCTCTAATATTGATCCTTGAATGAAGAGCTTTATTTTGATGGTTGAAATGTGTTCATTGGTGGTAGTTTATGACCTCAAGAGATTGTGAAAGTTGAAGAATCAAGAAATCTCTTTGGCAAAGTGAAAGAGGTGAGTGTTATCTCCCTTTTGATATATATATTGTGGATGTTGGTAAGCATTGATTTTTCTGGAAATTTATGCCCTATTTTCGAAAATTAGGGTCTTAGTGAGTTTGGCATGTTGTGATAATGGAAATGGTATATTGTGATGTCTTTTGGACAAATGGATTGGTTTGAATCATTAAAAGTAAAGTTTGGGATCTTTGTGTTGGTTTTGGTGTATTGGTCAAAACAGGGCATGTGGTTAGAGTATGAATTTGGTCATTTTGAGGCTACCATTGTGTTCCTTGTGGAAAATTGTATGGGAATAAGCTTGGTTAATGATTTTGGAGTCATTGAACACTTTGGTAGAAAAGTTGGAAAATGCTGTCAATGTGAACTCTGTCTGGACAGTTTATTTGTGTGGACGTTTTGAGTGACCAAATGATTTCAGAAAATTGTGAAACTTTCCAGTCTTAAAGTTCACATCCCAAGCTTCAAAATGGACATATATTTTATGTCATTTCGTTTGGTATTCTGAGAGTTATGCTTTGCCAAAGTTTGGTGCAAAAACAGAACCCTGTTTTGGAGTAGTGGTTAGTTTTTGGTGATTCTGTATTTGTGTAGTGATTTCCAGTGATGGGCTATATTTTTCCTTGAAAGAGGACTTATATACCTTTCATTTGGCTTTGGAATCACTCCGTTTCGATTTTTCTACAATTAGTTATGAATTTTGGAAGTCGGCCCAGTGTCAGGAAATTTCTGGGCCGCGGCCCAAGAGTGTCGGGCCGCGGCCCAAGCCTTTCTGACCTGTTTTGGGCCGCGGCCCAAGGAATGGTGGGCCGCGGCCCACACCTATGTTCCAGCATTTGGTGTTTTCGAAAAGAGATCTTTACCCTATTGTTTCCCAACCTTTTAGGGGTTTTATTAGAGGCATTTGGGGCTTCTTAAGGGTCATTATTGATAACCAAATCTAAGTGTTGAAGAGTTAATTGAGTATTGGAATAGAGAATAATGTTTTGTCCTTAATTATGACTTTAGGATTTGATATCTGCCCGGAGCATAGAAGGCTTGTGCCTGCTCAAGGAAGGAAAGACAAAGGTAGTGACACTTTATCCTATATCATGTGTATTGCATTGCTTGTTTGCATTAGTCATCGATTGTAGTGAAAGTGAAGGGGACGTGGCGAAAGCCCGGACTCGATTATAGTGAAAGTGAAGGGGACGTGGCGAAAGCCCGGACTCGAATATTGATAAAGTGATGGGGCGTGGCGTAAGCCCGACCTTGTATAAAGTGAAGGGAACGTGGCGAAAGCCCGGTCTCGAATATTGATTGCTGCATTGTGATATATGTTTACTTGCTTTGTATATATGCATCATATAAATAAACTGTTGCTACTGGGATTCTCTAGAATCTCATTCTTTCCAAATAACATTTTAGACAGGGCAAGTGGATCGAAAGGCAAGCAAGTGGCAAAGGACGATTAGGACTGCCGGCGGTAGTCTTAGACATATATTTTGGTTTATATCGAATTGGTTATCATTTTGGATCATTTTAAATATATTGTATCGATCATAGTACTATAGTTTTGTGTAATCCCCGGTATGGATACTGAGATGGGCAATGATGCCCTGTATAGACCTTTGGATTAATGTTATTATCCCGGGTGAACGTCGGGAATTGTGCTTACTCTGATATTGTATATGTAACAGACCAACCAGGCCATTTGTTTTAATGAATGAAATGAATGGAGATCCATTTGTACAGGTGTTTAAAAAGTTTTTAATTATTCCGGATTTCCCATTCGATTATTAAATGTGATTAAACACTAATCTCGGCCTGATTATCGAAGGGGGTTACACCCTCCCCCAACAGTTTTAGTCTAATATAGACTTTGCCACATAATTAAACTTAAATACAGGGTTTGGGCACTTTCCACTGCTAATTTGGGTCATAATTCACACTTTATTCTTTGAAAGGGTTTGCCTAACATTGATTACATTCACTTTTGGAGTCATGAGCTCTTACACATATTTTGGGGCATTACAATTCTCCACCCGTACAATAAATTTCATCCCCAAAATTTGTTACACATCTTGAGACAGAAACACGTCATGGAGCCTGCTCAAGTTTAGGGGTAGGCCATCCGGTATGCTATAGGTCTGATTCTCGTAAGAATCTCAAAAGGACTAATGTACTGGGCTCAGATTCATTTTGTTGATTGCTCTACTGATTCTCATGATCGGAGATACTCTTAAAAATATTTGATCTCTGACTTCAGACTCTAGAGGGCTTCTCCTTATTCGATCATGGTTTGGATGAACTACACTCGTTCATCTTGGCTTTGATCCTTTTCAATCTCGGACATCAAATCACTCTCCCTTGGATAATACTATAACTTGTATATACGATTTGGTTTGAGGGATTTAGATCCTAAAATCTCCTTTCCATTTCCCTTCTTGTATTATCATTGCTGCAACTTACACCATCTTCCCACTAAATGCATCAACAATGACACTAGCTTTACTCGGATGATGCTTATGGTCGTAGTATAGTTCTATCATCACACCATACAGGTAATGTCGCCATATATTGAACACAAACACAATCATCGCAAGCTCCATATCATACGTGGGATAGTTTATTTCATGAGACTTTAGCTGTCAGGAGGTGTAGGCTACCACTCTAGTCAATCTGGTAAGACCCTTTGGGAATAACTCATGGTACCACAGACTCAAGTTTTGCGTACCACCTCTCGACTTAGGGTTACCACCGATGCAACCAGCCTTGTGGCTAGCCATACTGGCCATGTCAGGGAAGCCAAAACATCGTTCCCCAGATTATTCAGTGAGAACCCCCGATCATATAGTTGAATTCACCATCAGCTGAATTAGCTCTACGCTGCTGCATAGGACATACCCCCAATCCTTGCTTTTTAACTTCACTATACATACATAATTCAAACTGGGATCGGCTATACTCAACACTGGTGTTGTCGATAACGTGACCTTCAGTTCCTTGAGTTCTTCTCACATCGATCATCCCACTTAAACAGTTGATCCTTTTAGGTAAGCTTGGTCATCAGCAAGATGATCCGGGAGAATTCTAAATGAATCTCTTGTAATAACCAATAAGACCCAAAAAATTGTGTATCTCAACCACAGTTTCTAGCCTCTTCCAATCCTGTACTGTTTCTACTTTACTGGGATCCACTGAGACCCCTTCTCACAGGATAACATTGATTAAAAGGTTTACTTTCATAAGCCAAAACTCACACTTACACAATTTGGCATAGAGTTGCTTTTCACACAAGATTTCTAGCACTATTCTCTTGTTCCCGCAATCCAACAACACATTACTCACTGTCAACCAATCAAAGGCCAGTATGACTTCTAATTGATAGAACGGCATTTAAATCAAAATATTCAACCATAGACTCATACCCCTTAATAGTTATCCCACAATTCAAGCAAGCATCAGCAGTCATAACCTTGACACCCATCAACGTCGAGACAACCGAATAAAATGGTAGTTTATAAACATGCAATCCCAGGTACTTCATATAGTCATAAGCAATAAAGGAATGACTAGCACCCGAATAGAATAAAGCTCATCGTAAACTACCATCGAGAAGAATTTACCTTGAATAGGGTCTAGGGCAAACACTCTGCCTTGATTCATAAGCCTTTGCGATTCAGTACTCCTCTACAGCTTTATTGAATTCAATAAATTGTCAGGTGGCTAACCTTTTCATCAACTCACACCTCAAGCATTGAATCAACATATCGAAGCTTCAATCCTCATCATCCATTCGTTGCAGATAAGAGGAATATCTAGCCAGTCGGATAAATCATGACAGGAAGTCATCAAAGGTGTCTACATCACCCTACTTTATAGACTAGAATTCTAATTCTTTCTTAAGGCTACCTGACTTGGGAAAATACTTGTCATTGAATTTCTCCTCGAACAACTCCCAGGTCAAAGGCATATTTTGGGTCTGTAACTTCGTGGCAATATTCTGCCACTACCTGTTAACATCTCCCTCTAGCTTATAGATGGCCAATCATGACCTTACCTTGGTCGAGCATTCTAGCACTTCAAAGATATTCTCTAACCAGACTAGCCAGTCTTCAGCTGCTTGGGGATCAAATCTTCCCCTAAACGCTGGAAGCAAATGCTTACAAAATTTGGAGACCCAAAACAGTAAATCTCTCTCATTTCGGGCTGGCACCTCTTGTGATTCCTAGTTTGGCTAGGTATGCGGTGGTGATTCTAGAGGTCGAGTTGACCCTTCAACAGTTTCTTCATGATTCAATCCCTCTTGTGTCGATTGGACTCTGTCTTCATTTTGTTCTACTTTAACCTCTCAAAGCTCGTCCCTTAACTCATGGATCATATCTTGTTGTTCCATTAGTATGCCCAACATCTGTTGTATGGGATATGGTAGATTGTAGTTTATCTCTTCCACCTCTGGTTCTACACGTTAAATGTTTGGGCAAACCATGGTTTCTTTTCACTCTACAAATGATTCACAACATCAATATCACATTGAATATATTCACGTAGTCCTTAAAATTCTTCTACCAACAATTAACAAAACCATATATGTGTACACCACAAACAATCAAGGGTTAACTACCATCACTAAGATAAAGAACTATTGTAACTATCCTAGTAAAACCCACCCTTGCTAGGAACTTCAGCTCTAATACCAAAAATGTAACCCCCTTTCTTGATTACCATTAATAAGGTCTGAAAACATGTCATTAAGTTTAACTAGAGACCAACAAATAATTTAAAACTCATTAAAGGTCTCAAATTCAAGACAAGATTCAGTTATATGATAAATAAGAATTAAGGATGACAAGTTATTCTCTGTCTTAATTTTTAATTCCAAAACACTTAGGGTTGGTTTTCATTTGAGACTTTTAGTTTGCTATTAGAAGCCCAAAAAAAAGCCTAAAGGGTTGGGGTGAACTAGAACAGAAACCATCTTTCAGAAGTCCCAATATGTAGGATTTTGGGGGTTGGCCGCGGCCAAGAGAAGGTCAAAAGGTTTGGGTCATAGCCAAGAACCCTTTGGCTATGCCCAAGTACAAGTCAGAAGGTTTTAGGCCGCGGCCAAGAACTGGTCAGATACATTTTGCCTGTGGCCAAAACACCTAGCCGAGGCTAGAAACTAGCATGTTTCTTGGTTGAATTCCAATAACCATAACTTCACTCACACATATCAAAATAACACAAACTTTATATAATTTTAAAGATTGTTATGTGTACTACATCACTGGAAAGTTTCACAACATTTTGACATCATTTGCTATTTCAAAGCACCACGCAAACAAGTTACCTTGCACAGAATTTTCACTTGACAAAATTTCTAGTTTTCCAACAAATGTTTCCAAAGGTCAGAATTCACAACTGGGGCTACTCCAATCGTATTTTTTTGTGATGGTTCACTTTACAGTCTACCTTTTTCATGAAATAAAGCTCGTTGGCCCAGTTCAATATCGAAGGATATATTCTATTGAGAGGTGCTCATTTTATATATGTGCACCATTATTAGTTCTTATGTTTGTTAGTCTCCCTTTTGAGCATTTTGTATCATTTTTCCATTCTTCACTTTATAGGTTTATTGGGAAAATGAAATCTTACATAAGGAATAAGGCTTCGCTAGAAGGTTCTATAACTGAAGGTTATATAATTGATGAGCTCCTGCATTTCTGTTTAAGGTGCTTTGATGACATTGAGATAGCCTCCAACTAACCGCCTCATGTAGACAATTGCCCTGAACCTGTGCCAACATCAGGAGAATTTATCTCTCGTGTTGGTAAACCAGTTAGAGGAACTAAGAACTTCAAACTAAGAAGTTGCAACACATAGACATGTCATGATTAACTGCACTCGAGTTGAACCCTTCCTTCAGTAAGAATTGTACATGCATATATTATTCTATTTCTTTCATAACATTTTGTACTTACATTTTATATTCAGTAGCTTTCAATGATTAATTGCAAGAAATTCAAAAGTCATGTAAAATGTCAACTCAGGATATTTACACAAACATCATCCGAAGTTGATTAAAAGGTCTACAGAGAATTCCCAGGCTGGTTTGTGCGAATAATACTAAATGACCACAATCCACACTTACTAGATTTAATAGCTCTTGTAATCGGCCCTCTTGACCATGCAAAAAGTTTTATAGCTTACAATGTTAATGGTTTCAGGTTTTGCACGGTTTCATGAGATCAAGGATTGTAAACTCAAAATTCGGGTGTTTATGGCACCTTTGGGACAAGGAGTTATGCGAGCAGCA
The DNA here is from genome assembly GCA_963242795.1 of Inga leiocalycina. Classification (NCBI taxonomy): domain Eukaryota; kingdom Viridiplantae; phylum Streptophyta; class Magnoliopsida; order Fabales; family Fabaceae; genus Inga; species Inga leiocalycina. The sequence continues at coordinate 37,756,561 of OY725331.1, forward strand.
GTGACGCCAACATGTAGTTCGGAGGCGTCCCTGACTATAGAAAGCTTCTTGATGTCGTGGAACTTAATTACCAAGGCCATTTCACCATTATGCTATTCAACTATTTGTGGGTAAATACCACTACTTCCCAAGGACTCACAACTGATGACTTAGACATCACATCGATAATTTTCTCACGGCCAATTCACACTGGTCATTCTCAAGATGATGAACCGTATATTCTTATCTCAGAGGCACACTAGGTTTATTATGTTGAGGAAGAGAGACATAGAGATTGGCGCATAATTGTTCATTTAAAGCCTTGAGACCTTTATGACATGGGTGATGGTGATAACATCGCCTATGAGAGTGAACCATTTCAGCGTGCCAATTTTGAAAACTTCTTCCCTGAAGGCGATCGCAATTTACCTATAGTTCGGTACGGTTTTTAAATTCATATCATTTTAATTAAATTTTTTTAACAAAAAAATAAATCACTAACAATTTTCCTATACAGTTTCTGTAGGGATGGTGCGGATGACTGATCAAACAAATTATGTTTTTGTTTTAAAATGAATTATGTTTTTTCTTTTTAAAAAATTAGAGAAATATTTTTTGCAGTTATAAAACTATTATAAATACAAAAATAACCGCTACAATTTAAAACCACGACATTAACCGCTACAAGTGTAACCCCCAGCCGTAATTAATATCCGGATTACATGATTAAAGTGAAATAGAGACCAATAATTCAAAAAAACATTTTGAAACCCATCAACCCGACGGAGTTTTCACAAATACATTTCATAATCATTTAAAACACGGTCTCACATCCACACTCCGAATATAATTACTATGCGAAGATAAATTACATTTAGACAATTATCAGAGTACGCAATATAAATTCCCGGCAATCCCGGAATCATATCTTCGCTCATTAATCCTAGGGCACAGTAGCCCATTCAACTCCACCAACAGGGATTACACAATTTACTCGAATACATGCTCAAACACTAATCCAAAAATACAAATATATATTCTCAATTGCACCATGATAACTAACTACTAAGCTCTCACCTAGAAACGAGTCCTCTTCGTCCTTGAATGCTCGCTTCATCCTCAATCTTCCTTCCCTGTCTAAAATGTTGATAGGGGAGGGTGAGATTCCAGAGAATCTCAGTAGGAAACAGGTACCAATATGCATGCAAGATAAGTATTTAATGCATGACATGCTTGCATCACAATAACTCATGTTCACATAATGATATATCCGCATGCTCAATGTTCACATAACATACTCATGGCCATAGCATAACTAGAAACAGAGCTACAATCATTCTCATATGTTTCACATAATCATGCAAAGCAATAACATGCATCAATACACAATTACAATTATCAATACATGCAGGAGAGGTAAGTTCCCTACCCTCTTTCCACGTAAGCTCCAGCTCCGGCTGCTCACGATCAGGGAAATCATCAAATCCTATAACCAAAATCAAGGACATAGGATTAATCCCTTTTCCAATTCCTTAACTTTTAGACACTCAAGTTGGTTATCATTATTGCTCTTTAAGCACCCTCAAACACCTCTATCGATAGCTCTAAAGGGTTGGAAGACTATCCCCAAAGATCCCCTTTTGAATGCCCAAACATGATATTTTTCACTGCTTCACTCGAGTAGGGTTGGCCTCACTCGAGCACAAGTACGGACATCACTCGAGCACAAATGCTCTCACTCGAGCATTGGTACGGACAGCACTCGAGCACAAGAGAGTGAGAACAGAAAGTGCTTGCCCGAGAGCACAACAAGTCTTCAGAAACAGGCTCACTCGAGCACAAAATCCTCACTCGAGCACAAGTACGAAAATCACCTCAAGCACAAGGAAGTGAAGACAGAAAGCACATGATCACTCGAGCACGAATGACCTCACTCGAGTGAAGGCCAAATGCCTCACTCGAGCACTAGCGAGAGAATTCCAGGAATTGAGAACCCGAAAGCACACAAGCGCTCAAGGCTCAGGATCACTCGAGCACAGCCATATGCACTCGAGCACACCCCCATTCCCGCGAGTGAGAAGGCACACTCGTGCACCTTACCCGTGAGTGAAAACCCGAGAGGCAAGTCCCCTGGTGTCAAATACACCCATCACTCGAGCAGACCCCATCTCACTCGAGCATGTTCTTCGCTCACTCGAGCACAAGGCAATGCACTCGAGCATTATTCATAAAACCCAGGTGCACTCGAAGCAAAACAAGGGAAAACTCACATATCACTCGAGCAGGATCTCCCTCACTCGAGCAATGTTCCTCCTTCACTCGAGCACACCCATGTCTGCTCGAGTGAATCTATCAGATTCCAGAAAACGCAGCAAAACATACCACACCTTCTACCATTTGCCCAATTGATCCAAATGGACCCAAAACCTCTACCAAAGCTACTCCCACATAAAATCACTCATTGAATTCAATGGGATCAACAGAATTACCAAAATCCCATTCCATTAACATGCTTTGGTCTAGGGCATCACAATCATCATTTTTCCAAAATCACTAACTTCAATCATGTCAATCCCCAATCAATCTATCTATTCCAAACTCACTCTAAGATACCATTTCTATAACCATAACATGCCAAACTACCCATTGACCCATATTTTCGAAATTAGGGCAATAATTCCCGAAATTCCAAACTTAATCATTTGGCATGAAACATAGATAGAAAGATTGGGTTCACATACCTTATCAACTTCCTCAAAGGCACTCTTTGATTCTCCAAACTTCATATTTTCGTGATCCTCAAATCACCACCAATGGAGAAACTACAACCACCAAAATAAAGCTCTCAACTCAAGGATTAACATTAGAGAAGAGAGTTTAAGCTAAAGAGGCCATTTGTTTACCTCAAAAATCAGTTTTTCCTTTCTCCCTCCCAAGCTTCATGGCCACCGAAACAAGAGAGAGAAAATGAGTGAGAGAGAAGAGAGGAGATGGAGAGGATGATGATGTGTCTCACATCACTTATGCCTCATCCAAGGGTCCACACTTTGCCACTTGTCACCATCTCACTTCAACTCTCATGGGCCCACATGCACACACATACACATGATTATGCCCCTTACTCAACTTCACAAATCAATCCTAGCCATTGATCTTAAAGCTACCAATGAGTTCCCTCTTCGGCAACCAATCAAATGGTCGGTAACTTTACCATTTTGCCCCTGATTATGGCAATTCCTCTTAAATCACCATCAACTCATTTTATATCTCTTAATCACAATTTGGACTCTCGCTAAAGCAGGGCTTAGCAGTCCACTAATCTCAGGCTTAATCTCTAAGCTCAAGTATTAAAATTCGGGATATTACAACAAGTTCCACGCAAATCCCTATAAATACCCCAACCACATCTTATTTCAAATACTCCCACATTTCTTTCCACCTTACCTCTCTTCATCTTCTCTCATTTTCACTTTTTTTATGAACTGAGGAGTTTAACAAGGTGATCAAATATGGTAATAAATTTTTAAATTTTTTATTTCAATACTTTTTTCTTTCGCATAGTATTTATTCTCACCATTTTTTTCAAATATTTAAGGACATTTTCTCATTGTTTCCTATTTTCCTTACATAATCAAAATCACATTATAGCAGACAACATAATAGTTCCTTATTACCAATGTATCATCAATACAATTTTCAAACATATCTAATTTAATTAAATCATTCCTTTTAAATTATAAATGACCTAAACTAATGAATAATAAGCTAATTAAATTGGCTAAACTATTAAAATAATAAACTATTTAACTTAAAAATAAAAAAACGAAAACAGATAATTTTATATGTTTTTCAAGTTTTCTGACATTTGTAATGGCTTTATAACATCTACAAATATACTTTTTAAAAGACAAATTAAATTTTTGGGCCAAAATTTGAATTTCTATTGAAATTAGTAGCGGTTATGTAACCGCTACTAATATTTCCCACCCTTTTTAAATTCAATTTAGTAGCGGGTTTTTAACCTCTACAAAATCAAGCCAAATTTTCACTTTCATTTCCCGCCATCCAAAATTCATGGTTTGCCATTTATAGCTGTTATATAACCGATGCAAATTACCCCATAAAAGGATTTCCCAGATTGAGAATGTTTAGCATGCTAATTAACCGCTACAAATATAGTAGCGGTTAAAAATAACCGCTACAAATACACTTGCAACATTGGATTTAATAGCGGCTCAAGGAACCGCTACTAATTATGTTTATAGCAGTTCAAACTACAAATACATACTTTTAACCGGCTACTAAACCACAGTGTTTTTGTAGTGAGAACACATGGAGGTTGTATCTAGAATTCTGAGATATATGAAGCTTAATCCTAGAAAAGGAATTTTCTTTAAGAAAGGCATTGTCAGAAACATCAAAATCTACACTAATGCTAACCATGTAATTGCACATATGTGTGGGGAAATCTTGTTACATGGAAAAGCAAGAAACAAACTATGGTTTCAAGTAGTGCAGAAATAGAGCTGAGAGCTGTTAACATAAGATTATGTGAACGACTCTGGGTTATCAGGCTATTGACATAGTTCGGAATTCCAAATGAAGGGCTTGTGCAACTCTGTGTGACAACAAGGCCAACATTGAATTCACCAAGAACCCTCACTGCTACAAAAAATGCTTTTAACGTCCCTTTTTTGGGCCTTTTAACATCTGAAAACAGGGGGACGTCTATCTGATCGACGTAGACAAAAACTGTCAATAACGTCCCTAAAATAGGGAATGTCTTTAGGCTAAACTTTAGATGTCCCCAGTCATAACTGGGGACATCTAAAGTGATTCAGAAACATTATAAACGTCCCCAGTTACAACTGAGGATGTCTAAAGTTTTTTTATGGCCTTTTATATACATCACTGTCTGGCAAATTTAAACTGCAGAAATTGGATAAAAGTAATATTGCATAAACCAGAATGAAAACAACAGTTGTCCAGCATTATCTAATAAAAATGTTATCCAACAATCTAATAGTATGTACAACAACACAACTCTAATTCGCACCTTGGAATATATAAACGTTTGAATCCCCTTTAACAACTAACTAATCAAATAAAAAACGAGATAGGCAGATAACATAACAACAGCAGTTCATCCACCACAAAGTGTGTCCTACACAAACCACTAATTAATTAACTAATATAAATAAAAACTTCACTTTGGTATACGTTGAAGAAGATGCCCAGCCAAAAAATCTCTAAATCAAATTAATGTCTTTATATAAGTAGGCATCTTCATTGTCAAAAATTTGCAAATCAGAAAATAAGCTTATATGAAATAATGAATCAAGTGAGTGAATTAATTTGCAATTGAATTACAACATAAAAAATATTATCCTTTGAGAATAAAGAAGTAATTACTTGTTCGAAATTTGTCATAATACCACTCTTAATGATGTTAAACACATAAAGTAAGATATAATATCAATATTCCCAGCCGCCAGGTTGTTAAGGGCACTATAAATCAAAAGCAAATGGTTAAAATCAATAAAGGCATATCTAAAACGACCTTCAATCAAAAGAACTTGATTTGAAACTACGTACCTTTAAATGCAACTATTTTGGGTCTTTGCCACTTTTACGATCGCGAGGCCCGCCAAGGATTCGATATGTCTGGGTTGCCCTATCATTAAAATGAAAATCAATAGACATTAGAACAATTCATTTAAGTCAAAATGAAATACAAACAAAATAACTTACGTGTTGAAGATATTTTTTGTTTCTGTCTGGCCTTTTACCCAAGGAATCAAACCAGTAAACTACGTTGAATTGAGGACAGAAAACACACAAACTCCAGTGGTAACTATAACAACATATACAGATTAAAATGAAGCTAGATGGCAAGGCTATTATTTATTAAAAATCTTAAATAGACAAAATTAAAATGCATACCCTTGAACAATCGGTACTAGATAACGATAGTTGTTCTCTCCCATTGTGAAGCCGACATAGTGAGTCTTTTTTTGCACTATATTCTTATCCCTTGTCATATTTGTAGGACACAAGAATCCATATAAATCAACTCTTTGCATGTCAATGCATATACGACGGAAGGAGCTATAATAGAATTAAAATGATGAATGCATTAGCTAGTGAATATATGAAACCAAAAAACCACTTCACTAAATGAAGCAAAAACTGGGAAATAAAAAACTTATAGGATTGCAAATTTAACCCATCCTACATCTATCTCCTCCAACTTAATGAATTGTTTAAGGTTGTCTTTATCAATTGTGAAAGGATACTTTAATTCCTGGCCCACAATCCCTGTAGGCATATGCAATTCAATCTGCTTAATGACTTTATAGATCTATTGCAGTCATGCTAAGAAGGGTCATTTGCCTACTTCCTGTTCATTCTTTTAGAACATAAAAAAACATATTGTTAGTAGAATGCCAACAAATCTCAAGTAAAAGTGAGGTAGTTCCATACCATTGGAGGTGTTGCCGCTGCTGAACCAATAAGATATACAGGCCAAAAGGATGAAAGATCCTCTCGCTTGAGAAATTGTGGCAACCTCATCATCAGGAATAGGGATGGCTGTACCTTCTTCCCCCTCTCGAACACACGTCACAGTCACCCTACGTAAATGCTATGGAATTTGCTAATGATGGTGGGTGGTAGCTTGTGTGTGAATGAGAGCATTTGCAACTACACGCAGCACTAGGGCATCTAAAGAGAGGATGGTAGGTTCTCCCGGTGCTAGAGTGGGAGAAGGGTTGCCAAATGGTTCCTCCATCGGATTGTAACTTCCTTTGATGCTGTGGAAGGTCAGGGATGAATGGGTTCTATGCTCGGTAGTTGCAATCTGCCATTCAAACATCTTCATCATTTCAGCTTGTAGCTCAGGCATCAGCTCAAGACGTAGCTCTGGCAACAGCTCTTGCTGGAGCTTGTCACGAAGGTTGGCCTTGAGCTCTTGTGAGACTTCCTGGAAAATCTTAGCCACAAGCTCTATATTTGGTTCAGCTTGTTACGAATAAGAATGTGAGGCTCAGCCAAAATACTTCACGACACGAACTCCCCCTGCCTCACCTTAATCATGACCAGGGTAATCTGCCTTCCTAATCGTCATTGATAAGATGTCCATCCATCCACTTGGAGTGAATGAACCTTAGCTACTATGATCTTCCAATTCATCCTGCAACATAAACGTTATCGTAAATGAAATTTAAGCACTCCCAATATAAAAAAACCTTTATACTTATGCTCTTACTACTTACAATTCTTACGACAACCTTAGCAACAGTCGGACTTATATACTTCCCTCCCTTAATCCTCCTTACTTTCCATTTTTTGTGATGTGGAGGAGGTGGCGGGGCCTGAAAGACAATGTTAGGATCTGATATAGCTGCTTCCTTCAATTTCTCCAACTCTTCTACCATCATCCTTCGCTCAAGCTTACGATAACCACCACGATACATGCAACGTTGATACTTATTAGCTGCTTGCCTCTCTGCATTTGCTGCAGTTAATGCCTGTGAAAGGAAAACAATGAACACCAAATCAATAATGTCAACTATATTCAAATAAAACACTAATGACAGAAATCTTACCAGAAAGTTTGGATCTTCTCGTGATGCCATAAACAACCTCCAATCCTCTGGAGACAAATACATATACTCCTGACATGGATCCTTACCCCTCACGTCCTCTCGAATGTAATCTCGTGTAAGCCTGTTCTTGAAATCTTTCTGTTGTAGACGAACCTCCCTTATCTACTCCTTGTACATCATCAGAGTGTCAGGGACATCATAGGTTTGCTGCAAGGTAAAAACATAAGTTAATTATATTTGAAGCAATAGGAATAAAGAGATATATGCAGATGTATCAAAACTTATATACCAAAAGTTATGGCCAAATCAAGTCTTTCATTTTTGGTGGAACCTACTTCCAATTATCATAGGTAATGCGAACTTTGCTCCAACCCAAAAAACCTAAGTATCTAATGAAATGGTCTTCCTCCAGACCAATTGGTTTTATGTTGTCATCAAAGTCAATATGCAACCTCTCCTGTTGATGGTGAAGACGTGCTACCAATGTAGGCATTTTTTTACTACTTCTAACCCTTCTTCTCGCAACGAGTTCAGGCCTATTCATTTTATTGTCCCTATCACTTTATGAGTTACTAGAAGTGTCTATTTTCTTGTAAGCACAAAAATCATTGTCAGATATATAGGTGAATAAATTGTAATTAAATGAATAAACTAACTAGTTATAAAACAAACAGCTAGAACACATTTCTATTTTCTAAGTTAAGCTCTTACTCTATAATGTTTCCCATATCCCTTCACCATAATCATTTCTTACAGCATATTCTTCATCATCTACCAATTCTACTTCACTTGTTGTAGGTGGATTAATTGTGAAAGGTGGTGTATCGTCAAGGTTGAAGGTTAGATCACCATACTTCTGCTTTTTACGTTGCACTACAATGGAAAATTTTTTATTTGCAAGATCTGGGACATAAAGCACTTGTTTTGCCTAGCTTGCTAGAATGAATGGCTCATCCCTATAACCTACTCTTTCAAGATCAACTGAGACAAATCCAAATTATTGATCTATTACCACAGCATTATTGCTAACCTTCTTACATTTGAATAAAGCAACTTTGAACTTGTTGCAAGTGATTTCCCATATTTCTTCTATCACTCCATAATAGGCCATGGATGCTAACATAGGCTTTTTGTCTTTCAAACTGGAAAAGTGCATGGCTTCAGCTTCTACCATCACCCCACTATTTTGCATGGTACTTCTGTCATCTTGGTCTTTTGTGTAGAAAGAATACCCATTTATATCATAACCACTCCAAGTAATGATATGAAATGAAGGCCCCCAGGCTACCCACTCTATTGTCTCAGACACACCAGTCTCATGCAAAACCTTTTCCTAAAACCACTTTATAAATGTCTTGTTTTACTCAATAGCAATCTACATGTCATTCTTCCTTGGATTCATGTTCTTCAAACTCTTTCTGTGTTCATCTATGTACGGTTGAACTTCTGCCATGTTATTCAGGATATAAAGGTGTGCTTGCAACACCTTTTCATGAGGCATAGTCTTCACCTTCAGTCCTCATGTTCCCTTGCTTCTCCCCTCTTCATGCTAATATTGTTGCTTCTTCCCTGATAGATAATCGCTGCAGAAGTCTATAGCCTCTTCAACTACATATCTTTCAACTATTGAGGCTTCTGGTCGATAGGGATTTTTAGAATACCCTTTTAAGATCTTCATATATCACTCGAAAGGGTACAACCACCTTAGGTAAACTGGACTGCAGAGCCTTACCTCCCTTACCAAATGAACTATCAAATGCATCATTATATCAAAAAATGAAGGAGGAAAGTTCATCTCTAATTGGGACAATATAATATAACTCTCAGCTTCCAGTTCATCCAGCTTTTTAGTGTTAATGACTTTGTTACAAATAGCACTAAAGAAAACACACAATCTTGTTATAGTGCTTCGAACTTCATTTTTTATAATGCCTCTAATAGCTACTGGTAATAGTTGTTGCATCAGCACATGATAATCATGGGACTTCATTCCTACTAACTTCAAAATGTCCATTTGACAGGCACCTTCTCAGATTTGAAGAATACCCTTGTGGCACATTAATTTCATGCAAACACCTACACAAACTTCTTTTCTCTGCTTTTGATAGTGTATGCGCTGCTGGCTCCATGTATGCCCTCCTACCATCAACTCATAGTAGTGGATGTAACCGTTCTCTTATTCCAATTTTAACAAGGTCTAGTCTCGCACTAATCCTATCCTTAGTCTTCCCTGGTATGTGCAAAAGCGTACTGACAAGGTTATCACAAACATTTTTCTCCATGTGCATCACATCAATACTGTGCCTCATGTCAAGACTATGCCAATATGAAAGATCAATGAAAATTGATCTCTTCTTCCATATGTTCTTCTCACCTGCAGTCTTTTGATTCTTACCGAATAAGACATTGATACGTTCAACCCAACTATAAACTTCCTGTCCGGTTAATGCCTTTGGAGCCATTTCATGCTTCGGCAAGCCGTTAAAACTCTTTCTTAACCTACGATACGGGTGGAACCTAGGAAGGAACCATATGTCACCAAGGTAGACCATTTTTCTTCTATGTTTAAGTTGGTGGAAGTGAGTGTCTGCTTCACATATTGGACATGCTTTATGCCCCTTCACATTGTACCCTAACAGGTTTCCATACACAGGGAAGTCATTTATTGTGGTGAAAATCATTACATATAGCTTGAAGGACTCATTCTTATATGCATCAAACACATCTACGACTTCCTCCCACAACTTCTTCAAGTCCTCAATCAAAGGCGCCAAGTACACATTGATATTGTTTCCTGGCTGTTTTGGCCCAGAAATCATCATAGAAAGCATCACATACTTGCATTTCATACAAAGCTAGGGAGGCAAGTTGTATATACAAGGAGTACCGGCCATACTGTGTGTGCTATTAAGAGTTCCGTACGGATTGATGCCATCTGTACAAAGCCCAAGCTGAAGGTTTCTCAGCTCGCTGCCAAATTCTAGAAACATTTCATCTATTTTCTTCTACTGTGGAGAGTCAGCCGGGTGTCGAAGATATTTTTTGTCAGATATCCTCTCATCCGAATGCCATCTCAACTTCTTCACTTTTTTTGCAGTCCTAAACAAACGTTTAAACCGTGGTAGTATTGGAAGATACCACAAAACCTTTAAAGGTTACCTTTTACTTGAACTATCGCCACAACCACCATCTTTCCTCAATTTGTATCGTGCCGTTTGACACTTAGGGTACTCACTCAGACCTTCATACTCTTTTCGGTACAGTACGTAGTCATTAGGTCTAGCGTGTATCTTTTTATACTCCATACCCTTCGTAGATAGGATTTTCTTCACCTCATATATATGATTTAGAAGTACATTATCATCTAGAAACATATCACAGTTCAAGCAACAGTGTGAAACTACTATCGGTCCGCCTACAAGTTGCTTTTAAGTTAACTAAATATAGTGTTCCTGTCAGCCATGCGTACTTACTCCCAGGGTACAACAGTGTCTCTGCATCACTCCGTAATCTGCCATATTAATTCCACTGCGCAAAAGATTCTACCTCAATATCATGAATCATTCTCTCCATTCTATCTTCATCTTTGATATCCACAGCTTTCTTCTTGTGCGACAGACAATCAATTACTTCCTCACCATGCCATATCCACCTTGTGTATCGAAGATTTATTCCATCACAAAGTAGGTGATCCCTTATAACTTCAACATCCTGTCTTCTCTCATTTAAACAGTTGACACAAGGACAAAAATACTTCCCATTTTTCACTAGAGCGTCCTTCTAGCATATTCAATAAACTCTTCAGGCCCATTCTCATATTCTTCACTGGTCCTCAAAGCATTCATCAAGATATGATCCATTTTATTACCACCTACGTCATTCCCATTAACACTCAAGTTAAGAATAATTGTCAACATTGGGATTGCCTATTATTATTTCTTTTTAAAAAATTTTGGCAGCATTTCTCCTTACAAGTGAGATATCCCAAAATCAAAATAACAAACTATCTCAGCTTAATTTAAACTAAACTAAACTAATTAAGGCAATTCATATTTAGGACAATGTATCATTGTGATTTTTTTTACCAAGCAACCCATGCCAAGTTCAAAGCTTCCAACTAAACAATTTTCAAGCCTCCACAATTTTTAGATAAGTATTATTCATCCTATCACAATAAATGAGCTCTCTTAGAATGCATGTACCACCCTAGAAAAAAATTGCCATCTTCATACCCATTTTATGGCATAATTGATGTTGTATTATATTGTACCTCATCAATATTCCACAACCATACACGTATTTGAGGCAAAACTTTGACATATTTTTGTAATTTAGTTTACTTTTGAATAATGTTAAGTTAGACTAACCTAAGCCAAACCAAATTCATTCCTAAGCCAAACCAAATTCATTCCTAAGTATCATTTTCATTTTTTTAACTTATGTCTAGATATATATATACATCACTGTGTTGAAGTTTGCTGACGAAAAAAACAAGTATGCAATAATGACAGTCCATTTCCATATCAAGCAAATTGGAAGTAGATTAAAAGTATGCATATACAAGTTACTCTGTTTTTCCAGTTTCATAATCTGATTTAAATTAACAGTTACAAGCATTTGTTCAATCATTTGTGTCCAAAGTTGTGGGAGTGAGAGACAAACCTGTGGATGACGAAAATGGAGACAACTCACGGTGCCACCAGCTGGTAAGATGACAGTTGTGAGAGGGAGACACAATCGACAGTGCTCTTGTCAAAGAAGAGAGAAGGAAAAATAGAAATATGATTATGAGAAAGAGGAAGGCAAACGGGGAAGGAAGTAGGGGAAAGGGAAAGAGGAAGACAGCTGAGAACGAAGCTCACAGGGGAAGACGAAATGAAGCTTGGGGAAGGAAAGTAAAGTTGCTGGCCTGCTGTTGATGGGATAGATGACTGATAGGCTTTTCCACGTCCCTAATTAAAATGGGGACATCTAAGCTCACTTTAGACGTCCCTGGTTTCACTAAGGATGTCTAAAGTGCATAAAGGGCATACTTTTGACATCCCTAAAGACTCTGGGGATGTCTAAAGTGGTACAATTTTTTTTGTTTTAAATTCAACCAGCACCAATGGTTCGCGCTAAATATTGAACTTTGGGCATCCCTAATTTAAAAAGGGACGTCCTTTAGGGTCATTAAATGTCTAGTTTGTAGTAGTGCCTATTTGTCATGATCGAACGAAATATGTTGAGATAGACATGCACTTTATTAGAGATAAGGTTGAAGCAAGCATCATAAACCTATCCTACATATGATCTATAGATCAAATTGGGAACATAATGACAAAACCACTTGGCAGAGCTAAATTTTAAGGGTTTCGAGGCAAGCTAAGAATGATTAACATATATTCTCCCACTTGAGGGGGAGTATTGAAAATCAAATCCCTTGATTATGGCATCCCTAATTATGTACATCCAGATTAGGAAAGATTATGTTATTATGTTGATTGTAATATAATTTTATTTCCTTAAATAGACTTCGATGCCTCTCACTCAGAAACAACAAGCCTTTGGTTCAGCAATAACCAACCAGAACCAAATAACACATGCATTAGTACAATCCTCCCATCTAAGCGTTGTTTTATTCATATTTACCATTATCTTAGTTTGATTGTTACTTTTCCTCCACTTAGCATAAAGTTCCAGTCACCTATTACTCATAAAATAGCCCGCAAATGGTGAAATATTAGGTAGAAGAAGAGTTAGGAGGCTTACCTTTGTTAGATCTTAGCTTTCCATGTGTGTGGATGCTTCTGAAAGAGGCAAGCTTCACCCAAGAGGTGGGTGAATTGGTGATGTGATAAATTTTTCATTTGATGTGGTGATATGACAATATTTGTAGATAGAGTAGAGTTGAGAGGATTAGTACACAGAGAGTTATACTGGTTTGGCCGAAAAACCAGTCCTACGTCCAGTCCTCAGAGATTAAGACCTACTAAGATTTTCATTATGCTTCCAAGATTTAATGGGCTCTCAGAATGCCATAAAACAACAACCGTCCTCGAATGGACTATGAGCAGAAATATTCTAACACTCAGAAGTTTCTCTACCCCTTACGACAAGTCTTACGTGCAGAAAAACAACCTATGACCTTTCTCACTTGCTTACGTATACAAGTCTTATGAGTAGCAACATTCTCTTCTTCTTACACCACTGTAAGTCTTACGAGCAGCAACGTTCTCTACTGCTTGTATCTTGTAAGTCTTATGAGCAAAAATTTTTACTAGGAATTCTCTCAACTGCTTCTCTCGTAAGGATATCTACCCTCTCAAGGTTCAAATACCTTGAGATCAAATGAAAATAGGATTTGAAGTGTATACAGACTCTCTTACAGAGCAAATATGATAAACACTGAAGAACGATATGAATACAGAGAAAATATGAATAACAGAGACTCGTGAATTTTGCTTATATGAAATCTTGTACTTCGTTGTTTTTTATGGTCTCTGATGCTCTGTATTTATAGACATTTGTTTTTGCCCGTTTGAATAATGATTATTTTGGAGCAGGGCATGTTACTGTGGGATGGCATGTGTACATTTGAAATCTTTGAAAGCGGTAGGTACGTGTTCGGATGGTTGTAATGATGCTATCAGTCGTTGTTTGACTTCCTCTGTGTCTGTTTAATTCAAACGTTCAAACTCCTGTATCACACTTATAATACATGTTAAATGATGTCATATAATAATAATAAGTGAAAATATAATGAATAAATATCATTAAACCATATTCAGATTGATCGCTGTAAGACTGGTGCGTTTTGGCTTCTGCCAGAGTCTCACTTGAGCACTGAGGGGGCTCACTCGAGTGAACGACCATATTTTCTCCTTTGGCTTCAGTTTTACATTTGCACTTCCACATGATTTGTGAGAGTGCATTTTCACACTTGCGAGTGATGTGGGTCCTTACTCGAGCACAACCCTCCAGCTCGATTATGCTTGTATTTTATACTAAGAGCTGCGTCTCTGGACAATACTCGCATACCATTTTAGCAAGAGTGTGATTTTGCACTCGCAGGTGATGTGGACCTTCACTCGAGCATACATACTCCTACTCGAGTGAGTACAATATTCTTCTATGATATACTCTTATCTTCAGCACTTGCATCAGAATTGAGAGAGTTAGATTTCTCACTCGTGAGTGCTGATGTATCACTCGGGCATATGAACTCTCACTCAGGCATGTTTGTGCTTCTCTATTTTGCATGACTCTCGGCCAAACACTCGCTAGTGCTCGGGTGCAAGACAGTTTCATGCTCGAGTGCATCAGTAAGATTGATAGTGATTGCTCTCTGCCAAACACTTCTTGTCCAACACTTGCATGTACTTAAGTGCAAAAAAGGTTTATGCTCAAGTGCTAGCTAATTTGCTCGAGTGCATTAGCAAAAACTGACAGCAGACATCTCCAAACTTTGCCATATGCATTTGGTAACTTTGTAATCTTTGTTTAAACTTGTAAAGACATATTTTGCACACAATTACCTTTTTTTATCATCAAAATTTGGATTCTAACATTCTCCCCCTTTTTAAAAACCGAAAATGATGACAAAACCGTTGTGATGATTTTTACGAAAAAAATATTGATTAGAGTGAAAATTTTTAAAAACATCATCAACATTTCCAAATGCATATCGTCACCAAAGTTTAGACTCAATTTCAGATTTTTGTACTTATCCACATATGTTTCTTGCAATACTTCCAATGAACACTTAACAACCAAGATAAGTCATAGTATCACATAAACCATTAAAACTGAACAGAAAACTTAATAAACTTGAAAATAACCATTAGTGAACTTGAAAAGTAAAATATTAAGTTTGAATCATCACCTACCCATAAGACCCTATATACAACCACATCAGCAGAAATAAACCGAAAATAACAATAATCCTAACCCAATACACAAAACTACCCAATACGCCCCATATAAGCTCAGAAACCATTCACAAATCCTTCTCCCCCGTTTTGTCAACATTAGAAGAGGGCTGAGGAAAAGTGAGATCGGATGGTAGGACAAAGGGCACCATGGCAGTGGAAGGGTCTACTGGCACCGACTCAAAAGGTAGAGATGATGGCTGAGGAGCAGAGGCTGAGGGTGGTAGTGAAGGCGACCGATCATAAGTGACATCAACATTAGAATCCAGATCGGTGAAGAGAACATGTATCTGTGGATGAAGAGGTGAAGTCGAGGCAGGTGTGGTCTCGGTGGCACCTCAGAAGACATATCTGGAAAGTGAGAGTGTAAGAAATCTCCATATCAATTATTCTTCTAGACATATCATCTTGAGTCTTGAATATCAAGTCAAAGTTGGTATTAGCCTTGTCTACCAACTTTAAGACTTGTAACTCCATTTTGTCCACTAACTTCTCATACTCAATCATCAATTCCTTTTTAAAACCAGACACAGCTTGATTGATCACTTCAGTCAGATGAGTGGAAAGTGATACATTTAGGAAAGATGGAGTGGGAACCTGACCTTGAGCAGACGATTGAGCCTCATCACCTCTTGATGGAGTAGCTTCTCTCTGAGATGTAGGCCTGGTTCGACTCACTGGAAGATTGATAGTTATGTGAGTCAGTTGAGTCTTGGCAAACCTTGGAATGATTACCCTCTCAATTCCTTCCAAGTACCATATTTTGTTTTTCATGAGGATGAAGAACACAAGTTGAGGATATGGTATAGTCACGGATTTTGATGAAGAAAATCAAAATCTTCTCATCTCACTAAAAATAATCTCCCCCACATTTCTTTATTGTTCAGCTAGGAAGGAGGCTAGCAAATAGTAATCTCTTTGAGCAAAATGGGTATAATTCTTGGACTTCTTAACCATGCTATGAGAGTATATGTAGTGAAGGGCTCGATGAGAATCAGGCATGTCAATAGGCTTAAAGTTAAGAGGACCTATTGGGTCATTTGGTCTTAAAAGCCGGAAGGCTTCATTGGCTGAAAAAGTGGGTGGATCTGGAGGTGGTGCAACATACCCAAGTAAATCATTAATGATACTAGCAAATATCATAATGAATTGATCTCTAACTATGGTAGATACTACTTCCTTAATCAATTCTCCAGTCCTAGATTGTATGTTGTGGGTTTTCATGTTGCAATAAAAAGTTTTCAAACAGAGGGTGAATAAGGAATATGAACATTCAACCAGGGAGCATAAAATCCAAGATAAGGATATAAATCCAAATGACAATTCTTCTTCAGATAATCTAACTCCACATAAACTATAAGGCAAAAATGTCTATGTGCAAACTCAATATCATATACCTTCTATTTTAATGGCTTTAGTTCCTTAACATTGAAGTCTTCAGGAGGATTTGTGACTTGTTCTTCCTCTGGAGCCTCTGATGTAGAAGGTGTAATACCCCGAATTTTAAGACTTGAGCTTAGAGAATAAGCCTGAGATAAGTGGACTGCTAAGCCTTGGTTTAGCAAGATCCTAAATTATGATTAAGAGATAATGACTCCAAAAGTGGATGTGGTTAGTGATAAATAAACCCTTTTGGAGATTATGGTGTGATTTGGCACCTGATATGATTCGTATGTGTTCTGAGCAGCGCTGAAACCCTGTATTTAAGTTCAATTATGGATTAACCTCTAAATTGACTTAAAATAGAGGGGATGGCGCATTGTGAAAGAAAATGAATGAGAAAATGTATTTGATGGTGATTCAAGAGAGATTACCATAATCAGGGGCAAAACGGTAAAGTTACCGACCGATTGATCGGTTACCGAAGAGGAAACTCATTTAGTAACTTCAAGATCAATGGTTGAGATTGAATTGTGTAATAGATCAAGGGGTGGAATCATGTATATGTGTGTGCATGTGAGCCCATGGAGGATGTTGCAAGATGTTGACATGTGGCATTTTGTGGACCCTTGGATTGGGTCAACATGTTCAACTCATTTTTCCTCTCTCCTCTCTTTATTTGGACGTTTTGGCTCCCAAAAAACTGATCCTCTCTTCATCTCTTCATCTTTATCTCTCATCTCTCTCTTCGTCCTCCATGGATGCCAAGCTCAAGGAAGAAAGAGAAAGGAAGAGTTCAATGTTTAGGGGAGATAATGTCCTCTAATGCTCAAATACCCTTCTTTAATATTGTTCATAGTGATGAGAGCTTCATCTCTATGGTTTTAGATTCTTGATTGGAGGTGTTTGGTGGCTTGAGGAAATTTGGAAAGATGAAGAATCAAGGAATTTGTTTGGGAATGAGGAAGAGGTGAGTGTTTTCTCCATTTTGATCTATTTATTGTGGTTTTTGGTAAAGTTTTGAGAATTGTGATATTTGCCCTGATTTTATGTGATTTTCGGATTGGATGATTTGAATGGTGAATTGTGGTTAAATTGGTTCCATGTTGTGGTATTTGGTCATTGGAATTGATTTGGGAACTTGAATTGGAAGAGTGCAATGTTGTGATTTGCATTTGTGTTGTAGTTTTGTGATGACATGTTATGAGTATTGGTAAAACATGTCAATGTAATGTGAATTTGGTTGATTTGGTGTTTCCAATGGATTCCTTGTGCAAATTTATGTGGAAATGGTATTTGGTGTGAATTTGGGAACCATTGGAATCATTGGTGCAAAACTGAGAAATCTGTCCCTTGAAGTTTTGCTCTGGGCAGTCTGGTTTTGTGGACGTTTTGACTGGGCAAATGATGTCATAAAATTATGAAACTTTCCGGTCTTAAATTTCACCTCCCAAGCTTCAAAATGGAGATATAATTTGTACCATTTTGTTTTGAGAACTAGGAGTTATAGCTGTCCAAAGTTTGAGGTCGAAAATGGATTCTGTTTTGGGACAGTCTTGAGTTTTGGGGAATTCTGTATTTATGTGGTGATTTCCAGCATTGGCCAATATTTTTCCTGTGTAGAGGACTTGAATAGCTTTCATTTGGCTTTGGGATCACCTCATTTTGATTTTTTTGGAATTAGTTATGAATTTTGGAAGTTCAGCCAAGAAACTGGATTTTCTTGGCCGCGGCCAGCGGATTCTGGGCCACGGCCCAAATGTTTCTGGGCAGTTTCTGGCCGCGGCCAGTGGATTTGTGGGCTGCGGCCAACCCCCAAAAATCAGCATTTTGGACTTTTAAAAGGTGATCTTTGGACAAGTGTTTCCCAAGCCTTTAGGCATATGTTTGGGCTTTGATTAGCCACCTAAAGGTCGTGAATGATAACCAACTTAAGTGTTTGAGAGTTAAGGAATTGGAAAAGGGATTAACCCTATATCCTTATTTGGTTATAGGATTTGATGTTCGCCTGGACGTGGTTCGGTATTTGTTCTGATCGCGAGTAAGCGGAGCTGGAGCATACGTGGAAAGAGTGTAGGGAACATATCACTTATGCTTGTATTTGATATATGTGTTAGTGTGTTGGTGCATGTCTTAGCTTTGCATAATTATGTGTAATTTGAAGCTATGTTTCAATTTATGCTATGGCCATAGGTATATTGTTCGAAGCATTGAGCTTGCAAATTGTCATTGTGTTATCATGAGTTGTGTGATGCAAGCATGCCATGCATTAAACATGTATCGTACATGCATATTGATATTGTTATCCTACTGAGATTCTCTCAAATCTCACCCTCCCCTATCAACATTGTAGACAGGGAAGGAAGAGCGAGGATGGTGCTAGCATTCAAGGACGGTGAAGACCCCTTAGAGTATTTGAGTTTGGTAGTTGGTTATCATAGATGTTAGGATAATTATATATGATATGGATGTATATTTGAGTATGTATTCAGATATGTATTTGAAATGTGTATTTGAGAAGACTTTGTGTAATCCCCATATGAGGGCTTGTAGGGGCGAATATGCCCCATGAGGCTTTGAGTTAATGTATGGAACCCGGGATTGCCGGGATTAATGTTGTGTACTCTGATTTGTTATGGATGTGATATTCCGCGTAGTAATTGTATTCGAAAAGTGATTATGAGACCAAGTTTATAAATGATTTCGAAAGGTAATTGTGAAAACCCCGTCATGTGATGGGTTAGTAAATGTTATTTGTTTATTATTGGTCTCTATTTCACTTTAATCATGTATTTCAGATATAATTACGGCGGGGGGGTTACAGAAGGTACCCCTAAAGCAGCCACACTGGACCGACCAACATGGTGTGAACTTAAGGCACCAGCTTGAGAGGCAATTTTGCCAACCAATGCGTCAAGTTTTGACCTCTCCATTGCTTCCCAGAGTTGCATATTAAAAGAGTCATCGGAGGAAGAAGAATATTGTTGTGGTTGCTCAGTGTCCTTCTTCTTTCCTCTTCCTTTAACTTCTTTGGATTGAGACCAAGTAATCATTGGTTCTTTGAAAACCACACCCTTTGGTTTCTTTTGTGGAGGTTGATCCTTCTTAGCCATTTGAGGCTTAGGATGAGGTTTCTTGGCTGGAGTTCTCTTTTTGGTTTTGGATTTAGGAGGAGGTGTTGGTGTAGAAGACAATGTAGGAGATGAAGGTGTTGCTACCAAAGTTCCTGAAGAACTGCAGCAGAATGAGTGGGAGAGGGTGAATGAGATCTTTGGGAGACAACAAGAATCTTAGTTTTAGCCATTTAGAAACGAAATGAGAACAACAAGGATCACATATTTGTTGAAGATTGAATGAGAAAGTTTCAGAGAGTTAGGGCACGAAATGAGAAACTTTGAGGATAAATCTCACCTTATAAAGAAGATTGAAGAGTTGTAACGGTGATTTGAAGCAAAAAGAAATGTTTAATCGATGGGTAACGGTTGGAGGTGAAGAGAGACGACCTTCGAGTGACACAACGCTTCGAGTGAGAAGAGGAAGTGCGACGGTCTGAGCTATCGCGTAACTGATATAAGTTCAAACACTCGAGCAATAACCCTAGTGCTCGAGTGTTATTCATAGAGTGCTCGAGTGTGATCATACATTGCTCGAGTGACATTCAGACAAATTTGATAAAACATGTAAAAGCGTACCTAATTTAAATATATCTTGTTTTATTTTTCATCTTTGTACTCAAATCCTCCAAAATCATTTGAGTAACCATGCTTTGAATAATTATTTGTATAAATTCCTTCCTTCTGCTCGAGTTCTCTTGCTTTACTCTACGTATGTTCATACCATGCTCGAGTGAGAATCTCTCTCACCTGAGTGAGAACAATTATAACTGTTGCACTTCAGATAACCTCTTGGTATTTTTATCTCCTCAGTTAACCCCTGTTTTACAAGCTTAGAAACAGAGTATATTCAATAGTTCTGTACTTGAGCAGTGTTGACTGACTCGAGTGAGTATGAGCTTGTCACTCGAGTGACACTTCCTGTGCTCGAGTGACAGACCTGCAAAAACAATTTCTAATACTCTAATGCCAAAGTATGTATGGTTATCATCAAAAACTCATTTAAACATAATAATTAACAAGAAAACTTACAACTCATTGGGATTAACCATTCCCAATTCTCTTCAAATATATAGGAATTGATCTTTAGCTATTGGCTTTGTGAATATGTCAGCAAGTTAAAGGTATGTTGGTGTGAATTCTTCTTTGACATCCTTCTTTCGCACGTGATCTCGAATGAAATGATGTCGGATATCTATGTGTTTGGTCCTTGAATGTTGCACAGGATTCTTGGCCAAGCTTATGGTGCTAGTGTTGTCACAATAAATTGGAATCTTATTTAAGTATATCCCCAAATCTTGAAGTTGTTGCTTCAACCATAGTAGTTGAAAACAACAACTTGCTACAGCTATATATTCAGCTTCAGTTGAGGATAATGATACTGTGTTCTACTTCTTGCTAAACCATGATACCATAGAGCCTCCAAGGAATTGACATTAACCACTAGTACTTTTCCTGTCAGTTTTATATCCTTCATGATCTGAATCTGAATATGCCATTAAATATTTGTTTCCTCTTTTTGGATACCATAAGCCAAGTTCTGAAGTGTCTCCTAGGTATTTGAAGATTCTTTTCACTGTCTCTGCATGTGATACCTTAGGAGAAGATTGATACCTCGCACATATTCCAACGCTGAACTGAATATCTGGCCTACTTACTGTAAGATAGAGTAATGAACCAATCATTCCTCTATATTTAGTGATGTTGAAACTAGGACCTTTTACATCAGCATCCAACAACGTTGTAGAACTTATTGGAGTATCAGCTTCATTAGCATTATCTAATCCATACTTCTTTAACAACTCTTTCAAATACTTTGTTTGAGACACAAATATCCCATTCTTCTTTTGCTTGATTTGAAGTCCAAGAAAGAAGCCCATCATGGACATCTCAAACTCTCCCTGCATAATCTTAGAAAATTCTTGACACAGATTCGTTAGTAGCACCGAAAATAATATCATCAACATAAATTTGAACAAATAGAATATCATATTTGTTATGTTTGATGAAAAGAGTTGTATCCACTTTTCCTCTGGCAAAGTTTTGATCAAGAAGAAACTTACTTAGTCTTTCATACCAAGCTCTAGGTGCTTGTTTCAAGCCATATAAAGCTTTCTTATGTTTGAAAACATGATCAGGCTTTGTTTCATCTTCAAAACCAGGAGGTTGTTCTACACATACTTCCTCCATAATATAACCATTTAGAAAAGAACTTTTCACATCCATTTGATAAAGTTTAAAACCTTTAATGCAAGCAAAGGCTAAGAGTACTCGTATTGCTTCCAATCTTGCCACTGGAGCATATGTTTCCTCATAATCAATACCTTCTTCTTGATTATAGCCTTTGGCCACCAATCTTACTTTGTTTCTCACAATGATTGCTGATTCATCAAGTTTGTTTTTGAAAACTCATTTGGTCCCTATAACCGTATGATCTTTAGGTTGAGGAACCAAATCACAAACTTGATTTCTTTGGAATTGATTTAATTCTTCTTGCATAGCAATCACCCAATCATTTTCAGATAAAGCTTCTTCCATATTAGAAGGTTTAATTTCAGAAATATAAGCAGAGAAAGTTACCTCATTGAGAATTCTATTTTTGGTTTTGACACCTTCGTGAATATCTCCAATTACTTGATAAATTGGATGATTTTTAATATGTCTCAATGCTTTTGGTTAAGCATGATCATCGACATCTTCTATATTATGAAAATCATTTATTTCAAAATCATTCTGTTTCGAAATAGTTTTGTTTTTCTTTATCAAATCCATTTCTTCTTCATCAACATGTTTTTTCTAAGAGTCAAGTTCATCAAACACAACATGAATAGACAAAATCATTCTGTTTCAAAATAGTTTTGTTTTTCTTTATCAAATCCATTTCTTCTTCATCAACATGTTTTTTCTAAGAGTCAAGTTCATCAAACACAACATGAATAGATTCTTCAACTGTACATGTTCTTTTATTAAAAACTCTATATGCTTACTACTATTAGAATATCCTAGAAATAAACCTTCGTCAGACTTTGAATCAAATTTACCCAAGTTTTCTTTACCATTGTTGTGAATGAAGCACTAGCATCCGAAGATGTGTAGATGAGCAAGATTTGGCTTTCTTCCTTTGTATAGTTCATATGGCGTCTTTCCAAGTGACTTGCGAATATATGCTCGATTTGAAATATAGCATGCAGTACTCATTGCATCTGCCCAGAACACTTGTGACATTTCTTTTTCATTAAGTATTGCTCTTGCCATTTCTGTAAGGACTCTGTTCTTCCTTTCTACTACTCCATTTTGCTGGGGTGTTCTAGGTACAGAGAAGTTGTGATCTATTCCTTCGTTGTTGCAGTAGTCTTCAAAGAGTTGATTATCAAATTCTCCTCCATAGTCCATCCTAATAGAGACAATAGAAATACCTTTCTCATTTTGGACCTTCTTAGCAAACGTAATAAATTCGACAAATGTTTCATCTTTTGAAGCAATAAATATAGTCCATGTAAATCTTGTAAAATCATCGACAATTACTAAAGTATATAGATTTCCTCCAAAACATTTTACTCTTGCTGGACCTACTAAATCCATATGAAATAATTGTAAAGGTTTGGAAGTAGAAATCTCATACTTTGTTTTGAATGAAGATTTAGTTTGTTTGCCTTTTTGACATGCTTCACAAATCATATTATCTTTGAATTTTAGTTTAGGAAGACCAACAACTAAATCTTTTCTAATCAGTTTGTCAAGTTGGTTCATATTAACATGAGCCAGATGCTTATGCCATAACCAACTTTCCTCTGATCTGCTAAGAAAACAATTTTCAGAAGAATTTGAATTTAAATCAATTGTATAACAGTTACTGTCCCTTAGAGCTGGGATCTTTGCCTTGATAGATTCTTTGTTAAGCAACAGATCTTTCTTGTTTACTATCAAGCATTCTTTTGAATCAAAGATCACCCAGTTATCTTTGTCAGTGCTTTGACTTACACTCAAGAGGTTGTGGCATAATCCTTCAATGTAATATACCTTGTAGATTTGAACAACATCGGATTTTCCTACTTCACTAATTCCAGCAATACATCCAGATTGATTACCTCCTAACGTTACCTTTCCTCCTTCTCTGGTTTCCAGCATGGTGAACTTATTTTTGTCACCAGTCATGTGTCTCAAGCATCCACTATCAATATACCACTTGTTTGCTCGTGATGCTTTAAGACATACCTAGAGTAAGGTGATCAAGTTTTAGGTACTCACACTTTCTTGGGTCCTTTGTGGTTAGTATGTAATACATGTGTCCCTTTTGGAACCCATTTATACGTGCCAATAACTTGTCCATTTCTAAAATAACATGATGAATTATAATGTCCTTTCCTATTACAATAGCTACAAGATGCGAATGGATTTGATGTATTGACAGAATTCTTGAAATATTTGAGATAAGTTCTACTACTATTCTTCTTATTTCCTTTATTATCATGATCGGACTTATATCCAATTCTAGATTTATCAAAGGAAACTTTTTGAGAATTTAAAATAACTTTAAGAGTTTCACTTCCTTTAGTAAATTTTTCTACAGTTTTTGTTAAATCTCTTATTTTCTTATCTTTTTCTTCACATACTTCACAGGATGATATGACAATATTTTCTAATTCCTTTACTTTCTTCTTATAACTAACCATTTCTTTAACTACCTTGATGAATTCTGTATGTAATGCATTATATTCAGATAATAACTCATCATAAGTAGGTTCATAATCACTTACCTCAGAATCCGATTCTTCTTCTTTGGCTACCAAGCATAGATTTGCTACTTTGTCATCGTCGCTTTCTTCATTCGACGAACTATCACCCCAGATAGATGATATGTATGCTTTCTTTTTTTGCTTCTTTTTGTCTTTATTTCTGAAGCATGCGGATTTGATGTGTCCAGGCTTCCCACATTCATAGCATACTATCTGTTGCTCTTTATTTTCTTTCTTGCTTGGTCCACCTTGATAATTTTTGAAGTTTTTTTGACCTCCTCTATAGAACTTCTTGAATTTTCTCACGATCATTACCATATCATCATCATTAGGAACATCTTCATTTTCGAAAGATTCTTCTTCCTAGATAGCTTTAAGTGCAACTCCTTTTTTCTTTTTATCATCAAACTCTTCTAGTTCCTTCTTGAATCTCAACTTCCCTTCATACTCAAAAAGGCTACCAAAGAGAGCAGCTACGGAACTCATTGACTCCCCTTTAGCTTCTTCGATAGCTGTCACCTTCGCTTCCCATTCTTTCGTAAGAATATTAAGAATCTTTCTTACCTAGGAATTCTGGTCAAAGGATTTTCCAAGTGCAGATAGTTGATTAACAAGATGAGTGTACCTGAGTTCGAATTCTGATATTCCTTCTCTAGGTTTCATACGAAATAGATCATACTTTGTAATTAGAGTATTGACTCAATTTTCTTTGATTTTGGATGTACCTTGATGAGCGATTTCAAGGGCATCCCACATATCTTTGGCTGTTGGTAGAGTGCAGATTTGAAAATATTCCTTTTGACTGAAAGCACTCTGTATCATTAAAATAGCTTTACTATTTAACGTTATTAACCTTTTGTCATCTTCATCAAACTCCTCTAGGCTCTTCTTAATGACTCTATCTTCGATTTTCTTCATTGGAACATAGTCACCATCTTGTATTGCATTCCATAAACCATACTCGTTGGCCATCACGAACACTCTGAACTTAGCTTTCCAGAATGAAAAATGTTCTCCAGCAAAACCAGGAGGTCTAGTGATTGAAGCTCCGTCTGGAAAAATGTTTTCACCCATTATTGCCATTTATCGAATCCTTCTCAAGCTGTTAGGCTCTTCAGAGAAGACCTCGCTCTGATACCAAATGAAAGAGGCAAGCTTCACCCAAGAGGGGGTGAATTGGGTGATGTGATAAATTTTTCGTTTGATGGGGTGATATGATAATAGTTGTAGATAGAGTAGAGTTGAGAGGATTAGTACACAGAGAGTTATACTGGTTCGGCCCAAAAACCAGGCCTACGTCCAGTCCTTAGAGATCAAGACCTACTGATAGTTTCACTATGCTTCCAAGATTCAATGGGCTCTCAAAATGCCACAAAACAACAACCATCCTCGAATGGACTACGAGCAGAAATATTCTAACACCCAAAAGTTTCTCTCCCCCTTACGACAAGTCTTACGTGCAGGAAAACAACCTATGACCTTTCTGACTTGCTTATGTATACAAGTCTTATGAGCAGCAACGTTCTCTCCTGCTTACACCACTGTAAGTCTTACGAGCAGCAACGTTCTCTACTGCTTGTATCTTGTAAGTCTTATGAGTAGAAAGTTTTACTAGGAATTCTCTCAACTGCTTCTCTCGTAAGGATATCTACCCTCTCAAGGTCTAAATACCTTGAGATCAAATGAAAATAGAATTTGAAGTGTATACATACTCTCTTACATAGCAAATATTATAAACACTGAAGAACGATATGAATACAGAGAAAATATGAATAACAGAGACTCGTGAATTTTATTAATGTGAATTCTTGTACTTCATTGTTTTTGATGGTCTCTAATGCTCTGTATTTATAGACATTTGTTTTTGCCCATTTGAATAATGATCATTGTGGAGCGAGGCGTGTTACTGTGGAACGGCATACGTACGTTTTTAATCTTTGAACGCGGTAGGTACGTGTTCTGATGGTCATAATGATGTTGTCTGTCGTTGTTTGACTTCTTCTTTGTCTATTTAATTCAAACGTTCAAACTCCTATATCACACTTATAATACTTGTAAAATGATGTCATATAATAATAAGTGAAAATATAATGAATAAATATCATTAAACCATATTCGGATTGAACGCTATAAGATTGGTGCGTTTTGGCTTCTATCAGAGTCTCACTCGAGCACTGAGGGGGCTCACTCGAGTGAACTACCATATTTTCTCCTTTTGCTTCAGTTTTACACTTGCACTTCCACATGATTTGAGAGAGTGCATTTTCACACTTGCGAGTGATGTGGGTCCTTACTCGAACACTACTCCTCCTGCTCGAGTGCCCTTGCATTTTAAGCTAAGAGCCGCGTCTCTGGACAACACTCGCATACCATTTTAGCAAGAGTGTGATTTTGCACTCGCAGGTGATGTGGGCCATCACTCGAGCATACATACTCCTACTCGAGTGAGGAGAATATTCTTCTATAATATACTCTTATCTTCAGCACTTGCAACAGAATTGAGAGAGTTAGATTTCTCACTTGTGAGTGCTGATGTATCACTCGGGCATATGAACTCTCACTCGGGCATGCTTGTGCTTCTCTGTTCTGCATGACTCTCGGCCAAACACTCGCAGTCCCTCACTTGCTAGTGCTCGGGTGCAAATCAGTTTCATGCTCGAGTGCATCAGTAAGGTTGACAATGATTGCTCTCAGCCAAACACTTCTTGTCCAACACTTGCATGTGCTCGAGTGCAAAAGAGGTTTATGCTCGAGTGCTAGCTCCTTTGCTCGAGTGCATCAGCAAAAACTAACAGCAGAAATCTCCAAACTTTGCCATATGCATTTGGTAACTTTGCAATCTTTGTCTAAACTTGTAAAAACATACTTTGCACCCAATTACCTTTTGTTATAATCAAAACTTGGATTCTAACAACTTCCCTTTTTCCTCTTCACCACCCTTGACCTTCCTCTAGTTCCTATCATCGTCAAGCTCTCTCTCTCTCACTCTGATTATCTTTTTATGATTGCAAATGTGGGAGAGGGTCAACTAATGAGTTCAATGAGAGGGTAAGTGACGTATTTTCTTTTAATTGTTGCTTTGGTTAAGGCTTATTCCATAAGCTTCAAATATTCTAATTGGATTTTAACCTAAATTGCATAAATCTAAACCCAATCTCCTTGGTCTACCCCAGCACATAATGGGCTTCATAGTTTTGACTAAGGTGTGGCCCAATTCATTTCTTGAGCTTGAAGTAGTCAATTTACCATTTTACGCCTTCTTTTCTAGTACCTAATTACAAAATAAATTCCAAAAATAAATCCTTAATGCTTTACAAGGATTTTCTTTCTTAATTATCTTCTATACCATATAAAATAATTTCTCTGAAACTTTCGAGCTAAAAATTAACCTCTAGCTATTTTTTCTTAAATTTTTCTGGAAAATAGGGCCTTAACTCCCATATAATAGCTTTAAAATATTTTAGAGCACTTTTGGGGAATTAAAACTCTTCATAATTTTTCTAAATCCTCAGTTAGTATTTCATAATCTTTCCTCAATCCTTCTAAGCCACTAAATATTTTGTAATACTTATTTTCTCCTCCTTTTTTAATTTTTTTTGAGGTAACCAGGGTTAATTTATTCTATAAGCATGCTTTAGGCTATTTAGTTGAGATGGTATACATTCTCTACCCCTAAAATAGTATTATAGGACTAGGAGGATAGATCTTTAGTTGAAATGGTTACTTATCATATATTTATTTCCTCTGGATTTCACACGTCCTAGGTGAAGCTTATCAAGTATTGAGTACTTAGAAAAGAAGTCATGAGATGTCTTTATTTGTTGCTTTGAACAACGTTTTTATGTAGTTGGCCAAAAATATGCAAGCATACATGCAACCAATTCTCCTTGGAAGTAGCTACCTACTTTATCACTTTTAGGTTGCTTTTATGTAAAAAGAATAAAGCTGACTTTCAAAAGCTGGCTATGCTTTTACCCGCAACGCAAAATGAAGTTCACAACTTGAAATTTAACAAGGTGGTAGAAACTACACTGTCATGGAATAAGATGTATCAGAGCTTAACATATTTAAAAGCTGCATCATCAAATTGGAGCTTGGTCAAAGCTGAACAGATGGCTTTGGACGATGTAAATGAAGAGAGCAATAGAGTGTTGCATGGCATAAACATTTGGGGTGGAATCCGGTTAAAAGGATGCAGGATGAAATATAGGATTAAAATACTACGTAAAGAAAAGAAATTAGCTATTTTATCGAATATTATGAAGATGATGTGCTACTCATGAAGTACCTAAGAATTCCTCTAAAGTGATGACAAAGTGTAAACAATTCTGCGCATAGAATACAAAGTGTAGACACTTTTGTGCCATCTCAACTAAATAGCCTAAAGCATGCTTATAGAATAAATTAACCCTGGTTATCTAAATTCCTAGCTTAATGTTACAAGCTTTGAGAAACCAAGGCACCGATCACAATCAATCTCCACAATAATGTAGATACAAGTTTAATACACAAATTGAACAATTAAATTAATTATATAACTTTAAATTTTTGAATTAATTATCCAAAAATTACAATTTCACAACCTAATTCCAAATTATTTGTTTTAACCTTAATTTAATATTTTCCTCAATTCAAATAACTCATTGGAATCACAAGCTATAACACCAATTTCATGTAATTATACAAAAACCCCAATTTAAAGTTTAGGGTTCCACACATAAAGTTGTTTAATTATCAATCTTCACATTATTCAACAATAATTTAAATCGATTAAAACTTCAATAATACCTCTAATAACCCAAATAAGTTGTTTAACCTAAATTTAATCACTAAAAATATCCTATAGAGAATAATTTATAAATTGTTTATATAAAAAAATTAAATATAAAAATTTACAACAAACAAATAACAAATATAAACTGATTAAAATAAACTAATAGCCTTCCTCTAGACTTATATAATCATCTATTTTCAACACTCAAGACTTTCCCAAAATCATAACTCCAAAATATTCTCCAATAAGTGCAAATATATTATCATTAAAAAGATAAAGTTACATAGAATAACTTTCATAAAGGGAGTTTGACGAAAAGAAGTTATTTTATTTACCTAAATGATCACAAATGAAGAAGCTTAGTTTAAAATGGGGAAAACCTTTGACGCCTCTGTTTCTTGCCATGTTCTCTAATCCGGATTGGATCGGTTGAACCAGACTGGAAACAAGCCAATCGGCCAGTAAACCGGTTCGGTCCGATGACCTAGTCAGGGCCAAGTTTTTTATTTTTTTTAAAATTATTTTTTATACTTTTCCTTTAGAATTCTATATTATAAGTCTAAAATCTTCCATTTCTCACCAGTTTGGTCCTAGTTTAACTCCAGTCTAACCCACTGACCCTTAACCCAGTACCTCAATCAATTCACTGACCTATCTGGATTTAATTACCTTAGTTTCTCATGCTCAGTTTCGTTGCTGTAGCGAAATTGAAAAACGCTAAAGTGATTGATTGGGTATTTACCCCCACCACGGGCCAATGTTCCCTTTTAGTAAATAATTTATAATATTTTTAAATTTTTATTCATATTTATTTTTTTTCTTTTTTTAAAAATATTTTTTTATTTTTCATTTACATTCTTATATTATTTTTATTATTTTTTCATAACAATAAAATATTATTATTTCTACATTTTTATTCTTTTTTTATAATAATAAAAGGAAACCCGGCCAACATTATCTAATCCTTCTCCTTCACAATAATCCTTGCATTCTACATTTTTATTCTATTCATTATATTAACCCAAAATTTCTTTTACTATCATAAACATTATTTTGGATAAACTCGTTTTATTCTAATGATCACATGATAAATTTCATTTGTTATGTAATAATTCTTTCTAATATATTTTTTAATTAATAAAGTAAAAATTGGGATGTCACACGCACGATCTACAAGCGTGCAATAAGTTTAATGGAAACATAATAGAGAAGAGGCAAAAATTTGAAAGACACAATAGAGCAGTAGAAGAGGATAGAGTAATGGCAATAACGGGCAACAATAAATTTCTTACAAAGGATAAAGACTAACCTAAATGGTGTAGATTTGTCACCCTACAAATAATATCAGGTCTGCCCGAATACACGAGAAGATGTCGTCCCGTTCCACCATACGCTAGAAGTCAAGGTCCATTGCAACACAGACCTCATTACTACTTGTAAATGCAAGAAAATGTTAGGGCAAGAACAAACAGAGGAACAAAGTGTAAGGAATGAGGGATAAAGAGGCAAATACAAGATAAACCTATTTCAACAACAAAGACGAGCTAGTACCCCACGTTTGAATTTGCGTATCAAATGTTAATGGAATGGTATAAAAACAGGTGAACCACTGAACATGGCGGGGAGTTTCCAAACATTAAAATTAAATTCAAACAAAGTTGACCGCCTTTTTTGAAGCCGGCAACTTGAAACAGAGCCCAATGAGTTTCTTGTTTTTGGAAGGGCAAGCCAAATCACTGTTGTGAACAGTGAAATAGGTCTGTAGCTATCTTTTAGCACTCAGCTTGGGTGGACTTGTATGAAGGGATATGTGAATTATATATTCCATCTTTCTATTTTTAAAATATATTCTTATGTTTGAACTGTTAACTTTATTAAAAATAGGGTAAAGGTGCATCCAGCACCCCGAATTATTTTTGGAGGTGCAATTAGCACCCTAAACTATTTTTTGGGTGCAATCAGCACCCCGAACTATTTTTTGAGATGCAATCAGCACCCTACAGTATTTAAGGGTGCAATCAGCACCCTAAACTATTTTTGGAGATGCAATCAATACCCTAATGTATTATAAATAGAACAATTACACCCTTTCACTAACAGAATACTAACTCCGTTTGCTAACATACTATTTTCTTTCAGTATTTAAGGCTGCAATTTTGCCTCTAATGTAGTAAAAATAGAGCAATTGCATCTCCAAAAATTTGAACTTTAGCAAACGGAGTTAGTATTATATTAGTGAAAGGGTGTAATTGTTCCATTTTTTATATATTAGGATACTGATTGCACCTCCAAAAATAGTTTAGGGTGTTGATTGCACCCTTAAATACTCTAAAAATATTTTTTAGCAAAAATTTATTTATTAATTTACACTTAATAATAAATTTGAAATTTTACTTGACAATTTGAAAATATAACTTTTAAAATTTTGAATAATTTTTTTTAAATATTTGTAGAAAAAAATATGAAATTATATTTGATAGAAAAAAATATATGTTTGATATTTATTTTTAGTCATTTAAGAAACTAAAAATAAATAAATTTCAATAAATACAATAAAAAATTAAATTATAAATTTTATAATCTCAAAATTAATACATTTTTAACATATTTGAATGTTACAAAATATATTAGAATTAATTTTTGGTGGTATAACTTTTTTAGCATATATATATATATATATGTTTAAATAATTCTAATGTCAAGGTTGGTTATTTTGGTTAAAAAAATTTAAGAAGTCAAACGTAATAGTTAATTAATGATTTTGGTGGATAAATATAAAATCTCAAAATATAAAGAAAAAATATGTAACATATATTTTAATTTTAAGAAAAATCTATATAAACTTTTAAAATAGAGATGATATCTGTTATATTAAGGCAAAATATATGGCTGATTAGCCTATTTC
The DNA here is from genome assembly GCA_963242795.1 of Inga leiocalycina. NCBI lineage: Eukaryota > Viridiplantae > Streptophyta > Magnoliopsida > Fabales > Fabaceae > Inga > Inga leiocalycina. The sequence continues at coordinate 37,788,965 of OY725331.1, forward strand.
ATTCATCCATTAAGAGTGGATTGGATATATTCTAACAATCAATATTTTAATTATTATTACTCTTTTTGTTGGGGGGTTTGGGCTTGCTTGTATGACCTTGCGCCCCCCTGGTCCAATATATACCTCCGCAAAAAACGTCTCTGCCATGTATTGGCTCTCTATCTTGTTTTATAATTGGGGAAAACAAAATTAAGGCACGTGAAAACTCTATTTGGATGTTCATATCCAAGCAAAGCTGCCGCGTTTAGTCCAAGTCAAACAAAGTAGTTAGCGTGGAACCCATAATTGTCTGACGTAAGACAGCAAGCCACCAACAGATCTGGGGGAAAACATATACATGCACTGGGGCGAACTACATCTTTTTCTCATGATTATTCGCTTCAATAATCAAATTAAACTCAAATAATTCAAATGATTACGCGCCCACATACGCCTGCGAGGATATTTTTCGACCAAGTAATAAACACGCGAATTGCTGTGTTTTTCTTTAAAATAAAAAATAATGTATTATTCTGGCATTATTTTTTGTTCATAATAGCATGTATTATGTAATATTCGATTTATACTATATATATAATCAATATTCCAACATTTTTGGGTTTCAATGAGAAAAAAGATCTCTTAATGTATAATTTGTTATATGTCCAGTGTTTGAGCATTTGACGTTGCTTAAAAATATCGAATGATCTTCTTGTTTTTTTTTTTTTGGGTAAAAATTCTAGAAAAAGTAATCCAACATATTTTTGTGCTTAAGTAAAGTAAAGCAAATATATATTTGTATTTACAACATTAAATGAACAAATGAATTTAACTAATGAGGATATTACAAAAAAAGTACGAGGGATTTTAAAATTATGTACTTTTTGCTATATGATTTTCATTTGTTCAGCTTACTCTATCAATGAAATTTTTTTTTTTTTTTAAAAAAACTATTGGTACGTAGTTAGCCCAATTACTCAATAGGGAGGTACTCTGTTCCCTCCCATATAAACTTTAGTCGTGGTTGTCTAATTTTGCTTCATTTTATATAGTTAGCATAATATAATTAATGGTATTTGGTAGTAGATATTAGTTTGTAGTTAGGAGTTAGAATTTAATATAATTGTAAATCTCTCCTTGTACAAATACCCAAGTATCCCTTGTGAAAAAATAAGATCACTCATTTTGCAATTACATGTAATCAGAGCTTGTGGCTCTCTAAAATTTTTCATCCGGCGTTGTTCATGTTTTCGCGTTTGTTTCACCTAGCCTACTTCTAGGGGTTATTAAGCTCTAGTTCCACACTTCCATGAGTGGATTTCCCATTATCCTTACTTTGAAACTAGTATTAGCCTTTGACTTGTGAACGTTTGGTACTTTGGTATGGTTAGCAATTGTGTTTGCTGTTTGGTGTTTTTATTGATTGCTGGTTACTCTCTTAAACGTGCTTTGTCAAGCCCTTATCTTATGTCCATGTTTTTCAAAGTAATAGTGCACAATTTAGTGGACACACAGGAATAGTATAAAAATAATGATAAAAGTACTCAATTACAGAAATTCCACATAAGGGATTGTACATAATAATTACAATTCATGTGGCCGCACAGGGCTACTAGGGTGTCTAAACCTATTACAATGAAATGTAGACATCTTCCCGTCTTCGTTCCACCACTGCATTCCTCTTGTGTAAGTCTCTTCTCTTCTTTCACCTGTCTAAATGGTTGGTTGGGGAGGGTGAGATTCGAACAAATCTCAATAGCAAACAATTACTAACAATGCATGCAAGATATGCTTGCCTTACATAAGCTTATGTTCATATAATGACATTTATGTATGCTCAATGTTTCATGCAACATAATTATGGCTACAGTATAAACAGAAACAGGGCTTCATTCATTCATACATGCTTCACATAATCAAGCAAAGTAATACACAGCAAACACATCAAATACCTTCAAGTTCAGTAAATTCACTACCTCTTGTCTTGAGTCCTCTTCTTGTACCTTTTCTTCTCCAACCATTGGAGATGCTTCTTCTTGACTTCTCATGGCCTTAAATAAGCAACTATATTATTAGAGCCATGAAAATGAATGTCAAATGGGGCTACATGGATCTTTAGGACATGTCTCTTATATTTAGCCCAATACTTGTGACAATTTCACACAATTGACAGAAATTTGTACGTTAACCCAATCTGCCAATTTTGTTGACTAAATTTTGCAAATTCATAATTAATTCTACAAAAATCCAAATGGGTTGGTTCTTGGTTCTATAGAAAGGTCTTTAAGTCCTCTTTCAATAAAAATATCACATAACATCAATTAGAGCCACACATTTCCCAAAAAAAATCGTCAAACTTCCACTGTTCTAGATTGCATTCTAGAAACATGGCTCAATTTCGAAAATCCACATCTTTTTATCTATTAGTCCAAAAATTATAATCCACCTATTAAATTAAACCTTTACATGTCTACTTCAATCCTGCCAAATTTTATAATATTTGGACTAGGTATGACCCACGTAATCCATTGCACAACAACACTGCCTCCAATGAAACAAATCAAATAGCATAAACCCTTAACTTAAATAATTTCCAGATTAAAATATAAGCATCCAAAAATCATGAATACACATATTCCTTCACAATTTTCCCTTATAAATCCAATAGAATCATCAAAACCATGAAATTCCAACTCCTTCCCACAGTTTCAGGTCTGACCAAAACATACCAAGGCAAAGGAAAAAAATGATTTCATGCATTCAATCCATATAACTCCTTCTTTTCACTTGTAATTACATGTTTAACCACTTAAACACCCTTTTAAACATGATTTGTGTGAATTTGGGCAGCACCTCCTGTAACCCCATTCCCACCTTAGGCCGAGATTAAGTTCTTAAACACATAATTAAGTTGGAATTAGAGACCATATTTCAAATTGGGACTTATTAAGGCAATCTTTTGCCCAAAATCGGATATACAAAAACTTTTTCAAAACTATTTCACAATTGTCTCAGATTCACGTTACAAAACAATAATGGCCTGTACAGGTGGATTCCATTTACAAATATCAGAGTGCAAAGTAAATTCGAGACTCACTCGAGTTCTATTCATTAAATAAGGGTTTACACAAAGGCACAAAGCCCATAATTCATACCCTTTTACTTGGGGGATTACACAAAATCCAATGTATACAATTATTTCTACCAAAAAATATCCAAATGATATACAATGATAACCATTAACTAAAAAGGAACTCCTAACATGGAGCTCTACCAGCTCTTCGTCACCCACTTGCCTTTTGATCCTTCAGCCCTGTCTAAAACGTTTAATTTTGGGAGAGTGAGATTCTATGGAATCCCCATAGTGTCAAATCAATCATAGTATGTACAACAATAAGACATGAAATCAAATCATCATCACACAAAGCAACTACAACAACAATTACAATGGCAATAGTTAGAATGACACATGTCATCCCTTATGATTGCTCACGCTGAATTGCTTACGCTACATTGCATCACAACAATCCACACAATATCACTACTACAAAAAATCAATATAATGGCGCTTATTTTAAAAAGTACTTTGGCGCTTTTCAATTTACAGAAACGCCATACATTACTTTATCAAATTAAATAAATAAATAAATTAGATATGGCGTTTATTGGGGTAGTGCCAAAGGAGGGTGTGCCCTCCTTTGGCGTTTGATGATCAAACACCAAAGGAGGGTGTCCCTCCTTTGGCGTTTGATCAACACCCTCCTTTGGCGTTTGATGATTAAACGCCAAAGGAGGTTTGGACCTCCTTTGGCGCTTATTTCTACAAACGCTAAATGAGGGTTTAATTTTTTTAATTATTTTTTAAAATATTTCTTTTCCTATACAGTGTAATGCTTTAACAAAATGCCTGATAACCATGTATATTTTTTATAGTAAGCAAAATGATCATATATTTTGTCTAGTAGACAAAATTACAATACAAAACGATGATTGTCTTAAATAACTACAATAAATAATTATATAATGTTTAACAACTACAAAATATATTGTATTAACAATGATTATATAGTGTACAACTAACTTTAAAAATGATTAAATAAAATAAAAATAGACAAGAAAGAAGCTACATGCCTAAATTAGTTAATTGCCTGATCATATATTCACACCATTCTTCAATGATTTCATCCATTTGATTGTCAGTCAATTCAGCACAGTGTTGATCTTCATAATACTACATAAACAATCATGTATATAGAGAATGAAAATCACTTTTAGACACTTTGTCAATTTAAAACACAATATCAATTGCAACTAAAGGGAACTTACTCTCATAGGAATTACAAGGTAGCGGTGAGTAACTACATCCTTCATAAATTTCATAACATAATAACCACAATCATTATTATTCGGCTGGAATGGACACTGCCACAATACAATAAAATAGTTATGTCAATTTTTGAATAAAATTTTTTTACTAACAAGATTGGAGTAAATTCATATATAAGTACCATAATCTTCCTCCACACATAGCTATTGGCCGGGTCATTGCATCTAGAGTAGGTCAATCCAGCTTTTCCTCTATATGCAGTTAATGCACTAATAAAACAAGAAGTGCCTAATTAATTTTGGTTATTCAATAATCACGCACAAAAAGATTTACACATATACCCTTACACTTACTTATTAAAGATAATTTGTATATCAGGGCGGTTCTCTGGATAAGCAGTTGCTATAGGATCCAAATAGTAAATGCGAGGGCCTTCTGTTGCCGTTGGATGGACAACAATTAAAGGTTTCTCTGCATCACCTTTCAACTTCTCATATTCTTGAGGACGATTATGAAGCATCCCTTCTATTGCATTTAGCATTTCTTGAAAACCATCATCTTCATCACACATGCTTGAGTCAAACTCATTTGAAGCACCGATTGTGGTATATATTTGACTACGACGCGCATCATCCGTCTCACCGTGCCTTGTCCATCGTGTATATGATTGATCAATTCCATGACACACTAAATGATCTAGCAAATCAAGTGGACTAATCCGCTTTCCATAACAACAAGATAAGCAAGGACATAGGATGTTGTTAGGATCATTTGTATGCTCACTTGCAAATCTAATAAACTCTTTCACCCCATAATATATTCTCTTGAGCACCGATTAGATGACATCCATTTTCGATCCATCTATACCTTAAACATATATATTTTTATAAGTGGTCAGCTACTTACCTCTTGCAGTTCTCTTTTGTTATTTATTTTTTTAAAAAAGTAAATTCAGCAGCATAACATTCCAAAATTTAAAGTTTTATAAAATATTAAACACTCTCCTTAAATCACAAATAATCAACCAATTAATTAATCCCACAGCATCTAAATAATTTTTCACAACTCACAACCAAATAAATCATATTGCCCAACACTACTACATGTCATAATTAAAATAATTGGGTCTATAACAAGCCAACAAAAATACAACCTTGCATTTATTAAATTAATTGGTTTCCAAAATAATCATTGATTAAACTACCAGCGGCATTTATAACACTTCTACCCAATTTTTTTAATAGTGCCATTCACAACTTTTTCACTGTTGACAACATGTACTTCTATGAAAAAGCATAAGCAAATGTATAACAGTCATACATATTTTAACTAAAAAAACGTGAATAAAATGTTAGAAAACAAACAACACTTACAGGAGTTTCTGTAGGAAGCTATGTACTGCAACCAGCCAAGAAGTAAAAGAACACGTGAGGGAGGAAGCTTTGTACTGCAACGAAACTTTATACTGCTACTGCAATGAAAGTGGCGAACAAATGTTTAAAAATATTTGCACGAGGAGACAAAAAAATATAGAAAGTGGGGGACCAAAGGAGCTTCTACTTGTCACTGGTCAAAGAGAGGAAGGGGTGGGGACAATAGAAAAGAAAAGCAGGAAAGTGATAATGGCGGGACGATAATGGCGGGTGTTAAAAAATTTGAACATTTATATTACTTTTTATGGCGCTTATATAAAAAGTGCCAAAAAAGGTGTCACTATCTTTGGCACTTCTTATACAAGCGCCATTAATGTGATAAAACAAAGAAAGTTTGGGAAGTGATTTATCAATATACAGATGACTATTCAAGATAGATATGACTTGCCTTGTCAATGAAAAAAACAAATTTGCAGGTGGAAGCTTTTGTTTCACGTGATACTTCTCCTTTTTTTGACTTGCCTTTTCAATTAATGGAAAAAAACAAATCTGCACATGATCCTTCTTTTTTTTTCTTAATATATAGGAAGCTTTAGTACTTCCTTATAAAACGCCAAAGCTTCCTATCTTTAAAAAAGAAAAAAAATCTGCGCATGATACTTCTTCTTCTTTTTTTAATATATAGGAAGCTTGGCACTTCTTTATAAAACGCCAAAGCTTCCTATCTTGGAAAAAAAAATCTACACATGATCCTTCTTTTTTTTTATTAATATATAGGAAGCTTTGGCACTTCCTTATAAAATGCCAAAGCTTCCTATCTTTTTTAAATATTGATTGATAATAGGTACCTATAAGACCAGCAAATAGACAAGCTAAGTACTTATGCACGAAACACACACATAAATATTAAAGGTCCGTGGAATTGCGTTGATAGTGAATTTCCTTTTTCTGCAAATCAATTATATCATGACATGTAGGAACAAGCACGTCTCTTAGTTAGAAATGTGTTTACCGTGATTAAAAACATTCTAGTTGTCTTTTTTTTTTAAATAATCTTCATTGTAATGATTATATTTAATTATATATATATATATATATCAAGTATTAATAATAATTTATATTAAAAACCTATTAATTTAAGTAGATGTCAGTTATTTGCTCAAATAAAAAGTAGATGTGAGCTGCGGGACTAATTTAAGTAGATGATTCCTATTTATTTATTTTTTAAACAATAGTAAGCTTTGGCGCTTTCTAAGGAAGCGCCGAAACTTCCTATTTAATTTTTTTAAAAATATATTAGAAGCTTTGGCGCTTCCTATGGAAGCGCCAAAGCTTTATTTTGTTTAAAAAAATTATATATATAAAAGTAAAATAATATATGTACATTGCATTATATATATAATAAAGGTTAAACACCAAATTTCTCATCGTTAACACCAAGTAATATATGTTGGCAAAAAAAAACAAAACAAAACACCAAGTAATATATATTTATAATACTGGACGTTTCATTATATCATACATTGTTTTCACTTGGTGAGTCCAAGGCACAAGTAATATATATGTACATATTGTTGGACACTCAAATTTTTTATTTAAAAAAATAATGCAAAAATGCAACCTATGGCGCTTCCTAAGTAATCGCCATAACTGCGATTTTATTTATCTTTTTCTAAAAATTGAAGACTTTGTTTGGCGCTTATTCAGAGAAGCGTCATACAAGCTTAATATGAATTATGACGTTTATGATTGTGAGCACCAAAGTTTCCAAATTCTTTTGATTTTAAAAATAGAATTTAGTATCTTTGGCGCTTTTTTAGAGAACCGCCACAGGACGCACGCCACTAAATCCCCTTTTTGTAGTAGTGTATATTTCACCACAGCTGGGATTTATATAAAGCATTCCATAACGCAAGCCATACAGGCAAGATACAAACATAGCCCATGGCTGGATTCACAAACGCCGCCCCACGGGTCAGATTCATAAAGATCTATGTCGATTACGAAGGCAGTTCAACGGCCGACCTAGAGATGACCAGCGTCAATCCCTATACGGCTCACGCTGAAGTGCTCACACAGTTCATAAAGTTTAATGATAAGTTATGCATACTAAAACATCATACACAATATGAGAGAAGAGTCACTACCTTGATCCTTCAGGGCATTCCATGGCATCGGTCTCTATCGCATCAGGAAAATATCGAATCCTAGAATCATAATTAGGGACGAAGAGTTATTTCCTTATTCCAATTCTCAATAGCTTCTTAACACTTAATTGGTTATCATTATTGCTCTTTTAGTACTCAAGGATACCTCTAACAATAGCCCTAAGGGGTTAGAAGAATATCCCCAAAGATCCCCTTTTTGAAGCTCCAAACTGACATTTTTCACCATGACACTCGAGTGAGATTGTACGGACAATTAGGTGAAGAAGGCCTCACTCGGGTGATGGTATGGTCTGCACTAGGGTACTAGAGAGTGAAGGATAGCGAGTGAACACCCGAGAGCACAAGGACTTTTCATAGACTACTACACTCGAGCACATTAGACCTCACCCGAGTGAAGGCCAAATGCCTCACTCGAGCACCTGAGAGTGAAGTCCAAAAAGTGAGAACCCGAGAGCACAAGAGTTTACCATGAAGAGGAGCACTCGAGCATAGGACATTGCACTCGAGTGATAGATCAACATTCACAAGTGAGACTATACACTCTTGAATTTTCTAGAAAGCACAACAGAAAAACTAAAGACAAAACAAAATATACACACAGCACTCGAGTGATCTTCATCCCACACTCGAGAGAATCCCAAATCACTCGAGTAATTCTATCGGAACCAGAAAACACAGCAAAACATAGGCATTTTCCCAACACTTGCCCAATTGATCCCAATAGACACAAAACTTTACCCAAAGCCAATCCCACAGAAAAACACTGAATTAACTCAATAGAATCATCAGAATCATCAAAATCCTACTCCATTATCATGCTTAGGGTTTTGGGCAACAAAATCAACAAAATACCAATCTCATCCAAACATCACATTTTAATCACCAATCAATCTATCTATCCTAAACTCATTCCAAGATACCATTCTCATGCCAAAAGCATACCAAATGAATAGTGGCACTCATTTTCGGATTCAAGCCAAAATTTCTAGGAATTACAACCTACTTCAAATGGCATGAAACTTAGATAGATAGATTGGTTTCACATACCTCTTCAACTTCTCCATAAACACTCTTTGATTCTCCAACAACTAGATTTTTGTGTGATCACAAACCACAGCCAATGGACAAGCTACAACCATCAAAATAAAGCTTATCACTCATAGAACAACATTAATGAATGAGGTTTAAGCAATAGAGTCCAATTTCTCACCTTAATCACCAGCTTTTCTTCCTCTCTCTTGCCCACAAGGTCGCCAGAAATGGAAGAAAGAAGACAGAGAGAACGAGAGAGAGGAAGGGTATGGAGGAAAAAGCAATGATCACACACACACACACTCCTATACTCATGTCAGCCGATTGGAGGGAGAGAAAGGAGAGAGAAAAGTGATTATTTTATCAATTGTTGACTTTCTCACACATATACTCTCTCATACCCTCTTTGCCACATGTCCACACCTTATTGGTTCTCACCAAATAAGTCACCAATTAGCTATTTTAATCCCTCCAGTAGCCATTTAATCACACTTCTCATTTTTCTCTTAGCTAGTAATTAATTTCCCCATTAATTACCAACTATAGCCAATATTACCATTCTTCCAATAATTATGGCATATTAATTAAAATAGCCATAAAACACATGATAATTTCCATTTAAATTCATAAGTATCCACAATAATCATGATTAGCCCATAATTAAAAATTGGGATATTACACCTCCCCTAGGGTTTGTGCATCCCAATCATTAAAACAAAGCCAAAACAACCACAACCCAACAAGAACAATCAAGAATCAACAAGAGGAATTAGGTTCTTGAGATTTCCTCTTGAGTCTTCCACTTTCTCTCTCTCTAGGTGCTATCTTTCCCTCTCTCTTCCCTCTTGATTTTGCTTGCTAAACATGATTTCCAAGATGGAGAAGAGATTAGAAGGAATGTACAAGGGATTAAAGATAAGAACAAGTGTGAATTCTACAACCCACTCACCTTGATCTTGCTCTCTGAACCTTGCTCTTCCTCTTTGTTCTTGTATTCTTGACTTTCTTCTCTCTCTTTTCGTTTGTGCCAACCGAAAATGGCCCAAGAGGAAGAGGTAATGGTCTCATAAAAAATCCTAACTCACCTCCTCATAATAATATATTTAATTAGAAATTAACATGTTTATGATTTACTTGCCCATAAGTTTTTCCTTCTTGAATTAAAGTGGGCCAAGTAAATTATTTTCCTTTCCTGCTCCCTACTTCAACCAAAATTTATCCCAATTACAGGGAAAAACATCTGGCTTATATCTTTGTTGGTCAAATGACCATTTTGCCCTTACATGTTTTTCCATTTTTGCACTTTGCTAGAAATCTAACAAAATTTTCAACAAACTTTGAAAATTCATATCTAATTGTATAGATGTCCAATTGGTATGGTTCCAAAAACTACGTGACCCTTATTAAGTATATTTTTAGGGAAAAATATAGCCTTTAGCCAACTAGAAGCTTAGAATTCCCAGAATTTTTATTTTTGGACCTTGTCATAGAAGCTTACTAGTTTCACTAGGCTAACTTCAAAAATACATAACTCTTTGTGTACAATTCCAAATGAATTATATGATATATTGGATTAAAGCTTGATAAGTCTACTTTTATTTTGAAAAATTTCACATTCATTGGACATCATTTATTTATCCAAAACTATCACACAACCAGACTGCCACGCAGTAAAAACACACTAGCAGCAAAGTTTACATTTATGGGACTCTTGCTAAATCAAGGCTTAGCAATCCACTTGATTCAGGCTTATTCTCAAGCCTCTAATCCCAAAATTGGGGATATTACATGCTTGTTGTCTTGTTATTGTGATTCTTTTGTTATTCCTCAATGATTGAATCTAAGACATCTGATATACTGCCCATGTCTGCTAAAATCACTAATTCAAAATTGAACTGCACAAACTATAATGACTTGAACAAAACTATTAGGGTTTATATTTTGGGTATTGAGAAGGAAGCCCATTTAACCCAGGATCTCCCTTGTGGTAATGATAAGAAAAGTTTGGCTTGGTTTAGAGCATATTCTTGAATCTTTTTCCAAATTTGAAACTCTATTGAACCATGAATTATGTCCTCTGTCAGTCACTACAATACTATGAAAGAAATTATGAATTATTTCAAATTTATGTTCTTTGGTAAAGGGAATATTACTCAAATCTATGAAGTATGTAAAAGCTTCTATTGCTCTCAGCAGCAGGGTCATCCCTTGAAGGATTTCTTCTTGGACTTTAAGAGGTTGCATGAAGAGATGAAGGTTCTTATGTCTCCACAGGAGGATCTTCATACCCATATCAAAAATCTGGAATTTCAGGCTATTATCAGTTTTCTTGAAACTCTTGACCCTTCTTATGAGATGATCTGCTCTCAAATTATGTCAAGACAAGAGCTTCCATCTCTTAAAGATGTGTTATCATGGGTCCTTCATGATGATAGTTTGGTTTGTCCATCTAGGGATATGAATGCTAGTGCTTTGGCTGGTATGGCCCCTTTGGAAACAAAAAATATGGCTCCAAATAGGGAAATAGTGCTCAAAACATGAATTTTGGCGGTATTATCTGTAACTATTGCAAGGAACCTCATCATATTAAGAGAAATTATAAAAAATTTTAGAATAACCAGCAGTGTGATCAGCAACGTAGTTTGGCCCATATTGCACAAACACCTATTAGTCTGATTCAGGTCTATTATCTGTAAGGGCACTAGCTATAGGTAATTCATTCTCTGGTTTTGCTACTACTTCTATGAAGTGGGTCATTGATTATGGCGCTACTGACCATATGAAAAATAACCATTATTTATTTTCATCATATTCCCCTTATGCCAACCCATCCTTCATATTTGTTGCTAATTGTTCCCCTATCCGTGTACTTGGATCAAGTACTGTTAAACCAACTCTATCCATTTCGATATCTTCTATCCTTAATGTTCCTACTCTTACATTTAATCTCCTGTCCCCCAGTAAATTGACTCATCATTTGAACTACTTTATCTCACTATTCCCTAACCATTGTTTGATTTAGAATCTTTTGATGAAGTGGATTATTGGTAAAGGCTATGAATCTGGTGTGTATTACATCCTTGATTATCAGGTGCTATATTTCATTGCGTGTTCTAGTGGATTGTCTCCTTTTGAAGTCAATTGTCATCTTGGACATGTGTCACTTTCATCCCTAAAGAGGTTGTATCCTTAGTTTTCTTTTGTGTTTGCTTTAGATTATAAGTCATGTCAATTTGCTAAACACTGTTAAAACCAGCTGATACCCAAGACGGGGGTGAATTGGGTGTAAGATAAAAACTTAAGAACTTTGAAAATCTTTTCTCATCTTAGTGTAATAAGTATGAAAGTAGTGAATCATAAATCAATAGTTAGATTAAATAATGTTTGCTAGAAATATAAGAGTTTAAGGAAGAGAAAATGTGAACTGTGATTTATCCTGGTCCGGTCCAATCTATAATGACCTATGTCCAATCCCTAGGCTCCTCTTAAGAATTTCAAATCCACTATCTTCTTATTTAATTCGGGCATAAGACAAACCTTTATAAACCCACAAGTTTAGCTAGGCACTTGTGAAGCCTTTTACAAATCTCTTACTGAGATACTCCCCCTTACGGCAAGTCTTACGAGCAGTAACATTCTCTCCTGCTTACACCCTGTAAGTCTTATGAGCAACAACATTCTCTACTATTTTCACCTTAAAAGTCTTATGAGCAGAAAGTCTTATAAGCAATTCTCTCTATAGCTTCCCCCATAAGGAAATCAACCCTCTCAAGGTCCCTCTATCTTGAGATTAATTCAGAAATACAAGTGTTACAAACTCTCTCACAAAGTGGATAAAATGTTCACGAAGTACAATACAAATAACTCTCTCTCAAATATACATGATATAGAAAATAGATAAGAATAGAGAGTAGTTTAGTTAGAGTAAAGGACTCATGATATAAGCATGTTGCCATTGTTGAGCTCTTATCATTGTTTCATTATGCTTGAATCTCCAATATTTACAATTGAGTAGGATATGACCATTGTGAATATTTCAACCTATCCATTGAGTTTTGTTACTAGTTTTGATTGTTATGGAGTTTAAAAAACTAGTCGTTACATCAAATACTCCTTACGTTCCATGAAGTAGTTTTTCCTTACGGCATGATCTCTTCATTGTTTTTTCTGTAATAATACATCAAACACTAATATAATGAAGTGTTAGTCGTGGGTATGTTAGATCATTGGTCAAAGGCTGATTTTCTAGTATCTGGGACTCATCACTTCGAGTGACGATATTTTCCATGAGTAACCTTCGTACTTGATGCAATCCGAATGTTTAATCTCCTATTTCTCATTTAAAATATATGTTAGTACACGCTTATGTATAATAACAAGTGAAAACATAATGAATAAATAGCCTTTAACCATATTCGGATTGTTCGCTATGACTCTATAATGCATTCTGCTTTTATTACCATCTTACTTGAGTGCACTAAAGCTTTACTCGAGTACATGTGCATTTTGTACTATGGACTTGAGCCTCTAGATAACACTTGAAACATATTTTTTAAGAGTGTGATTTTGCACTTGTGAGTATTAAGGTGTTCACTCGAGTGCTAAGTTCCTTACTCTAGTGCATCAGTATATCTTTGCTTCTGGACAACCTTTTGCTCATTACTTGCACTAGTAATTAAGGAAGTGAGCTTTCTCACTCATGAGTATTTGGTTCCTCAATCGAATGCAAAAGACTTCACTTGAGTGCACTTCCCATTTTTAGGTTCTTGCTTATCCTTGGGAAAACACTTTCTGTACACTTTTTTCACTCGAGTGCAATTCTGATCAACACTTGAGTGCACTGTCTAATACTCGAATGTTGCTAAATTTTTTCACATCTTCGCCACTTCTATAACACTTTTGCTGGCATTTGCAAGAGTGATATTTCTCACTCATGAGTATTGAGATGATACTCGAGTGCTAAAGTGCACACTTGAGTGCTGAAGTGAACACTCGAGTGAATAAGAGAGTTTCAGTGCTTCTGGACACTATTCGCATGATATTTTCCAAGAGTGAGCTTTTGTACTTATGGATAGTGCCACATTAGAATTGATGTATTCATTTGACTCTAAGTATGGCAAGTAACGTATCATAAGAAAGCTCTTGTCATATACATTCTAATGTAAAAAGAATCAGCTCAAAACTCATTATATTCTGCAAGTTATGATCAAAAGAGTGTCTACTGCGCTAGACAGTCTCTAAAATCACAAGTGAAAGAGGCAAGCTTCACCCAAGAGGGGGTGAATTGGGTGATATGATAAATTTTTTGTTTGATGTGGTGATATGACAATAGTTGTAGATAGAGTAGAGTTGAGAGGATTAGTACATAGAGAGTTATACTGGTTCGGCCCAAAAACCAGGCCTACATCCAGTCCTCAGAGATCAAAACCCACTGAGATTTTCACTATGCTTCTGAGATTCAATAGGCTCTCAGAATGCCACAAAACAACAATTGTCCTTGAATGGACTACGAGCAGAAATATCCTAACACTCAGAAATTTCTCTCCCCCTTACGATAAGTCTTACGTGCAGAAAAACAACCTATGACCTTTCTTCTCTTGCTTACGTATACAAGTCTTATGAGCAGCAACGTTCTCTCCTGCTTACACCACTGTAAGTCTTACGAGCAGCAACATTTTCTATTGCTTGTATCTTGTAAGTCTTATGAGTAGAAAGTTTTACTAGGAATCCTCTCAACTGCTTCTCTCGTAAGGATATCTACCCTCTCAAGGTCCAAATACCTTGAGATCAAATGAAAATAGAATTTGAAGTGTATACAGACTCTCTTACAGAGAAAATATGATAAACACTGAAGAACGATATGAATACAGAGAAAATATGAATAATAGAGACTCGTGAATTTGCTTGTGTGAATTCTTGCACTTTATTATTTTTGATGATCTCTGAAACTCTGTATTTATAAACATTTGTTTTTGCCCGTTTGAATAATGATCATTATGGAGCGGGGCATGTTACTATGGAACAACATGCGTATGTTTGAAATCTTTAAACGTGGTAGGTATGTGCTTGGATGGTCGTAATGATGCTGTCTGCTATTGTTTGACTTCCTCTGCGTCTTTTTAATTCAAATGTTCAAACTCCTGTATCACACTCATAATATATTTTAAATGATGTTATATAATAATAATAACTGACAATAAAATGAATAAATATCATTAAACCATATTCGGATTGAACGCTGTAAGACTGGTGCATTTTGGCTTCTGGCAGAGTATCACTCGAGCACTGAGGGGGCTCACTCGAGTGAACTACCATATTTTCTCCTTTTGCTTCAATTTTACACTTGCACTTCAACATGATTTGAGAGAGTGCATTTTCACACTTGGGAGTGATATGGGTCCTCACTCGAGCACAACTCCTCCTGCTCGAGTGTCCTTGTATTTTATACTAAGAGCCGCGTCTCTAGACAATACTCACATACCATTTTATCAAGAGTGTAATTTTTCACTCATAGGTGATGTGGGCCCT